>OY728129.1:242536321-243786321 GCA_963277665.1 Viscum album
CGTTCGTGAGAACGAATGGCATAACCAAATACTCATATAGACCATAACTAATCTGAAAGTCTGTAAGAGGTATATCTGATAGTCTAATGTGAAAATTATGATAACCAGATCTAAATTCAATCTTTGAGAACACGTAGGATCCTCAAATTTGATCAAAAAGATCATCAATCCTCAGCAAGGGATATTGTTTCTTGACCATCAACAGGTTAATCTTCCGATAATCCACAAAAATTCTAAGGGTACCATCCTCCTTCTTTGCAAAAAGGAAAGGCCAACCCCAAGGAGAAGTAATGGGTCAGATGAAACCCTTTTCTTGCAAATCCTCTAACTACTTCTTGAGATCCGGTAAATCTAGTGTAGCCATCCTATATAGAGGAATGGACATCGGTTCCGCTCCTAGAACAATATAAATAGAGAAATCCACCTCTCTCTCTAGAGGTCAACCTGAAAATTTGGCTAAAAAGACATCCCTAAAACAATCCACCAATAGAGAAAATTATATCTATGAATTCCCCTAGTCATCCAGATATAAACTAGAAATCTAGGCAATAATTTATCCCAAACCATGTTTCTCGGGTCCCACTCTGCTCTCCTGGGCATCCCATTTGCAATTGTGTAGAAAATACCCACCCTCTAGTGACATGAAAATCACCATACGGTGATAGTAGTCAACAAAGGTCTAAAAGAAGACCAACCAGACTATTCTATGAATGAAATATAAGCCTATTATCTCTAAGATATAGAGGTCCCAGAAGAAGTGAGACCCACTGACCTCAATAGGGAACTCCTTGCATTGACATAAACTAGACATCATAATCCCCAACGGAGTGTCTAGCATCATAACATCATCAGATGTAAATATATAGAGCCCAAGGCTCTCCAAAATGGAAATAGATATAAAACTATGGGAAGCCCATATATCAAAAAGAGAAGAATCTAAAACTGAGGTAACTAGAATCGTACCTATAACCATAGAGGGTTTGGTATCCTTCTCCATTTAGCTATATTCCATCGCAAAATTCTAACATGTACCGCAGCCCTATGGCCCTACCTGTCTACCTTGAGCTGGTCCATTATGTTGTCACTGAGAAACTTATGTTTGGACACCATGGCTGAAACAACCTCCTCAGGCTGAGAAACCCCAATTCCTTGACTGATGAGAAACTGGTGGTCCTTCTCCTGAACGTGGAGTTATAAAAGATCCCCTCTCACTCACTGCTGGTGAGAAAATCATGAAATAATGCTTAATATGACCCATATTTCCACAATATCGGCACTCAACTGGGTCTCTCAGGAACTACGGTCGCATGTGCCCACTCCTTCCGCATTGGTAGCACACCACTCGGCTGCCAAAAGAAACATCATGTGAGAGCTCCCTACGGTTCTTCCTGCTATTGGTCGAAAGAGTACCAACCCTGGATATTGAACCACCCTATCCCATAGCTTCTAACTCTCTCAGATTGCACTCAGTAATCAGCACCTGATTTACTATAGTAGTCACCAAAGTCAGCCTGAAAAAAATCACCTGCGATCAGATTTCATACCTGAGACTATCCTCAAACTGCCTAGCCAGTGATAAATTGTCACCTCCCAAAATAGGTGCGAAGCATTGAAGCTCTGTAAAGCGAGAAGAATAATCCATCACTAAAAGAGTGCCTTGCTCCAAATGCATGAACTTTCTGGATCGATTGTCCCTCAATGTCTCAAGGTAGAAGTAATCATATAAGGTCCTCTGAAACTATTCCCAAGACATATCTCGATGACGTCCCACCTGTGAGATAACATCCCACCATATCTTGGAGGAATCATGTAACATTTACGTCGTGATCTTCACCCTCCTCTCAGGAGCCATCTCCAGATGCTTGAAGATAGAATGCATGGCCTCCAACAATGACTCTGTAGCATGTGGTCCCCCATACCCTAAAAAAGTGGGAGGATGCTACTACTGGAACACCCTCGTCAACTCTTTCATAGTCAAAGAAGGATGTGGTGCTCCCTGAAAGTTATGTATCATCCTCATAAATCCTTCCCAAAACTGTGCATCAGCACCAACGTCTGGTATAACAGCTGGTGCCAAGACGAGCATGAATGGAGGATCTATCGGTAGTCCATGATCTACCATTTCCAGTGTCCGATCATTGCCCTGTATCTGGTGTACAACCGGAATAAGTATTGGTGTCATGACTCTGTAAGGTCAAGCACACACCTCATTTCAATATTATCAAGGACAACATCATATAAGTGTAATAATGGGATAGGAGAAGGAAATCATTCAAGTTTTACAAAAGTGGGTTACACAGTGTGTAAAACCACTACATGGCGCGTTCCCTTAAGCTTTGACATGCGTGTGTATCCTTTCCAACCTGGTCATGTAACACCCCATACACATGGAGTTTTCCTCATGATACACAACGTGTACTTAAATATTCCCTTCTACCCAAGTACTCTTACATGGATAGAACTACACGGTTCTTCCAATGTAACACTACACTGCGTGCACACTCTATACACACAAGTACCACGTAAGTTCCATACACCAGTTTCATTAGTCACATGACTGGATACATGGTCTATTTCTACATAGTGTGTATAATTTAGACACAACATGTACAACCTAAGTTTCATCCACCCATTTCGTTAATCACACGGCCAGATACATGGTCTTTTACAGCACGACATGTACTCCCAGTACACGGTGTGTTCTACCAAATGTTTATCAACCCTGTGTCTCTACTCACATAGTTATTCATGCGGTCAACAACTAAACATCTTGTACATATGGTACATAGTATGTACTTAAGACAAGCCATTCTTCCAGAACAGAAGAACACATGGCATGTGTTCATAACATCACATGTAGTGTTGTCTGGGTTTCTGGAAATTAAGCCTCTGAAACTTCTCCGGAACCCCCAAAATCATAAAATTTTGGCCAAGGCATGCCAACTTCCAATCCATGAGATATTATACTCCTTTATAATCAAATTTTGGTATCCTTATTCATATCATATTAACATAATTCAATTAAAGTTCAAACATGATCCACCAAATTCTAATCCAAGAGGGACCATAACACCTTAAGGACCAAATCTTGGTGTCCATCCAAATGAAACTTTACATATAATGATACCCTATCAAAATAGTAGGTATTTATATCATATAATTTATCACAACAACATGCTTATCTAGAACAAAATCTATCACAACAGTATACAATCAGTAATGCACCCTAAGTGGCATGACAAGAATGCATGACATGTGATATCTAGCAAGTGACTATATGACACATGAGATGGAATACCCTCATCTAATCGGGTTGAAACAGAAATAGAACCACAATGATATCAATCATAACATCACAAAACAAGTGAATCACCCAATGTTAAAATCAAATTAATTATAACAATTGAAAAACCAGAAAAATTGCAATATTCGGGGTAACTTGGATTTTCACTATACATGGGTTAGCTACTCCTAGGCACAACTTATTACCAAATACCTATTCCTTCCTATCCCAGTCTATAGGCTCCAAATATTAAGGCAAGGCAGAAAACAAAAACCTTCCTCTGATACCACTTTGTAACATCCCATATCTGGGTGTCGGTCAAAGGTGCCCCAAACCCAGTTGGTTACATAACCTCAAGCGTATTTCCCAAAATGAAAGTGGTTTCTGACTAGGAAAGAGGTCCAAGGTGTGATATTGGTGAAACTATGTGATCATTGGTAGTGTATACATAGTGGAAAACAAATAGTGAACAATAGAGGAAGTAGTAATACCATACAACATAAGTAAACAGCGGAAGACTAATAGTAATAAAATAGCTGGAGCATATATATAAATGATGCATGTAAAATGTGTCTAGGAAAGCATCCAAACAAGTAAAAATGATGGAAAACCAATACAGAAACCAAATTAAATAAAATAAAGTAAACTCCAACAACATCTCAAGCCTCATCTTGGTCTCATTCTCTCCAGCTCCAACAGTAATAAAGTACCTGATGAAGAAGGTTGCTTTCCCTTATCTATACATGCAACCATATAATCTATTTGAGTCCAAAGCCTGAACCAAACAGGGTGTGAGAGAAATCCCTATAGAAAACCACAAAAATATTTATGCCTAAATATCAGTGAATATATATAGCAAGAAATATGCAGAAATGAAACAATAAAGTGGGAAGTACTCAAAAGTAAACAATCCTATAATTTTAAATTACATTCATTTACATTAATTATTCAATACGTTGAAACATGTAAACCTTAGGATATAGCCTAATATCTATATCCCTTGTGAAAGTAACAAAACAAATTTCTCAAAATACCATCTAAAAAACTAGTAAGATCAATTCCAAGCTTGTGCTTTGGCTTGGCAGACTCGTCACAATCATTCAATTATTCAATAAAGACCCTTTGGGAAAGTTCTCATAGTCTAATCTCCTCGGTCTAATATAACAACATTTATATTAATAATGACCTTCTGGGAAGCCCTCATGGCCTAACCCCTTTGGTCTAACTTAGCACTAATCATTTAAAAACAACCATCTGGGTAGCTCTCACAGTCAATACCCTTTGGTCAACATAGCATCAATAAATTATAAACAACCACCTAGGAAGCTCTCACAGTCTAAACCCCAAATTCTATGACCACCTGGTATCTCTCATATTCAATACCTCTGGGTCAACATAATAGTAAAACATACATAAATAACCCTACCTCAATAAGCTCTCACAGTCCAATTCCCCTTGTTCAACTTTCACAATGCATATTGTAGGCATCACATATAATTATCAACTCCATCCTAACAAAGGGAGGAATAGAAAACAAGGTGATATTAATAGACATCTTAGACCAAATATCCATAAACAATCAAACAAGGGAAACAGACCCATCGGGTGTCCCATAACAAGGTACTTAACCTTACGCATAAGAAAAAACACTTTATCAATCAATAAAATCATAGCAGGTAATAAACAAGGTTAAATTCCAAATCAAACAGTACCCCAATCATGGTTATGAAGAACTTTTAGCATATATAATCTAATACAACACAACGAAAGGCACAAACCACCTACCTCGATGTCTCACAATTGATATACTTGAACATCAGCCCTTTAATCGGCATAAAATGGCATAGATCTATAAAAATATGAAAAAATCCAAACCTTGAATAACTCACAAGAGAGAAAGAATTGGGAAGAAATGATCTAGGGGTTTTGATAACTCTCTGGTGGGATTCTAACACACCCTACGGTGTCTCAATCAGATCTCAGACAGAGAATCAGGAGGGGTTTGAAGTTCATCAGTTGTTCTATCTCTCTCTTGTATGAACCACAGGGAGAATAAAATATTTACGGACATAAGACTTGACCCTTCTCTGATATATCAAATAAAAATAAAACTACATTTTGTGTTCATTAAATTTACACATTTTGTAGTATCTTTAATTGGTCCCCGACTTAAGCGGTATACCAGGTCATCACACGGCCATGTACTTGGCCATTAGACGGCCAGTATGCGGTTGTACGTAGAAACCGGGTACACGGCGTGTACTCAGATGTACAGGGAATGTACTTAGAAGAACCCCATTTCTTCCTTTTCCTCAAAAAACAACCAGAAATCAAGATCCATACCTAAAATGAAGATCTAGGTTCTTAAAAACTCGATGTCTCGATGGTGGGATATGAATTCGAGCAGTTTTCCCGATGTCACCCTAAATTATCATTTCAAGGTGTTTATTTTCAAGCTTTATTGATGTAGCATGTTACACTCCCTTGGGATTATTGAGGTTATCATAGAACTTCTGTTATTTGACTACTGGTTTTCTGATATATAATTCTATGGTTTTCCCTATAAGGTAATTAAAAATGTGGTGCATGTCAATTTGATAAGTAACACCAATATTCTTTAAGACTAAGGAAATTACTTTGTAGTAGTGTACCCCTTAGGGTATCCTAAAGACAGTGGATTCTTCATATTCTAGGAAAATATATATCTGATTATAATAAAAAAACTCATGCATGAATAAGATGGCCTGAAAACTGGTTTTTACATCAATTAGAAGCTCTATAGTTAGGACCCAAAAACCATCTTTTAGACAGTGGTAATTAAAATACCCAAAGTAAATGAAGACCTTAATTTTCACATTTTTCTTCTTCATGGTGACAATATTGGAAATCCACTTTGGGTATTTAACTTACCAAATGAATTTATCTTTTATTAACATATTGACTCTAGTGTTCACCATGGAGGCATGGGTTGGATGCATTCTCCTTGTTTCATGCTTATAAAAAAATTCTAGAAATCTTATGTGATGAGTAGGAACTTGAGAATATAACTCATACATTTCCATGTAATTACATTTGATCATGTCTCTATGTTGTTTATGGGAATAGATTTATTTCTCCTATTATTCAGGGGTCAAGATATAAATGATAAATATGGTTCAAAAATCTTCCTTTCATACAAATTCACCTATCTAAGTTCATCAATAGTTATCTAAACAACATCCTCAAATGTTAGAGGGTCATCCCAGATATCATTCTCTTATAATTTATCATCATTAGGGGAATAATAATTTCTTACCTCTTAAGGTTTGAGAGATGATGTGGGAGAATTATCACTCTGATTAGGTTTAAATGCATTTGATCAATATGGGGATTCTTTGGGTTTGTTTTTCATTATATGGATAGAAGAAAAGTTTCTTATACCCCATGTTATTATTATAGGTTTCCTATGTCTCCAATCAAAGGGACTTTACTATGTTGACCAAATATCAGTAAAACCTCGATTTATTTAAGGAAACTCAAAGGAAAGATTAATTTTTATAGACTTCATGGGGGTCTCGTATTATACTGATGGTGGTTGCTTTATGGAAATGTCAATCTGACCATCATAGAAGAGAAAAGTGATTGGAGGGTCTATTTCATTAGCCATCACAACCTATTGAAATCAAAAATCTAGAGTTTTCACCACTAAGTTGTTTATGTAAAAGACAAAATCTTGTTCAATTTTCTCTATGGATAGAAAAAAATCCGTTTTATAGCCATTAGGGGCATTAATTTTCATGGATTTATTTACTAAGTGTTTTTTTACTTCCATTTTATAGTATCCTACATTAATTTATTGAGACTCGTGTAAATAAAAAGGTACTTTCCACTATAGAGTGCCTTGACATACCTATAAATAGAGCATTTCTAGCAGTGGCTATATGTAGAGGGAACTCCTATGTTTATATATAGCCATGGGATTCTCAAGAATAATTTAAGGTGTTG
Source organism: Viscum album (assembly GCA_963277665.1). NCBI lineage: Eukaryota > Viridiplantae > Streptophyta > Magnoliopsida > Santalales > Viscaceae > Viscum > Viscum album. The sequence goes on from OY728129.1 coordinate 242,543,589, forward strand.
TGTTCATGGACCATTGTGAATTTTGAGTTTTATAGAAGACCTTTAAACTTCGTTGTCAACTTGATCCTCTTAATGGGCCACCACTCACTCTTTTTATATCCTTATATTATCTTGCTAGAAGTGGACATTTCATTTTTTTTATGTATATAAAATAAAAATGGGTTTGTATTGGTGTGAGGTTGATCCCATCACTATTATTGACTAGTGATCAGTGGATATCAATATAATCATGTTTTTTAGAAACATATAAGGGCACTATCCTCCCCTGTATGGATGTTTCCTAGTCTTTTTTAGTGAATAGAATAATTATTTCATGCTAAATGGAACCTATCTTCACATGATATTTCTTTAAAGTGAACACTTCTATATCAAATTCTTGAACTCTTGAAAGGTATTCACTGGAAAATTCCTTATTTTATTTAGGGAGGTGATTTGAATCTAGAATTCAAATCCTAGAAATAAAAATGGGGATATTTTTTAAAACATAATATTTTTTCACAAATTAATATGTTTATAATCATTTGAATGATCCCTATATTGAATCCTAGAGTATATAGTAGACAATGCTTGTGATTCCCTTCCTTGTATGGAATTTGGGGTATTTTGTTATTTAGAGGTTGGGTTGAACTAGCCTTCTTGTGCTGTGGAGCAGACCTGCAGACATTTTTTTAGTAATATATATAAAAATATGATCATATTAGATTGATCCTTAGAAAATTCAAGATCATATTGATTCTCTTATTGACCCTATTAGAGTGTCTATTTATGAGCCTCAGCTGCATATATGACCTCAGTGAGGATAAAAATTGAATTTTGGTGTCTATTTCAACCTCATTTTCCTCATACTTTACAATTGCCTATTTAAATTCTTGTGGAAAATTATTCTTTATAAGATCCTTATTCATCACCAAAGGGGTTTACCATATGGATTACAATAATAGAATCACACTATAGATCCTCATTTGATTAAAATTCCATATGGTGGGGTGGTTCCCATCATCTAAATGATGGGGTTGGGAAATCCATAATGGAATACACCAGCTTGGGTTCCTGTGAGGGTTCATCTTCCTACTATTTGATTCATCTACATCAATTTCATCAACTTTTAAAATATTATGAGGGTGAAGTAATAATATAAGGTATTGTAGGGGGGTTGTGGAAATTATTGGATAACTAATTCATTCCCTAATTATTGAATGTATATGGTTGGATAATTTTCTAGTCATATAATTATCTAAAAAAATTCCCCTCTATTTAGTACTATTCAACTCTCCTTCTATAGGTGAGGTTGTGGTAACATAAGTCACAATATTTGATGGGTTATTGAACTTTATGTTCTTTTTTTATATTATATTATGGAGTATATCTGTAAAGATTAAGTATTCCTACATATTTTATAAAAATATCCAATGATAAGGGAAATAATCAAGGTAATAATTAAACCTCACTTCATCAATCCTTTAGACTTATGATGTTGTGAAAAGTTTTTTCTCTTAGTATTGATAAAAAATCATGAATCCTCACTTTTGGAATTATAATATTTTATTCATCTATAATCTGAAAAAGTCATATTTTTTAAATTTGAAATGCCTACTATTAAAGGTGGTTCTATTAATACAAGTTTTTTATTCTTAAAAAGGGAAGCATGTTATACCTTACTAATGGCATGGTGTAAGATCTTATCAATAGATCCTTCCTGTTGAGTTGGTCTTTTTTGGGATTTAGGAGTGGAAATATTTTTATAAGTGGGATAGTTAGTATGTATAGATCTAATACCATATGTGTAGTCTAAGGAAATTATTTTGTAAGATACTTTTTCTGAAGGAATTTGTTGGATAGAATGTGGAGTGAAGTGAAAAGAAAAATAATTTTCCAATAACTATTGTTCATTCTAAATTGAAAATAATTGATCATATTGAGAATCATCTTCAACATGTAGATATTGTATTATTAGAGAAATATTTTTTTAGAATTTTGATTTTAACCCACTAAAATGGAGGCTAGATCAATATGGTAACATTGTCCATCCAATTTCTTAAGGTGATTAATATATTCCCCCTTATAAAAGTCACTAGGTTTGATATTATAGTGATTTGAATATAATTTATGATGGAGATGATGTATATATTCCACCTTTAGTTTCTTTGGAATGTAATAATGATAAGTTGAAGTGGGTAAAAACATGACCATATCCATCTTCATCTAGTTATCTTTGCATGATAAATAAATTTTCTTCATCATCCGAGAGTGTCCATCTAACCTAGTCTAACCACAAATATCATTTCACTGCTATTTTATTTAGGGGAGTGAGATTATTCTAAACATTATCCTCTATACTTAATATTGCATGATATAGGGAGGCATTGATAATGTTTGTTGCCTATGGTTTCCCACTAATTGGGATTACACAAAAGTGATCATAGATGAATTAACTGGTGTATATAGGTTTATCCTTCCATGTAATTATATATATAAGAGTAAATTTGGAATGATGGTGGCATAAGGAGGACCATCATGACAAAGAGATGATTCACTATAAAGAGGGTCTGTGCAATGAATTCCATGAGTATGATCTCGATGGTTATTAATTTTCAATTCAACATTATGGGAAGAACATACACCTTGGTAAGATGTATGAACACAGGGATGGCATCTTCACTATATGCCTTGAGGAGACCCTCTAGAGATGTTGGATTGGTTACCAATGGTAGGGACTCTATGATTATATATTTTTTGTTCAACGTCATTTTGAGGATATCTATATTTACGTTTTCTATTTGAACATCATGGGGAGGTCCTTCTTTGTTATTGATTATTGGTGATTTGGAAGGGGAGGGCCTCTTTATCAGTAAATCATTATTCTATGGAGATGGCCTCTATAATTAGTGTCATCATAAAGACCTTCATGATGGAACATTATATTTATATGCGGAGGTCCTCCAAAATGAGGGATCTAAAGAGGAACTATAGATTTTAGTGATTCTATCTGATCATGGGAAGGACCTATGTGGATAATTATTTCTTATTCACACCCACAATAAGGACTAATGAGAGAAAAAAATCAAAATTTCAATAAGTTTAATGATGTAAATTAACCCCAAAATTAATAAAAAAAACACAGAAATTTATACACATTTGATAATAGGTATAATCTGATATTGAATTCTTCAATGAATTGAATATTTTATTTTTAACTATTTTATTCATTTTTGAGAATTTAATGAAAATACATACAACCATTTTTTAAGCTTTGTGAATTGATTTTTAATCGTCCATTTTGGTGTTTTTGATGAATTAATAATTTATGGAATTGATTTATTTTAATCTGAACCTAAATGGTGTTTTTTACAACATTTAGTCTCTTTAATAAGTTTTAATAAGTTTACCTTTCACATGTTGTAGGTATTTGATGAAAACTGAAATTTTCCCAGATTCAAGCTAGTATAAAAAAGTTACACTATAATACATGATATTTAATTACTCCCATGTAAGAGTCATTTAGAGGCAATAATAGAAAATATGGAAAATGGATGAACTCCCCTAACATGTGTAAAAGTAACTTAGTGAAGACTATGATAAATACATCAAATTGTTGAATCCCAATACTATTATGTCATATTCTTTTTTAGAGTCATATGAATTTTTTTTTAAAAATTCTAAGGTGTATTGTGATATGTAAGGGTAGAATTCCTATATGTAAGTATAAATTCCCACCACTAAGTGATATGTAAGTTTCACTTACTTTCCATAGGGGGAAAATAATATATAAAAATATATTTCTACATATGTGAAAGTAAATTTTGTGGCTTAGTAAAACATAAGAGTAAAGACCTTTCCACATGGAACTAAAAATCATAATTTCCCAAAAAGTATTTAAGGCTTGACGGAAAATCACATTCAATCCTTTAGTCTAGAAAAATTAGGATTTACTCCTCCAACTATTCCACATGGAACCCATCCATATTTAAAGGAAGTTAAATATTTTGGTAAGGGATTGTGATGTTGGTAACCTTTGAGAAATACGCATTTCAAGAGATCCTCACCATTATCTAGGACATATAAAAGGTATATGAACCATAAGAGATATTGGGGATGAGTTATAGGATAAAGGAGAATAATATTCCTTGATTATTATTATTATTATTATTATTATTATTATTATTATTATTATATATATATATTACCCTATCCTGTTATAAAAAATGTATACCCTTGGCCTTCAATCATGGTTCGATTAGAGTATTTTTGCTATATTTTTTAGGTTCAATGTTAATATAGTGTTTTATAATTTAAGTGTATTCAGACTATGTAAAGTACCTAGGATTTCTTACTTCACTATGGGGAAGTATTAACCCATTATGGGTGGTCCAAGAGGAATCACAGTGCTAACCTTGAATTTCTAAATTTTAATTCCTTAACTATCTCCTCGATTTTGATGAGGCCATATCGGTGAGATGTAGAGGAGGAAATTTTCACTCTGAACTCCATCATCAAAGTTTTAATCATCTAATAGTCGAATTTAAAAGTATCCTATGAATTTAATCACTCACCAAACCAGTATAGTTGAGTGAGTTGAGAGGATGAATGAAATGTATTCAATTCCAACTACTTGATAAGGTTCAACTTATCAGTTAAGGAGTATTATTTCCCACTCACTAAATATAATAAATGAGGTAATAGTATTATTTAAGGTCCTTAAGTAAAATAGTACTCTCTATTATGGGAAAATAGTGTTGGTATCTAGATGATTGTCATCGAGTATGCTTATTGAGTTGGGTGATTTAAAAAAAGTGTCAATGATGATAGGAGTCATTGGAATTCATCCTAGGACCATTTAATCTTCTTAATAACATTTTTTGTGTTTTTTTCTTTTATTTATTTTAATTTAATTTACATAAAAACCTATATTCTCCCATTTTTATTCTATTTTTTAAACATATAAAAAGAAAAAAAAAATATGATTGTTAAAGAACAACGAGTGTTTAGCTCTACTCATTATGAGAAGAACCCATGCTCATATCCAAATCTCTTTAGTTTGGATTTTAAATTATTCTTTTATATCCCCTTAATAATAAAACTATCAAACCTTACACTATTATCATGGATACAGATTACTCAATCATTTTTTTCATACTTTTTAAAATATCATTATATTTTAAAAAAAATAAATGGATGTTATTTTGAGCTCACCCAATTATTTTAGTGACATAGTGGAACTAATTTCCTGATATATCAAGGGTATTAAAAGGTCAAGAAACTAGGTAGATATGTTTGTTTGAGTTCATTGAATATATCAAAGAAAACCTAGATCCTTAGTACTTAGATTTTGTAGCTATTGAATTGGAATAACTCTCTTGATACATTTTTAACAAGTGGTCTAAGAACCTGAAGACCAACTAAATTTTCCTCCTATTGATAAATAATATTTTCATTAGGTTAATAAAACACTTTAGGATTATTTAATAACTAACCATCATAATAGTTTGTATATGGTACTCATGGAAAAACAAGATATACAAACAGATCCACTTAAGGGAGATGAATATTTTGTGTTCTTTTATCTTTAATTTTATTAAAATATATATAAAATATCATACTCCAGTTCTTGTTTATTATGATTAATGAATCTTGGAGTTTCCCTTAGAATAAGGTGATAGAATAGATGTCATAATCCTTGAAGAAAAGATATAATTCCCACTACCATTCACTCATAATAGATTCATTGAGGACTTTAATGTTAAGAAGGAATTACAAGATAATGAAAATAATTGGGAAAAATTATTGCTTGAACTTAAGTTGTTTTGATCTTATTGAAACTGAATTAAAATAAAATTACCATTATTTTTACACTACTAATTCAGAACCTTTGTTTCATGACCTATAAGAGTATAAATATGATTTCAAAAGAGTGGTGGTTATGTCTAAATAAGGGATTCAGGAGTTTAATGTGTGGAACATTATAACAAAATATTATAATGGTATAGAGCTCTATTTAATAAGATACTCACATAATAATAAAGATCCAGAAGAGAATACACATACTTGAGTAAACATATTTTTACCAATGGACACCACTCCTTATACTAATGAAGTGGATAATAATCCTTATAAACTTCCACCCACACTTTTAAATCTCTATCATAATGCCAAGTGTTTAGACACATTCTATAAATTGGACCTCCACCTGAAGGGAAAATAAAAGTGCATTATAAGGTATATAATTTGGTGGTTGAAATCAAACAAACCAAATCCTCCATCTAATTTTTATGAGTGAGTCTTTCCCACTATTTTCATGAACATGAACATGTGTTACTAAGCTAGAAATCGTTGTGTAATCCATGAATTGTTTTCCCCAATTTTTTAATACCTATCCCAATAGACATTATAATCCTTCCTTTTATATTCTTCTGTATAATCACTTTCTTGAGTTTTTTTGGGTCATGTTTTGAAAATAGATATTTCCTTAGTAAATATTTGAAGCTATAATATTCAATTGTGTTGTGTATGATAAAGTCTACTGTTAAATTTAAAATCCCTTTTGAAATCCAATTTTTGAGAAACATTAACATTTGGCCCCCCTTTAATATTTAGAGACCATGGAATTATAATTAGGTATTCTATATTATAAGAAATTTATATCCCTACCTACCCAAATTTTTTGTACATTTCATGTTATATTATTAGTTGAGTGTAGGGGAGAGGGTGTTTACATGGAAATTATGGGGGGGAAGTATACTATTTTGGGTTGAGTGAAAGTTCTCCCATTGAACCTATTTTGGGTAGTAGGTTCACAATATGAAATATGCCTTTGTAATACATTTATTCCCTATTTATCGTTAAAGAAAAAATTGTATATAAAATAATATAGGTTCAATATATGTAAAAAGAATAAAAATAATGAAATAAAAAATACATATACCAAAAAAAAGAAAATTGTGAAAAGGGTTTTTTTTTTCATTGCTTTAATTATATTTTATGTCTCTCACCAAAGGGAATAGGGGAGGAGTGAGTTAGGAGTGATATCCATGTTAGGGGTTGGGTGAGCTTCATTCATTGTTTTCCAATTGTTGGATTATAACATGTATTGTTCTTTATAGATTCAAAAGTCATAACTACCTCATAATTTTAATACATCAAATCCTAACATCCCTTTGACCATAGATAATTTTTTTGGAAGTCCCCTAAAGTAGAATATAAGTATTTTTTAAAAGAGAAATTTGGAACTTGGAATGTATATGGTAGATCACATGAACTATAGGGATGAGAAAAAAACCAATTTTAAAATTTTCTATAATAAAGTGAGAAAAATTCCTTGTGAGGTTAGACATGATGTTACTTGGGTGAATTAAAATGTTATAAAATTGAGTGAAATTAAGTGTAAAGTGGTATGGGCCAATAAAGGAAACATGGAATTTTTAATAATGAATGAATTTTTGAATTTCTTCTTTTTTTTACTATTTGTATCTTGGAAGGATGATATTAATGTGCTTGAATTATTTATATATATTAAGAGTGAAATACTTCTAGGGTAGTGGAGTGATGAGAGGATACATTTTATAATTTTTAATAAATTTTCCAATGTATATTAACCCTATAATTATTATAAAAAATAGGTAATTAATATTCCTTTTATAGTAGTAATAATATATAATTAAATTGTTAGGTAGATTGAATCTTTAGTTTTTAATTGTTTTTTTTTTAATTTTTGACATTAATTTTAAATTCATAAATTTATTTTGTATGATGTATGAATTAATTAGGGATCAAAAATTTTGGTTTTTTAATGATTTAGTTACTTCTAGAATTTATTTGTATAAAGATATCCATAAATAGTTTTTTTTTTAAATCACTCTTTTTTCTAAATTAGAAGTTAACTTTAGGATGTTACATGTTATTAATGAAAATGGAAAAGTCCTCAAGTCTGAGTTTGTATATAAAAGTAACACTCTGATACATGAGAGTCATTTACTCTCACATAAGATCCATTTGAAGTCAATGATAAGAAATATTTAAAAGGATCGAGCTCCCCTAACATGTATAAATGTAACCCTATATTTACTATGATAAATGTGGAAATGTGATGAAGCCCATCACTATTATGTAAGAATCATTTTCAAAGTCAAGGATAAAAAATTCAATTGTTGACAATCACTGAGATATGTAATGGTAAAATTCCAAAACATAAGAGTAACTTCTATTAAAAAAGTGATATTTAAGGGTTACTACTTCTCTATGGTGGAAGAATACTCATATGTAAAATAAAATTCTTGAATATATTAAAGTAACTGTTGTGGATGAGTAAATGTAAAAGTAAAAACTCTTCCATGTGAAACCTAAAATTATAATTTGTCAAAAATTATTTAGGACCTGAATTAACATATCATTTAATTCCTCTGGTCTATAAAAATTAGTAATTACTTCTCTAATTATTCCATATTACACCAATCTAACTTTGAAGGAAGATAAAGATCTTAGGATAGAATTGAGTTATGGAGAACTCGTAAGACATGCTCATATGAGGAGATACTCACCTTTGATTAGGACATATGGAAGTTCATCAAACCAAATTATCTCTCAATGATAAGTTCTAAAAGAATAGATAATAATCTATCATGATTCCTATATAATTTTTCTCTACTCCCATTGAAAAATATTCAAATCGTTGGATTTCATCTGTGGTTTTATTAGAGTAGGTCTTCTATGATTTATAGTTTCAATGTTTATATAGTGTTTTCTTCTTTATTAATTATTTTGTGACTTCTCCTCCTCCATGATTTCATTTGCTTATCAGCCTATTTAATGTACTAGTGTTCTCATACTTCATGATAATGAATTAATAACCAATTATGTGTGGTCTAAGGTAAGTCACAGTGATGATCTTGAGTTATTGAATAATGATTTTTTAACTATCTTGCTAATTCTAATGAGGTCATGGGGGTGGTATTTATTGGAGTTGATTATCATTATAAACTCCAACATGGTTACAGAATTCTTCCCCTAGTTTAATTTCAAAGTATTCCATGAATATACTCACTCAAGATATCAATATAGGTGACTGTGTTGAGAGGATGAATGGTATAAAGTCACTACCAGGTGATTGATTATGTTCAAATTCACGATTAATGAGTGTTCTTTCCCAATAAATGAGGATATTAAATGAGCTACTAGAATTCATTTGGGTCCTTGAGTAATCTACTATTCCCATACATGGGAAAATATTTTTGGTAATTAAATGAATGGAATTTGGTCTACCTATTATGTTGGGTGATTCTAAGAAATGTGTAAACTATGATATAACACATTGGAATTCACAATAGGACCATGTTCTCTTCTTGGTAAGTTTTTTCATGTTTTAATTTTTTTCATTTTTTTGTCAATTTCATCTACTTAAACAACTAATTTCACACCATTTATTTTTTACTTTTTATAACATAAATATGTGTGTGTGTTAGAGAATAATGACTGTTTAAAATGACTCCTTTTGAGATAAACCTTTGGTTAGCTATAAATATATTCACTAGGGACTATAAATTCTACTTTTATAGCCTTTTAAAAATATACCTATTAATTAAAATCCTAAATTTAATTTCTAGTATCTCAAGGAGGATATCTATTGTAGTTTCTTAAGGGAGAACCTTCAGAGTCTTATGTAATGTTACTATCAGGAGGACCTTCAAAATTGTGTCCATATTTCTTAGTTAGAAAGAGGTTAACCAAAAAAATCAAATCCTAAGGTTTCTTTGTCAAAAGGACCCTAAAAAATCCTTTAGTAACATATGGGATACACTAATGACCTTCAAGGCTGCCATAAACAATAGTGGTGGAGATATTCCCTTGGGTTATGGGTTTCGATTTTCCTTAGCAGTGGTTCTTAGGGAACACCAGTGTATCTACCAAAAATATTCCAAAATAATTTGGGGAAATCATTGGTAGTAGGATTATATACATACTACTAGGTAACAGTGATCAGTTTTCCTCAGTGGGTCCTTTCCTTAGTCCAAAGGATTCAAAATCTCAACTAAAACTTCCCCAATAGGTTCTTGATGAGTTGAATATAAGAATAATTTGTGATAAAAAATTATTATGGGATCCCTTATAGGAATATTTTGAGTACCAATGGGAATTTACTTGACATATCCCTCCTAGAGTAAGAAAGATGGATGTTTTTTATCCATATAAAGGCTTCTGAAGTAGATTGATGTGCATATCAGGTCCACCTACTTCCCACTAACTTACTAATGGTGGTGGGGTTGGTGTATAATTAGGGTATGGACTAGTGTAAAAGAAACCCCATAATACTATATTAATCCCATGATCAATTCTTGGAAGCGTCAAATTTTTTGGGGTTTTATTTGTGGATGGATAGAGGAAGGGGCACAACACTGGACGTCGGTGGGAGGGAGGCTTTGGCACTGATGGCTGGATATTTGAAGATGTGGGAGACCATGGGATGGTCTCTTGGCATTGATGGGTTGTGTCTATGAGGGTGATTTATTTGAAAATTGGAGGTATTTATGTCAAGAAGTATGTGGTGATGGGGGAAGATCATTGCCAGTTTAAGCTGGCGTCAATGTTGATAGGTCCAGGTGATCTATGGTGGTAACAGGTTACTATGGGAAATGGTCACCTAGCAGTATGTGTAACAACCCCAACCCCAGTATCCCAGATTTAGTGGTTATTTTATTAAAATTAAATAGATACAATAGATCACATCAACAAGTATTGATCAATTTAGTAGTCTTGAAGAACTAGATACATACATGGTTCCCTTATTACATTGGTAATTAAGTATAGATCATAAAAAAGTAAAATATATTGCTTCCTTGACACTTACTCAAAGATTTTATCTTTATAACATGGAAAAGAAAAACAAATAAAAGGGTTATATTAAACACTCAGTAAGGGTTACCTGAATCAATAATAAGTGAAGAAAATTCAATAAGGCATGGTCATTGTGGAAAGGTAAATAATTGAATAAATACATATTTCATCAATACAATGAGATTGAAAATGAAACCATATATTTTTTTCATAGTGAAAATATCTTTTAAAGTAATAATATAATACTTAATGAGTATAATGCTTAATTTTTGGATGTCATGTATCTAGCACATGAACCATTATACCATTAAGATGATTTTAAGTGGTGAATAAGGCATAACCAAAGGTAATATCATAATAGTGTCCATAAAATAATGGTTTTAAATCATACTAGGACATTTATAAGAACAATTGTCATATATCATGATAAATTATTTCAAACTAAAGTGAAAACATGTAAAAAAGTGTTTAAGAAACTTTATAAATGAGCCACTTTAGTGCGGTTTAAGGGAAAGTATTAAAGAATCATTAAAGAAGAAGAAAGAATAATTGTTTTCATAAAACTAGAAATGAAAAATAGATAACATTTCATTATAAAAGAGTTATTTTATAAAAATATTGGTGGATTAAAATATATTATGGAGCATATATGAAAATGGGTAATAAATTGAAAAGTTCCCTTAAATCGGGTTTTCTTATTAAGAGGAATTGAATAAAGAACCTTATAAAACTTGTATTTCCCCATAAAAGAAATAATAATTGAGCTCGGTACATATTTTTGGAGCATAAACACATAATTTAGGAGTATTAAAAAATAATAATTAAAAATTGCATTGGGTTAAAGAGAGAGAAAGCATAACCCAAAGAGAAGAATGGGTGTTCGAAGAGAATCCCTTACTTTATGTCTGAAAGTATTCCACACTTTCACATAATGTCCTATATAATAAAAATAGATTAATTAATAATTTAATTAATAAAATATTAAACATGTATTTTTTTAGTATAATTTTATTAAGATCATTTATGGCATTTTTTATGAGTTATACGATTCAATTTTTGTCATTCGGGTGTGTATGTTTCCTTGGTTTTCATGATTGGTTCATTTGTATACATGTATGAAAGATCATTTAAAATGGAAATAGTTATAAAAATTGAAATTATATGTTATTAATGAACTTCCATAAGTTTAATTGATCTTATATATCATTTTTTTATATGGTATGATAATGATTCATTTGATAAAATGTTAATGAAAATGATTTAATTTTTTTTGATGACCATCATGAACTTATATAATTTTATTTAATATATTTATTATATATTAGTTCTAGATCATTATATATCTTAAAATATGTATAATAAAATCTGATTTAACCATAATAATTTTTTTATGACCACACTTAAGGCGGTAATGGAAAATGAAAATGTATCCTCTATGATGGCAGTAAATCGACACATCACGAATGATGTTTTCATTTTTAAAATAAAAGGAAGAGGAGAATGGGTTTGATAATGGATATTACATTAAAATAATAATAATCCAATATATATAAGATATTTTTGTTATCATACATGTTTGGATAGAGGAGTCAAGGAGAAGATAAAAAAAGTAAATAAATTAAAATAAATTAAAAGATGACGGAATATGTTTTTCCTTTTTAATTTATTCTCCTTGAGAACCTCCTTAAGGAACTTGGGTTTGGGCAGAATATCCTAGATGTGAGGAAGAGGTTTAAAAAGTAATTGGGAACAATATTAGAAATCTCCAATGTTTATAAGGTGTGAGGAGAATAAATGGTGAGGCATGGTATTTATAGTGGGAGTAGAGGGGTGTTTTTAATTATTTTATTCATTGGTTTATTATTTTGGCTCGAGACTATCAATTGTGTTTATTCTTATAACTAAATATAGTAACTAGATCATGTAAGTTCTAGAAATTTTCCACTTACATCATCTATGACTCAGCCATGACACTAAAATTCATGTACTCGGCTAAAATGTTAAATACTATAAATTATTGTATTTCATTATTCACCAAAAATTCAACTGTTTTAGAAAAATACAAAAAATTCACCCTAACCATTTTTTGACCTGTAGAATTAAAAAATGGGATATATTTTATGAAAATAATTTTATAAATATGATAAATTTAATTTTTAATTAAAATATTAATTTATTCAAAAAATACAAATTTTTAAATTATAACTGATTTTATGACACTCTGAAAAGTTAATTTAGGTCTCATAAAATTATCTTATAATCATAAGATAAAAAAATATTAATTTATGAATCTATTTTGTGAAAATAAATTTTCTTTTAAAACATTATATTAATTATAAAATCGTAAATAAATACTTATTCTTTACAAAAATGTCAACACTTAATTTATCATTTTTAAAACATTTATTTAATTATTATATGATAAAATATATCCTATTTTCATTTATGAGATACCTAAAATTTATTTATAATTTAATATGTGAGGTTATTATTTTGATGGTCACATTAATATTTATAACAGTTATATTTCTCTTCCAACGGTCATGTTAATATTTAGTAGTATATCACAGTTTGTTTGTGAAAATGTAAACAATTGAATAAATTGAATTTATTTAGGACTATACATGCCATAAATCTTGGGTTGTTATATTATTCCCTTCTTCAGAAATTTCATACTTGAAATTTTTCATAAATATTTCCTTCTTAAGAGATGCTGGTGGTTCTTCTTCATAGAATCTTCAGGTTCCCACATTGCTTCTTTTATTCACTAATGGAAAAATTGCCTATACCAACAGTTAGGAACCATTGGTATAGGTCTCCAAACCATTGGTATAGCCTATAACAATAGTTTGGGAAGCCGTTGGGTGATTTGGAATTGGGAAAGACCTATCCCAATGGTTTTCCAAACCGTTGGGATAGGTCTTTCCTAACATTTTTTCCAAACCTTTGGGATAGGTAAATCTAAAAAAAGTTGCAACAGAGGTTTGAACCCACAATCTGCATGTTATATATCAAATACTATACCACTATCCTACGATTACCTTTATGAATATATTTGGAAATATACATATATTTATATGTAATTTATATATTGATTTATTTGATGATATTCGACAAAAGAATTCATAAAAAATAAGGGTACCTATCCCAACGGTTCTCAAAACTGTTGGGATAGAACTTTCCCAAAGGTTTAGGAAAACCATTGGGAAAAGTGGTGTTAAAGTACACTTTTCTAATAGTTTTGAAAAAACTGTTGGGAAAAGTGGTGTCAAAGTACCCTTTCCCAAGGGTTTTGGAAAAACAGTTGGGAAAGGGGACCTATACCAACAATTTGTATAAACCATTGGTATATATGCATTGGTATAGGTAGGATTTATAATAGTGATTTTATAGTTTCACCAGAGAACCTTTATCAGCCGATTCATCTGATTTCTCAATAATTTCTCTCCAATGTTATGAATCTCAATAGGATCTTCACAGTAAGAAAAATCAGGTTCTAATTCTATTTATTTATAGGTGAGTACATGAGTCGGGTCTAGCATGTACTTCTTTAACAATGATATGTGGAACACATCATGAACTTTGGAGAGACTTGGAGGCATTTCTAATAGGTAAGATACAGCTCCAATCCTTTCCAGAATTTCAAATGGTCTTATACACCTGAGGATCAGTTTCTATTTCTTACTGAACCTTATGACATCCTTCCATAGAGATACTTTCAGAAATACATGATCACCCACTTGAAATTCCAAATACTTTCTCCAGTTTTTAGTATAACTAATTTTCCTACTTTGAGCTACTTTAATTTGATCTTGGATAGTATTTAACTTTGTCTTTTTATTATCAATATGTTCTAGGCCTATATGTTTCCTCTCACCAACTTCATCCCAACAAGTTAGATTACGACATGTCTTTCCATATAATGCTTCATATGGTTTCATTTAAATACTAGAATGGAAACTATTATTGTATGAAAATTATACCAAAGATAAATACTAATCCCAAATACCTTCAATGTCAAGTGAACATGATATCAACATGTATTCTAATTTTAGAATATTCCCTTTAGACTATTCATTGGTTTGAGGGTGATAAGAAGTACTCAAATGAATCTCAATATCCAAAGCCTTATGAATACTCTTCCATAATTTTTATGTAAAATAGGGATCTAGATCATACATAATCAATATAGGTACACCATGAGGACTTAAAAATTAATTAATAAAGAGTCTTTTTAGGTTCCTGAGAGGTAAGTCTTCTCTTATAGAAATAAAATGTGCTTATTTTGTAAGGTGATCAACAATTAACCATATCTCATCTTTCTGGGGGGTCTTTGGTAATCCAGTGATTAAATCCATAGTAATGTAATCCCACTTACACATATGAATAGGTATAGGTTTAATTAATCCTATAGGATTTTGTATCTTATCCTTCACTTGTTGAAAAACTAGACATCTTGACACATAGTCAGTGATTTCCCATTTCATGTTATCCCACCAAAAATGTTCCTCTAGATATCTATACATCTTGGTACTACTGGGGTATATAGGGAAATTTGAGTTATGATAATCATCTAATAGTTCCCTTTTTAGCTTGGGTATTGATGGAATACATAACCTCTTCCCAAATTTCATAATTCCATCATCATACATGAATTTTTATGATCTTCCATCTTTAACAGATTTAATTTTCTTTCAAAAAATTTCATCATTATATTTATCACTTTTGATCTTCTCCTGTAAATATGGTTTAGCAATCATTTTAAAAATGAGTGATGTTTCCCCTTCCTTAACAATAACCATATCCATCTTTACTAAATCTATTAATATAGGATCTTTCTCAATCCCCATTTGGGTCATAATTTCATGATCTTTTCTACTTAATGAATCTACTACCTTATTTTCTTTTCCTGGTTGGTAGTGTATTGATAAATCACAATCTTTGAGTAACTCGAGCCATTATATTTACCTCATGTTGGGTTATTTCTATGTAAAGATGTATTTAAAACTCTTTTTATCTATATATATCTCACATATTTTACCATAGATATAGTGTCTCCATATCTTCATAGCAATGATTACAGCTACTAACTCAAGATCATGAGTTGGATAATTTTGTTCATGAATCATCAACTACCATGATGAATATATAATAATTTTTCATTTTTCATAAGGAAAAAACCCAGTCCTTTCTTTGATGCATCACTATATATCACAAACCAATCATTTCCTGATGGTAGAGTCAAAATTAGAGCATGAATAATCTTTTCTTCAATTCTTTAAAACATTATGCACATTCTTTTGTCTATATGAACTTAACTCCTTTACGTGCGATCTTGGTTAATGGGTTATCCAATTTGAAAAAATTATGAATGAGATTATGATAGTAACCTATTAAAACAATAAAACTATGTAACTCGGTTATGTTTTTTGGTGTAGGGAATTATTGTATTTCCTTTTTCTTCATAGGATCAACTGAGATTCCCTCCTAGAGACAGTATAGCCAAGAAAAGAAATTTCCTAAAGATATAATTTACACTTTATAAATTTAAAATATAACTCTTTCCTTTTGAGAGTCTCAAGAATAATCTGCAAGTGATTTTCATGGTATTCGTAGCTTTTAGAATAAACCAGGATATCACCAGTGAATACTAAAACAAAATTTTCAATATATTTCTTGAATACTATGTTCATTATATCCATGAAAATAGATGGTTCATTAGTAAATCTAAATGGAATTACTATAAACTCATAATTTCCATACCTCATTTGAAAACATATATTCTGAATATATTCATTATTTACTCGCAATTAATGATACCCAGAATGAAGGTAAATCATTGAAAAATATTGAGCTTTATAAAGTTAATCAAATAAATCATCAATGCATGGAAGATGATAATTGTTCTTTATTGTAATAGAATTTATTTCTCTATATTTGATGAATAGCCTCAATGATCCATATTTCTTCTTAACAATGAGAATAGGGGCTCCCCGTGGAGAAATACTAGGGAGAATAAAACCCTTATTACTCAACTCCTCTATTTTTTTCTTTATCTCAACTAATTCTATAGTGTCCATTATATAAGGATTATTTGATATTGGTCTTACATTAGGGATCAAATAAATGTTAAATTCAAGTTCATGCTCTAGGGGTGTCTAGGTAATTCATTAGAAAATACATCAATTTATTCCTATACAATTAGTAAATCCTCAATTTGAAGATTAATTTTCTCATCCCTCGATGATGTTTGCTCTTACTCCCCAATAATTTCATTTAGTAGAGCTATTGTGGGTGGATCTATATATGAATCATATGATAAAGTTTCTTCTCTAAAGATAACGGATTCTACATCTTTCTCACAAATCATAATTTACTTCTTCTTATAATAAATTTTCACATCATATGTTGAAATCCAATCCATACCAAGGATTATATCAAATTCAACAATAGGTATGATGATAAGGTCAGAAAATAAAGCATTTTTATATGCTATAATGGGAACTAACCAACACATTTTTGTTACAATGAGACTTACCTTATGGGTTTTGACTAATAACTCTCTTATTAAATAGAAAGGGAAGTACCTAATTTTCTTGGAAATTGGTTTGGTATAAAAGATTTTGATGACCCTAAATCAAATAAAGAATTGGATAAATTTAAATATAGGATTAATGTACCTATCATCACATCATTAGGTACCTATACTCCAGATATAGTGATCTCATAAGCTTGGTCATCTCCCATTATCCTCTTGGGTGGTATATTCCCTTGATGCTTGGGACATTGATTTGAATAATGTGCCATTTCATAATATTTGAAGCATTAAATATCATTGATTTGTTTCTTCCCCTTGCATTAATTTACTTGATAACCCTTTTCTCCATACTTATAATAAACTCTCATTCCTTTCAATCATTTCCTAGGATGATTCTTTCCACAATTTTCACATAATGGGAGTTTCTTTATTCTTATCTTCTTCTTTAATGCTTCATATTTTCCATGGTTATCAGAAGACCTATTCTTCTCTTGATTTACCTTGAACGTACAGGATCAAGAAAATTCCTTCTCTATTTTTATGGAACTTAACACTATTTCATTATATGGTGAAAATTTTTGAGAAGGCATTTCCCTTGAGAGACTTTCCTTTAAGACCTTCAAAGAAATGATCAATCTTGTTTTTTGAATCATGTATGTAATATATAGAAAACCTGGTGAGTCTTGTGAATGTGGACTCATACTCTTCAACACTCTCTTATTCCTTTTGATTTAATCTAAGGAATTTTCTCTTCATTTTAGTTCATTTCTCGTGAGGTAAATATTTTTCAAATAATTTTTCTTTAAAAGTTCTCTATTCCATGCCTTTAATTTCATATTCCTCCTTGTTATTCTAGATCAACAATCACCATTATTGAGTATCTCCCTTGATAAAATATAATGCTAGTACTGCATTTTTATTTTCATTGTATCCTAATGATAAAAATATCTTTTCAAGGGACTTAATCCACTACTCGACTACCACTGGATTAGTAGTACCACAACAATATGGGGAATTCTACTGCATGAAATGATCTAACATAGGTGTAGTATGGTTATTTTTCATAACCTGAGTAATCTATAATAACATGACCATGATCTTCTTAGCTCGAACACTAACTATGTTTACATGCTCCATGGATAAATCCTTACATTTTATGTGGGTATTGATTCCATTTCTTCCATTAGGATTCATCACAAAAATAATGGAACACGCTAAGCTAGCTCATAATCAACATGATTATTGAGCCAAAAATTCACTATAAGGAATTATTATAATTATCATGTTTACTTAACATCTAGTTCCCAAGGTTTCTATTAAACCTACTCTAATATAAATTGTAACAACCCTGACCAGAGTAGCCCAAAGTCAGTTGTTATTTTATTATAATGGAATAGATACAAAAGATCACATTACCAAGGATCGATAGGCTTAGTTTTCTTAAAGAAAACGATACACACATGGTTCCCTTATTACATTAGTAATTAAATATAGAACATAAAAAATGAAAACAAACTACTCCCTTAACACTTATTCAGATATTTCATCTTCATAACCTGGGGAAGGAATAAAAATAAAAGGGTAAGCTTAAACGCTCAGTAAGGTTTATATGAATCAAAATAAGTAAGGCAAAGTCAATAAGGCATAATCATTATGGCATGGTAAATAATTTAATAAAATACGTTCTATCAATACACTAAGAGTGAAAATGCATGCCTATATTTTTTCATAGTGAAAATATCATGGAATTTAATAATAGAATAATGAATTAAGAAAATGATTAATTTTGAGATGTCGTGTATTGGGCATATAAACCATTATACCATCAAGATGGTTTAATTATATAGGTAAAAACTCGTCTGATTCTACTTGGAAACAAACACGAAAGGTTTGTCGCTAACTTTTTTATCTCATGAGACCTGTTAATGCATCAAGAGGATATCTATAATTGGGCCCCACCTATCACTACAAGTCTAGAGAATTCTTCATAAATATATTTAATTCATGAAAAATATGACTTATCAAAATATTTGTAATGAGTAGATGACCACTTTATCATGACACATCAAATTGATTACGATTTAAATATGATTTTATAGTCTATGGTGGACCCTAGGTTGAATCTCTAGGAGCGTTGTTGGTTTAAAATGTGAATTTTTAATAAAAATTACTAAAATAGGGGATTGGTTTTGAAAATAGTTTTAAAAATAAAATGAATTAATTTAAATAGTTTAATAGTTGATAAATAAAGGTGGTGTTTTAAGAATTATGATAGAAGGAGGTCATTTCAAGTTCACTACAAATCTTGGTTAGTTCATCATTCTGAAAAATAAACATGGTTTAATGGAATCCTTTGGTCGAGGGTTTTCAAGATCTCAATTCCCCTCTTTCCTCTTAAAACAAATCATAAAGAACCACCCCTTGACACAAAAATCATGTTTTCAAGGTTTTGACCTTAAGAAAAGTGTGAGGGCTTCCAAATCATAATGATATATCATGTATATGTGTATGAAAGAGGATACTTGTGTCGTCCAATCGAAACAACTCAATATTTGAACTTGAAATATCAACCTAATCGGTGTTAAGATGAAAAGTGTTTCACTTGATTAAACCAAAACAAATAATTTAGAGGAGAATCATGTTAAGATAAAACATTATTGAAATAATTCACACAAAAATTACACAAAACTAGTATAATAAAAAGTTCCTGAACTCCCTCCCAAGTATGTGTATCTTCCTCAAAATGATCATCCACTGTTTAGCTATCCATCAAGAGGAGGGTCGGGTGGAACTATTCATTTATCCTTGATCCCCCTATGAGGATAGGGGCCTCCAGAACGTCATAGATTATGAGAGGAATCTTTTGTGTCTCCAAAATACTAGTACTTTTCCTCCTTTTTGAACTTTCAAATGAGGTGCCCAAGGTTCCCTTTTATATCCAAAATGTGATGTGGTTTTGGGAACCCATATTTGTATATACCACTTGGATATCAGTTTTGTACTGGTAAACTATCATATCATGACACGAAAGAAAGTATAATGTTATTGGATGTACTATTGACTATATCCATGTCAAATTTTGTGGTCATTGTATTTTTGGACTGGTAGATATTGTCAAAATACCTAACCAAACTTTTGAATTCATGAAGATTCGGTTTCCTAGACAGATCAGTTCAAATGGGCCACCATATGGATGAATTGGAATTAGGTGTCTTGAGATGAGTTGTATCCAACTGAATTTTGGATCATCCAAAAAAATTTCATCTCATTTTGATTTACTTATTTCTTTTAATGTTCAAAAATTTGGACATGTATCCTTGGGCTTCTATGAAGTTTGGCCCATTTTCCTTCTGCATCATCTTCGGCCCTCCAAATCACCTCCTCCTATAATAAAATCACCAAATAAAGTAGAATTTTACTTTTAAAAGTTATAAACATTAAATAATTGAATCCAATGAGAAGTTAAATTTTTTATTAAATTATTAATTTTAAATAAAAATCCAGTTTAAAAAAGTGGTGCAAGGGTGAAATAAAGCAGTGAATCATGGTGCGATCACAACCCACACCTAAACATTTTCACTTCTTGTAAAAGTTAAATTTCCAAAAAAAATATGCATGGAGATATTCCCAAAATCATGAAGATATAACAGTAAATGAAAATTTAATTATTGATATCAATGTGATCCAAGAAAAAATCACACGAAGGAGTTATTCTTAGTGATCATGGAAAAATATGTCACATAAATTGTATCAGATTGAAATTAAAGGAGATGAATGATACCAATTTGAGAAAACAATTCAAAATTAAAAAATGTCACTAACTCACTATGTGTGTGTGTGAAAACCAATTCCTTCTATTCTTTCTACTTTATATCCATTAAATATAGGTTATTTTTAAAAAATCTTCCTAAATGATTATGTCCACCAAGCCTGCCATACATCCTTTGTAATCAAATTTCAAGACCCACTAACATAAGAATTCTTGTAAGTCAAACCTTATACTCCTGACCTAGATATCCCCATATATTGTACATTTTATCACCCTCCTCATTTTTTGTTATTATTTTTAAGTTGAACTTAGAAAAAATCTCACACTCATCACTCAACCCTTGTTTGATCTCCTCACGATACCAATTGTAATAGTTATAACAATATTAAAGGTTAAGGAAGAGTGGTTTTTTGACCATCCCAATACACAACCCATATTTTTATTTTTTGTTTTATTATTATTATTATTTTGTTTTTTGTTTTTTTAGGGTATACAATAGTTGGATAATAGGTACACACACATAGGTCAATCCAATACAATAATGAAACAGATCAGATAAGGAACGAACGTATAGAAA
The DNA here is from genome assembly GCA_963277665.1 of Viscum album. Classification (NCBI taxonomy): domain Eukaryota; kingdom Viridiplantae; phylum Streptophyta; class Magnoliopsida; order Santalales; family Viscaceae; genus Viscum; species Viscum album. Next base: position 242,565,294 of record OY728129.1, read on the forward strand.
AATAAATTTGGAAAGAAAATAAATATTAACCTAACTTATATTTACCATCTATTGAGTAAAAAACACACTTCATATTAGAGTGAAAAGATTTTTTCAGATATTAAGTGATGTAATGTTCCCATAAACAACTCTCACAATGAGTACCATTCTTACCAAAGTTCTTAATGTGATACAACCATTTATATCATCTAAAAACAACCACTTTAAATAGAAAATTTCACACCTCAATGTTAAATTCATGCCAAATCACATATTCTATTAGTGATTTTTTTTGTTAAAACAATATGAAATAGAGAAATTCATTATTCATTTTCAATAAGTTTCATGATTAAGCGGGCATCATTTTCCATGATTAAGAGGAAATAATTTTCCATGATTAAGTGGGAATCAAAAATGAATATTCTGGCATAAAATTGAGGGGGAATTATGGGGGAGTGAAAATAATATCCAGTAATCCAAAAAGATAAAATGAAGAGAGATGATGAAAATTTTTAACTAACCTAGAAATATAACCATCCCCCCACACCTAGAGCATGTAGTTTCCTCACTATAATAAATGAGAATGTGGGGAGGAAGGATAAAACCTAGGGGGTGTAATTAGTAGGTTTCTTCTTGAACATGGAGTTCCTCCATCAGGGACTCCAGAATGGTCTCATGAAAGTGATTCAACTACTTCCCATTGATAGTGAAGGTTTTTTTGTTTCATCATTTGTAATATTAACAACATCAAATGGAGAAACATTAGTAATAGTGTATGGACCAAAGTAATGGGAACAAAGCATACATGGATGCAACTTCAACCTTCCATTGTGAAGGAGGGCCTTCTTCCCAATTTGGAATTAAAAATAAAGTATTATATGGTCATGGGAAACCTTGGTTTTCTCCTTATAAACCCAACAGTTCTCATATGAATCTATTATCATTTCCACCATATCTTGAATCTATAACTTCCTCTGAGAACCTAAACTAGAATGACTATAATTTCATTGTTTAATGGACCAGTGGGATTGGTGCTCTATCTCAACAAGAAGATGAAAAATATTTCCAAACACAATCTGATTGGGTGACATTCTAATGGGAGTTTTGAAATTAGTATAGTAAGCCCATAATAAATCATCGAGTCTAAGACTCCAATCTTTTCTATTGGGTTGAACCATTTTTCAAGAATCTATTTTACCTCTCTATTAGACACCTAATCTTGGCCATTGGTTTGTGGGTGATATGCAGTAGACACTTGATTCCCGGCCCCATACCGACAAAAAATTGATTTCATTTTTTGGTTGTATAAATGAGAACTCTAGTCACTGATGATGAACCTAGGTAATCCAAACCTATAGAAAAATTGGGATCTTAAAAATTCCAATACTTTATTTGAATCATCAGTCCTTTTTGGTTGTGCCTCTACCAATTTTGACACATAATCCACTACCATGAGAATGTAAAAAGTTTCCAAAGTAATTAGGAAATATCCCCATAACATCAATACCCCAAACATCAAAAATGTTATGGAAGAGTAAGGGTTATTGCAGAATTTCATTTCTTTTAGAGACATTCCCTATTATTTGACATCGAGGAAAATATTTATAGAAATCCTAGTCATTCCAAAATAATTTTTTCCAAAAGAGACCAGAATCGTGGACCTTATCAGCATTCCATTGGGGACCAAAGTGGACCCCACAAGAAAGAGTGTGGCAGAATCTAAGGACAGACTGAAACTCACTATCGAGAAAACTACACCTAAGGAATTGATCACTACATGTGTGCCAAAGTAATGTTTCATCCCAAATATACCAATGGGACTCATGATTTTGACATTCATATTCTTTTTTTTTTGAAGTCAATAGAAATACAAGATTCTAGAAAATAATTTACAATTTCAGCATACCAAGGAATAGCATCTTGCATGCGGTACAATTACTCATCTGGAAACATGTCATTTTTAGGAATATAGGGGAATGAGTCAATGTATGAGGATGGGAGGATCCTACAGCTATGGTCAGCCACCACATTCTCTGCTCCTTTTTTATCTCTAATTTTCTAGATTAAATTCTTGAAGTAGTATCATCTAGCGAATGAGATGTGGTTTTTCTTCTGGTTTCTTGAGGAGATACTGGAGGACTACATGGTCTAAGAACACAATGAAATTAGACACTAAAATATATAACATGAATTTATCCAAAGAAAACAAAATAGAAAGGAATTATTTTTATATTGTGGTGTAGTTTTATTGGGTAGAGTCTAGTGTGCATGAGGCATAGACAATGACATGTGGAGCTCGATCAACCCATTGTGATAAGACAAACCCAAATATATAGTTAGAGGCATCACACATGAACTCAAATGGTATATCCCACCGAGGTGGTTGGATTACCAAGGGTGATGTGAGACTTCATTTAAATTTATTAGAAGCTTATTCACATTCTTTATCAAAAAAATTATTTTTCTTTTTTGAGTAAGTGGGAGAGGGGGAGTGAAATCTCAGTAAATTCATAAATGAAATGATGATAAAATATATCAGGGACTAAGAAAGACCACACATCCTGCAAATATTTGGTGAATAGTAGGGAAGAAATGACATATACTTTTGATTTATAAACTTGGATACCATCCTCAGAAATGAGTTTCCCATGTATTATACCTTGTCTCACCAGGAAATGGAATTTATCATAATTTAATACAATATTCTTGTAAATAGAGTGATGTATGATAGAACCAAGACTACTAAAACACTAATCAAAATAGGAACTATATACACTGAAATCATCCATGAAAACTTTCATGCAATTCTCCAAGTAATCTGAAAAAATACAAACCATGAATCAATGGAAAGTACAAGGAGCATTAAAAATACCAAATGAAATCCTTTTATAGGAAAATGTGCTAAATGGGAAAGTGAAGGTTATATTTTCCTGATCCTCATGGGAAATATAGATAAAAAGGTATCAGAAATACCCATCAAGGAAATAGTAGTGGGAATTCCCCGCTATCCACTCTAACATCTGGTCAATGGATGTTAACGGGAAATGGCCCCTCCTAGCATGTTGGTTTAATTGACGATAGTTTATAGAGAGATGATAACTATTCTACACATGAGTTGGAACCAATTCATTGATTTCATTTTTAATTACTGTAAGACAGGGTTTTTTAAGAACTACTTCAACCAGATTGAGCCATTGGCTATCTAAGATGGGGTAAATGATTCCAATAGCCAATAATTTTGTCACCTCCTTTTTAACAACATCTAGGAGTCTTGGTTTCAGTCAGATTTATATCTACATCACTAGTTTATCCTCATCATTTAACAATATATGATGTGTTAAAATTGATGGGATAATATCAGGAATGTAAGCAAGTATCCATCCCAAATATTTTTTATACTCCCTCAAAAGTTCAAGTAGTCGCAATACATGATCTGAAGGCAGTAAACTAGAAATGATGATAGAAATATTATTTCTATTCTCAAGATAGGTATATTTTAAATAGGGAGTAAACTAGAAATGATGATATAAATCTTATTTATATTCTCAAGATAGGTATATTTTAAATTTTGAGGTAGTGTTTTATGTTCCAATTCAGGGGGATTTTGGATTTATGGGAGTGAATGTGAAAGTGGGAGGTCAATAGTCTCGTCTAACTTCTCAATAATTACATCCTTAGATAATAAATAAGCTTTTACAATCTTAACAGTATCATCGATGATCATGGGATCCTAAATATTCAAGAAATCATCAATTAACAATCATGCATGACATTTTTCTAGACCACTAAAACATTCAATACATGATTCATTACCTAACATGTCTATTGAGTATTAAAAGTCATAAATGGAATTAAGAGAAAAGAAGAAGTTTTTTTAGGGGAAGGGAGTACATCAATTGAATTAATTGAAAGTGAGGAATGTTGTTCTGAGGGGTACTTCATAGCATCAAGGATGTGCAAGTGGATAATGTCACCACCAAACTCCATAGATAATGTACCATTGTGGAAACTAATTATAGTTTTGGAATTTTTCAAGAATGGCCTCCCCAATATAATTAGGGAATGTCTATTCATCCTATCATTTTCCATTTTTAGCATATTAAAATCAGCAGGAAAAATTAAAATTTTCACCCTCACAAGAACATCCTCTAACACACCAGTGGGGTGTGCTATACTCCGGTTTGTGAGTTGAACAACAATTCATGTGGCCTTAAGTTCTCTAACCTTCAATAAAGAGAAAATGTATTGAGGAATTATATTTATAGAATCACCCAAATAAATCATAGAAATGAAAAAGGAATAATCCCCTATGGTGCATGGAATTGAGAATGTTCCTAGATCGTTGAATTTGGTAGGAAGTGATGGCTCTATCGAAGATGACATTTTCCTCCCCAAGCTCACTTTTCATCACCTAAAAGTCTCCTTCAAAGTGTATGCATCTCCTTGAGAAACATTGTGTATCATATAATTTTCACTACGATGACAATCAAGGGGATGTTAACCTACACTTTTTTGAAAGTTTCCATGATTTATTTATCAAGTTCAATTTTTTTCATTTCCATGGTTTGTTGGTCCTTTGGAGAAATGGAAGATGAATAGTTTGTATTGGTGGTTCATTAAATTAAACTCTATTTTCTTTTCTAGGGATTCTCTCATGAGAATTTTTTCCTTATTCGGATCATTTTTAGTGGTTGGGATGGTGGTTTACTCAAGAGTTTATGAATCTAATAGAGAGGAAATTTTGTTTTTTTTAAGTTGGGTTCCACTCTAAAGGGTGATAACACTGACATTTCCCTTATCCTGGGGGTTGACTAATTGTTGAGAGGGTATTTTACCCGACCCATGACTTTGGATTTTCCCCCACCGAGTTAGAAATTTGACCTAATTGGGGTTTAGGTATTGTATGGCTTCTTGAGTGGTTTTTTGGAATTGGAGATTATTTCCATCCATTTTTTCATTGTTCATTTTTTACTAGGATTATATTTTGGAGGGGGTATTGGAAAGGACTTTATGGTGGTTGAGGATTTCTAGGTGGTGGTGGTTGAATAATCTACCCCAGTTGGTTCCATGATTGTTTTGGTTAGTTTGAATACCCCCACTTTTCTATAGGATTGGTTGTCTTTCCACCCAGGATTGGATGGATAGTAAGGTTCTTTCCTAAAGGGTTGGTTATAGGTGTTTCCTAGAAATATTGTCACACAAATCTCAGATGTTTCTCTCAGTTGAGGGAATTTGTCAAAATAGTGGTTTTTGGAAGAATAGATGCAATGATGGATGGTAGGAGGAGATTGGGATTTCCCTTGGTAAAGAGAAAGTTGTCGAAGAAGGGTACTTACCTCTTCAAACTTCATGTCCACATTATTCTCAAAATCATAATATTTCACCTCATGAACATCTTGAATGGGTACACTGGACCTTGAACCGAATTTTTGAGTTTTCTTCACCATGTTCTCAATGAGGTTCGTTGCAGCAATTGGGGTTTTTTTAACTAGTGGACCACATACAAAAACATCAATCATGTTTTGATCAATAGAAATTAAACCTTTATAAAAATATTGTATTAAAATTTTAACACTTATTTGGTGGTGTGGGAAACTTGAAAAAAGTATTTTAAATCTTTCTTAGTATTTATGAAGTGTTTCCCCTTGTGATTTTCTTATCCCATAGATTTATTTCCTTATATTCACAATTCGATATTTTGGGAAGTATTTTTCATGAAAAGGGTGTTTCGTGTCTGCCTAGCCTCTAATAGGGGAATTAACATAATATAAACAATCCTTTGTAGTGTATTCTAGTGAAAAAGGTAATTCCCTAATATTTAATTTTTCTTCATCCACATCAGCAGGTTTTAATGTAGAACACAAAGTATGAAATTATTTTAAATTCTTATGTGGGTATTCTCTTGCATGTCCATGAAATCTTGGAAATAAGTGAATTAGACTGAATTTTAGTTCAAAGTTTGGTGCTTCTCCATGAATTTGAATATAAGTGGGTTGGATAACAATATCAGGAAAGGTTGGTTCATTTAGTGTTCTATTATTTTCATCCATGTTATAGAAGTTATTTTTATTTTCTAATTTGGTTCCAAATGAAGAGGGGTTTATAAAAGTAGCAAGATGTGGTGCGTCCTCCTTCAAAGGGTTGTCTTGTGTGTCTTTATGTCATTGGTGTAGGATCCTCTCTGGTTCAGGTTTTAAAGGAGGTAATTCTCACATACTAGAATGTTTCATGCATAGAACCTACACAAGAAAAAAATAGAACACAAAATGTATTCTAAGGTAGAAGATAAAACAAATAAATATTCTCAAAATTTACAAATATCTTATCAAAAATATGCACTAAAAAACTAAAGCATTCCCCAGAAATGGTTTCAAAATTCAACTACTTTTTCATGAAATGTCAAATTGATTATGATTTAAAGATGATTTTATAGTCTAGAGTGGACCCTCGGTCATCTCTCAAGGAGTGTTGGTAGTTTAAAGTGTTATTTTTTAATAAAATTTACTAAAAGAGGGGTGGTTTTGAAAAAACTTTAAAAATAAAATGACTTAATTTAAAGAGTTTAATAGTTAATAAATAAAGGTGGTGTTTTAAAAATTATGAGAGAGGGAGGTTATTTCAAGTTCACTACATATCTTTTTTAGTTCATCATTCTGAAGAATAATAATGGTTTAATATAATTCTTTTGTTGAAGGTTTTCGAGATCTCTATTACCCTCTTGCCTCTTAAAACGATGTATAAAGAACTACCCCTTTAGTCCACAATGGTGTTTTTAAAGTTTGGAACTTAAGCATAGAGTGAGGGATTCCAAAGAATAATGATATATCATTTATTTGTGTAAGAAAGATCATTATTGTGTTGTCCAATCATAACAACACAAGATTACCACTTGAAATCTCAACTCAATAGATGTTGAGATAAAAAGTGTTTCACTTAATTAAATGAAAACAAAGAATTCATAGGTGAATTCTGTTAAGATAAAACATAAGTGAAATAATTAAAACACAAATTACAAAAAACTAGTAGAGAAAAAGTGTGAAAACTCCATACTAAGTATATATATCTTCCTCAAAATGACCATCCACCATTTATCTCATCATCGAGAGGAGGAGGAGGCATGGGTGGAACTTCACCTTCATCGTTGATCCCCCTATGAAGATAGGGGCCTCCAGAACTTCTTTTATGAGTAAAGGAATCCTTTGGGTATCCAAAATACCATATATTTTTCTCCTAGTAGAACCTTCAAATGAGGTTCCTAAGGTTCCCTTTTATAACCAAAATGGGAGGTGGTTTTGGGCACCAATATTTTTATATATCAGTTGTATCTCAGTTTTGGACTAGTAAAAGGCCATATCACGACTTGGAAAAAAATAGGAGAGTTATTTTAAGTCCTATTTAATATATCCATGTAAAATTTGGAGGCCATTGGACATATAGAATGATAGATATTGTCAAAATATCTAACCTAATTTTTTAATTCATGCAGATTCAGTTTCCTTGAAAGATCTATTCGAATGGGCTAACAGATGGATGAATTTGGCTTGGGTATCTTAAGATGAGTTATATCCAACTAAATTTTAGATCATCCCACAAAATTTAATCTCATTTTTATGCACTTATTTCTATTAATGTTTAAAAAATTGTACATTTTTCCTTGGGATTCCATGCAGTTTGGTCCATTTTCCTTCTATATCATCTCCAGCACTCTAAATCACCTCCTCCTACAATAAAATCACCAAAACAAGTAGAATTTACATTCTTTACAGAGATAAATATTAATAAATTTAATCAAATGGGAAGTTAAATTTGTTATTAAATTTTTAATTTTTAATATAAAACCATTTTAAAATAGTGGTGTAAGGGTGAATTAAAGCAGTGAATTGAGGTGTGATCAGTAGAAAATACGGATTTATCAAAATTTCCCCAATTAAAACAACATTCAAAAAAACTATATGTAAAAATGGTATAAATATAATACAATAATAATATCCATGATATAATAAATATAGATATTTAATTAAATATTCAATGAAGTATGATCATAAATAAAAGGGAATTATACGCACACCACACATAAGGAATAAGTGGTGAATAAGGCATAATCAATAGTAATATCATAATGGTGTCCATAAAATAATTGTTTTAAATCATAATATAATATTAATAAGATAAAATTGGTATAGATCATGATAAATTATGTTCAACTTAAGTTAAAACATGTAAAAATAGTGTTTAAGAAACCTTAGAAATAAGCCACTTTAGTGCGGTTTAAGGGAAAATATTAAAGAGTCTTTAAATCGGAAAAAAAGAATAATTGTTTTCATAAAACCCAAAATAAAAAAAAGATATTTTTTCATGATAAAATAAAGTACTTTTATAAAAATATTTGTGGATTAAAGCATACTATGGAGTGTACTTAAAAATGGGTAAGAATTTGGGAAGTTTTCTTAAATCAGGCTTGCTTATCTGGAGGAATTGAATAGGGAACCTTATAAAACATGAATATCCCCATCAGGAAAGGAATAATTAAGTTTTTTACATATTTTTGAAACATAAACACAGAATTTAGGATTAGTACATAATAATAATTAATAATTACATTGGAATAAAGGGATAAAAATTGTAACCCAAAGGAAAAAATGGTGGTTCGGAGAGAATCCCTTACCTTATGTTTGAATGTGTTATGCACTTGCACTTAATGTCTTGGATGATAAAATTAGATTAATTAATAGTTTAATTAAAAACCTATTAAACATTTATTTTATTTATTATAATTTTATTAATATCATTTATGGACTTTTTGATGAGTTATAAGATTTAATTTTGGTGTTTGGGAGTGTTTGTTTCCTTGGTTTTCATGATTGCTTCACTTGTATACATGTATGAATCATCATGTAAAATGAGAATAGTTATATATAATTGAAATTATATGATATTAATTAACTTAAAAGATTTTAATTGATATTATATCTCATTTTTTTATATATTATGAGAATGATTCATTATATAAAATGTTAATGAAAATTATTTAATTTATTTTGGCGGTTTTTACGACCATCACGAACTTATATAATTTTATTTAATATCATATTTATGTATTGGTTATAGAACATTATATAAATTATAATATGTCTAATAAAATATTTTTTAATCATAATAATGTTTTTATGAATAGCCTTGAAGGTGTTAATGGAAAATGAAAATGCATGGTCCACGATGGCGGTAAATCAACACATCACAGACGATGTTTTCATTTTTAAAATAAAAGGGAGTGGGGAAGGTGTTTAATGATGGAAATTTCATTAACATAATAAAATTATCATATATATAAGATACTTAATTTATCATTTATGTTTGCATAGAGGAGGCAATGATATGATAAGAAACTAAAAGAAACTAAAAGAGAACAAAAGAGGATTTTACCTCTTGAATTTCTTCTCCTTGAGAAACTCATTAAGGCACATGGGTTTGGTATTTTATTGAGACCAAAAACTCCTAGAAGTGGGGAAGAGGTTTGGGAGAGTAATTTGGCAGAATATTATCAATATAAAAGGCTTATAAGGTGTGAGGAGATGAGGTGGTGAGGGTGGTATTTATAGTGGGAGGAGAGGGGTATTTTCAATTATTATATTCTATAGTTTATTATTTTGACTCAAGACTATTAATAGTGTTGATTATTATGAATAAATATGGTAACTAGAGAATTTTAGTTTGATATATTGGAAGCATAAATAATACATGGCTCAACCATGACTCAAAAATTCATGTATTTGGGTAAAATGTCAAATACTGTAAATTATTGTATTTCAGTATTCACCAAAAATTCAACTATTTTAGAAAAAAACCTAAAAATTCACTCTAAACATTTTTCAATATGTGGACTTCAAAAATAGACTATATTTTATGAAAATAATTTCCTAAATATGAGAAATTTAATTTTTAATTAAAATCATAATTTATTCAAAAAATACCAATTTTAAAATTATAACTTATTTTATGACACTCTGAAAAATTAATTAAGGTCACATAAAATTATCTTATAATCATAAGACAAAAAAATATTAATTTATGAATCTATTTTTTGAAAATAAATTTTCTTTTAAAATATTATATTAATTAAAAAAAGAGTGGGTCAGAGCAGGCACTAGATGAGGTACAGGGTAGGAAAGCAACCACCGACAAGTCTAATCAGATTGGGAAGGAATATATAGTTTGGATTTAACCATCAATACCATGTTCCATGTAGTCCTACATGGGTAAATAATGTTTTTTCAAGTCTTGTGAGGTTAAAATCTTAGGTTCATCATGAAACAGTAGCTAGGGAGGGGTTGTTCTATGTGTCTCTGGTTTTTTGGAATTCAGTTCATGTATTAGGTCTTGTTCCTCTAGTCCTATGATCCATTTAAGGTTCCCCTTAACCCTATTAAAATGATATTATCCAAAAAAAAGTCCTTTGGTAGTTAGAGGAGGAGTTTTGGTGTGGTTTTAGTTCCTTGAGGCTAGAATGATCCACCTCCATGGTTAGAATAATTACATAGTTGTCATATTATGGAACCAAAACACCCACTAGATTCTACTAAATGTATTGGGTAGGTGAAAATATCCTTCTAGGTTTTTTTATTATAATGGTCATAGAAACCACTATATGCATCTGATGCATTAGCTGGAAATGTGTGGAAACATGAGGTGTTATACGATTTACCCCAGTCTAGAAAATAAGTTTGATATGTGATGGTTCATTCAATGATGAAATTTGGATGTAATGGGGGATCCTAAAGGTAAAACCCATGAACAATAAACCCATCATTGTATTACCATAAGAAATATTTCATGAACAATAAATCTATTTCATGGGTAAAGGATTTCATGAGGTACTCAAAAAAATTTCACCAGTATGTTTCTCACCTGTAGTTGATATTTGGTTGTAGACCCACATTTCAAAGATGGGTGTTCATTAGAATGTACTAAATATGATTATAATTGTATATTGAGATCAAGAGTATGGGAATTCATCTCATCCCATAAAGGGTTTTATTTCCTAGTTCGGGACTCTCTAGTTGATTTAAGACATATTCATAATCGTAACAATATCAGTTACCTATGTCTTGAAAGTGATCGATTGAAACCAAGCATAATCATGAATAGTTTTAGGTATAAAAGGTTCTCTATCTATATGTGTCAGAGTTTCTCCATATTTCCCCCTCGTTGTTTGGTTGGTTATACTATGGTTTGAATCCATATAGTCAGGCACAATGGAGTTTATCTTCATCCATTGAGACATTTGGTGTTTTGAAGTTGATATATGTGCCACTGTTTCCCTCGGAATTCAGGGATGGCCTCCTGGATGGAAGATTCAAACGTTCTGATCGGTTTCTAGCGGGTTTGTTCGTAGAACCGGAAACATCCAATGATTCCACATCCATTTGGACCTACTTTCCAAAGGTAGGCACTCATTAGCTTATGGACTGATGAGGCTTAGGAATTTCCATTGGTCGAGAGGATGGGAGGTCAGACTCATCACACCTTTTTTAGGGGAATTATTTTCTATTTCGGGAATCTCTTTATAGATTTAAGTTATGTCTGTGAATCCTTATTACATTACCAAGTATAAAATGAGCTTTTCCTTTAGTTTTGACAATCAATGATTAAATATGTAAGAAATTTAGAGAATATTTTATATGTATTCGAGGTTCTTCATCAATAGAGAATCATCTATATCTATTTAGAGATTCTTGGTCAATGGTAACCTTCAAAACATTCATATAAAAGTCTCTTGGTCATTATGATGACCAGGCTGGTTTTAAAGCCACTCAGTGGGGCACTTAAAGTTTATTGTCATTCAGAAGGATATGAATTATTTCAGAGTTGGGATCGAACCCATAGATGGGCTACCTACGTATCCTTTGTTTTGGAAAAGGAATCAGAACCCACGCAGTTCGAGTAAAGGGTATGATGTTTATGATTGATGGCTCAAAGCAGGATGTCATAATTACTTTTACACTCTAAGCTCACGTGAGTCATGCTCGGTGTGAGAAACAAGAGGTATTGGTAAAAATTAGACAATTGTGCCATGAAAGATGCAATCATAAGAAATGGTTTGGGGCTTATGTATGTATGACTGCCCAGAGGATTTACTTTAGGGAGAAAATCCAGGAACAGGGTTCATAAAGTTATATGTGCTTCATGGAGATTTGAATACTCTAACTTGGGACTTATTCCTGAAAAGGAATCCCAAATTAGGAGAGGATTGATAACTGGGTTTTACTCCTGAGAAGGAATCCCAGATCAAATGTAAATTAGGACTGGTTAAAGAGAATTTAAGGGACTTGGGGCTTACTCCTAAGAAGGAAGCCCAAGATTAGGACTGGGACTTATTCCTGAAAAGGAATCCCAGGTTAAGGATTAAGGTTTGGGGCTTACTCCTGAGGAGGATGCCCATATTTGAGATTGGGGCTTATTCCTAAGAAGGATGCCCAAGATTAGGACTGGGACTTATTCCTGAAAAGGAAGCCCAGGTTAAGGATTAAGGTTTGGGGCTTACTTCTGAGGAGGATGCCCATATTTGAGATTGGGGCTTATTCCTAAGAAGGATGCCCAAGATTAGGACTGCGACTTATTCCTGAAAAGGAAGCCCAGGTTAAGGATTAAGGTTTGGGGATTACTCTTGAGGAGGATTCCCATATTTTAGATTGGGGATTATTCCTAAGAAGGATGCCCAAAATAAGGGACTTGGGGCTTACTCCTAAGAAGGATTCCCAAAAAAATATGACTGGGACTTATTCCTGAAAAGGAGACCCAGGTTAAGGATTATCTCATTTTAAAGGATGAGTTTGAATGAATGAACTCTCAATCTTTGGTGACATAAAAATGTATAAATCACTATGTTTTGAGAGATATTCCACAGAATTCCTTTCAAATAAGGAAGTTAAATCAAGAAATCATGCCATAAATGGCTTTGAAGAGTATCTTGAAGACTAAATCTTGAATAGGAAAGGTGAAATGGCTTAAGAGGGGTAAAATGGGCAAGATGGGAACCCAAAAAGGTAGGGGCGTGCAAGTCTTGAAAGGCGCGCAAGTCTTATGTGGGCGCGCAAGTGTTGGTCGCGCAGGTATACCTGCGCGACATGTGGGGTACTTGCACGATTTTCAACCAGCATTAGAATACTTGAGCAACTCTTTATTAATCCCTTTAGAATCCTCTTGAGGTTCTTCCAGAAAAGGGACGCGCAAGTTATATCGAAGGAATAAGGCGGCGCGCAAGTGGGACCACTTCCCTTAAGGGTTGGCCACTCAGGCGCGCAAGTGTTGATGAGTTTCAACACTTAGGCCTTCCTCCCTCTCTTTAGATATTCCGTTCTAGGTAAGAAATTACCTTAGAAGTGTTCCAGAAGCTTTGAGAAGAGACTTGGGCGTCGGGAGCTTCAATCCGAGTTTCTGGAAAAAGATCCTCTCAAATGGGGGGCCCACAGGGTCTATTTATAGGCAGGAGAAGACCTCGGGTGGTTACCGGGAGGTTATCACTTAGGTCGCGCAAGTCACTTGCGCGACCAAGGGCATCGCGCAAGTGTACTTGCGCGACAGTGATATAACTTGTGCGGTGAAGTTTCTTTTGATCCTTTGTTCATGCCTTTGTCGATTTTTGATATTTTCTTCAAAGGTTGAATCACTTTGAGCTCAGATATTCCCCTTTTCCGATTTTTAGATTCTTGTGACGAAAGGAGCATCAACAAAAGTCCCCCCTCAGAGTTGGATCCGAAGAGAAATGAGGATTTGACTCTGAGAAAATCAAATCCATCCAAAGGAAAAGGGGGCGCGCAAGTCTTCAGGGCACAGAGGAAGGCGCGCAAGTTCTCTCCGCGCAGGCCTTAAGCGCACTGGGTGCGGCGCGCAGAGTCCCGGCCGTGTCTATAAATAGAGGGCCTCACTTCCGTACAAGCATCCGGATTTCCGGACTTCATACCTTCGAGCTCTCGCCGCGCAGGTCACCTTATCCGCGCAGGTTGCTCTGTTTTCTAGTGTTTTTCCTTGATGTCGTGCTACTGTAAAGGCATTTGTACTTGCGCAGTTTATACTTGCGCGTCAAAAACTAGCGCAGCACACGAATACTTGCGCGCCATTTTTTAGACTTGCGCGCCTTAATGCCTTAGCCATTTTTTTGAAATCTTTCACAAATTTTATGAAAAATAAACCCATTTAAGAGTCTAATTTATTCAACTTTTGGGCAGATTCAATGGCTACTAATGGAATTAAAACGTCTGATGAACTGGCTAGCAAGCGGATTGATGACATGATGAATATCATTGGCCATGATTACTATGATATCTGCAACAGCACTCTCTCATATTTGGCTAAGCACTTGAAAAAATACCATCTTAATTTCCCATAGAGCATCTACCTGCCTCTATATGGTCATGGTCACCTGCAAGGAGTCAATGTTCCAGATGCAAAGAACTATACACCTGAAATGCAGCTGCGCTGCTACTCCTTCATTTCGGTTATGTTGTGCATTAAGAGCAACAACAATGGTGTGAACTTTCAAATTCTTCCTCCATGTCATTTCCCTGTAGATATGAAAATGGCAAACCCATGGGATGAAATTTTTTCCACTACCGGTTGGTGGAGAGAAGACAAACATGGTATTAGAGCAATATCTGAAAAGAGTACTCTCTCCAAATGGCTCTTTACTTCCAATGCTCCATTCTCAAATCCATGTATCCATCTTCCAAGTCTCTTGGACAGAAACAGAGTCACTGTTTGATCAGTAGAAAATTTTCTCAAACCGCACTCAAGAACATCCTTTTACAATTGTTCCAAGAAGAGCTGGTATCACTGCATCTCTTATTTTATCCAGTTGAATTAATGAATTCCAGGTGGTTTCTGATGAAGCTCGGGATACCGTAAATCAAATGAAGTGTTATGTTGAAAGCCTCTTGTAATTTCTTGAAAAAGAGAAGAGACTCCAGTCTGTGTATGTCCTTCTAACTCTTGTGCATCAATGAAAAAACACTTTCATCTTCAATCATTTGTACCTGCATTCTTTCACTACCTTCTTCAAATTTACTTAAGCCAATGGGCTTAGTAAGCATAGTTTGATTTTTACCAGGATTATTAGAAATAACCCTATAAACCTTGAATCTTTTAATTGCTCAATATTACCTAAATCATACAGAATGTATGTTTAGTGAGCTAGAACTTGACTTTTATTCAGAGTTCCTTTGTATTTTGTGGGCATTTTAAAGTCATGCACGCCGGACGTAAAGGGGCTAATGTTTAAGGTTGAAATAGCTTTGACCAAAATGGATTAAAATTGATTCAATTCCTTGACAATTTATCTGAAAACGTATTACCATACTCAAGTATGAGGGAAAATATGTAAACTATGGCTTCAGAATATTTGAATCTGAGGAATGATATGAAAAAGAGCTAAAAGGCATTAGAAGAAGTAGTTTCCAAGAATGAAGTTACTATTATTTGAAAAAAACCCGTTAGGGGGTTGAAATATGCAGGGCCACCTAAGGGCATTGGTTGCATGGTCAAATAAATAGCATCTTTCGGCTGACAAGTCTGCTATGTGGACTGTTTATGCAAGGCCACCTATGGGCACGTGCTGCATGGTCAGGCAAAAGAACTCTCAGAAATTTACTTTCCTAGTGCTAAAATCCAGTGAAAGTTTATGGAGATTCAAATTTTCTGAAGTATAGAGTTTGTTGTATGGAAAGAGGTACTTGAATATGGAGAAGATATTTCCAGACTAGATTATCGAAGAACTGGATGAATATCACTCCTACGAAGGTCTGACCCAAATGTAGGGAAGAAGAATAAACCATAAATTTGAATACTTTCAAATCATGAAAAAGGATATGGGACAAATATGTTAAGGATGGCTATTTTTTTCGGATCCCTACATACTGTCGTTTAAGACAAATAAGGACAAAAGAGGCATTCTTCCCAAGAATGAAGTTACTATTATTTGATAAAAACCCGTTAGGGGGTTGAAATATGCAGGGCCACCTAAGGGCATTGGCTGCATGGTCAAATAAATAGCATCTTTCGGCTGACAAGTCTGTTATGTAGATTGTTTATGCAAGGCCACCTATGGGCACGTGCTGCATAGTCAGGCAAAAGAATTCTCAGAAGTTTGACATTTTTGTGACTAGAAGTCATGAAAAAAAAGGTTATGAAGATCTGAAAATATTTAAGGTTAGGATTATAACACATAAAGATGGGTATTGTCCAATGTATATAGAGATACATAGGTCAATGATAACCATAATTATGTTGTGGCTGGGTCCTGAATTGAAATTTTGGACTTCACTACGTATCTCATAAGAATGAGAATCAAGCCATACGTAGTTCTTGAAATGCAGTTTAACGTCGTGCAGGACGAAAGTATGAGAGATCTTGGTTTAGGGTCATAGAATTCGGACCATAATAATGAATATACAGTGTGTGTTTTCATGAGGACTTTTCATCCAAGGGACTGAAAGTGAAATTTGGGGTTAGGCCCAAAAGACTTGGGACTGGATTCGAGGGACACTCGAATGTTCCTACGTATCCCATAAGGATGGGAATCAAGTCCACGTAGTTCTAGAAATATCCTTTGTACAAATTTGGTTCGTATGGGTGAAAGGGGACTTTAGTGCAATGATGGTTTAACCTGAGACAAAACGTTTAGGTATTACCATGTATGCACGTAGTCTTTTGAAATGAAAACATGATTAAAAAAATCAATATCAATAATAGTTCTCTCTCAAATGAGGAAATCAAAGAGTATTGTAGTATATTGTCGTACCGGACAAAAGTGTTGCATAGTTTAACGTCATATAACAAGGACGGAAGTGAATCAATGTAAAGATATTGATTCTAGGGGCGGTTTCACGAATCAACATCATATGATATGGTGGTGAACTGATGTGAAGAGATTATTTTTGGGCTTGAACCCTGGGAGGTTGCCTACATACCCAACCTGGAGGGCAAGGATCAAAGTCCGTGTAGTTCAATTAAAGAATGAATTAATGATCAAGTTGTTCTTGGGGACAACGATCTAAAAAAAATGTTGTTGGGACTTATACATGGTTAGCGGCCCAAAGAGAGTGTTATGGTTGAGGTTTTCTCTAAGCTCATGTGAGTCATACTCGGTGTGAGAAACAAGAGGTAACAACAACTTTAACGATGCATAGTTTAATGTCATGTAGGATATATAAAGGGACTATGCAGTTTAAAGTCTTGCAGTTAAAACTATTGGTGTTGCGTAGTTTAGTGTCATGTAGCAGGGAAAACATACAGTTTAATGTCATGTAGGACGTATCATGAATTTTCTGTACAGTTTAGCATCATATAGTTAGGATGATGAGGAAAATAGAGTTTAACGTCATGTTGGACGAAAGGGGGACTGCGCAGTTTAATGTCATGTAGTAAGGACAAAATAACACACCATTTACGTCATGTTGGATGCATTGGGGATTTTTTTTCCACAGTTTAACGTCATGTTGGACGAAAGTACGAATAGTTTAAGGTCATATGCATGGACCATGGATGGTTTTGTTTAATGTCATGCTGGACGGTGGTGTAGTTTAAGGTCATACAGGACCTTTGATGATTATGTATTTTAACGTCTTTTCGGACGTAAGGGACTTTTATACAGTTTAGCGTCATGTAGTTAGGACGTCACAGTTTAACGTCTTGCTGGACATAAGGGACTTTCCTATAGTTTAATGTCATGTTGGACGTAGTTGCAGTTTAAGGTCATACTGGACCATTGCTGTATAGTTTAACGTCATATAGCAAGGACGAAATGGTGTTTCACAGTTTAGTGTCATGTAGCAGGGACAAAATACTTTTTTCTACAGTTTAACGTCATGTTGGACGAAGTTGCAGTTTAAGGTCATACTGGACCATTGCTGTATAAACCAATTGTAAGAGTCTTGGTTCTGAGGACCATATTTTGTGTTTATACAAAATATTTCTTCAGAAATCTGGCATTGGTTGGAGTCGTGATGAGTTCTCCATCCATTGAGATTAATGAATAAGCTCCATTGGAGTAGACCTTATGTATTGAATAAGGTCCTTCCCATTTTGGTTCAAGCTTGGGAGGCTTCTTTCCTAGTATCATTGGTGTTCTGAGAACTAATACCAATTCTCCCTGAATGAATGAACGAAGACGAACATTTTTGTTAAAAGCTCGTGCTATTCGATTCTAATAGATTTCCAAGTGGTGCAAAGTGCACAATCTTTTCTCATCTAACTGTTCCAATTCATTCAATTGCTTTTGGGATTGCTCATTTGTAGATAACTGATCACAAATGGCTACTCTGAGTGAGGGAAATTGAACTTCAATTGGCAAGACTGCTTCTGTTCCATATACCAACAAATATGGAGTTGCCCGCGTTGCATTGCGGGTGGTAGTCCGATAAGCCCATAAAGCATGAAAGAGTTTATCAGGCCATGACCTCTTATCTTTATCCACCATCTTTTGCAGTATATTTGAAAGAGTCTTGTTAAAGGCTTCTATTTGTCCATTGGATGCCGCATGATACCGAGATGAATGGTTGGATTTAATGTTGTATTCTTGATACAATTTCTTCACCTCAGAAGAACAGAAGTTGGTGCCATTGTCCGTCAATATGGTATGAGGGACACAAAATCTAGTAATGATGTTAGACTTGATGAAGCTAACAATGCATTTAGAACTGACTTCTTTGAGAGGTACTACCTCTACCCATTTGGAAAAGAAATCAGTAGCAGTAAGAATGTACTTAAACTGCTTAGCCGTAGCTGAAGGGTAAGGTCCCACCACATACATTCCCCATGTGGCAAATGGACATGAGTA
Source organism: Viscum album (assembly GCA_963277665.1). NCBI lineage: Eukaryota > Viridiplantae > Streptophyta > Magnoliopsida > Santalales > Viscaceae > Viscum > Viscum album. The sequence continues at coordinate 242,584,102 of OY728129.1, forward strand.
TTTAGATGTATGAAGAAACTCTGGAGTTTGATGAATGAAGTTGGTATGTACTTGACATTAATGACACTTCTTTGTGAAATCAACACAATCTTGTATCATTGAAGGACAAAAGTATCCAAGCCTTCGAATTTGATCAGACAATCTATGTCCAGACTGGTGGGCACCACAGACTCCTGCATGCACTTCTTTCATGATAGCCATTGTCTCTTCACCATCAATGCATCTGAAGAGAACTCCATCAAAACCACGTTTGTAGAGAATTTTCTCTAGGTGGTTTGGGCTATCATAAAGAGTAAAATTGACCACACGTCGCCGGATTTGTTCTTTCTCGGCTCTATCAGGTGGAAGTGTTCCATTTTGAAGGTATTCCCTGATGGGTGACATCCATCCTGTAGTATGACCATATGGTTCAGGAATGGGACTAATTTCATTAATTTCCTCTGTTTTGGCTTGAACATAAGGTGAAATTGCACGACGGTGGGCAATACTGATGGTTGTCTCGTCCCGATTTGGATCTGCTAGAGTTGTGGCTATATTAGCCAGTGCATCAGCTTGAGCATTTTGTGATCTTGGGACATAAGAAAATGTCAGTTCTAAAAAGAATTCCTCCATTAACTCTCTGACGTAATCATACAAAGGGATTAATTCTTCTTTTCTGATGGCATAATCCCCATTGACTTGTTTGACTACCAGGTCTGAATCACCTTTCACCTTTAAGTGATTCACTTGTGCTTGGAGCGCTAACTCCAAGCCTGTAATAAGAGCTTGGTATTCGGCTTCATTATTGGTACCACCTTCCCACAATAAAAAGGAATAAGGTAACACTGCCCTATCTGGAGAAATGATCACAATTCCTAAACCCACTTTGTTGAATTTAGGATTTTCAATTTTCTTCCCTGTTGGACTTCTAGAAGCACCATCAAAATACATTTCCCATGTTTGAGGAATCTCTTGAATAGAGAAAACTTCCTCATCAGGGAGTTCAATATCTGATGATGTGTCTTCTACTGAAGGATGTTCAGCCAGGAAATCAGCCAGAGCTTGGCCCTTAATTTCCTTTTGAGATACATACTGAATGTCGAACTGCTGCAAAATAACTGCCCACCTTGCTAGACGTCCTATAAGCATTGGACGACTAAGGATGAATTTAAGCGGATTATTGTGAGATATCAATTGGACCTCGTGATGTTGCAAGTAGTGTCTCAGTTTCTGGACTGCAAAGATTAATGCCAGGCAGCACTTCTCAATACTTGAATACCGGGTTTCTTCTTCAAGCATAGTTCTACTGAGATAGTAGAGGCTATTTTCATTCCCAACATCATTCTTTTGAGCGAGAAAGGCACCCAATGATCGCTCTAGAGCTATCACATAGAGGATAAGTGGTCTACCTTCAACAGGTGGCATGAGTACTGGTGGACTCAAGAGGTATTTCTTAATAACGTCAAATGCTTCTTGACATTCTTCAGTCCACTGGTAAGTGACTCCTTTTTTCAATAATTTGGTAAAGGGTAAACTTTTGCCTCCCAAATTGGCGATGAAACTCCTAATATAGGCTAAGTGTCCTTGAAGTCCTCTTAATTCTTTCAAATTCTGAGGAGGTGACATACCAAGGATTGATTTGGTCTTCTCAGGATCAACTTCAATACCACGATGGCGTACAACAAAGCCGAGGAATTTTCCTGAGGTTACCCCAAAAGAACATTTTAAGGGGTTCATCTTCAAATTATGTTGTCGAAGTTTGTGGAATATGACTTCCAAATCAGCCAAGTGATTAGAACGTTGTTTGGATTTAACCACCAAATCATCCACATAGCATTCAACAAACTTCCCTAAGAAAGGTTTGAAGATACGATGTGTGGCGCATTGATATGTTGCACCTGCATTCTTTAAACCAAAGGGCATCACCTGGTAACAAAACACACCTTGAGGAGCTCTGAAAGCTATAGATTCATCATCTTCTGGGGAAATTCAGATCTGATTATATCCGGAATATCCATCCATGAAGGAAAGTACTTCATAGCCAGCGGTCGCATCAATTAAGAGTTCTGTAATCGGAACTGGGAAATCATCTTTAGGAAAATGCCGATTAAGATCTCTGAAATCGATGAAAACCCTAATTTGTCCGTTCTTATTCTTTACAGGGAAAATATTAGCCAACCACTTGGGATACTGAACTTCTCTGACGAAGTTAGCTTTGATCATCTTATCCACTTCAGCTTCAATTTTGGAAGCATAAGTTGGGTGTGTTATTCTCGCGGCTTGCTTAAATCCTCGATGTTCTTTTGGTAAACCCAAATGATGAGTAGCAACATCAGGATCAAGCCCATGCATTTCTGTATAGTTCCAAGCAAAAATATCTTTATTTTGCTTTAGAAAAGAAATATACATCTCTTGCTCTTCAAGGTTCATGGCCGCACTAATTAAAGTGGGGCGTGGATCTTTCTCTGTACCCAGATTTATTTCTCTGAGTTCATCCACAGTGGTAGAGATACCCTCTTCAAATGCTGGAGGAGCATCTCTAAGACCTTCCTCTTCCTCTTCATTATGTGTTATTTCTTCTGTTTCTACTTTCATAGTAGATGACAAAACGAAATTCTCATGATCATAAGAGATGTCAAAATTTTCACATTTTGAAGAAGAAGCTTCCATTTCCGACCCTATTGATGATAAAGGGCCTTATTTGGGAAATAAAGGGGAGATGATGGATTGAGAATCGACATCATTATTCACCTCTGGTGTTGCTATAACTTCTTCTGGCCTGATTGGCGAAGTATAGACTTGTTGGACTTCAGCAGATGAAATGAAAACGTCACCACTTATGCTTTCATCACTGTTTGGTAGGTTACCAATTTCTCCCATGTTGTCTGGCTCAATTGTCATAATTGACATTATGGATCTTTTCATAAGAGTATTTTGATTTGGGCCTATTTTGTCAATTTGACTGATAGGTAACACATAATCTGTACTCACATGTGTAAATGGATTTATTGGAATTTTCTCCAAACCATATGGAGCATTAATTTTGGTAATTTCCTTCATTGTAGATTTTTCTCTTCCCTTCATGTGATAAAATTCTGCCTCAATGTATTGAGACTCACATGTCTTGAACGGGGCCTTATCACCATACAATGTTCTAACTTGACCATTGAAACAGTATTTGAGACATTGATGGTATGATGAAGGAATAGCTGCATGCTGATGTAGCCAGGGTCTTCCAAGCAAGACGTTGAAAGCTGAGTCTTGATCAACAATCATGAAATCCGAATTGGATACAAGATCTCCAAACTGGGTTCTAAGTGTAACTTCACCCAGTGGTTCTTGTTCATTTTTATCATATCCTTGTAACATCATGGTAGAAGGAGATAAATCAGATTCTATGAGGCCCAATCGACGAAGTGTACGAATGGGCATGAGGTTGACTCCTGAACCATTGTCAATGAAAGCTCTTCGGATATCTACACCATTGACTTTTCCAGATAAGTACAAAGGTTTTATGTGCCCATGCACAACATCATCTTCATCTTTATCAATAAAAGATATCACTGCATGGCATTCTGCAGGATTATTCTCTATGTGATAGACTTCAGCTGCAGCAATTTCAGCTTCAAACTCCTGAGGACTTGACAAAGCTTCGATGAGTGATTTCTGAAGATCTTTTGACAGATTCAAAGCATCCAAAATTGATAACTTGGATGGTACTTGGGCCAAGTGTTTCAATATGTCATACTTTTGATCTAGAGGTCTGCGTTTCCCAATAGGAATATGTGGTTTAGTAGGTACCTTGGAAGCAGATGCTTTGGAAGCTGATGCATCTTGTATTGGGATAGAAGTTGGCAACATCCTTGGTTTTGGAAGATTAGACTGATTAGTTCCATTTACTTGCTGAGATAAATAATATGGAACCTTTAATCGGTCTTCCAAAATAATTGTGCCAAAACTGAGTTGGCCATTGGCAGAAGAACTTTCTTGTTCTTTTTGAGCTCGCTGAAGGGCTCTACCACGAGTTTCTGCTGCATACACAGTGCTAGTAGGGGTAGAATTGGAGTAGTGGCTTCGGAAAGATCCACGTCTTCCCCTGTATCCTGAAACTCTAGAACTTCCTCGGATTCCCTTATTTGATACAGGGAATTCAGGCTCATCAAGACTGGAATATGGATCTGTTAATTGAATCATATTAACAGAACCGAAGATTAACTCTTCGTCTGATAAAGACCCTGCCTGACTAGCCTATTTAGGCTGTGCTGTTTGATGGGGCGGTGCCCGTGGCTTTGAAGTAGATGGCATGAAATCTTCTAGAGTCAAAGACAACTTAGGCCTCGATACATACTCATCTTCTTCTAATTCCTCTTTCTTCTTTGAATTGCACTGCCCTTTTGAGGATTTTTCTTTTGATGGAGGCTTCACTGCAGCTTTTGTAGGAGACACAATTGGATTCTTCAATTGTGTTCACAAAATGGCGTGGGTCCGATTGATTGTCTTTCTGACCAACCAATCATCATATTTTTGCGCAGTTTTGCTTTTGACTTCCTGCCACTCGCCTCCTTCCTCTGGATCTGTAGCGGTAACACACACTACATGATCTGAAAAACCCTTCAATTTGACTTGTCCCAAGTCGACCATCTTTTGCAGGAGTTCTTTAAAGACAAAACACTCCTGGATGGGATGCCCCAACATTTGATGAAAGGGACAATAATTGGGACGGTCTTCATCTCCTTCCTTGTTTGGCCTCTTGGGCACTGGTAATTGAACCAAATTATTTTCCAGAGCTGAAATGAAATAACCAGGAACTTTCTCACTTCGGAAAGAGTATGTTTTACTCTTCAAATCCTCAAATTGTTTTCGTCGTTGATCTCTTTGATCATTTGGACGAAACGGCCTTTGTTGTTGGCGTTCAAGAGGTGGAGCCCTTCGAGAAGATGAAGGTTTTGAAGTAGAAATAGGTATAGGTTCTTGTTTAAGCATAACTGTAGCAGTTTCTGCTTTACCCATTCTCCTTCTTGGAGCTGATGGAATTACATGAGATTTAACCTTAGCCTGTATAAGGGAATATTCAATCTGCTGAGCGATTGAAGTAAGGTCTTGAAACCCTCCTGTGTATTTCACAGGGATCAATGGCGTGCGTAATTCATCATGCAAATTTGCCACACAGATTGGCAACAGCTCTTCCTGAAGGAGTGCTAAACTCAGGGAATACGTTAATCCCTTCCAGCGAGCAATGAAATCAGAGACTCTTTCATTCTCCCTTTGCTTGCAGTTTGTAAGATCGAAAACTGTCGTTTTTGGAAAATTTGAGCTGAACTGAAGAAGGAATTTTTGATGAAGATCCTCCCATCCGATGATTGACCGGGATTGCAAGCTTGTATACCAGACAAAAGTCGGTCCTTGCAAGGTTCGCACGAAGCATCTGAGTTTCACTGCTTCTTGCTACTCTGGAGTTCCCATCATAGGATCACAACAAGACACGTAATGCGTCAAATGTTGTTCAGGGTCGCCTGATCCATTAAAAGTCGGGAAAACAGGGTTTCCAAAACTAGATGGAGGAGAAATTGAATCTACCCATTCAGGATAAACTTTCCTTTCTAGTTGAACTTGTGCCCGTTTCCCTTCTATAGTTTCTAACCGAGCTGTTAATGACTAAATAGTAGTTATTAACTTTTGAGAAACATCCGGTTGAATCTGGTCTTGAGTAGGTGCAATGAATGGAGCTTGGACAGACGTGGTGGTTGGTGCTGCAACTGATGGTAGCACTGCCAACCATTGTTGCGCTTGACCCACGAGATTAGACCTCTGAGGGTGTACTAATAAAGGAGGATATTCTTGATCCATCTCAGTAACTGCAACAAATTCCTTCGGCTGTCGGACTTCAGCATTCTTAAGAAGAAGACTACTCTGAAGTAATTCTGCATTCATTCTTCTTAATTCTTTTATTTCTTCCTCCTATTGTGCAAACCTTTGCTCTAATGAGAGCGATTGACCTTCTCCAGAGGAAGGATATGTAACATGATTCTTTCCCCTCCCTTTGTTGGATACTTTTTGGAGAGAAGGAAGTGTATTACCTAAGTTCTGAGTAATCCTTTGACTTCGTGTACGCACACCTTATTCATTTGTATTGGTGCATACATTTTCTTGAGCAGGACGCTCTTCATCTAAGTCTCCTGAGTGAGTCTCCTCTGGTGGATTAGCAACAATGGCATTGATGACATTGATTGATGCATAATGCATCGCATCCCTTCTATCAACATTTCTGTGATATTGTCTTCTTTCATATCTTTGATGAGACATTGCCTTTTGTTGATTCAATCCTTTAGGAACTTCTTGACGAGCTATAATTTGGAGGGAATCTCCTGATAATTTGGCTCTTCGTTCCTCTTGGGGATTCTTCCTCAATCGAGAAAAGACCGATATTCTCTGAGAAGGGGATTGATGATTTGAAAGAGTCCCCAGTCTCGTGAACTGGGGATGTTCCTGCTGATTCCGCTCAACTCCTCGAATCCCATTTGTTGACTCTGAGGGTTGGGTTAAAGGAGTCCCCAGTTTGACAAGCTGGGGTGGCTCTTGACATGCTACGTCTGAGATCTTCTTAAAATATCTCTTGATCTTGCGAATCTTAGTTCGCAAATTAGCTGGATGCATTAGCCTGTATCCACTTTTATCACCTAGTTCAACAGACCGTTGGATGATTTCCGAGACTTCTGTCATTTGATGATTTGTTTTCTCCATACGAGAGGCTTGTGCAATATTCTTTCCTGCTTGATGTAGGAGCAATTCAACAACTTGTTCTCTATATGCTTGATTTTGAGAGAAACTAGTTGAAGCCTGTTCTTGAACAAGCTTTTGATTATGAACAAAGCCCATTGACTGTGGCCGGCTATGGGCAATAACATTGCATGAGACCATTTTTGGCGGGCTTTGCTGACTGGAAATCATTGTGAGATGTAGTGCTCCGTGAACACCCCATCCTCTGATATGAACATCAGATGGAGCATTGGCAATTAACTGACGCAATTTTCTTAGTGCGCCAAGGCATGAACGTTGAAGGGTTATTTGTTGCTTTTCAGCCTTCGGATACCGAGAGACTGATAGAGATGCCAAATCAATCTGATGTTGTAGCCCTTCTATTATCTTAAGATGATGTTCATATTCATCATAAGATAATACCTTCTTCTTTAATTGACAAAGAGTTTTCCATATGTTGAGACAAATATCATGGATTCCATCATCCGTCAACATCTTTGAAATGTCGTACTGGGAGTCAGCCAAAGGCCAAAACATGACGGGTACCTCACCTTTTGTCAGTTTCTTCCTCATGTTCAGCATTTCCTCTTTATCATTAAATGAAGATTCTTCTACCTGTTTTGACCAGAGTTGGTGTTTCCTTGTTGCTTCATCGGATTCAACAAGATTGGTAGAGACATCATTGATCAAACTAGAAGATGCATGACTTAGGGGTGGTTCGGAGAATGACATACACCCTAGGCTGTCTACTAATTGAGAAAGTATTTCACTTGCTAGCGATAAAGCATCAGACATGACTGGTTTCGCATTTGCAAGTTCCTCAAGATAAGAGGGATTTCTCGGCACTACATTGTCCACTGGAGTATTTTCCAGGCAATGTGAATCACTATTGTGGAGAGGACTTTCGCAGCGAAGTTCATCATCATAGGGAGGACCACCATAATGGGTTACAGCAAAAGATGAGATCTCTTTCTCCTTGGTCTTCTGACCACACAGAGGGTTCCTGTGGCTCTCATATGAAGATGAAACTTCAAGATTGACCGAATTGTCACGAATCAAGCCTTCATGAGAAAGTGTATTTTGAATACTTTTGGAATTAATGTTCCCGTTATTGGGAACTGAGGGAGTAGAATCTTGAATTCCAACAGATAAATGTCTGAGGGCTTCAAGAACTCCAGCATCAAGCAAAGCCTTGTTGCAGATTGGCCTTTGATCTCCTGACTGTGCTGGGTGGATATTTTTCTTAGATGACTTCTTACTCGCTTTGGAAACCACTTGTTGACAAAAGTGGTTACTCTGAGCAGGTGTATGTGCCTGATCAGGAAAGATGGTCAGGTTAGACTGACGATCTCTACTCAAATCAGGTGTATGTGCCTGACTTGGTTGTCCGTATGATATGGGGGAGTATGCCCCATGACCCTCTTGGACTGGAACAGATGTGTGTGTCTGTTCTGGAGTGAATTTTTGATGTGTCACTCCACTACTAGGGATAGATTTATATGTCTGTCCCTGAGATGATGTTGAAGCTGTTATGATATCCTGGCAAGCATCCAGAATATGAGCAGGAATTTGCTTCTGCTCTTTCACCATTAAAAAAATATGCTTGGTGACTTCAGCCGCCGGAACGGGAATATACGTCCATTCCGGGTTTTGAGTAGGTGTATGTGCCTGCTCCTTTCCTCCTTTTCCTGTCAGTGAATCCTGACAGTACTCAAGTGTGGGGGCAGAGAGTTGAGTCTGCCTCCTGTTTGTCATCGGAGCTTTCCGACTGACTTCTCCATGCGCTACCAAGAGAGACTGTTGGTAGTCTTGATTAGTACTAGCAGGTGTATGTGCCTGCTGATTACACTTCGCCAAAGGTGGTTGACGAGATCCATCATATGTAGTCAGACGAGCCTGCTGACTAACTGGTGATGTATAAGCAGGTGTATGTTCCTGCCTATAGTACTCCACCGGAATTGCCTGGCGGGATTGGCGTGATGCTGCCAGACGAGTCTGCTGGACAGCGGAATTAAAATGGACAGGTGTGTGTGCCTTCTCGTTATTTTCCACCAAGTTAGGTTGGTGGACTTCTCCGGAGATGGCAGGGATGAAAACCTTCCCATTGTCAACCGGATTCCGTCTCTGGCTGTTCGTCTTGCCTGCTCGGGTTCGAGGAACCTGAGCTGAATTCCTGGAGTCGGTACCCTCATCATGTTGAGGGCGCACTACCGAACGAGTCTGGCGGTGATTGTTGATGGGATCCCTTAGGAAGGACTCCTGTATTTTTGAATTAAGGCCCTGAGGGACCTGCTCATTCACTTCCTCAGAGTAAGGGAGCGAATGGAAACTACGTTCCGGGGATAACGACCCAAAACGGTTGGAGACAGTAGTCAGCACCGCCTGCCTCTTGATCACTGGTCGTCGTTGTCCGGACGACCTGTGTGATTTGTTTACTTGGAGGGCATGTCGGGCAGCCTCCAGAGTTGGGATGGTACCGTGTTGACGGTACTCCTTAACCAGCGCATTTGATACCCAGCGTTGAAGACGCTGAGTAGGTGATGTCATCCTCAGAGCGGATGACGATCCAGTAGGAATAGAAGTAGTGGTATTTGCAGCAGCAGTATTCACAGATGTGAATTTGAGAGCAGCCATTATGAAAATACAGAAAATCTTGGAAAAGAGTGCTTGTTTGATATAATAGATGTAATCAAGATAAACTCATCTACTTCATCCTTTGGATGAGAACATATGTCAATGATTGTTTTTGTTAGCCCTCTTATTGAGTTTTAAATAGGGGCTTAACAAATAGGTAAAACATAATTTTAACTTGGTTAAGGATTCACGTCGGGTTCACCATTTTTTGTTTCCCTCGGAATTTGGGGATGACCTCCTGGATGGGAGATTCAAACGTTCCGATCGGTTTCTAGCGGGTTTGTTCGTAGAACCGGAAACATCCAATGATTCCACATCCATTTGGACCTACTTTCCAAAGGTAGGCGCTCATTAGCTTGTGGACTGATGAGGCTTAGGAATTTTCATTGGTCGAGAGGATGGGAGGTCGGACTCATCACACCTTTTTGAGGGGAATTATTGTCTATTCTGGGACTCTCTCTATAGATTTAAGTTATGTTCGTGAATCCTTATTACATTACCAAGTATAAAATGATCTTTTCCTTTAGTTTTGACAATCAATGATTAAATATGTAAGAAATTTAGAGAATCTTTTATATGTATTCGAGGTTCTTCATCAATAGAGAATCATCTATATCTATTTAGAGATTCTTGGTCAATGGTAACCTTCAAAACATTCATATAAAAGTCTCTTGGTCATTATGATGACCAGGCTGGTTTTAAAGCCACTCAGTGGGGCACTTGAAGTTTATTGTCATTCAGAAGGATATGAATTATTTCATAGTTGGGATCGAACCCATAGATGGGCTACCTACATATCCTTTGTTTTGTAAAAGGAATCAGAACCCACGTAGTTCGAGTAAAGGGTATGATGTTTATGATTGATGGCTCAAAGTAGTATATCACAATTACTTTTACACTCTAAGCTCACGTGAGTCATGCTCGGTGTGAGAAACAAGAGGTATTGGTAAAACTTAGACAATTGTGTCATGAAAGATGCAATCATAAGAAATGGTTTGGGGATTATGTATGTATGACTGCCCAGAGGATTTACTTTAGGGAGAAAATCCAGGAATAGGGTCCATAAAGGTATATGTGCTTCATGGAGATTTGAATACTCTAACTTGGGACTTATTCCTAAAAAGGAATCCCAAATTAGGAGAGGATTGATAACTGGGTTTTACTCCTGAGAAGTAATCTCAGATCAAACGTAAATTAGGACTGGTTAAAGAGAATTTAAGGGACTTGGGGCTTACTCCTGAGAAGGAAGCCCAAGATTAGGACTGGGACTTATTCCTGAAAAGGAAGCTCAGGTTAAGGATTAAGGTTTGGGGATTACTCCTGAGGAGGATTCCCATATTTGAGATTGGGGCTTATTCCTAAGAAGGATGCCCAAGATTAGGACTGGGACTTATTCCTGAAAAGGAAGCCCAGGTTAAGGATTAAGGTTTGGGGCTTACTCCTGAGGAGGATGCCCATATTTGAGATTGGGGCTTATTCCTAAGAAGGATGCCCAAGATTAGGACTGGGACTTATTCCTGAAAAGGAAGCCCAGGTTAAGGATTAAGGTTTGGGAATTACTCCTGAGGAGGATTCCCATATTTGAGATGGGGGATTCTTCCTAAGAAGGATGCCCAAAATAAGGGACTTGGGGCTTACTCCTAAGAAGGATGCCCAAAAAAATATGACTGGGACTTATTCCTGAAAAGGAGACCCAGGTTAAGGATTCTCTCATTTTAAAGGATGAGTTTGAATGAATGAACTCTCAATCTTTGGTGACATAAAAATGTATAAATCACTATGTTTTGAGAGATATTCCATAGAATTCCTTTCAAATAAGGAAGTTAAATCAAGAAATCATGCCATAAATGGCTTTGAAGAGTATCTTGAAGACTAAATCTTGAATAGGAAAGGTGAAATGGCTTAAGAGGGGTAAAATGGGCAAGATGGGCACCCAAAAAGGTAGGGGCGTGCAAGTCTTGAAAGGCGCGCAAGTCTTATGTGGGCGCACAAGTATTGGTCTCACAGGTATACCTGCGCGACATGTGGGGTACTTGCGCGATTTTCAACCAGCATTAGAATACTTGAGAAACTCTTTATTAATCCCTTTAGAATCCTCTTGAGGTTCTTACAGAAAAGGGACGCGCAAGTTATATCGAAGGAATAAGGCGGCGCGCAAGTGGGACCACTTCCCTTAAGGGTTGGCCACTCAGGCGCGCAAGTGTTGATGAGTTTCAACACTTAGGCCTTCCTCCCTCTCTTTAGATATTCCGTTCTAGGTAAGAAATTACCTTAGAAGTGTTCCGGAAGCTTTGAGAAGAGACTTGGGCGTCGGGAGCTTCAATCCGGGTTTCTGGAAAAAGATCCTCTCGAATGGGGGGCCCACAGGGTCTATTTATAGGCAGGAGAAGACCCCGGGCGGTTACCGGGCGGTTATCACTTAGGTCGCGCAAGTCACTTGCGCGACCAAGGGCGTCGCGCAAGTGTACTTGCGCGACAGTGATATAACTTGTGCGGTGAAGTTTCTTTTGATCCTTTGTTCATGCCTTTGTCGATTTTTGATATTTTCTTCAAAGGTTGAATCACTTTGAGCTCAGATATTCCCCCTTTCCGATTTTTAGATTCTTGTGACGAAAGGAGCGTCAACAGCCACGAGATGGGATTTCAACATATCCCTACATTTGGAATCATAAGACATATAGTTCATTGCCTTTTAAAAAGACATGTCATACCTTTTATGATAATGTGATTAGGACCATTTTGGTTCCTTTTATAGCCGCACATCTATAAGCAAGGAAGTGCCTTTTTGGGTCATGTGTCCAAGTGAAATGGTGTGAATTTTAAGGTCGTGTAGCTAGGAACAATGATGTGCCTTTGAAATTTAGGAGACCAGGACTAATTCCAATATATTTAAATTCATATGGAATAGACTACTAGGTGAAAGGAACCTAGAAATGGTTTTGTGGGACTCATACATGAGAAGACCATGTGGTGGAAGGATATGTGTGGGGTTTAAATTAAGTTAGAGTTTGGAGGCCCATTAACATCCATTTCTCATTTATTGGAAAAGGAAGGATGGGTAAATGATTTACCAAGTACACGGTGCGCATGGTGCCTATTCAGAACAAACATGTTTGGTGAGTCGAGAGGGTTGTTCAAGAGAATCTTCCACAGATCATCAAAAAGAGATAATCCTTGATATCAAGGGAATTATTGATTGACTATTGGATATATGATTGTTAAAACAATCAAATTATTTAATACCTACTAACTTTAGTTTAGTTTTAAGAAGGATCATATCCACAGGGAAGGAAAATTCTATGTGAAAACCAAGAAAAAGGATCAAAAAATTCAATGAAAAAAATATGAAAAGAAATAATAAAATGGTGAATATGTGATACAGAGGATGTGATGAAAGTGTGGTGAAATCATGAAAGTAAAATAGACAAGGAAGAAACCAGTGGACAATAAACAATATTAGCAATCATAGATGAATGAGTTAGGGAAAATTTCAACTATCTACCTTTAGAAATGATATTACCTCCCAAAATGGCACAAAGATTCTCTGCATTATCCTCCTTAAATGTAGACTACTAAAGGATGTCATTGATGAAAAACCCACATGAAGTCTCTTTTCCTTCCTTTACCCTAAAACAACCCCTACAACAAGATCACTTTCATTACACATTAACTAAAAGGGTAAACTCTAATCAAGTTTGGTGATGATGACTGATCAAATGAGTTTTTCCTTAATAATATTTAATGACTCTAAATATTTTTCATAAAAAAAATGGAACATCCTTAACAAGTAAAGAGAAAAGTGGCCTTGTGATCCTTAAAAATCCATAATAAATATCTAGTATAAACTGACAAGTACTAGAAAAATCATAACACCATTAACATTTTTTAAAAGGGGGAAGCTTTTTAATCACCTCTATTTTATCATTATCTACTTTTATTCCCCTCTTTAAAAACTTATAACCATGTACTATTCTTTGGGTGAACATGAATTGACATTTTTTCCAATTTAAAACCAATTTGGCCTCTTGACATCTTTCTAAAATCCAATTATTGATTTTTCAAAAATATTTAAATTAATAAAACTATTAAAAATTCATCCATGAATATTTCAATAATCCTCTCAATCATATATGAAAAAAATAGTCAACATACATCTTTAAAAATTAGTCAGAAACCACACAATATGAAGGGAATCAATCAATAATAAAATATATCAAAGGGGAGTATGAATGTGTTTTTATACTGATCCTATAGGGCTAAAAGAATCAGGTTGTAACTAGAATAACCATCCAAAAAAAGAAAAAATAATTCTTATCTAGCCTCTCAATCATTTGGTCTAAGAATGGAATAGGAAAATAACCATTTATAGTATTTTTGTTGAGTTTCCTAAAGTCAATACTGACTCCCTATTTGGTCACATTCCTAACCTAAATTTTCTCATCTTTTTCAATTGTTAAAAAAGTGACACCTCTTTTTTTAAGGACCATTTAGACTGGGATGACCTAAGGGCTATAAAAAATGGGATAGATGATCCCAACATCGAGAGAGAAAAAATTATCACAAATTTTTTAATGTTTGGTTTGAGCCTTCTTTATCTCTCAACCATTGGCTTATGATCAAGCTCCAATGAAATCCTATGAATATAGAATGAAGTGATAATAACTTTGATGTCATTTATTGACTATATTATGGTAGTTTTATATATTTTAAACTCATACAAAAGTTTTTCTTCTTGAATTTCCCTAACTCGTAAAATATTATAGCTAGAAATGTGGAATTATCACTCACAAATGAGTATTTTAGGTGATATAAGAGTGGTTTGAGATCTAATTATGGTGATTCTTAACTATAAGTTATACTTTGGGGTCTAAGTGAACCAAGATCTTAAATTTGTTTCTTAAAAAATGAATAAATGAAAAAAAAATAAAGTCTCACCATAACTATTATTAAGATTGGGAATCTCCTCGCTTTCAGAATCCATAGCTGGTTTTAAGATGTTTTCCTTAGAAGATTTATCAAGAGGTTCCAAAAACTCACCCTCATAAGAAAAAAATATCTCTACCTCATTAATAGATAAAATTCTCATGTTATTTTCAATAGTATATGGTCTTTTATTAATATCTTCAATCATATTTAAAAAAAATGCTTCTTATTCGTCAAAAGGTTCTTTAAATTGCAACAGCCCATCCCATGAATAGTTTTTTTCAAGTGTGGTTTCTTTGGAATATTTAAATAAATTAAGCACTTTATTTTGATCATCCAAATTGAATATAAATTTCCCCTTAGAGATATTAATGAGTGCTCCTCTAGTGGAAAGGAAATGCCTATTAATAATGATAGGCACATCCTTGTCACATTCCATGTTTAGGATAAGAAAGTTAATTGGTAAAAACAATTACCCAAATGCCATAATTGAATAATCAACTCTTCCTATGGGGTTTGTGATATAGTAGTTATCCAAATCCAAGACCACTATCCTAGGAAACAAGGCTCACAATCTCGGCTGTAAAATCAATGAGTAAGGGGTTATATTTATGTTGGATCCATTGTAACAAAGAAAATTGAGATTCTCATTATTTCTTAAGTTGAAAAAGGATGAAAAAAATACCTAGATCATTGAGATTAAGAGGTATTATATTTTTAAAAATAGTAGTACACTCCTCGGTCGGGCTATAGGTGGAAAACTTCTCCAAGGTTCTCTTATTTAAAACAATACTTTCTGCATTTTTAGATATTATAGAACTTGAAATAAATCCTGAAGGAATGGGATATTGATGTGAAGATTCATAAAAATCTCAAGGAATTTTATTAGTTTAGGTTCTTGGTTATTTTTCTTAATTAAATTATCACTAATAAAAACACACCTTTAAAAACACTAGAATTATCTTTTATCAGTGCTAAAAAATTTCGTACTACCTTAGAGTAGTTAAAAGTCCATGGCTTTTTTTTAGCGTAAATAAAAGCACTGATAAATCATACTTTTATCAGTGCTTTCATTTGCGCTGATAAAAATATGATTTATCATCACTTTTATTTGCACTGATAAAAGTATGATCTATCATCACTTTTTAATGTGATGGTAGTGATATAATTTATTAGCGCATGTATAATCACTAATAAAGGGTAGCTTTATCATCACATTTAGTAGCAATGATAAAGGTGAAAACTATAGTGTATTGCTGCAGCACACTACATCACCAGAAACAGGTGCAGTGTGCTGAAACAACCCACTACATCAGCAGAAACAACAACAAAAATTACCAAAATAAGATATAAATACTGAATTTAAATGAAATAAACTTTCTAACACAAATACAAGAAAAATAAAACACTATTATATAGTTTGGAAATTGTTTTTTTTACTAAAATTAATGTAACTTTTGAATAAAAAGGAACACTTTGAGTCATACCAGTCACAACATGAGTTTAATTGAGGGGTGACTAATTATTACACATCAAAAATGACTTATGGATCATTTTCCTAAAGTACCAAAACAATCAGACTGTGTTTTCTTGGTTTTGAGTATGTCAGCTATTTTTTTTATTAAAATTATTGTCATGCGTCAGATTGAGGTATGTCTGATCCCTACACATAAAAAATGATGTATATATCATTGTCTTAAAGTACCAAAACAATATGAATGCGTTTTATTATTTTTGAGTATGTCGGTTGATTTTCTCACTAAAATTAATGTCAATTTTGAATAAAAAAGACATATGTGGAGTCATATTGGTCACACCATGCATTGGATTGAGGCGCAACTAAATGTTACATGTCCCAAATGACTCATGGATCATTGTACTAAAGTATCAAAATAATCAGAATGTGTTTCCTCAATTTTGAGTGTGTCACGTGTGTTTTTTACTAAAATGTCATTTTAAACTGGAAACATGCACTTTGAGCCATATAGACGGCGGCATGTGTGGGTTTGACATGTGACTAATTCATGCACATCAAAAATGATTTATGAATCTTTTTAAAAAATTATCAAGACAATATGATCATGTTTTCTCGGTTTTCAATGAGTGATAATTTTTTGTATTAAAATATCAATTTTAAACTGATAACGGACACTTGGAGCCACACCGGTCACACCATGTGTAGGATTGAGATGTGGTTGATCCCTACACATTAAAAATGACGTATGGATTATTTTCCTAAAGTACCAAAACAATACGAATATATTTTCTTGTTTTTGAGTAAGTCAGTTGTTTTTGTCACAAAAATTAATGTCAATTTTGAATAAAAAAGACACATTTTGAGTCATACTGGTCACACTGTGCATTAGATTGAGGCAAAGATAAATTCTATATGTCCAAAATTACTCACAGATTGTTTGTATAAAGTATCAAAATAATCAGAATGTGTTTCCTCGGTTTTGAGTATGCCATGTGTGCTTTTTACTAAAATGTCATTTCAAACTGGAAACACACTTTTTGAGCCATACAGGTGGAATCTCATGTGAGTTTGACATTAGACTGATTCATACACATCAAAAATTAATTATGAATCATTATCCCAAATTATCAATGTTGAAATAGTGGGTTCCCTAGACCCAACTATTCAGTGCTTTTGATTACCATATTGTGTATACAGTTAGATATACATAATTTCATCTTACCATTATAGTGTAGAATTTTCTGCGTCCACTATTGAAATGGTAATGTCCAAAGGTTAATTATCATATCGAAAGGTTAATTATCATATCGAAAGGTTATAGCAGTTCCCAGGATATAATGAGAACCTCTAGATACTATTACATTAATCATAAATATATGTTCTATGGTCTAGATACATCTTACTGATTAGAAACAATAGATGTTTGACCATCAGGTGTTTGGGGCTCATAAGCATTGAGACTTATTCTTATGAAGTTCGCACATGGTGATCTCTAGTAGTGAGATCATGAGAACTGACCCACCAATAGGAACACCACATGTTTCAGGTGTCATTGGATGTTCCTATCTACGATCATGTGTAATGGTCTCCTGACTTGAGATCATTACCAATGTATGTCACCAGATTACATACTTTGATGCAAGACGAAAACCATGGCGATGAAGTCATGGAGAGGTAGTTTGTGTTGGGTGCATCATTGGTGGCATGACATTGGTTGAATTGTCAAGAAATGATTTGTCGCTTCCGGGTTATGGAAGTAATATATCTCAGGCCATTTTGATATGGATGGAAGTACCTTTATAAGACCATGTCCATGGAAGTCAAGGGTAAACCCATCTAGTTAAATCAACAAACTATAAATCAATAAAAGGGTGATGACACGTGAGTGCATCCTGCTTTATGAGATATTACAGACAAAGCGATTATATTACACAGTGCGTGTTCGTAGGTTGGTTGTCGCTGCTATGACAATCCTTATTTCTTCAGGGGCCATGATGGGTTGCTAGATCCCACTCTTGGTCTGTGAATACTATTCACGACTGTCGAAATAAGAGCCTAGAGGGTCACACACAATAGCGTATTCAAGAATCTTCCCTATTCAGTTGAATAGGAGTTTTGGACATGGTGGGCCCCGCCACAAGGGTTCGGGATTTGTCCAAAGTTAAATAATCACCAATGCAATAAATAAATTCATATTATTCGAGTTTAGAATAATGAGTATTGAATTTATTTATTAAATGTATTTATGAGTTTTAAGTAAATACATGAAAAATATTAATTAATGAATATTAAATTATTCAAGGTTCAATTAATATTTATGGGAGCGATGAGTTGAGTTAATGACTTAATTATTATCATGTAATATATTTTAATATATTACAAGTATTTGATAATAATATTTATGACTCAGACAAGTAGTCATAAAATTTCGTTGATAGTGTGTTAAGTATTTGGGGCAGATGAGGAGATACCGGGTATTTTAATTAATCTCTATAAATAAAAGAGGAAGGGAATTTTCCAAAAACTATTCATGGAGCTTCTCTCTCCTCTCCTATCTTCCACACTCTAGAGATAGATGCTCTGGAACAAAGGAGATCAGATGGAGCTCTCTCTCAGGCATCGCTAGCGAAGCGATGCGGTGATCGTTGGAATGTTGAAGGCATCGTTGTATTCCGAGCAAGCACCCAGACTACGACGAACGGCGCTCCTACGGATTCCTTGAAGCACGTGTGGATGATCTAGAGGAATTCGGCTTCAGATTCTTCAAGTAGTGGTCGCCAATGACAAGCAGACGTCGTACGCAACTTCAAAATTAAACCAGGTATTTTATAGTTTATTTTGTGCATAAAACCCTTCACGTGTGGTCCTCATCTTTGATCGGGCTACTCTGGACGGACGTCGACAAGTTCAAGTTGAACATCGGGGGAAAATTTTTAAAAACCCACCTGATTGGGGCTTCTGCTGCACGCCCGGTTCCAAAAATCAATACAATCTAAGCGTGTTTTCTTGGTTTTCAGTGAGTAACATTTTTTTGTATTAAAATGTCAATTTAAAACTCCTAACAGACACTTGGGGTCAAACTAGTCACACCGTGTGTCAGATTGAGGTGTGAACAAACCCTAGATTTAAAAAATGACATATGGGTAGTTTTCCTAAAGTAACAAAACAATCTGAATGCATTTGATAATTTTTGAGTATGTTAGTTGTTTTTTTCAATAAAATTAATGTTAATTTTGAATAAAAAAGATGCACTTTGAGTCATATTGGTCACACCATGAATCAGATTGAGGTGCATCTAAATTCTACACATCCCAAATGACTCAAGGATCAGTGTCCTAAAGTATCAAAATAATTGGAATGTTTTTCCTCAATTTTGAGTACGTCACATGTGTTTTTTACTAAAATGTCATTTTAAACTGGAAACACGCACTTTGAGCCATACAGGTGGAATCATGTGTGGGTTTGACATAAGATTGGTTCATATACATCAAAAATGAATTATGAATCTTTGTTAAAAATTATCAAGATAATCTGAGCATTTTTTCTCAGTTTTCAGTGAGTGACACTTTTTTTGTATTAACATGTCAATTTTAAACTAATAACAGACACTTGGAGTCATACTGGTCACACCATGAATCATATTGAGGTGTGTATTATCCCTACACATCCAAAATGATGTATGGATAATTGTACTAAATTACCAAAACAATCCAAATATGTTTTCTCAGTTTTGAGTATGCCAATTATTTTTCTCACTAAAATTAATGTCAATTGTGAATAAAAAAGACGTTCATGGAGTCATGTCGGTCACACCATGTGTCATATTGAGATTCAGCTAAATGATACATGTCCCAAATGACTCGTAGATCATTTTACTAAATTATCAAAATAGTTGGAATGTGTTTCCTTGGTTTTGAGTATGCCACATGTA
This sequence comes from Viscum album, assembly GCA_963277665.1. NCBI lineage: Eukaryota > Viridiplantae > Streptophyta > Magnoliopsida > Santalales > Viscaceae > Viscum > Viscum album. The sequence continues at coordinate 242,603,802 of OY728129.1, forward strand.
ATTTTTACTAAAATGTCATTTTAATCCATATAGGTGGAATCATGTATGGTTTTGACATGAGAATGATTTATACACATTAAAAATGAATTATGAATTGTTGTCCCAAATAATTAAGACAATCCGAGCACATTTTCTTGATTTTATGTGAGTGACATTTTTTGTATTAAAATGTCAATTTTAAACTGATAACAGCCATTTGGAGTCATACTGGTCACACCGTGCATTGAATTGAGGTGTGGTTGATTCTTACATATCACAAATGATGTATGGATTGTTGTCCTAAATTTCCAAAACAATGTGAATGTTTTTTCTCATTTTTGAGTACACCACGTGAGTTTTTTACTAAAATTTCATCTTAAACTGGAAAGACGCATAATGGATATTATCTTAATTGAAAAGTGTTGTGTGAACTTTTAAACAATTCTTCTCAAACACAATCATGGTATGATCCTTATTCTACTTTATTTCCCAACAATTTTATTTTTTTCAAACCATCGCTTCTTATCCTCCTCTGCCTCGGTCTCCACCTCGGTCTTCGCCTCTGACTCCTCCACATCGGCCTCTGACTCTGAATCTACCTCCACCTCTTCCTTTGCCTCCGAATCCACCTCCACCTTCACAATTTCCCAAAAATTATATTGTTTACAGGTCAGCGCTACTAAACAAATTGATTTCCACCATTACACTTCTCCTTGATAAAAATTTCAAAAATGATATATAAGCATTCTCACACTAATGCTTCACACCTCAAATATCTTTCGAAGGTCATAAATTGTACTATATCTCAAACATAGTAGGTAATCACCTAAATTTTTTGTCATCATACATTCTGGAAAAAAAATGTACACTTCCCACTCATCTCTAAACAACTTTATTTCTTCTTTTGATTAACTATATTGTCAAAAATCTTGATAGTACTGAAAAAATATAGACAAAAAAATGATTATGAAATATATTTAATGAAATTATAATTAACTTTAGAAATTACATATTGTGGGATGTTGGTCTTTTCATGATTTTTAATTTCTCTCATAAATTTTCATGCATAATATCCACAATCGATTGAATTATCTTGTTTCAGACACTATAGAAACAACAACCAAAATAAGTAGATTGTTTTGAAATGTTTTGACAGTTAAATATTTCTATATATACCTTAATTTGTTTCCATTTGTAGTAATCCATAGGCTTTAGCTTTTAAGACACCAACTTCATTCCATGATCTAGCATGTATTTAGCGACCCCCTATCATAACAAAATTCTCATTAAAACACATACTGAACATATAATTTGAAGTTTATCTATAAAATATTGATTGTAGTGTATTAAATATTCACAATACACATCATGTGTGGTCTATTGGTTGGAAAGAAATGCATTGAATCCAAAAATAAATAGTTGGGGTGTCTATGTAGACTACTATCAACATCCAATGCTTCCTATAAAAAACAATTAAGTATTGAAAAAATTAAAAATATATTTTATATGATTAGGTAATAGAGTTTTACCCTTTTATTTAGGGATAAAAAATAGTTTATCATCTGATTATTTTTTATTAAACACTTTGAGTAACTCATATTTTTTATTCTTAATTTCTTCTCTATTCAATGTAATTTATGGCATAGAAATGATATAGGGATTAATGAATCCAAATCGTGTTTCGCATGATCTTCCCTTTATATAGTTTCAATATAAATGTCTGTGTAAAATATGAATAGTTATTAACTTTAATAAACATATTTAACTCTCTATTTGGATAGACGTATTATGAAAATATACCTTATGTATATATTCACAATTGAGATGCCTAGTTATTCATGCTTGAGAATCTCATTTAGAGTCTTGAGACCAATTTTGTATGTCAGGAAATCTCTATATATTTCTTCTTCATATTCAATGTAAGACATAGTTTTATCTTTAAATGTGGTATTAGTATGAAGTTGTAATGATAAAAAATATTTCTCTAGAACTGGCGGGGAGAAGGTACTCTCAGAAGGTCATTTTGTTTTCTTGGTCAATTCACTAGATTTTCTTGATTCGACCTTTCATTTCTCTGCTTCTTTATCCATCTGTAGTTTCATACCTCACTTCAGACCTTTTATAATAAACTTTTAAAATTTATTCATATGAAAAAAATTGTTAAAGATGTATCTCATATATCTTTATAATATTAGACGTTTATTCAATGAAAGCTCCAATAGCAGCTTCGACCATTGTAATATCTGGGCCATTAAGTGGAATAGGAAACTCAGTAGTTGGCTTATAAGATACATCAATCCCCACTCTCATGTAATTTTTTGGGAGGGTTTGATTGTGTAACTGGTATCCTGGGATATTATACATTGTACCCATCGCAATATGGCGATATGTGGGTGTCAACAGATAAAAATCACATACAATTGTACCCTATAGAATTTTAGTAATATAAAGTTATCAAAAGTTGTTTGATTCGTGTTTAGGAGAAAGAGTAATGAAAAAATTGATTACCTCAGGTAAGGTATGCATTTGGGGGGAATGACTATCCTTAAAGATAGTGGGATCAATTGGTTCATGTGTGGATATTTTCTCCACCACCGGTTCGCTTTGATCCTTTATTATACATTGGTCTACCAAACTAGACCACAAAATAATATCTTGGAGTGAGTATATTTGTGTATGAATTTGTATCATTATATTATATGTATGTTCATGTGGTTTTATCTTCTCAAAATATTTTTGAGGATATACTCCAAAACCTAATCCTATAACGCGAACATATTGTTCAGGCTGCTTCAAAGCTACTGAAATTCACTTTTCTTCTGGTACGGCCATTGCCAATTCTTATGTCTAAACCATATAAAAAAATATGAACATATTTATTTTTATGTAATATTGTTATAAATCATAAATAATTAAAATTATTGTTGAGTGGCTCCTTTTCATTCTCATTTTGATTTAGTTTTGATAATTACTTCAACCTGTCAACCTTTGTTTTCTAATAAATTTGTTACGTGTTTTAGATTTAGTACGTTAAAGTATTTACATTATATTCGAAGAAATATTGAATGGATTATTATGAAGTTTATTTCAATGTAAATATAAGAATATTATATTATTTTCATCTATTTATGTCGAAATCCAATTCAATTATTCTAATGGTGCAAAAATTCCCTGAAGATGTTATAAGTTGTTTAAGTGGTACTACAGTTTTCATCTTAAAGTCAATTCAGAATTATAATGATATCTCAAGATACATTGAATGGATTCAGGGAAACATTATACCTTTGGGTATATAAGGATTTTATCAAAACATCATTAGTTTATGTAGAAGTCTGAAAATGATGTTTTGATACTCAAAAAAATAACTAAAGTTTGTGGAGTAGTTTTGAAATTGTACAGTTAACATATTTGAAAACCTATAGTAATTATTTTACTATAAGTTCTACAGATGTCAGAATTGCTGAGAACATAGGGAGATGGAAATCCAATAAGTTTATCTTGATTTCATCAGTTTACATTAAAGGCTGAAAAAGTGGTTTGGATGGTCAATAAATTCACCAAAGTTTGGGAATTCAGTTTCCCAGCTGCAGTTTTCTAGAATGTTATTAATTCAGTTTTTTGAAGATATCAGGAGTTGTAGAAGTCAGATTGATTCGATTATTGATCCTTTAGAAATATCTTTATATTTTCTAAATATAAGTATTATATTCCAAAGGATGAACCTGTTGTTAAAGGGCACTAAAAAATCATTGAAATATCTAAATGAAAGGTATCTAGATTTCTGAAGGTTTATTTAAACCCTACGTTTGAAATAGTAAACGTATGGATCGAAAACCCTACGTTCGGAGAATTAATGTATGGAATATCTACCCTACGTTGGAATATGGAATCATTTTTCATACCATATGTCTAGAGATTGAACGTATGGATAATCAATGCTACGTTTGGAATCAATCTTACACTGGAAGGATGAACGTATGGAACATCATCCCTACATTACTTTTGATCCCTACGTTACGCACAGATGAAATTATGGTTCAGGAACCATATGTTGGTCGGAAACCTACACTACAAAAAGAAACCATATGCTATACTATTGAACCCTACACTATGCAAAGGAACCATACGCTGCGTAGTTGAACCCTATGTTTGGTATTTTGTCGTTACACGAAGGAACCCTACATTTGAATTTTCAACGATATTGTTTTAAATCCTCGATATTTTTGCGCAATTTCTACAATAGTCTTCTTAATATTAAAGATCATTATAAAGATGCTTTATGGTCAATTTAATTACTCACATGCAACAGATTAAATTGTTCCTATTTATAAGGGATGTTATGAATCTCTTTGAATGATTTTTATTTCAAATATTCATGATTAATTGTGCTTCTAGTTTTCAGGAACTATTTCAACTATATTTAAAGATGTTTGAATGGATTTAAACATGAGTTTTAAATTGTTCAATGCCGCTATTATGGATATATTATTGGAGGAATTATTCAAATAATTTTTAAAGTATTTATTAGAGATTTATTCTATAGTAATAAAGAGGCAACGATGTTATGCTATTATTGGGGATATTTATGAAGGCAATTGACACAATTTATTTTGGGTATCCTAAGGAAGAGGAATGTTGTTACAATTTCTGGATATTTATTCTATATATATATATATATCTCTACCACAAAAATAATACACAATGAAGAAAAGTGGAGATTTGAATACTCTGTTAAAAAGAAGGTGCTGAAAATATTCATACTAAATCTCGGTGCTTTTGAAGAGAGAATTGAACTTATTTTTCTATTATTATTTTCTCACGGTGTAAAGATGAAAGAAGCATGCACAAACATTGTCTAATATATATTTTTTTTGTTTAAAGAAGAAGAAATCTACTAAAAAATGAAGATTATTTTGTTTTTATGTTGTGCTATATTGAGGATCTGATTTTATTTGTCAGTTGCTGCTATAAACTATGAAGTTCAACATGTACCATCAACAAAAACAATATCTACTGATTTAGTAGAGTATCGGCTGCTCAAACTCAGTCGTGGTGGAGTGTTATCTTCTTGGACTAAGCTGTGAACATTTATGATTCCCTGTAAAAGAACCAGAAGGCCTTGTAAAAGCCTCGTAAGGTTTCAACTATCTATACTTAGTTGTAGAAGGTCTTGTGATAAGAGGACCTACTAGTGAAAATCACCAAGTTCGTGGAGTAGAGCGTTGTTGGAGTGGACTAGGGTATTTTTGTGCCCCGAACCACTATACATCTTTGTGTTCTTTTCCTTTATTTCATTCCATTTCTCGCTCGAATTTAAGAGAAAAGGAATGGATTGCTTCATTTCAAGAGGGATATTTTAATATTTTCAAGATTTTTAAAAGGACACAATTCACCCCCCCCCCCCCCTCTTATATCTTCATCATAGCCATTCTGACCTAATAATTGGTATCATATATAAGGCTCTACTGATTTCTTTAGGCTCCAACAAACCTGAGTTAAATATTTAGATGAAGAAAAATCTCAATGGAAAATTTTAGAGAAGGTAAGTCGATAATATGTGCTCCTTATTTTGATGGTGATCATTATGGATGCTGTAAAGCTCAAATTACTATATATTTGAAGAATATTGGTTTCAAAGTTTATATGAATATTGTTAAACCTTATGAAATCCTTGGAGAACCGGAAAAGTGGGATGATGCTAAGGAAGATGAGTATGATATTAATTCAAAATCCATGAATGTAATTATATGCGGTCTTGGTCCTCATGAATGTAATCATGTTTCTCAATGTGCTACTACCTATGAGATATGGCAGACTATTGAGGTTTCATATGAAGGAACTGAAAATGTTAGACAACTAAGGTACAATACTGTAAAACTTAATATTGACACGTTCAGGATGTAGGAATATGATAGCATCACTCAGATAAATGGAAGATTAACAGAAGCTGTTAATGATATTACTGCCTTAGGAACTCCAATTCTGAAAACCAGATCAAGCGTTAAAGGTACTTAGAGTTTTACCTTATAAGTGGAATGGAATATCAACTACTATTTGATAATCCACACTAGTTAAAGAATTAAAGATGAAAGAATTTATGGGAACTTTGATGATGTATGAAGCAGATATACAAGCAGAAGCTGAAAATCATATTTCTATCAAAAAGGAAACAGTTGTACTCAAATTTTCAATGGATGAATTTTCTGATTCAGATTTTATTCATTCGGGTTCAAGTGAGGAGCTACCACGTCTTGCTAAAAAATTTGGAATGTTGTATAAAAGGATAAAATAGAAATTGAATTTAATAAAGATAAAGAAGTCAGATGTTATGAGTGTAAAAAGAAAGGTCATTTGAGACCTGACTATCCTTTACTTAAATCTCAATGGAAATCTGAATATAAACGAAAGGGAAAGAAATTTATGAATTCTACTAGTAATGCATATGAAGATTCAAATTATGAATATATTACAAAATTAGAAGCTGAGCATGAAAATCAAATGGTTAATCTGTGTCTTATGGCTCATAATGATGAGGTAAAATCTTCTTACTTTGAAAGTTCTAATTCTGAAAGTTTTTCTTATGACAAACTTAATAATATTTGTTTTATGCTTCAAGATAAATTTTAATCTTTAATGAAACATTATAAAAATTTTATAAAATCTTATTATGTTAATTCAATTGATAAAGAGAGTTTTTCAAAACAGATTATAGATTTATGATCTAATACTTCCAAAATTTCTTATAATCTACATGAAACTAAAATTAAATAATTATTGGATGAAGCTGATAATTTAAAGAAAACTTCAAGTATGCTTATCAAGGGAGAGAATTATTTAAATCAAATTCTTGGTAAAAATAAATCTCACAAAGGAAAACTCGGTATTGATAGTAATGGAAAAAAAGAAAAAATTATACATAAATTATTTTGTTCCTGGTTCAAAAAATAAAATCATGTCTACAGTTAAATGTTTTTAAGTTGGTATTAACGAACATTTTGCTAATGAATGTTATTTTAGAAAACCTCAATTTTTTGGTGACCAGCATGTTTATTATTCGAAATCATTATCTAGATCTAATTATAAAATGGTAGATCAAAATAAACATATTTGGTTACCTAAATCATTAATTACTGGCACTGCCAGACCCAAAAGTATATGGGTACCAAAAGGCACTTGTATTTGATACATTGCAGATATGTACCACTGAACGTCATTGTTATATAATCAAGTGGCTGCTTGAAAATTATGGGAATTTATTATATTCTTATTTCTTATTCTATTAAATATAAAATTCATTAGAGTTGGAACGGTTAATCCATGAAGTATTTTATTTTCAATTTTAATATTCAATTTAAATGCACTAACTGTTTTATACAGGGGAGAAAATTATTTTAATGTTTTATCTTTTATTACTACCATTTAATTATTCTTATGCTTAAACTATTAAATCTTTTCACACAATTATTTAATTAAATGAATTAATGCAATGATTTATTTTATTAATAAGTAACCATTAAACTTTTTATTAAGATTTTATATAAATGGTTATCTTATGTGTAAGCATGTGTTTAATGTTTTACTGTTTAAATTAATTTTTTGTGATAAATTAATCTCTTGATTTTTGTGATACATTAATCTATTATTAGATTAAAATGTTTTGGTCATTTACGACATATATAAAACTTTAATTAATTTCTTTGAAAATCCTTTATTATTTTTTTATTTTATTTTCTGATTTTTTTTTTAATATTTCATTTAAATTCCATGAAAGTCATTTATTTAAATTCGTTGAATATCATAAATATGTATGCTTGGTCTTTAGGGGAGTAATATTAAATATTTAGCACATGTTTAAATATTTTATTATTATGGCATGAATTAAATGGTTTAATACATTCATTGCAAAAACTTGATACTCCTTGAATTATATTTTATATGTTTTCATGGCACCTTGATTATATCTTTTTATCTTTTTGAAGGACGCATGAATTTAGGGGGAGTTCATATTGTTGTATGTATTTAGAACATATTTTTAAATAACTACTCTTTAATATTTTTTAAAAAATTATTTTTCATATTTTAAGTATTTAAAAAAATTATTCACATTTTAAATATTTTTAAAAAGTCTAAAAATAAGAATTTTTTTTCTCAAATTTTAATTTTTTTAGGGGAAGAAAATTTAGTTTTTAAATTTTGAAATTATTTGTATGCTACTTAAACTTTCAAATTCCTATTCTTCATAAAAAAGGGTAAATATATTTTACTCAAGAACACATCTTTTCATCCTTACAAAAAGGGGGAGAAAAGTTAGTAGAGAGTTAGAGTTTTTGTAATTATCAAAAAGGGGGGTATTTTTTAGTATTTTATTGTCATTCTCATTTTGATTTAGTTTTAATAATTACTTCAACCCGTCAACCTTTGTTTTCTAATAAATTTGTTAAGTGTTTCAGATTTAGTTTGTCAAAGTATTTATTTTATATCTGAAGAAATAGTGATCGCATTCTTATGAAATTTATTCTGCTGGAAATATTATAAGATTATATTCATTTCATCTATTTTTGTCGAAAGGCGAGTCAATTGTTTCAATGGTGCAAAAAATCACTAAAGATGTTACAAGTATTTCAAGTGGTATTGTGGTTTTCAACTTAAAGTCAATTCATAATTATAATGATATCTCAAGCTACATTTAATGGATTCATGGGAGAAGTATACCATTGGATAGATAAGGAGTTTATCAAAACATCGTTAGATTATGTGAAAGTCAGAAAAGAATTTTTTGATACTCTAAAAAATCACTGAAGTTTCTGGAGTGGTTTTGCAACCGTACAGTGAACAGATTTGAAAACATATAGTATTTATTTTACTGCAATTTCTACAGATTTCATAATCTCTTAGAACCTGGGGAGATGTAAAACCAATAAGTTTATCTTTATTTCATCAGTTTATATCAAATGCTGAAAAGGTGGTTTGGATGGTCAATAAATTCACTGAAGTTTACGAATGTAGTTTCCCAACTGCAGTTCTCCAAAATGATATTACATCAGTTTTTTGAAGATATTGGGAGTTGTAAAAGTCAGATTGATTCGATTCTTGATCCTTTAGAAAGATCATGATATTTCCTAAATACAAGTTTTATACGACGAAGGATGAATCTGATGTTAAAGGGATCTGAAAAATCGTTGAAATATCTAAATGCAAGTTATCCATATTTCTGAAGGTTTATTTAAACCCTATGTTTGAAACAGTAAATGTATGGATCAGCAACCCTATGTTTGGATAATGAACATATGAAATATCTAACTTACATTGGAATCTTGAATCACTATTCATACCCTATGTTCTGAGATTGATCGTATGGATAATCAATGCTACGTTTGGAATCAATCTTACGTTGGAAGGATGAACGTATGGAATATCATCCCTACGTTACATATGATCCCTACGTTATGCGTAGATGAAAGTATGGTTCAGGAACCATACATTGGTCGGAACCCTTCGCTACGTAAAGAAACCCTACGCTATGCAAAGGAATCCTACGCTACACAAAGGAACCATACGCTACGTAGTTGAACCCTACATTTGGTATTTTTTCGTTACATAAAAGAACCCTATGTTTGACTTTTCAACGATGCTATTTTAAATCCGTGATATTTTGTGTGATTTCTACAATGATCTTTTAGTATTAAAGATCATTATAAAGCTATTTTACAGCCAATTTAAATACTCACATGTAACGGATTAAATCATTCATATTTATAAGGGACGTTATGAATCTCTTTGAATGATTTTGATTTCAAATATTCATGATTAATTATACTGCTAGTTTTCAGGATCTATTTTGACTATATTTAAAGAGGTTTGAATGAATTTAAAGAGGAGTTTTAAATTGTTCAAAGCTACTATTATGGATATATTATTAGAGGAGTTATTAAAATTATTTTGAATGCATTTATTACGATTTATTCTACAAGAATAAAGAGGAAAGGTTGCTACGCTATTATTGGGGATATTTATGAAGGCTATTAACACAATTTATTTTGGGTATCCTAAGGAAGATGAATGTTGTTACAACTGCTAGATATCTATTCTCTATATATATCTCTCTCTGAAAAGAAAATAATACACAATGAAGAAAAGTGGAGACGTGAATACTCTATTAAAAACAAGGTGATGAAAGTATTCATACTAAATCTCAATGCTTTTGAAGAGAGAATTGAACTTTTGTGTTCATTCTTATTTTCTCACGGTGTAAAGATGAAGTAATTATGCATAAACATTGTCTAATCTATTTGATGTTGTTTACAGAAGAAGAAGTCTACTTGAAATTGAAGATTATTTTACTACTATAGTTGTACTATATTGAAGATCTGATTTCATCTTTCAATTGCTGCAGCAAACTGTGAAGTTCAACATGTACCATCAACAAAATCAATCTCTATTGATTTGGTGGAGTATTGGCTACTCAGACTCAGTCGTGGTGGAGTGTCAGCTTATCAGACTAAGCTGTGGACATTGACGGTTCCCTGTAAAAGAACCAGAAGTCCCTGTAAAATCCTTGTAAGGTGTCAACTGTCTGTACTCAGTTGTGGAGGATCTTGTGATAAGAGGACCTACTAGTGAAAATAACCAAACTCGCGGAGTAGAGCATTGGTGGAGTGGAATAGAGGATTTATGTGCCCCGAACCACTGTATATCATTGTGTTCTTTTCCTTTATTTATTTCCGTTTCTTGCTTGAATTTAAGAGAGAAGGAAATGATCACTTCATTTCTAGAGGAACATTTTAATATTGTTAATATTTTTAAAAGGACAAAATTCACCCCCCCCCCCCCATCTTGTGTCTTTGTCAAAGTCATTCAGACCTAACAATTATGTCATACTTACACATGCTTCTCATACTTCTTTTGTGTTTTCATCAACTAATACATCATCCTTACCTACACAAGCCTCCTTCCATAGCACATGATATGGGATAGAAGTGGCTTCAGATGTTGATTCATCAATCTGCATATAAACAAAGGAACATATGTTGTTTCATATCACATAATTAAACTTTTATTGTTGATTTAAAATACATACCAATTTCTTCTCTAATGAAGTGTACCTTATCCATCCTTTGGGATAGGTGTACGTTGGTTTTGATGCACGTTCTTTATTTTCAGCACTCTTTTCTTGTTTCATAAATTAAAAATTTTGAATAAATTTGGATAAAATAAATAACATCAAATAATATATTATTGGCCATAATGCACCAAAAATGATTTCTCATTGCGACAATTACTGAAATCAGTCCATGTTTCCTACTTTATAATGTGTGCATAACTAATTGGTGGGTTGGGCTTTATTTTCCCCTCAACATCCCTAAGATGTAACTTTATCAGAAGAGTCTGGAAGCCTTTATGGGATTTTTCATCATCCATTAAGAAAAATTTCTTACGGCAATCTTCTAAAATAAACGAGGTCTATAAGGAATAATGAAACATAAATAAATGTTTCATTATATAATTTTTTTAGTAAAATAGAGAATGTATATTGTAACATTATCGTTATATCTTTACAAAGGATTTCCTTCGTTACAGGTTGGACGCGGCACCATGAGTCAATATCAATCGGTACATTCATCCTTGTTGTGACCCCAAGATAACTAATGAACATTAATTTTTTGGGGTCAATAGGTTGGCTGCGTTGATTCCAACCAACCTCAAATTTTATACCTTAAATTATTTCTTTGATAATTTTATTTAAAACTGTGATGATGTGTTTTTATTTTTTTCATTTTTTTTCATCTACATGTTGTTGATCCCCTAATAATTCTGTAGTTTCATCATCAATAGTATGTTCTTGCTCGGGATTGGAAACATCATGTTCAGAAAATTTTGTCTGCATGAGTAGTCAAACATTTAATTTTTCTTGAATAACAACAATGCAATACACTTCATGCATAAAAGTCCACAATGTCATGCACCTTGCATGAAAATTGTTATTGTCTTGAACAAAGATATAATACTTCAATACTATAGTACAACTAACTTTCACTACCTTTATTTAATCTATCCTCAGATGCTTGATTATCTTCCATCTCTTGATAATGGATTTGAGGATACTCATTCCCTCTTTCAAACCAACATTCCTCCCATCACAATTTGGGAGGTATGTCGTCAATGAACTTTGGAACCACAGTGATGGGAGGAAGACTAGTTTGAAAGAGGGAGTCCAATCCATCATCAAGATATGGAAGGCAATCAAGTGTCTAAGGATTAAAGTGTCTTACGAACCTATACTAATGGAATCACTCAAAAAGTCTCATCAATGGAAGAGGAATTGGAATACCTCCACTCTAATGGTCTTGAAGAAATAAATCTCACCCCACCTATATTGGACATCACTTCTGTCTACTCAAGGATTCATCACCTTCCAATTTTGGATATTTTTTTAATCCACAATAAAATCCCTCCAATAACATATATCCCTTTAAAGGGTGAATTTTTCAACTTATGCTCAGTATTGTTCTAGAATTTTTTTTCTCTTATAAATGAAATGAATCTATTCAATGAAATCCTAAATTTATTATTATGATGTATTACCATAAAATCTTAGAGTAACCATAGATACTTTCCATCATTGAAAATTATACCACATAGTTTGAAGTAGATTTACAATTACCTCTAGGAATGTCCAACTTTATGACTGATAGTGATATTATCGGCTATAAAATATAATATTGGAGAGAGGTATCCTTGAAACAAAGTATTCTAGCCTTTGAGGAGATTACACTAGCCTTCAATCACAGAAATATTCTTGAGGATCCACGATCACCGAAAGAGTAATAGCGCATTAACCAAGTGAAAACCAGCGATCAAATAAGAAGAGAGGTTTGGCTATGGAATGCAACAAAGGGTTAATTACAATAGGGGGGTCATATCCCTTTATAAGGACTCTACGTTTAATAAAGAGTGCCTTGAGCATTGACCGTCATCTCATGGAAACTGATAATTTCATTATGCCAGAGTACTTCTTTCATTGAGTGTTTCAATAAATGTTTCAAGCCATCTATGATGCTCCTTATGATTTATAATTGATGAGAAACTATTTGGGAGAAGTAGTCAAATTCATTCATATAATATCATATAATTAATGCCCCACCAAAATCTATATTGGTCATATGTCGTAGCCTCTGATAAAATTATATATAATCTTAAATTTCCATTTATGATTCAAGGATATCAATAAATATGATATCTCTGTTTTGTTCATTTTGAAAATGGATAACAAATTACATGACCTATAAGACATAAAGATCTAAACCATCAAAAGTATATTTTAATCATTTTTTGTTCTCTCTACGGTTATTCACCATGTTAGATTTTTCAAATTATTTTTTATCCTATGAATAAATTATCTCTGTTGTTAAATTGATCGAATGTCGATTGAAACCGTGAAGCATTTCGATACCGGAAATGTAAGATCGATCGTAGGCGAAACGCATCGTTAAGAAAGAGAATGACGAATTTGCATATGATGATGATAATAACAAATGGAAATAAAAATACAAAAGAAATACAAGTAGAGAACATAATGTAGATCCAAAAGTCCATCTCATTTCATTAACATATCACCATATTTATAAAGTACATGGGATCTGATCCAACGGTGAGAATATGAAAGGTTGGCCATTAAGAGGGGAATTAATTGGGAATTGAGGAGTCATCATTATTGTCATAATTATGACATCCATTAATAATGTTTCATAACACTCCCCCTTGGATGTCATAATTTCATGGAAGCTTATTTAATCTTCACTTAAAAAAACCCTGTGGGAAAAATAAGTGAAGCCAAAATAAAATAATTCCATGTCATGCTACCTCATTAAAAACCTTATCAGGAAAACCCAGTGGGAAAAACCTGATGAAGGGAAAAAGAGTGAATCATTCCCAAATCCCCTGATAATATCATTTAGTTGTGTCTTCAGGACATAAATTAATATTATTATTTAATTATGTCTTCAGGACATGGGAGGAAGACTAAAAGTAATAATGAATGGTCTCATTGAAAATTACCACTCATCAGGAAGACCAACAATTTCCATTAATTATAGATATCCATAATATTTTATAACATTCCCTTGGATATCTGTTTATGATGTATGATTGTCTCATTAAAAACATCATCAAGAAAAAACTCTTCAAGGAAAAATACTTGATTAGGGAAAAAGAGTACCATAACCTCAAGTCCCCAGAGTGTTGCCTCGTTAAAAACCTTATCAAGAAAACTCACTGGGAAAAACTTGACGAAGGGAAAAAGAGTACAACAGTTACATCTCTCATTCATAATGATCATCATTTATCTCATAGAATGTCCACGATCAATTCATAACCAAAACATTTAGTTTTGAATTTTGGAATAATAATAACTTATACCCTTTAGATTTCAATGAATGGGGAAGAACATTAACTTGCATCATAAGATGATGTATTGTCATTTGCAAGGTACATATGCATATGTACATTTATATCCTTCCGAGGTTAATAAAATGTGCATTTATATTTAATCCTTATGGGATAAGTATGTTCTGCATCAACCCCTTATGTATGAAATATATCACTCTTGGAAACAATAGATTTAATTATTCATTAAGGGTAAAACCATTCAAAATTTAACATTTCATCTTCAGGATGATTAATTCAAAATACAAGGACATTCAATGTAATTTCATGATCAAATAATTCATTGATTTTAGAAAACTCTTCGAGAGTTTAGATGTTTTTCAAAACATCTTAATAATATAATGAATATAATGATTCATACAAACCATGGGATAATAAATTCAATTTATATTCTTCCTTAATATAGATACATCTTATTCAGTTCACCCCATAATTTATCAGATTAGGTGAAACTTTCACAATTTTGAATATGTTTCAGGCATTTCGAACCCTTCTAGGATTCATATAAATATCCAAATATACAAGGATGGATATTTCATAGAATCATTTTGATCTTCCTGATGGGTTTTTAATCCCCTCGTAGTGGTGAAAACCTTGGAATTATCCCGTGTTCATTTCAGTTGTGCTTGGAAGTTTACCTTTATATCTTGTGTTTATAACCCTATCTGTCTCATTTGCAACTAAGTTGTGAATCATAGAATTTGTTTTTTTTATCTAAATCATGTTGGGACTTTTGTGAATAAAATTCTACTTTTTATGATCCAAACCTTCCTATCAACAGGTGGAACATACCTCTTACATCCTCTTGAGAATTAGCGATCTCATCCTTATGTTGGTTTTGATAATGGGGCATTGGTGGTGGTGGGAATCTTGGGGAAGGTTGTCTCATCGTCTCTTTCTATCTCCATGACAGGTAAGGCTAGTTCTTATAGCCTTGATTATAGTTTATTAGAAAATATGTCATATCTACCCTATATCCTAGGACCATATCCAAAAAAGTTTTCATCTTCTAAGAGCCAAACTTGCATGTAAAAGTTTGGATTATAGCTGCTAGAGTGACCAAACATGCCTCGTTAATGACATTGCTCTCTAAGAGACTGATTTTGATTTTTACATCCAAGCAAATTAACACTTCTTAGAATTTTGATTTATTAGGGACTGGATTTGTTCTTTTATCTCAACAAGCTGAGAATGTACTTGCATACTTGAACCAGTGGTGGAGTCACTTTTAATTTCTCCTCTTACAATCTTTGTTTCGTGAATTTACAGAAATGGTGTTATAAATTTTTCTAAGTTTCTCATTAGTTTTGTCATTGCAATTATCTCCAATAGATTTGTCAACCAAATTCATCCCTAAAGGTGACAACCCTTTGTAAAAGATCACCGTAAAGAAGTGAGCAGAAAGCTATTGGTGGGGACACTTCTCGAGTAGGTCCCTAAAGCTATCTCCTGATTTAGAAAAATCCTCACCATCCTCTTGAAAAAATCTAGAAATGTTGTTCCTAAACTCTCCCTTAATGGGTAAAATCTCGCAGAAAATAAGTTATAGACTTGTTCCCATGTCTCAAATATGTATTCATATTGAGCTAAAAACAAGTTTCAAGCTTTCTCTTTTAGACAAAAAGGATACACTCTCATTCTTGAGTTTACTTTCATTCATCCCTTGCAAAGGAAACTGTTGCACTATATTGTAAAAAACCCTTATGAATGCAAGAAAATCCTCATTAGGCATTCCATTAAATAAGGATGGATGTGAAAGGTATTAGTGTTTGAACTCATAGTTATGGGCTCTTTAGGATAGTCTAATAGAGGATGAGTTTCCTATCACTTGAGGAGTTGAAACTCCCTCACCCTAGATCACTCTAAGTTCAGATGAATAGGGACAAGTAGTAGGTTTTGTTCATTGTCTACGAGAACTCTCTCTCTCTCTCGTCTCTTCTGCCTCAGTCTTCTATTTTTTTAGCTTTCTTTGCTTTATTAAGGGCTCTAATGAGTTTGTAAATTGTAGGTATTTCGGGCTTTAAGTTCTCGTATTTTTATCTTGTGTGCATGAAAAAGATAGAATTGTAGAGGTGTAGAAAAGTACACAAGAGATTTCAAAAAAAAAATGAAACCGTTTTTTTGTTGTGTTTTTTAGATTTTTTTTCAACACACATCTTTCCCGACAATAGTATCAAAATTTGGTGAAACAGTGCGTAAAACTACCAAATTTATTATTACCTATTAACCCTAGTATAGTGTTAAGCAGGATCATATCCACAGGGAAGGAAAAAAGAGTGTTAAAACAAAGAAAAAGGAACAAAAAACTCAAGGAAATAAAAGCAGAAAGGAAATAAGAAAATGGTGAAGATGTTATGCACAAGATGTTATGACAACGTGGTAAAATGATGAACAGATGGGGAAGAAACTAAGAGCAAACCAACAATAGTAGCAACCAAAGATGAATGAGTTAGGGGAGATTTCAACTGTTTTTCTTTAAAAATGATACTCCATCATTCAAAAGAAAAAAGTAATATGGAGAACCACTTTTAGAAATGAGGCCAAACCCAAGTGTTGATAGGGGTGGTTCTCAACTGGTATGTTTAGCAACTTGTCAACCGCGGAACACACACAGTGAGTGAAATGGTGAACTTGGTCCCAGCAAGATCAAATTGCCATTGATCTTGGTGTTCTATTCAACTGATTCAAAGATCTCTTTTCATAATATTTTGAGGATGAAATTCTAAACAATTGAAAAATACAATCAAGACCGAGGGGTATTGATTCTTAAAGGTTTGTAAAATAATTACTGTAAGAGAAATTGAAAGATAGCAACCCAAATTTGTTAATGATAGAATGATGTGAAAGAATAAAGGCAAAAGAAATTTTATTCCCCCAAAAAAAGATTTAGCTTACAACGAATGTTGTGGCTTCACGTGGGTCGCCACCCATGTGATCTTGAGCTTTCTCAAATTCTCACATCATCGCGATGGATGTAGAGTCAACCTAAATCGACTTCAGCTTTCTCAAATTCTTACAGTTAATTTACGGAGCACCTGGTGTGCAACTTCTCACATCTACGCAGACGCAACGTTGCGAAACAACAAATCCCCCTTCATCCTTCATCGATTGGACCTGAAAACATAGATCAGCCAGCGATCGACAACGTGATTCCATCTTCAGCTATGAATCATCTTTCTCAGCATCTTCATTGCACTTTGATTTAGTCAATCGCAAGCTTCGACTTCCACGATTGATGAAGTTATGATCTCGGACGACTGGATTCAATCCATCCTTCACCGGCAAGCTTCCAGATCCCCAGATCCGCTTTGGTTTCCCAAGTCTGCAATCATGCTTGAGCGGTTCTTCTTCGGTTCATCGGCTTCAGCCATCCTCATATTCAATAAGCAGTATCGATGTCGATATTGCTTTGAAGTCCCCATGTGCTGGTCTGGTGACCTTCGTCCAGAGTGAATCTGAGGCACGTCGGCTTCAGTCGAAGCTCTGGGTCCGCGTTAGGGCTCAACCTTCCTCTTCAAAAATTCTACTCGAGCTACAATTTCCAATAGAATATTTTCAAAATAAAACACGGAATACTAAAAAAAAAAACTCTAAAACTGATGCCGACAAAATACTTCAAAAATGATATTTGGATAAGCTTTCCACCAACAACAATCAAAATATTTGTTCTAAAAATATGGGAAGATTTAACTCCTAAAAAAAAGATGCTAATTCAAAAATTGAAATAATTATGTTTTCTACCCGAAGCGACTAAAATCCAATTATTTATCAGTTAAATTTCATTTTAATATTATAAAATATAATTATTTCACAATGAAAATGTGACAAACAAGTATCAAATTAAGGCTGTGTCAACTCAATCCCACAACTATTGGTTAGGGAGACAAAATCGTGGGAGATTGCTTAAAGAATGCTCAATTCGAACTCTCAAAAGAATATATGATCGACTTAGAGTACTCGAACATGCACAACCCAATCATATATCACTACGGGAAAAATGGGTAATAGCGACGGGGTATTTGCGACGGGAATTATTCCCGTCGCAAATACCTTTCGCAAATGAGTATTTGCGACGGGCAACTATTCCCGTCGCAAATAACAGATTATTTGCGACGAGTTTTTTTACCCGTCGTAAATAGTTTGGCGCGAAATGCGCGCCAAACCGCGCGAAGATTATTTGCGACGGGGTTCTATCCCCGTCGCAAATAACCGGCGGCAGTTAAAGACTATTTGCGACGGGGCTGCAGGCCCGTCGCAAATACCCAGGCGGCAGGGGTTATTTGCGACGGGTCCCGTCGCAAATAACCGTTTTTAATGCCACCCATAATTAAATGCAGTCATGGTTATTTGTGACGGGACTGCAGTCCCGTCGCAAATACCCCGACGACAGGGGTTATTTGCGACGGACCCCGTCGCAAAAAACCGTTTTAATGCCGCCAATAATTAAATGCGGTCAAGGTTATTTGCGACGGGTCCCGTCGCAAATATCGTTATTTGCGACGGGTTTTCCGTCGCAAAAAAGCTCGTCGCAATTAATCTAACCTATAAATACTGCCAACCATTACAATTTTCTCACTCTCAACTCTCAACCGTTCCAATTTTTCCACTCTGAATCTTTTACGACTTTCAATTGTAAATTTTTTTTTCCAACTTCGAGGATTCAGTTGGTGGTGTTCTACAATTACAGCGGCTCGACATTGACATCAATTTTAAGGTTTTTATCTGAATTTTAATTTAATATTTATTTTATTTATTATATTTATTTAGTTTAAATTTTTAGATTTTTTTTTCTGATTTCTAATTAGAAATAATTATGAATAAGTATTAATAATTAACAGTAATTAGAGACAATTAAACACTAATTAATTAAAAATAGTTAGCTGTAATTACAATTAATTAGCAGTAATTATGAAAAATTAAAATTAATTTGAATTAATTAATAATAATTAGAAATAATTAACATTAATTAGTAATAATTTATAATAATTACCAATAATTAGTAATAATTACTAATAATTAGTAATAATTACTAATAATTAGTAATAATTACTAATAATTCCCAATATTCAATAATTGCCAATATTTGTCAATAGTTGTCAATATTTTTTCCAATAATTACCAATATTTACCAAGAATTGCAAATAATTGTCAATATTTAATTCTTAAAGGGTCAATTTTTAGGTCTATCTCAATAAAAAGTTTGCGCCAGTCGTGTCTGATGTAAACTCTATAATTATCCTTGCTTGAGTGTTTTTTCTAACAAATTATTCAAAACCAGTAATGCTTTTATATTTTATAAAAAAATATGGAACAACGAGGTCGTCAATAGTCATTATCAGATGACCGCATATGGATAAATCAACATAAAAATCCAAACGGTTCTGGTTTAAATCCAGTATATATAGAGGGTGTGGAGACTTTTTTATCATTTGCGGCATCAAATCCAGAATTTGTTTCAGAAGGCAAAATAAAATGCCCTTGTAGAAAATGTGCATTGAGAACGTTTGACACGTTTGACAAAGTGGGGGGACATCTCTTGCGTTTTGGTTTTCAACCATATTATGTTTTTTGGTATCAACATGGTGAACACAGTTCCAGAGTAGGTGATACCAACTTGATTCTGGATCCATCCCGGTTTCAAGATTTAGTACATGATGTTGCAGGTTCATCTGTTCAACATACAGAAACTCCGGCTGATATAGCTTCAAATCCTGAGTTGGCACTGTCTGAATTTTATGAGTTGTTGAGGTCTGCTGAGGATGCATTATATCCTGGCTGCAAGATGAGAAAATTAGAAGCAGTTGCAAAATTTATGGCTATCAAATCAGATAACGGAATGTCAACCACCTGTTTTGACCAGATATTTTCTTTGCTTAAAACACTGTTACCCGAAGGAAATGTTTTGCCTGCAAATTACTATGAGAGTAAGAGGCTGGTTCGAAATTTGGGACTTACTTGTTAGAAGATTCATGCATGTTCAAATGACTGCATTTTATATTCTGGGGGAAATGAGTCGTTGGATAGTTGTCCCACATGTGGGCAACTGAGATATAAAGAAGGGCAACATGAGAAGTTTGGTTTGATTCCTGTAAAACAGTTGAGATATTTTCCGCTTACATCCAGACTTCAGCATTTATTCATGTCTAAGAATACAACGACAATGATGTCATGACATAAAGCGAATATTTCAACCGATAAAAGCTTGAATCATCCAGCCGATGGTGATTCATGGAAACATTTTGATAGAGTGCATCCATCCTTTGCTTTAGAAGCTAGAAATGTTCGACTGAGTCATTCCACTGATGGTTTCTGCCCGTTCGGATCTTATGGTAGTCAATATTCATGTTGGCCTGTTTTTTTAACTCCGTACAATTTACCTCCATGGATGTTGATGAAGGAACCATATATCTTTTTGACTTTACTAATTCCAGGACATCTGAATAAGAACATTGATGTTTATTTGAAACCATTGATTGATGAATTAAGTTTATTGTGGAGTACTGGTGTCAGTACATATGATGTTGCTACGAAACAGAATTTCATACTGAGAGCAGCATTGCTGTGGACAATTAGTGACTTCCTGACTTATGAGATGTTATCTGGCTGGAGTACACATGGTCAGAAATCATGTCCTTACTGTATGGGAGAGAACAAAGCATTTATGCTCATTCATGGAAAGAAACCTTGTTATTTTGACTGTCATCGCAGATTTCTTCCAGCTGATCATCCTTTTCGCAGAAACAGATCTCATTTCAGAAAAGGAACAGTTGAAAGGGATGAACCTCAAAAAATGCTATCAGGTTCGAAGTTAAAATCAGTTGTATTTTCATTACCTCCCATCACTTTTGGTCCCACAATAAACCAACAGAAAATTTCTGGTTTTGGGAAAGAACACAATTGGATTAAACGTAGCATATTTTGGGATTTGCCATATTGGTATGATTTGTTGGTCCGCCACATGTTGGATGTCATGCATATTGAGAAGAACTGTTTTGATAATTTGTTTCATACAGTTTTGGATACGCCAGGAAAGAGCAAAGACAATGTAAATGCACGTTTAGATCTTGCCCAAATTTGCAGGCGTCCAGAACTAGAACTGTTTGAGAATGTCAGAACAAAAAGGTTACTGAAACCAAAAGCAGCTTATACACTGTCTAAAGAAAACCGTTTATTATTTTGTCAGTGGATTGCAGATTTGAGACTTCCAGATGGCTGTGCTTCCAATTTGGGTAGATGTGTAAAGAATGGTCATATTACTGGATTAAAAAGTCATGATTGTCATGTTATAATGGAAAGACTTCTACCCATTGGATTAAGAGGTCTGTTGAATTCTGTGATTTGAGATTCCATAACAGACATGTCTCATTTTTTTCGGGAAATTTGTGCGGCTACAGCAGATTATGATGCTCTATGCAAACTTGAAGAAGATGTTGTTGTAATTATATGTAAACTGGAAAAAATATTTCCGCCATCTTTCTTCGACTCAATGGAACATTTGATGTTACATTTTCCATATGAAGCCAAATGTGGAGGTCTAGTACAGTTTCGATGGATGTACCCATTTGAAAGATGCATGCAAAAATTGAAAAGAAAAGTACGTAACAAAGCATTTGTTGAAGGATCTATTGCAGAAGCTTATTTGCAAGAGAAAATATCTTTTTTCTGCTCCCATTATTTTGAATATGAGTATCCTTCAAAACACAACCGAATGGGATGGAACTAGAGGAATATTGATGAAATCGACAATCAATTATCTGTTTTCAACCAGCCAGAGCTTGGTTTTGGTGGAGTTTATGAACGCTGGCTTTCGGATGATGAACATCACAGAGATCATACGTATGTTCTGCTCAACTGTGAAGAGATGACATCAGTTGTACTGTAAGTGTTTATATCACTTATTCTATCATTTATGTTACAGTAAATAACTTTGTTTTTTATAGGTTGTATGATAATCATATCAAGAAACAAATTCCACAAATTACAGCAGCTGCTCTCGAAGAACGCCGACAGAAAAATTTCTCTCAGTGGTTTCAAAAACTGGTAACATAAATTCTTTATCTTTTAGCAACTCATTCAATTTATAGTTTATTATATTGATAATTATTTCACAAATTTTCAGGTGTCTCGACATGCTGATAAAATTGACAAACGGCTGTGTATATTGAGTAACCCACCTTCCAAACTTGTTAAAACTTATAATGCATATGTGGTGAATGGATTTCGATTTCACACACATGCATATGGGGAATCAAAAAAAAAACAATGAACAGTGGAGTTAGCTTGAGAGGATCTCATCATCGAGAAAATGAAGTTGACTTTTATGGCATACTTGATGAAATCATTGAACTCTGTTATCTTGGACAACATTACATAACCATGTTCAAATGTCGGTGGTTGGATATAGATAGAGGCGTGCGTGTTCATCCGACTCATGGAATCATCGATATTAAATGTAAAAGTGTTCTCGCAGTAAATGAACCATTCTTATTGGCTCAACAGGCACATCAAGTTTATTACGCAAAGTACTGTGCTACATCAAGAGACTTGACTGATTGGTGGAGTATAATAAAAATCAAAATTCGAGACAATCAGTTTAGTCAAAGTGAATGTGCTTTCACTGATGTGCAAAGAATTGAATTTTTTCAAGAGAGTACTCAAAATCAATCTTTTTTACAAAGAGACATGAGTATCGATGACGACACCCCACATTTAAGAGTCGGTGATGACGATGATGTTAATGATGTCACATATGAATTTGAAATGGTAAGAGATGAAACAACTGGAAATCGAATGGATATCGATGATGTTGAGGAGGAATATGAAGATGACATTGACATATATGAATATGATGATGAAGATGAACACTGATAGAATTCCATGGTAGTTATATACAATCATAACTAATATATATGTATATATAATAGTAATTATCAATTATTTGCTAACAACATTAACATTTTCTGTTTCAGATGGACGACGACACATTTCGTGAGTTGGCGGATGCTGAACTGCCTTTCGATGTGGATGAGTTGCTGGCAGATGACCCTCAGCCTGCAGGCGCTCCAGGGAGTACGCGGAGGGGGCGCGGTCTTGCACGATTGATGATTCCTGACCCCGTCCCCGAGCGACGTCCACATCTTGGGTTTGATCCATGCACACGGAGGTATGATAACCTGTGTGATAACCTGTGGATTTGACTAAGATTTCATTAATCTATTCACATAATAAATGTTTATTATTTTTACAGTTTTCCGCATATAGCAGTAGGACAGGGCAGCGCTATTTTGTGCAACTATTTCTCTCAGCCTTGGACCACATGGGAGCAGATTCCCATTGATGTGCAGCAGGCCATGTTCGACCATTGGTTGGTACGTACGTAAATAAATAATTTTTATTTTGAAAATTATTTTATTTCTAACTTGATATTTTGATTTATTTGTAGGGTTTATGGTATCCGATCGAGGATACCATGCGTGACGCCATCCACAAGGCATGGGAGGTGGCCATGCGTGATCACTTTCGTCAGTTTTTGCACAATTTAAGAAAAGCTGCCACGAAGAAAGCATGAGTGTCAGATTTTGATGAGTCATGTAGAGCACACCGACCAGAGTACATTTCATCCCATGTATGGGATGGATTATGTGCGCACTGGTTGAGTGATGCCTTTCAGAGGAGATCATTGGTGGGAAGGCAGAATCGGGGGAGACAGGAGGTGACTCATCGAGCTGGGAGTCGTACTTTCAGTACTCATAGACAGCATCTGGTATGTACATTATTTATAAATATTTTATATAGCTATAAATATTAACAGTTTATTTTTTATTCTTATAGGCTGTCGAGCACCCTGATATTACGGAGTACGATGTATATCGGAGGATGTATAGTGATCCTACTACTGGGGAGCTCAGAGGTGATCGTCAGCGTCACATCATGGTCAGTATTATTTGTTTTCAAGTTTAAAAATTAACTGCATATAATATATTCACAATTTTAATTTTAAATTGCAACTACAGGAGTCATATGAGGCCACAACGTCACAGACCCGGCCTGAGAGTCAGGCCGAGTCATCAGATCAGACCACTGGCCGTCAGTTTGATGAGGCGACATGGATGCAGGCCACCCAGTATGCCTTCGAGAAGGGCCGGGTAGTTGGTATCAGCTCTCGAATAACTCCCGGAGATTATTATGGCAGTGCTGCGATGTCGGCGTCTAGCTCGAGAGGAGCTCGTGCATCTTCTTCTGCTACACAATATGAGGATCAGTTGCGATCTCAGACTGCACTGATAGAGAGTCTCCGACAGGAGCAGGAGCAGATGCGTCAGCAGCAGCAGCAACATGAGGAGGAGCGTCGACGCCAGCAGCAGCTGTACGAGAAGCAGATGAGTCGGTGGCAGCAGCAGCACCAGGAGCAGATGGAGTACATGCACCGACTCACTCATGCTTTAGGGATGGAGTTTCTTCCATCAGCATCTGCAGATCCCCCCCTCCCCCTCCTTCAGATTAGAGTTTGTTTTTATGTTATAAAATTTGTTAAATCAAAATATGATTTTTTTTCTATTCGTAGTTTCAGTCTCATTATAAAATATTAATAATATTATATTTTGAAATAACAATATTAATATGAATAATAATATTATTTATATTTTATAATATTAAATTTTATATATATATTAAAATTTTATAATATTATAATTTAATTATATTTTTTTGTAATATTTGAATTATTTTAATATTTGAATGTAAAATAATTCTATTATTTTTATATTAATTAAAATAAATTATTAATATTTTTTTATTTATGAATTATAATTCTAATATTATTATATTAATTAAAATCATTTATTAATATTCTATTATTTTTTATTTTTGAATTATAATTCTATTATTATTATATTAATTAAAATAATTTATTAATAATTTATTATTTTTATTTGTGAATTATAATTCTATTATTATATTAATTAAAATCATTTATTAATATTTTATTATTTTTTATTTTTGAATTATAATTCTATTATTATTATATTAATTAAAATAATTTATTAATAATTTATTATTTTTATTTGTGAATTATAATTCTATTATTATATTAATTAAAATCATTTATTAATATTTTTTTATTTTTGAATTATAATTGGATTATTATTATATTAATTAAAATAATTTATTAATAATTTATTTTTTTTATTTTTTTATAGTATTTGCGACGGGATACTATGCCCGTCGCAAATAGTATTATTATTATATTCATTAAAATAATTTATTAATATTTTTTATTTTATTTTTAAAAAATAGTAATTGCGACGGGCCCGTCGCAATTAGTATTTTAAAAAGTTTTTTACAAATATACGGACTGATATTTGCGACGGGAAGGATCTCCGTCGCAAATAATACCATTAGCGATGGGCCCGTCGCAAATAATTGTTGTTGCGACGCCGTTTTCCGCAACGGGCTATTTGCGACGGGGGCCCATCGCAAAAGCCTATTAGCGACGGGATCCCGACGCAAATGCCCCGTCACAAATGCCATTATTTCCAGTAGTGTATCTCAAAAGACCTAATTAGACAGGGACACCGAGTGGATTGGTTTGGGATAAAGTGTATCAACAATATCTTTTAGGCAATTCATTTAACCTAAGCAAAGGACTTGGGAAAATAGGGAGCTCAAATAAATTTCATGTTGGATGAGAATTGAGAACTGGGAATGAACCACAATAGAGGATCTAGGTGAAAAGGCACCCCATTTTGTGGGATGGGTGGGTGGGAGCCCAGGTTGAGTGAGCAGGGTGAATGTGGCACCTTGTTGTGACCCTTGAGAACTGGGCATGGGTCCTTTAAGGAAAATTGGGTGTAGGTCCATTTAGGAAAAATTGGGCATTGGAATGTCATGCTTTGCTCTCTAGAGAACACCTATTAGGAAGGGTCCTTCGCCCTGGTCTTAGTGTTGACCTATGTGATGTTGTATCTTAAAATAACTATAATCATTGAAAGAAAAAAATGCCCCTCTTATCCATTATTTCCCTTTAGTATTAATTTAAAAAGCACCTAAAAGGAAGCTTGGAAAAGTATGTCGCATGCCTCGTATGCTTAGATATTTCTAGACTTTCTTCTCTTCTTAAAGGGAAGGTCGTGGGGTCCTTATATAGGAATGAGAAGGTGTGCATCTAGATAACCACTTTTAATCACATTGTTCACCCAATTCATTTAAGTTGGGTGTGAGGTGGACTATGCATGCAGTGTTATCCAACTTAAGAATGCACAAGGCACAATGTGTTTGGACAAGGTGTGGGACAGGGCGTTGTTGTACAGTGCACAAGCCAATGGAACCCTATTGTTCTTCATCCTTCTAAAAACCATAAAATTCATTTATAAACTTTTCATAGATCTTTCTTCAATCAAATTCAAGCACCGATACATATAATCCCAAAAATTCAAATATGACCACCCACTTGAATGATGAAAATCTGACCCACCACCTGGTTCGCCAACACTAAAATCCATAAGTCATTATATGTATGCTAGAGAGAGAGACTTATTAGAAAGGGATTCCATTGAGAAAATTTATTGAAATTTAGATAGGATTTGGCTATTGTTGTTCCACTTACCCAAAGAAATGAAAGTAGAAGAAGCAGCACATCATTGTGATGAAGATGAAGCATATTGTTACACTAACAAAGGATTAATTCTCCTTGTTTTTGTTTTATGTTTTCAATACTTATACCCTTGATTAAAAATGAGACTTTTTTTTGTTAATGATAGTAGTGATTTATCAAGTGTGATTGGTTTTGAATAAATAGGAACAATAATTTTTCTCTAAATCTTATAAAAGTAGTGCATTTCAGTGAATTTTAGTACATCAACACATCACTTTTGTTTGATCCTTAACACAACTCAATGAGTATGAACCAAGTAAAATTACTTGTGTCTTGTGCTTTATTGATTTTATATTTGGTTTGTATGAGAGTAATGTTACTATAAATTATGGAATAAGATCATTAAATGGAATTGTTTTAATTCAGCATACACTAGTTCATCCAGCCCCTCCCAGGGAACCATCTTTTTATGGGTCCAATAAGTTGTGTCAAAGTGGAGGGTTAAATCTTGGTAGAGAAATCATATATAATGATTCTTTTACCAAAGTTATTTATATCATTATGTGACATGAAAGTGGTCATAATCAAAAGGGGATTCCAATATTTGATGTACATAACTTTCAATAATGAAATATTTGAATAAAGCACTACTTTTGATCACTCGAAAAGGATATATATATGGTTTCCTTATATGGAATAAAATTGAATTTGAATAGTAGATCAATAATAGAAAGTGATCACAAAGAATTGGATATTAAGGCCAAAGGAATTAGATATCTAGGGGGATCTTTATCCAATATAATCTACATGAAGGTGATGTCATGTAAATCTTCAAACAGTATGTGAGAAATGTTATTGAACATTTTGTAATGTAACACAAAGATGAGAGAATAAAAACTATAAATTATTTAGAACAATTTTTAGGACATGTGGATATATCCAACTAAATCCATCGATATATTCTTTGATCATGTGAATGTGATTATGGAGTAAATGTGTGGACTTTGTGAGATAGTCAATGATATCGATATTTTGAAGCATATATTGAGAAGGTCTTCACTTCAATTCAATCCAAAGGATTATTTTATGTAAGAAAAGGATAAAAAACATCTCACTGGATGACTTGAAAAGTATTCTTATTATATAATATATTAGAAAAAACTAATATTATCCTATAGAAAAGGAGAGGTTTAGAGAAGTGGAATTCTAAACAATGCAGAAGCTCGCTAGGGAAGATGATACAAAAGAAAAGGAGGTGACAATGTTATTCCTTTCTTCAAACCTAAAAAGCGGGAAAAAGGAAAGTTTTTATTGAATCTTAAACACACTTTCTTTCATTATGTAAAATTTAGGCAACTTTTTTAGTAACATTCCTCAGAAATTTTGAGATGATGAAGAATATCATACCCATATTGAAATATTCTATAACTTTCAAAGGAAAGAAAATAAACAAGTAGAATTCATTCAATAAAAATAACTTCCTTTCACAAGAAGTGTATGAATGAAAAGAATTATAAGAATAAAAAATTATAGATTTTTAAATACCTAATTAAATAAGTTCTTGAGGTAGTCATTGTCTAACCGCAAAGTGGGGATCAAAGGAAATGTGAAAAAGTTGAATTTAATTTTTTTTATACCTCAAAGTTGATCTTCAAGCTGTATATGAGGATATAGATATTTTGAGGGTCAAGTCAAATAAATCTAACATTATGGTATCTGAATCTAAACTCTCTATGAAACAATAGAAAAATGAGAAAGATTAGTTGAAGGATGAAATAAAAAACTAAAATACAAGAAGTTTCCAAACATGGATAGGTTGTTGAGCTCATGTTCAAGGTGGAGGAGTAGACCTAATTCATTATTCATTTATCCAAAATTGTGAAAGAAAAGGATAAATGTATTTAGGGTTTGAAAAGAAAAGTCATAAAATGGTATAAAAGGTAGAGAAAAAGAAAAATCAATTATTCTTATAATATCTACAAGAATTTGGATTATGTGGACTATTGAGAAAGTTAAGGAGTGACCTAGAGATCGCCAAAATAATATTGAGTTTTTCCTATAACTATAAAATTTTCATCATGATGGTATAATAGGAATGGGTTCATATCATAAGAAAAATATGGTTATGGTTGATAGAAGGAAATAATCTACTACTCTATGGAAGAAAATTGGTTTGAGTGAGACCCAAAAGATCACTCGAGCAACAAATAATACACACAATAATACACCTAAAATTAAGTGTTTTTTATTATGGAAAGATAAATCATACAAAAATGTGTGTTTTAGTGCAAAGAGGTACCACAAGGCACAAAAGAAATGAATATAGGAAAGTATAATTGAATACCATTAGCATATTTTTGATATCTGCTATTTTTTAGAAGGTTATAGACACAAATCTATGAATTTATCATCAAGGATGTTTGGGTATATTCCAAGAGAGATGTGAAGTGGTATTATATAGAATATAAAGGAGTCATAAAGCAAGATAAAAACTCAAAAATTGGTTTTCATATTTAAAAGATGAGTAGGATAAATTATATATAGAGTAACACCATGAATGTAAACAACCAACAGATGTGAAACAAAATGTTTGGATCAAAACAAAGAGGGTTGAAAATGATGAAATGGAAGATATTCATATAAAAGAAATATATAGAGCTGGGGTGTGGATTCTTGATAGTGAATAAACATACCACATTATGGGAAATGATAATTTTAAAAAGGATATTAAATATGGAATGGAAGGAATCATAAAATTTATAAATGATAATGTCTTAACGATTATTAACTCTATGAAAGCTAAAATTAGAGTTAAATCCATAAGAAAAATGGATGTCTTGGTTGTTAAATGCCTTGGTTATAATCTTATAAGAATAAGTTAATTGGGTGATTAAATCTATGGTATAAGATTTATTAATAATCCATGTAATGTTAATGGAAAATATAGTTTAATCATGATTCAAGGGAAGAAAAAATGGAATCTCTACCCAGTCAGTGATGAAGAAGATGTATTTTTTATTTCTAAGGAGGATGAGAATAAATTATTGAATAAACAAAATATCTATTTGAATAAAAAATCTATAAAAGAATCGGCAAAACATGAAGGTTCATGAGATATTCTAAGTTTAACAAGAGATCATTCTCACACTTGTAATTTATTCCAAAATGGAATTATCATTTAAAATATATATAATTTAAATGATAAAAAATCATCTAGGTTTCTAGAGTTGGTGCATGTTGATGTTTATGTGTCAGAATCATCATGAGATATTTATGGAAAGTGGTATTATGTATTATATAATGGCTATTTAAACATAATTTTATAGTTAACAATGATTACTCACAAATACAAAGAGGTTTATTACATTATAAGGTGTCAGAGACTAGTGAAGAAGATGCTTGGAAAGAAGGCTTTGAAATTTTGGTTGGAAAATGGTAAAAAATTTCATTAAATACCAAGTAAAGGATTATCTCAAGAAGTATGGGATAAGGCATAAAGTTTTATTCATGAAAACTATATAAAATAATATAATTATTGAAAGTAAAAACCAGATCATCAATAAAATGCCTTGAATAATGCTCATTAAAAAAGATTTTCTAGGGAAGTCATGGAAAGAATAGGTCTTGGTATCATTTTATATCAAAAATTGGACCTTGATGTGTCTGGGTGGGGAGAAGATCCTATATGATATGTGGTAAGTAAAGAATATAGAATTGAATTACTTTAATATTCTAATTACTAGTGAGGGTCAAAATATACCATTTGGGGGAAACTATACCCTCAACATTCTAACTAGAGACAAGGGACTAAAAATACCATATGAGGAGACTATACTATCCATATAATAGTATAAAATAATAGATAAATAACTAAAATATCTAAAAATATATAAAAAAATTTTAGTATTAAATAATAGGGGATGGATAACCACATAATAAATACACACCATACTATAATAAACAATACATATACATATCATGCAATCATACATCAATGAAAAATCACCTGGTAGATCGATAATATATAATATAGAATTAAATTGAAAATCAAACAAAAATTAAAACCAATCCATTAGTTATTATCCTCACCGCATACTGGTCTCTACACCCCTATTGATTTCATGAAACTGCCTCTCATAAACCAGGACCTCCACCCCAACCTGCATACCAGCATGAGAACAAAAAATACACCGATGTGCACATTTAGGGAAACAAAATATATCTAAAAATTACAACATGATATCAATAAAATTACCAAGTATCTACGCCATAAATTTCTAAATATCGCACCTTAAAATTATACTCATACCTGGTACATCCAATTTTGAAAATAAGATGAATTTTGTTTTGGTCTATCACACTAAGTTACCACTCTTGGTATGGAGTCTCTCAATTTCCACTGGTAGTCATTCACTGATAATGAATATGGAATATTTATTTAGATATTTATATACCTTTCCATTCCTTCAACATACCCACCAATAAAAATTGCCTTCTCGAGAGATATTGAGCACAATATACCAATCTATGTTTAAGATTTAACATTTATAGCAATATTATTCAACCATATTGGTATAAAAATTTGGTGATATTCTAAATATGTGTGAAAATAATTAAATATGACATAAATAAAAAGCGATTACATGAAAATTTTATTATATAAATGAATTAAGTAAATGGGCATCAATTCAGACATATCATGAAAATAGGGAAGAGTATACTTTTCAAAACCCTCCAGAGGAAAGTTATGGCACACACAACTCATGATGAGGATGTCAAATCATAGTTTACTATTCATAGGATAAAAAAGGCACACTACAAGAAAACCGCCGTTTAGCGGACCGCCGCGAAACGTGTTTTCGGGCCGCCATTTCGCGGCGGTTCTTAAAACCGCCGCGAAAAAACCGCCGCTAAACGGCAAAAAAAAATTATTTTTTAAATTATTTTTTTTAATTTTATTCGAGGATTAGCGGCGGTTTCGGTAAAACCGCCGCGAAATGAAATGAAAAAAATAAAAAAACGTGAGAAACCCCGAAATCACTAAAACGACCATAACTTTTGATCCAGGCGTCCATTGAAGCGCCACGACCAGTCAAATCGAAGATCATGAAGAGATCTAGAGGCACATATAATCAAAACCGTGAGACGGTCTAAGGTGTGGAAGATATTAGAGTTATAAAAAAGTTGAAAAAAGTTCTTTAACTTCAAACGACCATAACTTTCACTCCGGGTGTCCATTTGGGCTCTACCACATATCAAATCGAAGCCAGCGAAGAGAGCTACGCACCAGTTTGAAAAAAGAAAGCTTCTGTCATATTTTTCGACCCCAAAAACCCCTCCGAAGGCCTCCAAAACCCCGTTTCTGTCACCAGTGTCCCGTCCAACTTGTCTTCAAACAGACCTAACTTTCGATCCGCATGTCAGTTCGGCCTCCTCCACCTTCTAGATCATAGATCGTTCCATGAGCTTCAGTTTGACTGGTCGCGGCACCCACATGCACTCTTAGATCATATGTTATGGCCTTTTTAGTGGGTATCGGGTTTGTTATGTTTTTCAATGTCTCGTTTCTAGCACCCGTTCTCCGTCAGCTTTTTTTAAATGGTCATAACTTCCGATCCGTCTGTCCATTCGGACTCTTTCACCTTTCAGGTTGAAGAGCGTCTCAGGATCTTTGATTTGACAGGTCGCGGATCTAAAACAGACTCTCGGATCATAAGTTATCTCCGTTAAT
Organism: Viscum album; assembly: GCA_963277665.1. NCBI lineage: Eukaryota > Viridiplantae > Streptophyta > Magnoliopsida > Santalales > Viscaceae > Viscum > Viscum album. The sequence goes on from OY728129.1 coordinate 242,636,546, forward strand.
GTGAGTCCAATGTTTTTGTCTCTTTATGACCGTTTTGACGGGTTTTAACGGTAGCTCCATTTATTACTGTTTATTTGGGTTTCCATGACTTTTTATCTTTATCAATGGTTTTTTATGGGTTATTATGATGATTATGTTGAATTATTAAGGAGTTTTCCAGAGTTGTCACGAGTTTTCATGCATTCTCATTTTTTCTAATGCCTCATTCTTCATATGCTTCTCCATCCTTTTTCATGCATTTTCATGATTTTTCATCCCTTATCACGTCTTTTCATACTTTTTCATGTGTTTCCTTTATTATTTATTATTTATTATTTATAATATACATTAATTTATTTATTATCTATTATTTGTAACTGGTTAATTATTATTTATTATTTATTATTTATTATTTATTATTTATTATTTATATTTATTTATTAGTTATTATTTATTAGTTATTATTTATTATTTATATTTATTTATTATTTATTATTATTTATTATTTATATTTATTTATTATTTATTATTTATTATTTATATTTATATTTATTTATTTATTTTTTTTATTTATTATTTATTATTTATTATTTATTATTTATTACTTATATTTATTTATTATTTATATTTATTTATTATTTATATTTATTTATTATTTATATTTATTTATTATTTATATTTATTTATATTTATTTATTATTTATTATTTATATTTATATATTATTATTTTTATTTATTTAATATTTATTATTTATTATTTTTATTTATTTATTATTTATATTTATTTATTATTTATTATTTATTATTTATATTTATTTATTATTTATATTTATTATTTATTATTTATATTTATTTATTATTTATTATTTATATTTATTTATTATTTATTATTTTCTATTTATTATTTATTATTTATATTTATTTATTATTTATTATTTATTATTTATTATTTATATTTATTTATTAGTTATTATTTATTAGTTATTATTTATTAGTTATTATTTATTATTTATTATTTATTATGTATTATTTATATTTATTTATTATTTATTATTTATTATTTATTATTTATATTTATTTATTATTTATTATTTATATTTATTTAATATTTATTATTTATTATTTATATTTAATTATTATTTATATTTATTTATTATTTATATTTATTTATTATTTATATTTATTTATTATTTATTATTTATATTTATTTATTATTTATTATTTATTATTTATATTTATTTATTATTTATTATTTATATTTATTTATTATTTATATTTATTATTTATTATTTATATTTATTTATTATTTCTTATTTATTATTTATATTTATTTATTATTTATTATTTTCTATTTATTATTTATTATTTATATTTATTTATTATTTATTATTTATTATTTATTATTTATATTTATTTATTAGTTATTATTTATTAGTTATTATTTATTAGTTATTAGTTATTATTTATTATTTATTATTTATTATTTATATTTATTTATTATTTATTATTTATTTATATTTATTTATTATTTATATTTATTTATTATTTATATTTATTTATTATTTATATTTATTTATATTTATTTATTATTTATTATTTATATTTATTTATTATTTATTATTTATTATTTATATTTATTTATTATTTATTATTTATATTTATATTTATTATTTATTATTTATATTTATTTATTATTTATTATTTATTATTTATTATTTATTATTTATTATTTATATTTATTTATTATTTATATTTATTTATTATTTATTATTTTCTATTTATTATTTATTATTTATATTTATTTATTATTTATTATTTATTATTTATTATTTATTATTTATTATTTATTATTTATTATTTATTATTTATTATTTATATTTATTTATTAGTTATTATTTATTAGTTATTATTTATTATTTATTATTTATTATTTATATTTATTTATTATTTATTATTTATTATTTATTATTTATATTTATTTATTTATTATTTATATTTATTTATTTATTATTATTTATTATTTATTATTTATTATTTATTATCTATTTATTATTTATTATTTATTATTTATATTTATTAATATTTTTTTATTTTTTATTTATATTTATTTATTATTTATTATTTATTATTTGTATTTTTTTATATTTATTTATTATTTATTATTTATATTTATTTATTATTTATTATTTATTATTTATATTTATTTATTATTCATTATTTATATTTATTTATTATTTATTATTTATTATTTATATTTATTTATTATTTATTATTTTCTATTTATTATTTATTATTTATATTTATATTTATTTATTATTTATTATTTATTATTTATTATTTATTATTTATTATTTATTATTTATATTTATTTATGAGTTATTATTTATTAGTTATTATTTATTATTTATTATTTATTATTTATTATTTACTATTTATTTATTATTTATTATTTATTATTTATATTTATTTATTATTTATTATTTATTATTTATATTTATTTATTATTTATTATTTATATTTATTTATTATTTATTATTTATTCTTTATATTTATTTATTATTTATTATTTTCTATTTATTATTTATTATTTATATTTATTTATTATTTATTATTTATATTTAATATTCCTTATTTATTATTTATTATTTATTATTTATTATTTATTATTTATTATTTATTAGTATTGAGTTTATATTTATTATTTATGTATTATTTGTTTTTTCAATTAATATATATAAGTATATTAAATTTTGTTTATTAACCACATGACGAGCTTGCTGGAGTGGTAAAGTCTTTGGAAAATATGCAAGAGGTTAGGGGTTCAAATCCCACCAAATGCAGAATTTCTTTATATTGCATGGGTATGCATGTGCATGTGCATGTGCATGTGCCAACACTTACTATTAGCAACCCAAGTAAGGGGTAAAACAAAGTTAACAAAAACCTATCCAAACGAGGATCTAACTCCTATATGGGTAGTAGATAGTATGAATTAGTATCTTACTAAGTGATAGACCTAGTGTAGTTTGAGTATTAGCCAATATATACCTAAATCATCCCTGATGGAGTTAAAGGGGGGGTATCCGTGATAAATTTAAGATGCTCATTTAAAATCAAAATTCCTTTCAAAGTATATTTTCATAATTGAAATCCACTTTAAGGAAAACATACATTTGGGTTTCAATGTTATTAAATGTTTTTCTTTAGACAACTATAGTTTTAGAAAATATATTGTAAATAATATTTTATAAAGTATTTGGTTTGATGAAATTAGGCTATAATTAAAGGGTTTCATATAAAATCAAGAACAACACTAAGAATTTATGAAAAAAATTTAAGTGAATGCTTTCAGAACAAGGTATCTAGTTTGGGGGACCCAACAAGGAGTGCTTTGAGATATGTATGATCACCCTACACAAGCTACACAACTTGATCTAAACTAAAAATGCCATCACCATATATATTATATGATAAAAGTGTTCAATATAGAAACTTTAAGGTGATGATGGAATATTAATTCCTTATACAATGGATTATTCAACAAGCTAGAATAGGTAAATTATGCACCCTCCTAGATATATAAGTTATGATGTCCCATGAAGATGGTCATCTCAATTACATAACATAAATAAAATATTTATTTATAATACATTCCCATGATATTTTAGGTTTATAGTTTTAGGGAATTAGAAAAAAATATTAACTAACAAAACCTATAATTTTTCTAAATAATGGACATTTTTTACACTATATAAGTCGATTCTTAATCCATAAAAAGTATTCAATATCTCCAAAAAATTCTACACACTTGAAACATTTCATGATCCCCTCCCCTCAAAGTGTACCCCTCCTAGGTCGACAATGAGAGAAGGGAGATGGTGACTGCCCGAGTCCCACCTCCAGTAGGCCTCGGGTTCGCGACTAGCACCGATGATATAATTAATATACATATGGGAGGAATAAAACTCTAAGAGAACATGAATTAGAGAGAGAGATAAAACAAATAAACCCATCAACACATGCTCATACATATATATAAAGAAATCCCAAGTGAAAGCATGCAAGTTCATACAATATTAAAATAATTGGAAGGAAAACTACAAGTACTAAAAGGTAATGACAATAACAACCTTGAAGCCTAAAAAGTTCCTATAAAATCATGAGCTAGTAATATCTATCCTGATATCAAACCTACTCCAGCTAACCTGAAAAGAAGTTCATATATATGTAGGGTAGACATAACAATATACTCTGTAAGATTCTCCCTGAAGCCTCTCATGCAAAAGAAAAAGAAAGCATGCTAAAGAATAGTGAATGATAGTGAAAATAACTCATCACCTAAATAGGTATACTAAGTTTCCAGCCTCACCAAGACTAGATCTCACTAAGTATTGCATACAAGAGATAATATAATATAATAATGAAATGTCAAGGGTACCCCTCTCCCGCTTCCCCATTGGTTTGCTGCTTTTACCCAACATTGCACATCTCGATCCATCCTCTCCAAAATAAGTCATCCCAAAGACATCGAGAAATGCATCAAAACATTCACCTTGTGCATCACATCATCACATCATCCCATACACATATCCATATATAGTAACCATGTAGTTTTCAGAAGCCACCATAACCCGTCACTGCCACAAAAATAGTTTTTCCCAGCGCCACACTTTTATCAGTGCTAACGAAAAAGCACTGATAAAGGCGGGTACCTTTATCAGCGCTTTTTTTAGCGTTGATAAAGGTACCCCCTTTAACAGTGCTTTTTTTAGCGCTATTAAAGGTACCCCCCTTTATCAGCTCTTTTTCGTTAGCGCTGATAAAGGGGGGTCTTTATCAGCGCTTTTTTTTAAAGCGATGATAAAGGGTCTACTTCAAAAAAAAATCATTAAAAAAATATATTAATATTTAAATATATAGATATAGTTATATTGATATAAATATAATATATATATTTTAAATATAATTTTAAATATATTTTAGATAAGTATAAATATACAGTTACACTTAATATATAAGATATTTAGTGAAAATGGCTTAGAAAAAACTTAAAAAAATATTTTTAATTAATAATTTTCTAATTATTATGGAGTAATAGTCATTTAATAACAATTTGAAGACTAAAAAATAAACAAATAAAAAAAGATCCAAAATATGTTGAAAACGCAACTCGAACTTCAAACGGCCATAACTTTTGATCTGGGTGTCCGTTTGAGCTCTACCACATATCAAATCGAAGCCTGCGATGAGCTCGACGTCACTATAAATAAGGGAAGCCCCGGACAAGGTTTTCCCGAGGCCAAAAAGGCTCAGAAGTCCTCTAAAACTAAGTTTTTAGTCGGCGTACCCCGATTTTTTAACATTTTGTGGATTTTCAGCCTCATTTAAGGGGGTATTATTGGCTTTTTTTTTTGGTGGGGACTGAATTTATTCTAAGGTATTACATTCATATTGATATGATGTCTTTGAAATTTTATCATTTTTTATAATTCACTGCTATTTATAATCAAATATATAACAATATATACATATTTTTTATATATTCACATAAAAATTTAATTATAAATATAAATAATAAAATATATTTACATATAAAATATATTAGATTTATATAAATAATAACTAATATCCATTTTATTTAAAATACAAATATATGAATATTTATATACCTATATATTAATCTAACTATATATATATATTAATCTAACTATATATATATTAATATAACTATATATATATATATATTAATATTACTATAAATATATATATTAATATAACTATAAATATATATATTAATATCACTATAAATATATATATTAATATAACTATATATATATATTAATATAACTATATATCTATATGTATTAATATAAATATATATTACTATATACGAATAAATATAACTATATATATAGATATTAATATAACTATATATATATTAATATAACTATATATATATATATTAATATAACTATATATATATTAATATAAATATATATTACTATATGAATAAATATAACTAAATATATATATATAGAGAGAGATATCATGAAATGTAAAACAAATCAAAATAGAGGAGTGGTAAGGGATTAGGCGCGTAGGGGGGAGGTCTCGAGTTCAAAACCTGGTGGAGGTAGGGGCACGCGCGCATGGGGGAATATGGGAGCTAGCGCTGATAAAGGGTGGAGGGGGGTGCGTGGGGGCGCTGGAGGGGTGTGGAAAAGTGCTATAAAGGGGGGGGGGGCACTCAAGTGCTATAAAATCCCCCCCGATTGGCATGATTTTTTTAATTTTTTTAAAATTTTAATTTTTTTTAACTTTTATCAGTGCTTTTAAAAAAGCACTGATAAAAGGGGTCCTTTATCAGCACTAAAAAGAAAGCGCTGATAATGGAAGCGCTGATAAAGGACCCTTTTATCAGCACTAAAACAAAGCGCTGATAAAGGACCCTTTTATCAGTGCTTTTTGGAGTGCTGATAAAGGGGACCCCCCTTTATCTTTGCCGACTTTAACAATGCTTTTCTAGTGCTGATAAAAGGGGGTTTTTAGCACTGGTAAAATGGGAATTTGCATTAGTGCGCATGACATGTGTCATACATTGAGTATTATACCTCAAGCCATCACATACCATATACTGTGTAAGCACCTCAATCCATCGCAATCTATACACATCATACCTATAATAATACTTTGGATACCATACCTAGAGATACATGTGTGTGAAATAACCACAATCCATCATAGCCCTCTATATAAATATATGGAAAAACTAACTGCCGTGCATACCATCAAATATAACTACAAATAGAAGAGAGTGGGACCATAGGGGGTAGCCAGTCATCCATCCTCCCACCGAGATATTAGAAAAAACACCCCCCAGATCCCACTGGGTGTTAGTCTCCCTAACCAAAATGGGTGGGGAAACATATGAAATCACATAATATACATGATATAATATAGCTCACAACTACACTATGGTCATAGCCTAGTCTTAACATCAACTGTAGATATCTTCTCTCAGACACCCAACTTCCACTACTAGGGACTAGATACCCTATAAATACACAAGAATTTAAAAGATCTATATTAGTTACTTATTTAATTTTTATCATTTACTTCTATTAATTTATTTGTTATCCATTAAATTAACCATTAAAATTATTTTAATACACATTCATTAACCACAATCATGAAGTCCATGCCCTCTAGACATAATCCAAACCAAGTCAATAGTTTTACAAGATTAACATTTATTCAGCATTTCCATTCCATCATTACCAACACTATGGGTTAAGAATTATTTATTCATTATTAACATCATTCCATAAACTAGGTACTTTAGGAAAACTATTCTAAGCTACCACCAAAAGGAAACATGCGACCAAGCACAACCAAATACCTCAAGTAGTGGGGAAAAGAATACAACTAAAACAAGAAACCCGACCATCAGAAATTAAATAGATTCATAAGAGAGCATCCCATATCTCAATATCACATCAACAGGTAAGCCCAGATTCAACCCATTCCGTCATCTTTAGTGTCATACCCGACACCTACATGCAAATACTAATGTATCGCACCATCACAGGTTCAAAATACTATCATATCATCCGCCCCCTACCTCATCACATCATCCATTCTAGGCTCATCCATCCTAGAATCATAACACATTCGGGCCTCCCCACACTATATCACATCGTATAGCGAATATTAAATCCAGAGAACATCACAAGACATCAAAAAATAAATAGTTAGTAGGGAATTCTAGGCTCTAAAACAAGGCATACAAACTTCACACTTAAATGATATCTCAAAGATCTAATCACAAGGCACTTGACCTTCTTAATAAAATAGGAAACTCAGGACCCAACAATTATCATTACCAAACAACAGATTTTTATTCCATCTTAAATAAATAGATTCATTATTCACGGGTTCTAACTATGGGAAACCTAAGGCCTCGAGCTACAACAAGATATTAAAAGTTAAACATGCTCTTAGAATTAAAACCACTCTCATTGGCATTCCTTTTATTAGTATCATAAAAAATCATTACCATGTTGCATGTTCTTTATTAATTCCATTAATAGATGGAAGATCACATTTAATTAAGTATGTTCATTGCATCAATTTGATTATCATCAAATTATAAGAAACACTAGATAAAAATATACCTCTTCTTTAATTATTCTTAATCCAATTAATTATCAATTAATTCCGAATTTACGTTCTTTACCAATTCTCCATCAAGAAAAATATTCTAATACATAGCGTAACCAAACATGCTAAAAAGCATAACATAGGTATCAAACTATCTATAAAATCAAGATTCAAACCGCTATCAAAATATAAATAACATCAACATGAAATCACCAACCAATTAATTATTAATCTAATCAAACAATTATTAGCTTAATTCCATTTCCATCCAAAGGGATAAACCATGATAACTTTACAATTGCATGTAAATAATAAGAGAAACAATGAATCCCATACCTTAAAGGCATCAGTATTCTTCACATGAGAATAGACCAATGTTGTATATCCCAATCACCTCTCCAGCATGAAGCTACATCACTCTAAGGACATTGTGCCACAACTGCGCCATCAAAAAACCAATAAAACCCCATTATAACAATGAAGAGAAACCACCACCAGATGTAAATAAGAATAAAGAGGATCCTCATTAAATAACCATGATAAAAGAGGTAGAAAGTACCTCAAATCACTATGGATCAAAGACAAGAAGCTGAGAATCAATCCCTATTGAAGGAATCAAAAAATGCTTGGAGATAGGGTCATTGTACAATTGGAAATTGAGAGAAGGGATGTAGGTTTGAGGAAAACATGAGAGACTATATAATTTAAAGGCTCACTGCATAGGGGATTTACAGGTGTGAAACCCTTTCACATCGTGTAAATATTGGGTTTCAGATCTTGTTAAAAAATGTACCACCTTGGACAAATTAATCTTGAATATTTACACATCATGTACTATCCCATTAACCGACCTCAAACAAGTTGTGAACAACTTTCAATCCATAAATGGGTGGTCACCCATGTAATGAACTATGAATTCATGATGTGAAACATTTACACATCATAAATTCCCCTTGATCTAAGATTTTAGTAGTCGAACACCTCCAAATCCACTCCAGGACTCCTCCGAGCACGATGTGCTTTGGAAACCTGCTAAAGGCCATAATACATGAATTCAATCCCTTACATTAGATACCTCTCAAAAAAATTTCATCCTCAAGAATCCAAAACCCAACCTAGATAAAACAAAATGGGGTAATCCAAATATCCACCCCATGAGGTACCTCTCAAGCATATCTCCATCATAGGAGCTCAACCACTTCATCAGAGGAACGTCATGGAACAATGCGACAACAACAAATAGATCCTAAAAACTCTTCTAAGGTAGATACCACTCAAAAGAGAGTAAATCCACAACACGAAACAAGAGGAAAACAACTCATAAACCATAAAGGTCAACATACACTAGAGAATAATGTTACAAGAGAAGATCTAAACATTAAACAAATTGGGGTACTGAGTATGCATCTACAAATCACATTCTCATGTACTCTCCTCCACAACATGCCACCATAAGACACAAACCAAGGGAATATCATGACCACACAAAACCTTCTACTGGAATTCTTAGATCTCCATAGGATGCTCCTTGAAGGTCACATCATTGTCAACATCAATCTCACCCCATTTGATGACATGAGAGTCATAATGAAGATGGTGATGGAGCTTCTACACAAGAAAAACATTGTGTATCTATCTAATCTATGGGGGAAGTGATATATATTATGCCACAACTCTAATACGACCCAACACCTTGAAATGCCCAAAAAACCGAGGAGAAAGATTACACCCATGACCAAACCTTCACTTACCATGATGATGAGTCACCTTCAGGAAAATGTGATCTCCAATTTTGAACTCCATAGTTCTCCTCCTATGATAAATATAGGATTTATGATGACCTTGAACTACATTAATCCTCTCATGAATTACCTTGTACCATCCCTATCGTATTATATACTAGTTATGGATTTAGAATTACTGCCTCTTTGACTCTGGTCCAACACAATGGATAATGAAAAGTTTAGACATATAAATATATAAATGGTGCCATAACAGATGTGGAGTGGAAACTATTATTTTAAGAATACTCAACAGAGGGTAGGTGCCTCATCCACAAACTTCCAAAATATAGGACACAAGCGTGCAACATGTATTCAACAGTCTAGATGTTCCGATTTTTTTATCATCCTTATATGGATGAAAAGAAGTGTTAAGGCATAACTAGGAGGCAAAATCATTTCGGAGCCCTCTCCAAACCCTAGAGGTAAAATTAGGATCTTGATTAGAAATGATCATCCCCAGTACTCCGTGGAATCACAAAACCTCCTCCAAATACTGCCTCGACAAAACCTCCACTGAGCTTGACTCCTTGAACATTATAAAGTGGTATGATTTCATAAAATGATCCAATTAAATCCATATAGAATCATAACCTCCATAATCTTAAGGTAAACTGATAATTAAGTCCATCAAGATGTACTCCCACTTCCATTGGGGAACACCAAATGGTTGGAGAAAACCACCAGGAACATAATTCATGGACTTCACCTTCTAGTAGAACAAACTTCAAGAAACAAACTTCAAAACCATGTGCTTCAACCCAGGACACCAAAACTGATCTCTCAAGGATAAATATATATTTTTCACACTGGGATGTACCACCAAAGGTAAGATATGGAACTCATAGAGAACCATCTCACACATCATTGAAAGAACAAAAAACCTTACCTATAACAAAAACTAGTACCATACATCCTTAGACCAACCATCAAAGGCATCGATAAAAAACAACTCGGTCTCTCCAAACCGCCACCTCAAAATCTCTCAACCAATACTCCTCTACCTACTGAACCAAAGATGATTGCACCATAATCTTGAAAAGAAAAACTTTTCCTCCAACCTCTCCCATATCTATATGCATCGCTGAGATTTATTCCATCACTCTCTAGGAATCTCTATATTCATGCACGACATCACTATGTGACTTCCAACTCAGTGCATCAGACACAACATTTAACTTCCTTGGAATATATGAAATCTCAAATTCATAATTCTTCAAGAATTCCATCCACCGACTCTAATGTAAGTTTAATTCATACTGGGAGAATACATACCTTATAATCTCATGGTTAATAAAAACTAAAAAATGTTCATCGATGAGGTAATGTCACCACAAATTCAAAGTAAACACAACATCTTCCATATCAAGATCATCAGTGGAATAATTATTCTCATGGGGATATAACTACTGAGACCCATAATAAACAACCGATATTTTATACATCAAAACATATCCCAATAAAAGATGAAAAAAATCACAGAAAATCCTGAACTAAATTACTTCTACTAGAAAACAAAGGACTGAAGTACTGACCAACTTTTCCTTCAAGAAATAAAAAGCTACTTGACACTGGTTAGTGTACAAGAACACCCAATCCTTCTAAGTCAAGGATATCGAGGAGTCACAACTCAAGATAAATCAGATACAAACCTCCTATAATATCCTATAAGATCAATGAATCTCCGAAAATCTACCACTATATTGGTGTATTCCCATAAACAACCTCTTTTATCATTGAAGGTTCCACAACTACTCCTTGAAGGGATACCACATGTCCTAAGAAACAGACATCATGATCCCAAAACTCATACTTTGATAATTTCCCAAATATCTTCTCATGATGAAGAAATCCTAAAATGGCATGAAGATGCTCTACATGTTTCATGAACCCCTCCCTCCAAAGATACCCCTCCTAGGATAACAATGAATACAGGGAGATAATGACCCCTGGGTCCCACCACCAGTAGGTCTCGGGGTGGAAACTAGAACCAAGGATATACAATCTCACAAAATGGGAGGCATTACCATTTTTAGAAAAATAGGATCGGGTGATAATATGATTCATCCAAAAATAACTATAAGATACATATATAAAAGAAAAACCAAAATCCATCCCATATTCATGTTAAAAATAAAACTATTACAAGTGAAATAAAAAGTCCAAGTAAAGTAACAAAATGAAGATAAAAAATGACACAACAAATTTCCCAAATCCTGAGCTGGTAATGTCTAGCACAGTCCATGTAATCCTCATGGAAACCTGAAAACAATTTTATATACATAGGGTGAGAATACAAGTATACTCAATTGTAAAAATCTAAGTCTCTCATGCACAAGTGAAAGAGAGCATACTAATTCCCCTATGAGAAAATAGTAGAACCAAATAGCTCCTAATAGGTATACTAACCATCACATTCCTCACCAAGGCACACTCACCAAATAATGAAATTCAAGTAAAGTAATATAGTAAGAACATTGATGATTTGGGTACCTCTCACCACTTTCCACTGGTTTAGCCTCTCTTGACTAACAGAAAATGTCCTTGTTCTCCAACCTCATCTGAAAGAACCACGTCACAACCTCATCACACACACCTGGGCCCCACAGCCACACCTTATCCCATCACCTGATCCATGAGCCACATCACATCCTGATCATAGACATATGGTATACAAACCACATCACATATTGTCTTCAGACACCTGGGCAACAAACCACATCACATCCTATCCAAAGACACCTAGGCTGCAAACCACACCTCATCCTGAAGACACCTAGGAAAGCACAACACATCTCACCCCAAAGACACCTAAGAAAGCACAACTCACTCGCATAGACCTGAGCCTCACAAACCACAACCCGACCTAAGAATAATGGGCTATAACCACCTAGAAGAGGGAGTAGGGAAGAGTTGGTGGCCAGACATCCATCCTCCCACCAGGATGTTTGGGAAATACACCCTCCCCCATGACGATGTGGGTGTTCGAAATGTATTTCTCAACTAGGGTGAGGTGTGTATAATAATTACATGGGAAAAATAAAAGTATATGCATATATGATACCAAACACTCAAGCCCAACCTACGGTTTCTCAACAAAAAACCATATCACAACACTGCCAACTTTGATGCTACCCCTAAATGCACAACACCACACATCAAGACACAACCTCCTTTTAATTTCCATCCAACTTAATTAACCATTACCATTATTTATTCACAAATATTTTATTCATTCCGTTAACCAAACCAAACCAATCTAGTTACAAAATTTATTAACCAATTATTTATTCATTTATTCCACTACTATCTGGAAAACTACCAAGCACAGAACATAACAAGAAACACAAAAATACATCACCGCACAACCCGATTGAGCCCCACTACACAACTCTTATCATCCATTCCATAATCAATAAATATCTCGACCTGAGATTCCATTACTCGGTCATGTTGATGTATCATCTACAAGTTCATCCACTACACCACCCAAACCAACCCACAACACACACCTATTCTTCAAAAACATACCACAGGAAAAACCAGAGTGTATCCACCCATCACAACATAAAACATCTCATTCCATCCATCCTGCACACACAACCACAACTATCCCACACAACACATCTCCCCACATACTAAATCATAACAAAATTTTGGATTTAATGAGGAATCCCTTATTTAATTCCCCTTGTTAATTCAAGGGTTTTTACATAAATTGGGTAATCCTGGGGTATCCATTTAATATCCAAGTGTATGTGATTTAAAAATTTATATATACAAGTGTTCAATAGGAATCAACCAACATGAAACTTGTTTAATTCACAACCAAGGACCACCAACTACCATGATTTTCATTAGTTCATTTAGCCCGTATAATTCATAAAATCACAATAACATCAAATCTAGAAAAACATACCCATCTGATCCCTCTAACCCTTTCAATTCATTTACCCAATTATTATCTTTGATTAGTGTGACACAACTATGATATGTATGCAAACAAAAATAGATCCCTCCCACATGACGCACAATCAAAGAGAAACGAAAGAAAAACCTACCTTGAAGAATATTTTCAACTCGTTCGTGCACCACAGGGTGAAGAAGAATGCCCGCAAGTGACTACCGCACCAATATAAATTCAGATAAACCTATTTTGCACTAGAAGATTATCAAAATACTGCCCAAACAAAAAAATAAATACAACCCATACAACGATAGCGAATCCCAGGGAAAGAACAAGAGGAAATGAATGAGAAAGAGGAGAAAACTCACCATGGATCGATTACGGATCACCAATGGGAAACCATTAGGATTGATAGATCAAGGAGGGAGGAGTAAGGCTCAAAGGACCCCTCGAGGTGCCTAGGGTTTGTTTGGAATGAGAGGAAAAATAAATCACGACCGAATGAATAATGGTTTGACCGAAAATAATTATTAAAACTACACATGACCAGGGTATTACATGATGTTTAATACCCTATCATGTCATTTAATACTCAGGGTTTTATTTCCATTGAAAGACGCATCACCTCTCAATTTTATTTTATTTTTCAAACCCCAAAATATTACATGTTGTGAAAATATTATTCACACCATGTAAAATATTTAAACATCATGAAAACTCCAAGACAAGTTGTGAAATAGATTTTCACATCATGTAACATGATTACACAATGTGTAATCACCTTACTTCCAGCTTTAGAAACCAAACCTCTCCAAACTCCTTCCGATCCTCCTCCAAAAATTTCCAGCCACAAAAACCCGCAAAGAAATGGACCGGGAGGACACAGACCATTACATTAGATACCTATCAAATGATTCTCACCCTCAAGAATACAAAAACAAGACCAGAATAAAGAGAGCTCCAAATAACCACACCATGAGATACCTCTCAATGATCTTTCTATACTTGAAATGCCGCTAACAAATAAACACATTAACGTTCAATGATAAACCACCTTGTGTTGTTTGAAAGCTGGAGTGGAAACCCCCACATCTAAGAACACCTCCTCCGACAACTGCTACCCAATGACAACAAGGTAAACCACACAAGCACATCAACCACACCGTCCGAACATCTGAATCAGGGAATTCTGTACTCCATGTCATGATAATATCCACTCTGGGTGGCATTGACTCACCCAAAAGGGTTTAATCGCATCATGGTTAATGCGTCTCAATTAGGAATCTGGTCTTCCCCTTTTCACATGTTATGAATTTAGAACACATTGCACCACACACACCTCAAACCAAGGGAAAACAACTCATTTCATAAAACAAGGTTCAAACATTACATTTTAAAACAAAACAGAAAAATCCAAAACTCAAAACAACTCTGAGTACTGGGCACAAATCTGGGTTTCCTGCTCCCAAGTACTCTCCTCTAGGACACCATGCCTCCATAACACACAAACCAAAGGAATGGTCCATCCATGCAACACCTTCTCCTGATGATCTTGGATCTCTATCAGTCACTCCATATACATCATGTCATCCTCAATATCCAACTCTCCCCAGTCAAGGACATGGGAGTCATCATGAAGATACTGAAGAAGTTGAGAGATGTGGAAGGCATCATGGGTCCTATCCAACTATAGTGGAAATTACAATTTGTATGCCACCTCACAAACTCTCCCCAACACCTAAAAGGGTCCAATGAACCTGGGAGAAAGTTTACTCCCTCTACCAAACCTCCACTTCCCATGTCGAGGGGAAACTTTCAAGAACATGTGGTCCCCAACTTTGAACTCAAAGGGCCTCCTTATGAGATCGACATACAACTTCTGTCGATCCTACACAGCTTTCAACCTCTCACAAATGATCTAAAACTTCTCTATCATTCTTTTCACTACCTCATAACCAAGAAAAGTTGTCTCTCTAACCTATCTCCATCACAACGAAGAACAACATGATTTTTCGTACAAAGATTCAAACAGAGCCATTCCAATAGAAGAGTGATAACTGTTATTATATGAAAACTATAACAAGGGTAAGTGTCACACCCAAGATCCTCTAATGTATAAGATGCATTATCACAACATATATTCTAGAATTTGGATATTCAGTTCTATTTTCCCATCTATATGAGGGTGGAAGATAGTACAGAGGCGTAATTGGGTGCCAAAAGCATGTTGCAATCCCCTATAGACTCACGAGGTAAAACCTGATTCTCTATATAAGATAATGGATATAAGAACTCCATGAAACTGCACCAACTAATCCATATTCCTCTTAGCCAAAGCATCCGCTATGCCCAACTCCTTGATCACTAAGAAGTGAGTGGATTTCATCAACTGATCCACTATCACCTAGATAGAATCATATCCTCCCTAATCTCTGGCTAAACCTGTGATGAAATCCATTGAGATGTAGTCCCACTTACACTTGGGGACATCCAAGGGATAAAATAGACCACTAGGAACACAATGCTCATCCTTCCCCTACTGGAAAACTAAGAACCTTACCATAAACTCCGTCACTGCCTGTTTCATCTTGGGCCACCAAAACTACATCCTCAAGACATAGTACATCTTAGAAACTCATGGGTGTACTATTAAAGGTGAGATATGAAAATCATGAAGGACCCCATCATGCAATACTACCAGAACAAACACTTTCTATGAAACAACATCCAGTTCCGACCACCCCCAGAGCATCACCATGGCCAACATGATCATGCAACACCTTTTCCTATAAGTCTCCCCACTAAGACTCCTCCACCTTCTAAATCAGAGAGGACTGAATAGTCATCTAAAAAAAATATCCCCTAACACCTTCCACTCTTACATCTAAGTGTAAGGCTTCCAACTCCTCCATCACCTTCCAAGCATCTACAGATTCTTGAACAACCTTCTTCTATGACTTCCTGCTCAAAGCATCAACCATAATATTTCCTTTTCATGAGGTGTAGGAGATCTCAAAATCATAGTCCTAAAGAAACTCTATCCACATTCACTAACACAAGTTCAGATCTCACAGGAAAAATATATACCTAAAACTCTTGTGATATGTTAAGACCAAAAATAGATCCCCAATGAGGTAATGCCACCATAACTTCAGTGCAAACATGACTACTACTTGCTCTCGATCATGGGCGGCATAGTTACTCTCATGGGGATGTAACTGCCTAGACCCATAAGATATTACAACTCATTTCTGCATTAATATGGATCCTAATCCTAGGAGGAAAGCATCACAAAACACCTCAAAAATCACCCCTTCCTCTAGAAACTAGAGAAATGGATCACTAACCAACTTCCCCTTCAGATAGCCAGACACTGCTTGACACTACTCAGTCCACATAAAATCTTGGTCCTTCCTAGTCAGAGTTGTCAAAAGAGATGAAATTTGAGATAAATTGGGTACAAACCTCTGATAATAGCCTACGAGACCAAGAAAACTATGAACCTATACCACATTCTTGGGTGCCTCTTAAGAAAAAACTGGTTCAACTTTTGACGGGTCCACTACCATGACTTTTTGGGACAACACATGCCTGAGTAAATGCACCTATTATGCCCAGAACTTAAACTTGGACAAATTTCCATAGAGATAGTGGTGTTAAAGAACCTACAAGATAGTCCTAAGATTCTTTAAACGTTCCTCCTCTAAATTTGAGTAGATTAAGATTTCATTGATGAACATGATGAAAAACCGGTCCAAGAACTCCTAGAAAATAGAGTTTATAAGCCCCATGAACACAAATGGTGAGTTCATAACACCGAATGACATGACTATGAACTCAAAGTTCCCATACCTTCACCTGATAGAAGTCTTCAGGATATCACCCTTCTTCACCCACAACTAGTGGTATCTAGATCTTAGGTCGATCTTAGAAAACAAACTTTCCCCTCTCAGCTGGTCGAAAAGATCATATATCCTTGGAAGAGGGTAGTGGTTCTTGAACTTCACCATATTCAACCTCTGGTAGTATATAAACAACCTCATACCACCATCCACCTTCTTTGAAAACAACACTGGATCACCCCATGATGACACACTAGGCCAGATAAATCCCTTCTTCATCAGATCATATATCTGAATCCTCAACTCCTGCAACTCATAAGGTGCCATATGATAATGATACATCAAAATTAGAGAAGAACTAGGATGTAGGTCTATCCCAAACTTAACATCATATTAAGGGGGTAGTGTCACAACCTCCTTGGAAAAAACTTCCAATAACTCCCCAACAACCCTAGGAACTCCCAACATCTCTATGTCTATTGATTACACTAATATCTCAACTAACAAGGAAAGAAGAGGCTCTATATGCCAACTTCCCACCGGACAACTCCACCCACTAATAAAAACCACATGCTAGTCATCCACACATGAAAACACAACTCTCCTCTGGTAGCAGTCAATAATAACATGCATGGAGTACAACAGTTGATGATGAGAATGAAATTGTATAGATTCATATGTAGAAATAAAATATCCTCATAGGATTTATGTGGTCCCATCATCAGTCTACATCCCCAACACACACCAAACACGCTGTTCTGACCTTTGACTAGTGTACTCAACACCAGGGGCATAAGAAGCTGCTCTATTTCTATCCCTAGGGAATGTGATAGAGTGGGTGCAACAAAGGAGTGCGAAGCTCTTGAATCAAACAAAGCACATGCAAGGGTAATAAAAAACTAATCATACCTCTAACGATATCTGGTCCTGTCGGAACTACTGCCTCTACTATATGAAACTAACCAAGACCAACTCCTCTACTCCTCTACTGAGGAACTCCTTCATGAACATGTTAGAGTTGAGGTCCCTAAGGGATATCCTGAGGTTAGCCTCTACCTAATACATCTCCCCTCGGTGGAGCATGATCCTGCTATCCCTACTGTTGAAATAACCTAACTGGAAACTACTACCATGGCTGGTGCTAAACCTACCCACCTCCACCATAATGAGATCGAATAGCTACTGGACACTAATTCTAATGATGGTATTGGACTCCATAGAAGAAACACCTCATCCCCAAGCCTATAAAAAACATGAGGGCCAGATGGTCAAAAATGAATCTTATAGGGTCGACTCCATGCTAGTTGAAACCTCGAAGATCCTGGCACCTGAGACCTGCCACTGATAACCCTACCTTTCTAAGAACCCTGATGGATACCCTCTCATGGTAAAAATCCTCATGAGTGCATCTGATCAATCACCTCATCCTTTTTCTAGACCTCTAGATACATCAACAACATAAAGGGATTAACCGTGTACTAGATCGAAGGACAAAGTACTTTCTTTAGATGTCTCACACGAGACTCCTCATCTAGAAAGAAATCTGGAGAAAATAGAGGAGATCCTTAAACATGATCCCCATCTCTCATACTAAAATACTCCCCTTCTAGAGAGAGAGAGTAAATCCTACATATTCTCAACCTTTATGGTCGATGAATGGATTTTTGCTCGTAAATCCTTGAAATTGACCCATAGAACATCACCCTCCTTCCTCTCCCCTAGGTACAATGTCCACCACTAACTCATAGCTCCTCATATCTGACTAAACTCTAAAAGAACCTAGTACTCTGTTAAGGCCCAGATCAAGATGAAGGTGATCTGAAGCTCCTTGAGCTAGCTCT
Source organism: Viscum album (assembly GCA_963277665.1). Lineage (NCBI taxonomy): Eukaryota > Viridiplantae > Streptophyta > Magnoliopsida > Santalales > Viscaceae > Viscum > Viscum album. The sequence continues at coordinate 242,656,056 of OY728129.1, forward strand.
CTATCTTTATGTCTGAAACACTACCCTCATACTTTCCCAAATCCTTCCACTGGAAATCACATAACATTATCTACCACTAGTCATCCTCCTCCATTGGATCAACCCTCCTCTGATCAACCAGATTAGCCTGTTGAGGCTCAACCGCCTAAGCCACACATGGCTGATGACTGGGTGCCATAACTAAAAGGTAAATAAGGAATTACTAAGCCCGAATAGTATGGAGTTTTATTTAAGATTCATTTTAAATCATTTCTTTTCATTCAATCCCAATTTCCCAAAACACCCAATTCAGATAAGAACACAAGTAATTATGATGCATGTACCTTTTCTAGGGTATATACCCTACAACCGGTGTAGCCTCACTCAGTCATTCGGTAAGATCAGATTCCTTGCATTAGATCACGACCCCCCCTAAAATCCCGTGTCCTAGCTAGGCTTCCCTGGCCTATGTTACACACCAAGATCTCCTAACAATATTTCCCTACCAAACCATGCAATACTCACTATTTCTAACCCCAAACTCTATCCTATCTCTCAAACACCATCTTTGATACCATTTTGTCATGACCCTCCCTCTAAAGATACCCCTCTTGGGCTGGCAATAAAGAAAGGGAGATAATGACCCCCTGAGTCCCTCCTCCAGTAGGACCCGGAGTGGAGACTATCACCAAGGGTATACAATCTCAAAAAATTTGAGTCATTATACTTTTTAGGAAAACAAGATTGTTAAATAAGATGGTTCATCTCAAAATAAATCTAAGATACATATATAAAATAAAAACCAAAATCCATCTTACATGCATGTTTAAAATAAAATGGTTACAGGTGCAATTAAAACACCAATTAAAATAACAAAATAAATATAAAAAGTGACACAATAAATGTTCTAAATCCTGAGAAAGTAATGTCTAACACAGTTCATGTAATCCTCTTAGAAACCTGAAAATATTTTTATATACATAGGATGAGAATACAAATGTACTTAGTAGAAAAAACCTAAGTCTCTTGTGCATAAGTGAAATGGAGCATACTAATTTCCCTGTGAGAAAACAGTAGAACCAAACAACACCTAATAGTTATACTAACCATCTTTGTCCCCATAAAGGAATTCTCACCAAATAACGCAAGTCAATTAAATTAATATAGTAAGCACATCGATGATTTGGGTACCCTGCACCACTTCCCACTGGTTTAACTGCTCTTAACTAACGACAAAAATTCTCTTTCTCCCACTACTTCGAAAAGAACCACATCAAAACCTATCCACACACACCTAGGACACATAACCACACCTCATCCAATCACCTAGGCCATGATCCACATCACATCCCTCCCATAGACACTTGCGCCACAAACCAGATCACATCCCACACACAAACACTCAAGCCACAAAACACATCACATCCCACCCACAGACACCTAGGCCATAAACCACATCACATCCTGCCCATAGACACATGTGCCACAAACCACATCACGTCCTGCCTGTAGACACCTGGGCCACAAACCACACCTCATACTGAAGACACCTGATAAAGCACAACACATATCATCCTGAAGACACCTAGGAAAGCATAGCTTACCCGCACACACATGGGAATCACAAACCACAACATGCCCAAATAATATTGGGCTATCACCACCTATAAGAGGGAGTAGGGAAGAGCAGGAGGCCAACCATCCATCCTCCCACCATGATGTTTAGGAAAGACACCCCCCCTATGACGATGGGGGTGTTCGATACATAGTGCTCAACTAGGGTGGGATGCGTATAGAAATTACAAGGAAAAAATACAAGTATATACATATATGATACCAAACACTCAATCCCAACCTATTAGTTATCAACAAACAACCATCTTACAACATTGAAAACTTTGCTGCTACCCCTAAATTCACAACACTACACATTAATCCGCAATCTCCTTTCAATTTTCATCCAACTTAATTAACCATTACGATTATTTATTCATAACTCATTTATTCATTTCGTTAAAAAAACCAACCCAGGACAGTTCCAAACTTTATTAACCAATTATTTATTCATTTATTCCACTACTATCCAAGAAAATATCAAGAAAATAACACAATAATAAACACAAAAACACATTACCGCACAACCCTATTACATCCCCGCTGCGTAACACTTATCATCTATTCCACAGCCAATCAATCTCTCAACATGAGATTCCATTACATGGACAGGTTTATGTATCATCTATAATTTCATCCACTACACCACCCAAACCAACCCACAACACACACCTATACTTAACAAATGTGCCACATCACAAACCAGAGCGTATACACACATCACAACATAGCCACTTCACATTCCATTAGTCCCACACACACAACCAAAAATATCTCACACAATAAATAACCCCACATACCAAAGCATAACACAATTCCATATTTAAAAAGAAACCCCTTATTGAATTCCACTTGTTAATTCAGGGGTTTTCACAGAAACTAGACAATCCAAGTGAATCCGTTTATTAACTAAGTGTACATGATTTAAAAATTTATATATACAAGTGTTCAACAGGAATCAACCAACATGAAACTTGTTTAGTGCTCAACCAAGGACCACCAACAAACATGATTTTCAGTGGGGCGTTTAGCCCATATAATTCACTATATCATAATAACATCAAAGCTATAAAACATGTGCATCAGATCCCTATACCCCTTTAAATTTATTTACCCGGTTATTATCTTTGATTAGTGTGGTGCAACTATGATCCATAGGAAAAAAAGTAGATCCCTCCCACATGATGCACAATCAAATAGAAATAAAGGAAAACCCTACCTTGAATAATCTTTTCAAATCTTCTGTGCACTACAGGGTGAAGAAGAATGCCCACAAGTGACAACCGAACCGCTAGGAATGCGAATCAAACTATTACACACCGGAATATTATCAAAACTCTGCCCAAAAATACAACTCAATCCAACCTGTATCATGATATAGAATCCTAGGGAAAGAACAAGAGGAAACATATGAGAAAGAGGAGAAAACTCACCACAAATTGATCACAGATCGCCAATGGAAAACCACCAGGATTGATAGATCTAGGATGGAGGAGTAGGGATTAAAGGACTCATTGAGGAACATATGGTTCATCTAGAATGAGACAAAAAAGAAATCATGGATGAATAAATAATGGTTTGACCAAAACAAATTATTAAAACTACACATGATCAGGGTATTACATGATGTGTAATACCCTGCCAAATCATGTAATACCCAGGGTTTGGTTTCTACTGAAAAGTACATCACCTCTTGATTTTTTTTTATTTTTCAAACCCCTAAATATTAAAAGCCATGAAACTCTTATTCATACCTTGTAAAATATATCCACGTCATGAAAAATTCAATACAATACATGAAATAGAGTTTCACGTCGTGTAACATGATTACCCAATGTATAATCACCCTCCTTCTAGCCTTTAGCAACCAAACCTCTTCAAAGTCCTTCAAAGCCTCATCTGAACACTTCCAACCACAAAAAACCATAAAGTAACGAATTTGGAGGACAAAAACTATTAGAAAATTATCCTCACCATATTTGGAGTACACAATGATGTCGTCGATGAAAACCACCATGAACTTACCCAAGAACCCTCCGACCAATACGTTCACTAACCCCATAAACATGTTTGTAGAATTCTCCACACTGAACAACAACATAAAAAACTCATAATTACTATGAAATAAACAGAAAAATATTTGGGATATACTTATCCCTTACCCAAATTTGAGGATATCATGACCACATATTGATCTTTAAGAACCAACTTTCTCCATCTAGCTAATCAAATAAATCATCAATCCGCACAAGAGGATATCGGTAAACTGCTATCATCCTTCTTAATGAAAAAAATAGATGCACCCCAATGTGAAACACTTGGATGAAAAAACCTCATTATAATAGATCATAGAGTTGTAATCGTCACTCTCTAAACTCAGAAGGCATTATCCTATATGAAGATATTGAGATATGAGACATGCCTAACTATAGCTCGATCCCAAACTCTATCTCCTATCAAGGGGGTAATGTTAAAACTTCCTCTGGAAATACATCAGGGTACTCTTCTATGACCTTGGGAAACACTGATTTATGAACCTATAACAATATCAACATCAACTAGGCCATCAAAGAAGCTAAGGATAGAACACACATCTATCCCATCTGAGGGTCTTGCATGCCAACAAACACTACCAACTCTCTATCAGCACTATAGAACACAACCCGCCTATTGAAGAAATCCATAATAGCTTTCACCAAATACAAAATATCCATGCCTAGGATGATTTTATATGGTTTTATATGAAAACATAAGAAATATCCCTAAGATAGATGATACCCTATCACTAGGTCATAGTCTTTACATACATCATACAAGTCAGATCGACCTCAAATTGGCGTAGTCAAGGATAAGGGTATTGGAAGCCTCTCTACCTCAAGTCCTAAATACTGGATGAGGGTAGGTGATATAAATAAGTGTGTCACTACTAAATAAAAAAAGAATTCATCCATATAGAAAACAAGAAAAAGATACCTAGAACGATGTTTAGCTCGCATGGTGTTGGAAAAACTAAAGTATGAAGTTGACCATGAACCACTCCATGGACTCTCTGGCCCTACTAACGAACACCTCCATGGTTGTGATATACTATCTAAGTATTAGGAACATATTAGGAATGTACTCTTCTTGCCCCATCTTCTCTCAAATAATTCCAAACTGGAGCACCCTGCTGCTGGCTCAGCTAAAACTGCCTCAATGGGAAAACTTAAAGAAGAATATTTGGAACACACTGACTATTCATAAAAACCAGGAACTCTCACTATAGATGACCTCATCCTACACAAGAAAAATACATGTCTTATCACTTGGCATAGTTCTGAGAGTATCCAACCCTGGAGAAATGAGTCAATGAGGGATGGGACCTACCCTCGGATGATAAAAAACTATTCTATCCATGAAAATGGAAACCCTAAAACACATCTATTCTTCTTGATGAATCTTGATAACTTCCCTTTTGTGATGATCTGGTTTAGGCCATAATCCTCTCAAAAACCTTTACTCTCGAAAAAATATCAAGATACATCTTCATCATAAATGGGGTGACTATGAGCTAGATATCTGGATGCAAAAAATCCTCAAAATTCCTTATCCTGGCCTCCTCATATGGCATCAACTTTGTAGCATATCATAGAAGGGTCTTGAAACGGATCCCAAATTCTTGCATATTGGAACTCCCCCATCGAAGGGTAAGCATCTCCTGGTGACTATCCGCCTTCACTATTGAAGATAGGATCTCTATGTGGAACCGGTCTCAAAACTTCTCCCACAATACTAACAACTCCTTAAGATCTATAAGGAATAAGAAACAACACTACCTTTATATTCCACACATCCTTTTCAAAGCCAATGAAACCCAGTGCTCCTTCCGAGAACAGATCAAACTGAATTCCATCTCAACCTTTTTCAACCAGTATTCTATGACTGAATCTAAAATAGATCCCTAATACTTTTACATAACCTGGTTCTAAAACTCTCAAAGTGCCCTCATCCAAGTTTCATCATCATCAACCTCTACTATGTGGTGATATATTGGAACATCATACTAAACATATTCAGTGCACAACTGATGAGGACGTCGACCTGGAGATATAACTACAAAAATAAAAACAAATGGTTATACTCATAAACCTAGAATATGGAATATTTAACATTAATTAAATAATTTATTATATTTTTAAGTTTTTAACTTATCCCAAGGTCTACCTATTTCCAACATAGGTGCAAAGAAGAATGATGCATGAAACTTTACTAGGTCTATACCCTACAATAAATATCACTTTTTTAGTGGGATGAATAAAATTAAAGGTCAATGCATCAAATTATAGGGGGCCCTAAATACCCATGTCTCAGCCAGTCTCCCATGTTTAAATTGCTCACTAAACTTAACTGGAACTATTTCCCAACCAACCCATGAAATATCACCTATGAATAACTCTAAACTCCATCCTATCCCTCAAACAGAATCTATGATACCACTCTTTAATGACCCCCTCTCCCCAAAGTATACCCTTCCTGGGCTAGAAATGAGAGAAGGGATACGATGACTGCCTAAGTCCCACCTCCAGTAGTCCTGGAGTCGGTGACTAGTACTGTGGGTATAATAAACATACATATGGGATGAATTACCCTCTAGAAGAACATGTGGAAGATATAGATAAGACATATACACCAATAAAAACCTACTTATAAACATATATAAAGATATCCCAAGTGAAAACATCAAAGTTTATACAATACAATACCAAAAGGTAAATAATGTAGCAACCATGAAACCCAAACAGCTCTTGAAAAACCCTCAGCTTATAATATCCAGATTGATCTCCAAACTTCTCTAGATGACCTAAAAAACAATTTATATATAAATAGGTTTATAATAACATTATACTCAGTAGGATCCTCCCTAGAACCTCTCATGAAAAAGATAAAAAAATCATGCTAAAGAATAATGAATGATATTGAATCTAAATTGTCACCTAAAATAGTATAATAAGTTCCCAAACTCACCATAGATAACTCTCACCAATTATTTCATACAAGAGAGAATATAATACAATAATGAAACATTAAGGGCACCCATCTCCTAATTCCCCACTAGTTTTTCACTCTGCCCCAACATCACACATCATGAGACATCTCTCTCCAGAATAATCTAGCCCAAAGAAATCTAGGAAAGGAATCACAACATGCACCTCGTGCATCACATCATCACATCATCCCATCCACATATCCATATATTGTAATAGATTAGTTTCTATAATCCACCACGACCCATATGGAGTATATCATACATTGAGTATTATACCTCAATCCATCACAACCCATACCCCAAGTATGTACTTCAATCCATCACAACCTATAAAATTCATACCCATAATAATCCTTTTGATACTACATTTGGAGATACATGTGTGTGGAATAACCACAATCCATCACAACCCTTTATAAATATATATGAGAAAACTAATTTCCATGCATACCATCACATATAACTACCAAAATAAGATAATGAGGCTGGTGGGGGTAGTTATCCATCCGTCCTCCCATCATGATGTAGGGGAAAACACCTTCCCAGAGTCCACTAGGTGTCAGTCACCCTAACTAACATGGGTGGGGTAACATATGAAATCACATAATATAAATGATATAATATAGAACACAATAACACTATGGGAATAACCAAGTCCTAAGCTCAACTATAACTATCTTCTCTAGGACACCCAAATACCACTTCTAGGGACTAGATATCCTATAAGTACACAATCATTTAAAATAGGTACATCAATTACTTCTTTCCTTTTTATCATTTCCTTTAGTTAATTTATTTATTGTCCATTAAATTAACCATTAAAATTATTTCGAGATACATTCATTAACCACCATCATGAATTTCATGTACTCCAGGTGTATTCCAAACCATGTCCATGGTTTCTTAAGATTAATATATTTTCATCATTTTCATTCCATACTTACCAACATCTTGGGTTAAGAATTTTTAATTCATTATTAGAATCATTCCAAAAACTAGACACTCTAGGAAAACTATCATAAGCTACCACCAATAAGAAACATGAAAACTGACACATCCAGCTACCTCGAGTAGTGGGGAAAGGAATGTTGATAAAAAAAGTAACCCAACCATCGGCCATTAAAAAGATTCATAAGTGAGTATCCTAGATCTCAGTATCACGTCAATGGGTAGGCCTAAATTCAACTCCTTTAATCATCTCTGGTTTCATCCTCAATACCCACATTCATATACCAATGCATATCAACATCATAGGTACCAACTACCACCACATCATATAGTCCTCCCTACCCTATCACATCATCCATCCCAGAATCATAACAAATATGAGCATCCCCATCCTATATCACATCGTATAGTGAATCTTACATACAGAGGACATCACAGGGAAGCAAGAAATAAACATTCAATAAGGAAATATAGACCCTAAAACAAGGTATCCAACCTTCACACATAAACAATATCTCGTGACTCTAATAACAAGACACTCAGCCTTCAAAAGCAAATAAAAAACTTGGGCCCCTGTAATTATATTTATCAAACAATTGGTTTTTATTCCATCTTGAATTAAATTATTCATTATTTAAAGGTTCCAATTATGGGAAACCTACCACCAAAGTTTTGTATTTTATTTATAGAGAAAATAGGGTAGAAAATAGAAGATGAAAACTTAAAAACATACATTTAGGGGGGGGGGTCTAAAGAAGTGAAGTCCAAGAGCATCAGCTCGAACAAAGTGACTCCCATCCGGGGGAAAGGATCCCGTGTTAGTAAAAATAAGAAGACAATAATGTTAAGATGCTATAGAGGTAGGGAAATATTACACAACATTCCCCTCCCTCCAGGTATGAAGAATATATGTATGCTCATTTATCAGTCTCTTGCAGCGTCTGATAGCATAGACGATGGACCAAGGAACCAGAGTCTTTCTTGAGAGAGCATTAAAAGGAGAAAGTGAGTCGGTCTTGAACTCTATAATAAGAATTTTCTGCTGATTTCACAACAATATCCCAAAGATAATAGCAAGGGTCTCTTCTTGGAGAGAATCACCAGGACCCAAGAAGATAGAGAATGACATAATCACTGATCCATAACTATCTCTGATGACTCCACCCTTGCGTATAGTGCCCATGTAACACAAGCCATATTTATTCATCTTTAGCCCCAAGGATGGAGCCTTTCATCAACCCATGTGCCTTAGGTAGTGGAACTTGAACTAGGTAATGCATGCTAAGGAAGGATCGAGGAAATAGAAGGGGTAGCCTCTATCAGACATTAAACATGATCTTAGAATTAAATCCATTATCATTGTCATGCCTTTTATTGTTATCATAAACAAACATTATCATGCTTCAAATTATTTATAAATTCCATTAACACATGGAATATAATATTTAACCAAGTTTTCACATTGTATCAATTTGATTATCATCAAACTACAAGAAACATTGCATTCAAACATGCCTCTTCTTTAATTATTCACAATCCAATTAATTATAAATTAATTTTGGATTTATGTTCTTTACCATTTTCCATTAATAATAACATGATAATACATAGCATAACCAAACATAATAACAAGAATAACATAGATATCACACTATCTATAAAATCAATAGGAAAATCATTATCACAATATAAAGTACATCAACATGTGATCACCAACCAATTCATTATTAATTTGGTTCAACAATTATTAAGTTAATTTCATTTATATAAAAAGGGATAAAAAATGCTATATTTATGATTTCATGTAAATAATAAGGGAATAAATGAATCCTATACCTCAAAGGAGTCAACATTCACACAATAATGGACCAACACTGTAGATCCTGATCACTACTCTTGTAAGAAGTTACATCCCTACAAGGATTCCATGCCATAACCACACCAATAGAAAACCAAGAAAATTCTATTAGAATGATGGATAGAAACCACCATCACATGGAAAGAATAATTGGGGGGTTACACATTGAATACCCATGATAAAAGAGGTATAATGTACCTCAGATCACCATAGATAAAATATGGGAATATGAGAATCCATCCTCATCGAAGGAATCCCAAAATTCCTAGAGAGAGAGTCATTGGTCACCTAGAAATCGAGTGAAGGACTATATATTTGAGAAAAACCCAAGGCACTACAACATTTAAAGGCATAATGCATGGGGGACTTACACCGTGTGAAACCCTTTCACATTGTGTAAATATCGGGTTTTAGAGATCACTAAAAAAAGAGTCATCTTGAATCAATTAATTCTATATATTTACACATAATGTTGAACCTTATGAACTGGACTCAAATAAGTTGTGAATGAATTTCAGGCTATCAACAGGATCTCACCCAAGATATGAACTATGGATTCATTATGTGAAACATTTACATGCTGTGAATTTCCCATGCTCCCATATTTTAGAAGTCAAATGCCTCCAAACGCACTCTAGGACTCCTCCGAGAACCATTAGCTTTAAAAAAAAACAAAGGGTCAGACTACATGGATCCACACCCTTACAAAAATCTTCTATGAAAATCATACATATTACATTTCTTATTAACATGATTAAATTTAAACATAATAAAGGGGTGAGATCAGATCTTAAATAAGGGTTAAATAATGAAGTCAGAATACAACATGGGTAAGACTTAGGGTATAAAATATGACTATGAATAGAAGAACATGAATATACATACTTAAGGAATAACATTATCATAATTACATGAATAATAACTTGGACACGTGGCTACAACATGAACATGAAACAATTATAATCATATTATGAAAGTTCATCACTAATATGTCATAAAATCAAATTACCATGGTTATTCACTAATGTATCATAAAACATCACCAAGGCATGCTTTCAAGGTATCATGAAAATGTCATATTTAGAGATTAATTTTTAACCAATGCACTGGAGTGATATTTGGGCACACTATTCATTAATAAGGTTGTTCAATAAGGTATCATAAAACATTAGCAGGATATGCTACCAAAGTATCATAAATATGTAATTTTTAGAGGTTAATTATTTACCCAATGCATCAGACGCTATCAGGGCACACCCTTAATATTACCAAGTCTATTCATTAATGTATCATAAAACAATTCCAAGGAATCATGATAAGGTATCATAAGATAATATCACATAAATGAATATAGGGTGTTTTCATAGATGTCAAATACTATTTTTGAAGCATTAAGATAATTGATTTGGAAATAAAAAATATCCTTTACCTTTTTGAAAACATTTATAGAAATATTATATAAATAATGTGAATAATAATTTCTTTGAGAAACCTTGAAAATTTATAGAGTAAGTTTCATATAAAAATATAAAGGCATCAGAAATATGTTCTCACATGGAGAAAAATATTAAGAAGATATTTTAGAAAACATTTTTAACGATATCATAAAAAGAAAAAGTTACAGGTCACTTTAAAAAGTTATGTTTAAAAACATGAAGTGAAAACTTTTGAAAAAATTTACATTTATAAAAATGAAAATTTAATAACAAAGCCTTGAAAATACCTAAAGAGTATCCCAATGAATTGTGGATTTGAAGATAAAACATGTGATCATGGATGGAAAAAAAATTTATTATTTAAAAAAAATATTTTTTTAAATCCCATATCATAAAAAGAGAAATAAAATATTTTTTTGAAAGTAAGAGAATGGAAATATATAGTTCATATGAGATAACATATAATTGATTTTCCAAATATAAATGAGATATTTGAAAGAAAGGATAATATAGACAAGGAGAGGAAACTATTGTTAAATATGATATAAATTGTCCTTAACAATGACATACTTTTTGAGGAAAAATTTATCAAAATAAAAACATTGAATCAAAAAAAATCCCTAGAGTTGGAGAGAAATTACCTTGTGTTAGGTTGGATACATTGATAGTAGAATAATTAAGGGGTATAGGTCTTCTAAAAATTATCAAAGTTATTAAATATTAATTTCAGAAGTTTGTGGTTTGAAATTATTAAAAAATTATTTCTTTAAATAATAATTATATTGGATGTATGAAGAGTGTATATAGGAAATTAAAGAGATGAACACAAATAATTTAAATGATCATACATCTACTCTTCACACCCCAACTAATGCAGTATGGAACCCACTAAAAGAGAGATAGAGTCTTTTACATAGGATAAATATAAACCCATAAATTTTAATTGGGATGAATACAAACCCAAGAATTTGTGAGGATCATCCCTAAACCTACACACACAACCTTTTATGGTAGAAGAAATAAACCTAGACTTTCAATAGGAGTAGCCCCAACCCAGTGTTCTATTTTTTTTCAGGTGTACATAACTAAGGAAATGCCTTTTGGTAAGCTCATACAATCTCAAACTACTTTTTATAGATGGTATAACATATTCTGGGAAATATTGAAGTGTATAAAATGATACCAAGTACAGAATAATAAATAAAACAATTACAGAACAATTAGAGAGCTATAGAAAGAATTTTGTAGATGAAATAGTTGATGTAGACCCTTTAAATGGATTTTAAGGATGGAGTTTGGGCATTCCAACAATGGTAACATATGTATCTTCAAGGTTAATTAAGATAAATAAGATTTGTTCCTCCCTTGAGAGTTCATCCTAAATGATGTAAACAATGTGTATATGATCACATTATTGTCAAATAAGTATGAATGTATGTGACCTCTTGTTATGGATGTGAATTATATTGTTTATTCCAAGAATACTCAATTCATTTAAATACATAAATATATGAACTACACACTCAATAAAATGGTTAGAATAATAAAAGTGATAAAAATGGATTATCAGAGAGAGAGAGAGAGAAAGAGAAAAATATTATTATTGTATAACACCCACACAACTCATAAGTGATATTTTTAAAAATGAAGAATAATTCAAACCAATTTGAAATCACCTGTCAAATTATTTAAACAGTATCTATAATAATAGTTCAATGAAAGATCCCATGAAAATATAAAGTTTGAATTTGAAATACAAAATTTAAAAACATTCCATTAAAAAGGAGAAATAAATATGTATAGACTATCAGAACATAATAACACCACATTAAAGATATTAAAACAAGTTTTAATGAGATTAATACTAAATAATAATAATTTATAAAAACAATATCGAATAAAATAACATAAAATAATAAGAATTAATTTTTGAGTTTCAAGCTGTGAGTTCCATGCGTGAGAATAAAACACTCTTCAATCATCATAAAAAAATGTTTAAAAAAAATGAAAAAAACTTTTCATAGGTTCAAAATAATTAATATAGATTTATAAATTCAATAAAACAATTTATTAGAATAAAATAACTTGAAAATAATTGTTATATTAAAGAAAACATAAAATAGGGAAAGTTTTCTATAGGATTAAACTACATAAGGGAAATTCACATATGAGTTTTTCATGTAGGAACTTTTCTATATGTAGGAGAATTATCCATATAAGAGAATCAATGTAGGGAATTTAAGTATGATAATTCATCATGTAGGAAATTTAATCATATATTCAAATTTCTCACATAATCTAATTGCTTAAATAATAAAATCCATGACATATTAGAATTTTTGGAAAATTTATAAACATATTGATCTCTCAAAATTAATACATAAAAATTATATAATAAAATATATAATTAGATTTTGGTTCTTTAAAATTATATTTTGAAAATTTTATTATATTTATAAATAAACAATAATCACTTTAATCATATGTATATAACTTAAGTTATATTATAAAAATAGAAGAAAAATAATACTGAAAAATATAAGAAATATGAAAAAAACATACAATGAATTTAGAACTAATTTAATACATGAGATAAATTGATTTAGAAGTTTATATATTATAATTAAATGTATTAAATATCCTTATATTTCCAAAAAATTAATAATTCAAAGTGGATTTATTTAGCTTGATATATATTCAAAATACAAAGGAAATCTGAAATTGAAAAAACGGTTACGTGGTAAACAAATTTGGCTACATGGATTTCATTTGGCTACATGAATTTCAAAATTGGATATATGGGAATAGTGTATTTTCTATATAGGAACATTCCAAAACATTTATAAATGATATTATAAGGTCCCAAATGGATTTTTAGTTTATAAAATCAAAATAAAACTTGTATAACATGTTATGAACAATCAAAACATAAAATCAAAAGATATTTTAAGCAATAAATAAAATGATATGATCAAGATCAAGCATACTTTAATCAAATAAAAATTCAAATTATTAAGAAAAATAATGTAGATAAAACAAATAAATCCTTATAATTATCAAAACATAAAGCGGTTAAAGGATCCACTCAAAATTCTCCCCCCTTTATGATAATTACAAAACCAAGTATAATTTCAAAAAAATATCCCCTATTTTGAAAGTATCAAAAAGATAAATTTTCAAAGTATAAAATCCATTTCATATTATAAGGAAATTAAATGAATATAAATATAAATATTTTATATGTGAAAAATGAAATGTTTTTTTAAAAAATGTATCAAGGAGCCATGGTAAAGTCATACACTATTCAAACATAGAATTAAATGATGTGAGCAGAATTTTTAAAAGTCATTTGAGAAAAATAACCAGAAATCATTTACAAAATAATATTTTATGAAAAATAAAGGTTAAATTAGTAAGTTAAAATCATCATGTTTTTATAATAGGTTTAAAAATATTTATATAATAAACAAATTTATAAACAAAATTAAGAAATAACAATATGAAAAAGAGTTTTTAGATTTGATATATTTTTTGTAAGTCTAAAAATTTCGGCGTAGAAACATACCCAAGAGTCATCCTAAACACATCCAAACATAAAACTATAAATCACATTCTATAATAAATAATTAAATGATAAATTTACCCTTGAAAATAATAGAATATTAAATAAATAAAGATCCCCCCCAGAATTTATTATTTATTACAAAAAGTTTAAACTTTATAAAATAGTTAGAGAATATAAATCAAAATTTTTAAATACTCCCTATATATTAATAATCTAACACAATTTTTTTTTTGGTACCCATGTTATTTTGGGTCCAATTGGGTAAGTAAAATAATTTTTTGATACCCAAGAAGAATTAAGACATTTATTATAAGGTACTCAAGAAGATGATTTTTTACAGATAGAAACTCTAGTAACATTGAGAGATTGAGGGATCCTAAGATATCATTCATCAATATAATTTCCATGAAACTGGAATTTAAAGAAATTAACTATTGAAACCTTCCCTATAAATCTCTTAAAAAAATAAGACTTATACATGTTTGGTATTTGTTAATTATAACCAAAACCAGATTAATATTTATTTAGTTTTATCATAACTACCATCTAATAATAATTTTATTTTACTTGAACAAAAGTAGAAATAATTTATTTTAAATCTACAATTTCCCTTTTCAGATTGAAAATTTCTATTTGAACAATCTCAAGATCATCATAGACTTTATCTTTAGCAGATGAAGCCAAATTTATCAAACTGTGATTTTCTATTTCAAGATTAGAAAAATTATTTTCCATAATATTCATTTTATCCAATTATTTATCAAACTTAAGAATATAATTTTTTAATTTTTTATTTTCGGAAATAAGGTTATTATTTTCTTTAAAAAACTTTTTATAATCCATAGTAATATTTTCATAATTTTTAGAATTCTTTTCAATTTTCATTTCAAATTCATCATATAAATCACTTAATTCTTTAGATTTATAATTTCCAGGATCAAAACTAGAAGATGATTTAGAATTAGAATCATAATTATAATAATTACTAACATTTCTAAAAAAAACCATCAAACACAAATTAGAATTTTTTGCTATATCTTCAAAAGGATATATTACCTAAGGATATTTTTCTATAAAAGAAAGGCTATTGGTCTCTTTCTCACTTCCATATTTTTCAATTGAGTTTGAAGTTTCAGTAAAACTCCATCTAATATGATAATCATGTTTTATTTCCTTTTTTTAGTTCTTATATTTCCCTTCCTGTTTCAACTTTGGAAACTTATAATTGGTATGGGCGGGTTTCCTACATTCATAACAAATAGTTATAGATTTTACTTTATTACCTTTTTCTTTCGAAATACTTGTTATATTCTTGCTTTTACATTTATCCTTATTGGTAATATGACTTTTATTTATAATCCCTTGAATTAATTTATAAATTTTACTTATACAATCATCTTTATCTATGATAGAATAATCTAAATCACTAAAAGTGTTAGTAAAAACATATTTAGATTTAAAAGAAACTCACTTTCTTCTATAAAATGAATGAAGATCATTATTCTTCAATTAAATCTTGTATTATAATAGAGATCCAATAAGCTCATCTTGAGAGTCTTCCACAAAATATTTCCTTTATTTAATGGATACTTTCTTTGAATGACACTTCTTTGGTAAGGATTAAATTATTCTTTCAATAAGTACATAATTATTCATGGTTTCACCAAGTGAAACCAGGATGTTTATGATCTTTTTTAATATACTGAAAATATCATTTAAAGTTTCATGATTACTCATTCTAAATTCTTTAAATTCATTCTTGTGAATACCAAGCTTAGTTCACTACATTTTTTTAGTTCCTTGATGGTGAATTTTAAAGTAATCCAAATGTTATAAGAATTTTTACAAGTAAACACATGACTATAAACACTTATACTAAGATATCAGTAAATATAATTCATGAATTTATTGTTTAGAATATATTTTACAGCATCATTTCTAGATTATATTTCAAGTTAAACTTCAGATATTTTATAAGTTCTAGCCATGATAGACCAATATTCTATACCTATATTATTTAAGAATACCTCCATTATGTCTTTCCAATATCTATAATCACTTCCATTGAAATTAGGTGGTCTTAAGGGATACAATAATTCAATCTCTTGAGTTTCCATAACTGAAATATATATTTCCTTAGTCTTTTTATGGACTAGGATAAAAGTTATCATAGATAATAAAAAATAATAATAGATCTATATAATACTTTAGAAGGTTAATATATAATACTAATTGTTAGGTATCATATTAGAAAAATTAGAGAATCTATCTATCCTTTAAGTAATGAATCTATGATATTAGTTGTTAGGTTGGATATGTTGATGGTAGAAGGACTCGAGGGGGTGAAAAGGTATTATTAAAGTTATGAGAGTTAGTAAATATTAATTGTAGAATTTGGTGGTTTAAAATTATTAAATGATTATTATTTTTAAATAATAATTATAATATACATGTAAATAGTGTATGTAGAAAATTAGAGAGATGAACATAATGAATTTTATAATAGTTCAATCTAAATGATCCTACATTAAATATTTACATCCTAACCAATGGAGTATGGTACCCACTATGAGAGAGAGAGAGAGAAATAATTTTACATGGGAGAAATCAATATTCATAAATTTTATAGGGGACGATTCACAACCTAGGAATTTATGAGGAGCTTCCCCAAACCTACAAACACAACCCTTTTCGAGAGTAGAAAGAAACCCGATATTTCTACAGGAACAACCCCAACCTAATTGTTTTTATTTTTTTTCAGGTGTAAATAACCTAGGAAATACCTTTTGGTAAGGTATCACAACCTTAGAATAGGTTTTATAGGTGGTATAACCTATTTTGTGAAAGATAAAAGTGTAAAAAACTCTACCCATCCTAGAAGTATAAATAAAATAATTAAAAAACCATGAGATAATTATAGAAAGAATACTATAGATAAAACATTTGATGTAGGACCTTTGAATGGATTTAAATGATGAAGTCTAAAAATTCCATAAAAGGTACAATACATCTCTTAAATGTGAATTAAGTCAAAGAATATTTGGTCCTACCTTGAGAGTTCATCACAAATGATGTAAATAATGTGTACAAGATCACTTGATTGTTGAGGAAGTATGAACATATGTTATTGCCTATTATGGTCATGAATTATTTTTTATTTTCCAAGAATCATCAAGTCATTTAAATACAAATATATTTTGAATACATATTCAATAAAATGGTTGGAATAATAAAAGTGATTAAACTTGATTATTATAGAGAGATAAAGAGAAAGTTATTATCATTGCGTAATAATCGCACAACTCATGATTGATATTTAAAACAATGAATAATAATTCAAACCAATTTTAAATAATTTGTCTAATTATTTAAATAGTCTCCATAATAATAGGTTAATAAAGGATCCCATGAAAATAGCAAGTTTGAATTTGAAATATGAAATTCAAAAACATTCTGTTAAAAAAGAGTAGTAAATATGTGGAGAATATCAAAAAATTATAACACCACTTTAAAGATATTAATTTTTTTTAATGAGATTAATATCAACTAATTTTAATTTAGAAACAAAAATATCTAAGAAAATGACATAAAATAATAAAAAACAATATTTGAGTTTCAAGCTGCATGTTTTATGCATGAAAATAAAACAACATTTTATCATCATAAAAACATGTTTAAAACAATGAATAATACTTCACACACATTATATACAATTAATATGGATTTATAAATTCAATTGGAAAATTTAATTATAAGAAAATGACATGAAAAAAATTGTTAAAATAAAGAAAACACAAAACATTGAAAGTTTCCCGCAAGATTAATCTATGTAAGAGAAATTCACGTATGAGTTTTTCACACATGAATTTTTCTCCACACAGAAGAATTAACCAAGAAAGGGAATCAATGAAGAGAATTCACATATGATAATTCATCATATAGTTTATTTACTCACATATTTAAATTTCTCATGTAAGCGAATTTCTCATGTAATGAAATTCCTTATATATATGAATTTATGAAAAAATTATAAATAGTCTCATTTCTAAAACTCCATACATAAAAAGATATACTAAAAGTAATAATTATATTTTCATCCTTATGTATTATATTGAGATAGATTAATTATATTTCCTAATAAAAAACAACCACTTCAATTAGATCTATTAAAATCATGTTCTAATAAAAAAACAGAAGCAAAAAATTATGAAAAACAACAGAAATAAGACAAAAACATGTAGTGAAGTTAGATCTAATTTAGTACATGAAATAGATTTATTTATAATATTATGTATTCTTATGAAATTTAGTATATATTCATATATTTCCAAAAATAATTAATCAATCAATTTTTATTTTTGTATCCATAGATATAGTAAAAATACAAGGAAAATTTGAAACTGAAAAAAATAGCTACGTGGCTAACAAATTTGGCTATGTGGATTTCATTTGGCTACATTGATTCCAAAATTATATACATGGGAAAAGTTCATTTCAAATATGGGAATATTACAAAACAAGTATAAACGATATTCTAAGGTCCCAAATGAAGTTTTTATCCTAAGAAATCAAAAAAAACTTATAGAACATGTTATGAGAAATAAAAACAAGAAATCAAATATATTTAAAGCAATGAATAAAATAATATGATTTAGATAAAGTATAATTTAATCAAAGAACAAGTAAAAATATTAAGTCAACTAATATAGTTAAAAAAATAATATAATTAATTATCAAAACATAAAGTTGTTAAGGGATCCACTTAATATTATCCCCCTATTTGATAATTACAAAACCAAGTATAAATTTAAAAACATCTTTCACTTTTTAAAAGTATAAAAAATGTAAGTTTTCAAAGTATAAAAAATATTTTATATTATAAGTTAATTGCATGAAGATAAATAGAAATATTGTATACATGTTTTCTAAACATTCATTTTTATAAGAAATGTATCAAGGAGACATGGTAAAGTTATCCACTATTCAAACATAGAATTAAATGTTGTGAGTAAAATTTTTAAAAGTTATTTGAGAAAAATAATAATAAATCATTAAAAAAATAATATTTTATGAAAACTAAAGGTTAAAACAATAAGTTAAAATAATAATGTTTGTATGAGGGGTTTTAAAATAATCATATAATAATCAAATTTATACATAAAATCAAACAATATTAATCAAATAGTTTAAAGATTTCATAGAGTTTTTGTAAGTCTGAAAATTTCAGCATATAAACATACTAAAGACTCCCCCTAAACACACAAAAACATAAAACTATAAATAAAATTCTATAATAAATAAATAAATGATAAATATCCCCTGAAATTAATAGAAAATTATATAAATGAAGAGACCCCCTGAAATTATGATTTATTTCAAAAAGTTCGAAATATATAAAATGGTTAGAGAAAATTATTATTTTTTTGAAATGCTCCCTATATATCAACGAAATGAAAATTTATTTATAGAGTATCCACCATTTGAATAAAAATCAAGGAACATTTGGTAGAGTCATATAAAAAATAAACCATAACAACTTTTTGGTACCCATTCTATTTTGGGTCCAATTGGGTTAGTAACATTATTTTTTGGTACCCAAGTAGAATTAAGACATTTATTATAAGGTACACAAGAAGTTAATTTTTTAGAGATAAAAAATCTAGTAATAACAATATATTTAGAGAATATAAGAGAACATTCATCAATATAATTTCCATGAAATTGAAATTTAAAGTAACTATTGATATCTTTCTTATAGAACTCTTAATAAATGAAGTCTTGTATATCTTTGGAATTTGATCATTATAACTAAAAAAGATTTATATTTATTTAGTTTCATCATAACTACTATATTATCATAATTTTCTTTTCCATTAACAAAATTTGGTAAAATTTATTTAAAATTTACAATTTCATTTTTTATATTGACATTATCCTTTTGAAAAATCTCAAGATCATCGCAAACATTATCCTTAGTAGTTGAAGCAGAATTTTTCAAACATTGATTTTATTTTTAAATATTAGAAACATTATTTTCCATAATCTTAATTTTATCCATTTCTTTATCAAACTCTAGAATATAATTTTTCAATTTTTCATTTCCTGAAATAATATTCTTCATTTCTTTAGAAAACTTTTTATAATCCATAGTCATATTTTCAAAATTTTTAAAAAGATTTTAAATTTATATTTGAAATTCATAATAGAAATCACACAATTATTTATCTTTATAATTTTCATGATAATAAATAGAATATTATTTAGAATCATAATAATAATTACAAGAATTACTAACCTTTCTAGAAACATCCATCAAACACAAATTAGTAGGTTTTACCATATCTTCAAAAGGATCTATTACCTGAGGATATTTTCCCATAAAAGAAAGGTTATCAGTAACTTTCTCAATTCTATATTATTAATTAGATTCTAATGGTTTAGTCTCTAACTAGAATGATAAGAATGTTCCATTTCATTTTTGTACTTCTTATCTTTCCCTTATTATTTCAACTTTGGACAATTATATTTGGTATTGCCGGATTTCCTACATTCATAACGAATAATTGTAGATCTACCTTTCTTACCTTTTATTTTAAAATAATTATTGTATCTATTGATTTTACTTCATCCTTGTTCTTAGTATGAATTTTCTTTATGACCCCTTGAACACATTTATTAACTTTACTTATATCATCATCTTTCTCTAAGCTAGAAGAATATGAAGAATCACTAGAAGTGTGATCATAAACTTATTTATATTTAAAAGAAACTCCCTTTATTCTATAAAATGAATCAAGATCATTATTCTCTAATTAAGTATTATATTGTAATAGAGATCCAATCAGATCATCTAGAGAGTATTCTACAAAATATTTTCTTTTATCAATGGATAATTTCTTTTAATTCCACTTTTTTGGTATGTCTCAAAGTATTATTCAATAAGCACTTCATTATTCATGGTTTCAACAAGTGTAACCATGATATTGATGATATTTTTAAATCTATTGAACATATCATTAACACTTTAATTACCATACATTCAAAATTATTGAAATTCATCCCTATGAATTCCAATCTTAGTTCAATGCAATTTTTCACCTCCTTCATGAGTGAATTTTAATGTCCTACAAATTTTAGAAGCAATTTTACAAGAAGATATTTTATTGAAAACACTTATACTAATATATAAGTAAATATAATTCATGAATATATAGTTTAAAACATATTTTTCTACATCATTTCTAGCTATTATTTCAAGTTTAACTTCAGGTATTTTATGAGGTCTAGCCATGGTAGTCCAATATTCAATACCTATATTTTTCAAGAATACCTCCATTATGGATTTCTAATATCCATAATCACTTTTTTTGAAATGAGGTGGTCTCAAAAGAGTTATAAATTCAATCTCATGAGTTTCCATCATTAAAATAGTTATTTATTTAGTCATATTAAGGAATAGGATACAATTTATCACTAATAATAAAAAATAATTACAGAGTTATGTAATCATTAATAAGGTTAACCTCTAATAAATTTTTTTAGGTATTAGATTAGAATAATTAGAGAATTTAGCTATCCTTTAAGGAATGAACATATGATACCAATTGTTAGGTCAGATATGTTGATGGCCGAAGGACTAGAGGTTAGGGAGAGGGTGAAAAGGTCTTCTTAGAATTATCTAATTATTAAATATTAATTATGGAATTTGATGGT
This sequence comes from Viscum album, assembly GCA_963277665.1. Classification (NCBI taxonomy): domain Eukaryota; kingdom Viridiplantae; phylum Streptophyta; class Magnoliopsida; order Santalales; family Viscaceae; genus Viscum; species Viscum album. The sequence goes on from OY728129.1 coordinate 242,678,195, forward strand.
TTAAAATTATTAAACAATTATTTCTTTAAAAAATAATTATAGTTGACGTGTGAAGAGTGTATTTAGAAAAATAAAGAGATGAACACAAATAATTTTATATCAGTTAAAATATAAACAATCCTAATTCTACTCTTCACACTCCAACCAATGGAGAATTGAATCTACTATGAAAGAGAGAGATAATTTTACATGAGTTCAATCTAAACCCAGAACTTTTATATTATATGAATACTAACCCAATACTTTATGAGGAATATTCACCTATAGACACATCATTTTTCAAGAGTAGATAGAAACCCAGAATTTTTACAGGAGCAACCCCAACCTAAGCATTTTTTTCAGGTGTTCATAACCAAGGACCTAAATTTTGGTAAGGCAACACAACCTCAGACTACTTTTTATAGGTGGTATATATAACATTTTATTTGAAATATATAAGTGTATAAAAAATTTATCCATTCTAGAGGAATAAATAGAATCATTATAGAACCTCTAGAGAGTTGTAGAAATGATATTGTAGATGAAATATTTGATGCAGACCCTTTGAATGGATTTGAATTATTAAGTCTTGGAATTATAGAAAAGGTATAGTATGTCTCTTCAAGGTGAATTAAGTCAAAGAATATTTGTTCCTCCCTTGAGAGTTTATCACAAATGATATAAATAGTGTGTACAAGATCAATTGATTGTTGAAAAATTATGAATGTATATGATCTCCTTTTATCATCATGAATTATGTTCTTTGTTCCAAGAATCATAAAGTCCTTTAAAAACATAATAGTTTTGACTATACACTTGAACAAATGGTTAGAATAATAAAAGTGATAAAACTAGATTATTAGATAGAGAGAGATAAAGGGAAAGATATTATAATTACATTATATTTTTACAACTCATGACTAATATTTTAAACAATCAATAATAATTCAAACCAATTTTAAATCACCCAAAAAATTAAAATTTGAAATATGAAATTCAAAAACATTCCATTAAAAATGAACAATGAATATATGGAGAATATTAAAACTTAATAACACCACATTAAAGATATTAAAACAAGTTTTAATGAGATTAATATTAACTAATATTAATTTAGAAACAAAAATAGCATAGAAAATAACATAAAATAATAAAAATGAAATTTAGAGTTTCAAGGTGTAATTTCCATGCGTGAGAATAAAACAAACTTTGATCACCATAAAAACATGTTTAAAATAATAGAAAACACTTTTCAAAGGTTCTATGAAATTAATATGGATTTATAAAGTTAATATAAAATTTTAATTATAATAAAAGAACATGTAGTGAATTGTTATATGAAAGAAAACATAAAACAAAGCATGTTTCTTTCATGATTAAACTACCTAAGAGAAATTCACATATGAGTTTTTCACATAGGTGAATTATCCACATAAGTGAATTGATGTAGGGGAATCAAGTTTAAAAATTCATCATATAGGAGATTTACTCACATATCCTAATTTCTCACGTAAGATAATTGGTCATGTAAGGGAATTCCTCACATATCTGAATTTCTAGAAAAATTATAAATAGGTTTATTTCTCAAATTTCAGACAGAAAAAGGATATAATAAAATATAGAATTAGATTTGGTTCTTTTTAAATATATTTAGAAAATTTCAATATATTTATAATGAAATAATAATCACTTTAATCGTATCTATATAAATATTGTTATCATCAAAAAACAAAAGAAAAATAGTTTTGAAAAATGGCAGGAGTTAGACAAGAAACAGTTATTGAATTTAGAAATAATTTAACACATAAAAGAGACCAATTCAGAAAATTATGCCTTCTAATTAAATATATGAAGTATTATTAGATTAAAAAAATAATCACTCAATTTAAAGTTTTGTAGATATATATATAGTCAAACTATAGATAGAATATGAAACTAAAAAAATAGCTATGTGGCTAACAAATTTGGCTTTGTGAATTTCATTTAAATACATGGATTTCTAAATTGGCTACATGGGAATAGTGTGTTTTCTGTATGGGAACATTGAAAAATATGTATAAATGATATTATAAGTTCTCAAATGAAGTTTTTCCTAGGAACTAAAAATAAAACTTATAGAAAATGTTATGAACAATCAAAACATGAAATCAAAATATATTTTAAGCAATGAATAAAATGATATAATAAAGATTAATCATACTTTAATCAAAGAAAAATTCAAAGTATTAAGACAAATAATGTTGATAAAAAAAGAAATATTTTTAATTATTCAAACATAAAGTGGTTAAAGGAACCACTCAACACCTTGAAATGAAATTTTTGGGTGGAAGAAACCAATAATATAAGAAAAAGTTTAATAAGTGGCATTATAACTCAATGAAGGGAGTTGAGTTAACAAAAACAATTTAAACATTGTATCTTTTGAATTGAGAGTCATTTAATGAAAGAACTTGATATGGATTTTCAAGCCGCATTAATTTCATGAATATATAAAAATATATTTAGTGGGAAGTAATCATAACATAACAATGATATCATTATGCGTAATAAGAAATATGTCTCAAGGAATTAAATTTGAGATAAAGAACCTCTTACCATAATTCATGAATTTCCCCTAAAGTGATTGAATCTCCAGTATAAAAAAATATCTTAATCACATATTTCATAACCTCATATCCACAAATTTTTACAAATTTCATTTATAATTATTATCAACATGTATATTAGTTAGTTATAATTTATTTTCAATATCGGGTGCAAGTAATCTAGATTGGTTTGAACTAGTTTCATAATAGCGGTGTTATTATTCATTATTATCCCAAAATTTATCATTTATAGACCATAGAAGGTACTGGTAATTATGTTTTATAACAATTTATAATGTTATAATTTGATTCCATAAGTTTTTATAGTTATTATTTACGATGACAAAGTTTAAGATGATCTTGTTTTGGTAATTTATAATGAAAAAATAGTGTTCTATTAATTAATAAGTTAAATTTTTATATTATCATTATATATGTAACACCTAGATATTTCTATGAATTTTTTATCTTTAAATTATTTGATAGGTTGTGTTTCATGCAACACCAAGTTTTAACAAACCCAAAGACACTATTAATATAAAATGACCATTATAACCTAGACGTTAAATTAGAAAGAATATGTAGGAATAACTAATTTATGAAAAAAATATAAAGGTTCAAATAAATTTGAATTTATTGTTAGTGCTTATAAAATAATCACACAATTTTTAGTAAAATCACTTTATTCTTGAAACATGAGTCTATCTTCTTTTTACGAGTGAATATTAATTTTTAGAAGTTCTAAAAAATGTATCTGAAAAAAATAATTTCATTTTTTTTAAATTTTCATGTCAAAGTTATCTTAAAATGATTTTTATATAATTTTATGAAAAAATTTATTTTTTATTGAGTGGTGAAAATGCTAATTTTTATTGAAAATTATATTTTATTTTAAAGTATTTAAAAGGTAAAATTATATTTTGGATTAGTTTTAATTAGTTTATTTTGATTTAAAATAATCAAATTATGGGTTTTTTCTAATTATTTTAAACAAAAATTTTTTATAAATTTTTTTATGCTTTAAAAGGGCTTTATTCTGAAAAATTATTTTTCATGCCGTTTTATCGATTTTATTTTAAATTAAATTCTGCAACATATGTGTTTTAAATTTTGAAAAATGGATAAAAAATTTATATTCATAAGGTCCAAATATAGTGAATGTTTCTATATTATTTTTTTGGCCAATATGAGTAGCAACCTTGGTAAATGTTTTTACCATGGTAAAGGGTAAATTGGGTAATTTAGGTTAAAAATAAAATGATAAAATCTATAAAATGACCCTAACATATGTAAAAATTTTATTTTATAAATATAATTTTACCCATAACACCTGATTATCTAAATTAAGTTTTTTAATGGACACTTTTCAATGAAAATGACTTATATAATATTTAAATCATAGAAAATCACAAAATGTCACTTTTTTGTCTTATATATCTCTTTTGGGTCCACATAGGGACAAAGGTATGTTATGAAAGAATATAAATATAAATTTTTATCTTAATAAACATATTTTCATAATATAAATTTATCTTTTACTTTTTGGGTCACTTAAATGAGATTATGATATTTATAATATTTTATAATAAAAATTCTAAGATATCACATTAATGTTTTAAATACTATATAAATTTTAATATAGGATTACCCAAAAATTAGATTTGTATATAAATACTAATATGAAATATAGAAGATTTATATTTGTCATGGTATTTTATTTTTAATTTTTTGTGAAGAAATAAGTATATTAAATAATTACATAATGCAGATGCAGTAATTATTTTATTAATGAAAATATCAAATAAATGTTATTAAAAATGTTAAAATAAATTTAATTTGAGATAATTAACGTGATAAAAGAATTTTCTAGATGGCCTTGACCTCTTAGAGATATAATAAAATATTTTTTTCCAAGTTAACTTATTATCTTGATATTTTTAAAAGTTCAAGTAATGAATAATTTCAAAATAACACTAACAATATTTTATCAAAATAATATTTTATTCTATTATTTAAAAATCATAAAACATATTTAAAAATAAAAAATAATTATTATATGGTTTAAAATGTTATAATTATTTTATTTATAGTCTAGTTGACATCACATAAGTAAAAATTACAACATTTTAATATTGAAATTTGTTACCTTCATTAAAATGAAAACCGATTAACTAAGGGTTAATTAAAATGATATGGTTTAAAATAATACCAAAACTTGTATAAAATATATTATTTGATGAGATTAAAACTTTATATCATATTATATTTTAATCCATTTCCTTTTTAAGGTATTTTTATTGATATTTAAGTTATTATAAATTAATATTTTTTGAAATTCCAAAAGTTTCCCTCATCTCAATTATAAAGGGAACCTCCTACCTCACTTATTGACATGACATTGAGCCTTGAAGCCAAAACATACCCTAAAAATTTATCTTCTAAACTTTCCTATACATATTATAGAGGTTCTGGTATTCTCAAAAGACCAACCCTGGTGTCCCCAAGGGGATATCTAAAGGAAGTTCACCAAAGAAGAGGTAATCGTCTTTATCAACTCTTTCAAGTCCATTTCTTCTTATAAATCCTCTTAATGTTTTGTTTTAATTATAAATTAATAAATCTTTTATAATTTATATTATGAGATGTTATTTTTATTATGATACAACCATATCTCAACTTTTATCTATTCTATGAAAAAATTGAAAGCACTGCACGTGCGTACACACGACTTATTGTCTCTACACCGTAGAATAATCTATTTTTTTCACCACCAATTTACTTGGGTGGGTATATTGGTTTAAATAATATATATATATATATGTGATAATTTTAACATTATATTAATAAAACATCCACTTAATTACCATTTCACTATTAAGGGAATGATATTATCGCTTGTGCGTACGTACGACCTATTATCTCTACAACACGATGTGATTCATTTTCCATGTTAAAAATTCAAGAATGATTATATAAATACATATAATTAATAAATATGATATATATTATCTTAATATCATTATATATATGATGAAACTATATCCTATGCACAAGAACTGTGACTTATATGACCAAACATGCATAAGAAAATGAAGTAGTTAACACCTCAATGAAGAGTAATAATGAAATATTATTAATAAAAATGTAATGAGGTGGTATAAGAGGATAATTTATGATATAATAAATATGAATATGGTTCTCATATAAGTTAATAAAATTATTTAAACCATTATATAGGAGTTCCATATACATATGAAGGAAATCAGACCTGAGGTAAGGGTTAATTTCACAATATCATTATTATTCAAAATTGTTTATATGTAAGTATCTACTAGGGAATGTTTATCTTCCATGTACATGTTTCATTTTTTTTTTCAAAAATATTTTTACTATTATTATAAAATTATTTAAATACATTTTTACACATGTGTGAATTTTTACTAAATAGTTTGAAAGAAATCTTTTTGTCGTTTTCCAAAAGAGGTACTTTGTAACTTTTTAAGAAAAAGTATGAAAAGAATGTTTTTTTTAACTTATATGACATGAATATATTTTTATACTTTCATGATTCTATAATACCTTGAATATTTACTTACAATATTAAAAGGTAATTTTTAAATAAAAAGTTTTCTTTTAAAATTGCAAGGAATTTTAAGAAAAAAATGTTTTCAAAACAGAAATGATATTTTCCTCAAGAATTATTTCAAGTGATCTCTCAAAATTATTTTTCATATAATATAACATTATTTAATGTTACTTATAACTTATTGAGGATATTTTTCAATAATAATATACTTATTATTTTTATAGTTGATTTATATATATGATGGAATGATATTTATGAAACCCATTTCCTTTCCATGGGTTATACTATGATGAAATGTTTATAAAACCAATTTCTTTTCATGGGTTCTGATATGATAAATGATTTATGTTCTTTTAGCACAAATATTCATGGTTTTTATTATTTTATCAGTGGTTACAATATCTTCATCTAATTAAATGGGTAAAGATTTATATCTCATGAGATAAACAATAATGGAATGGAAAGTAAACTCAGTTAAGTAATACATGGATAGAACAAGGAGTGAACTTAGTTCAGTAAGAGACTTTTTCTGCTATGATGGTCTTGGCAGCGAGCCTTGTCTAATATAAAAAATATTTTATATACTTATGTGCATGCCACAATTTCATGTCTTATGTTATACTTCCATGAATTACGTTTCTTATAATTCATGTCTTATGAACTTCTATGATTTAGTCCATAACCCAATATCACGATCCTTGATATGTAGGATATATTTTTCAAAAGTTATTTTCATGTACTTCTTACCTTATGCTTATGTTATCCCCCTTGATTACCCGTATAGAGCATATTATCTCACCCTTTTATTATGTTTATTTTACCTAGGATATGTAGAAATGTATTAAGTAAGATGTGTCAAAAAGGGTTCTAGTTCGAAAGGAATAAGCGGGAGATGATGTATATGTTTTATGAATTAGTTTTTTATGTTTCCTAGTATATAAAGGCACTAAACCCATAAAATTATTTTAGGAACCCGTGTTTTGAGCCTGTAAGACTTTGAAATTTTCTTAATGTTATTCCAGATCAGGGCATTTAGACGGCGTATGATTCTGAACCCCGGTGTGGCTGGAATTAAATTTTAAGTGCGTTCACACTAGGCACGCCAAATAAACATAATAGATCATAAAATTTTGATCATATGGGGAAACCAAGGGCACTGTTGATTCTGGAGCGTGCCATTTACAATAGGAGGGGTATAACTTTCGTGGGCGCGACCCTTCTGTGGAAAACGCCACCAGGGGCATTTTCGTAATTTAGTGACCCCGGATGTGAACTGTTTAACTTTTGAACAGAGGCTCAGATTAAAATTTTGAAACCACCGTTGTGCTCAGAACGTGGTTTTTACCCTAGGGGTGGCTTAACCTCGACCCCGTCGAGAGTTTGAGTACGGGGCCGACTGGCGGGGGTTTAAGTGTTTTTCCATTTAAACACATCCACCCCTCCACCTTCTCCCCCCTTGCTCCTCTCTCTGGGAGATTCCTCTCAACAAGATCCTCTCCTCTCCTTCACCTCTCTGGAAAGGCGCGGTGACTTCGACAGATCATCGGTGAAGTTACGGGCTACGCCCAGTGAGGTAGGCTCGTGCATTTTCAATTTTAATTCCCATAACCCCCTTCAAATGCAATTCTTTGCATCGAAATGATGTCTGAACTTCAAGAGAATCCCATAGATGTGTAGGGCTCGATCCAAGATTTCTGATGCCCTTTTAGAATCTAATTTTTGAGTCTAGGGGTGTCCGGGGTGACCCCAGGAAGCTTTCCGGCAGTTTTCTCCTTTTTCCGGCGGTTCTAGGGGTGGTCCGGTGGTTGGCGCGGTAGTCCGGCAACCTTCCAGCGGCGGTGGCGGTTTTCGGGATGGCGGTGCGGTGGCAGGATCCTCAGCACGGCGGCAAGCCTCAGCGCAGCGGTGAGCCTCAGCGCGGCGGCGAGCTCCAGGAGGCGGTGGGATCCTCAGCGCGGCGGCGGGCCTCAGCGCGGCGGCGGGCTCCAGGTGGCGGTGGCTTCACACGGTGCGGCGGGCTGCAGGCGGCGGTCGGCGGAGGTCGTCGGCCGAGCAGACCGGGCGTCACGACACGCAACCCCGTGAGGGAACCGACACCCACCTTCGGTGGGTCTCCATGCGGACTAGCGACCGGCCACGATGACCAGTCAGCGGTGTGGACCGCGGGTCCGCGACAGGGCCGCGAGCCGGCGTTGCGGACCGGGACGACCAGTGCGGGCTGGTCCAGACCGTGTGGACCTGCCAGACCAGCCCTAAGGGGGTTAGCCCCCGGTCTTCGGACACCCATATCTTTTACTACGGGTGTCCATTTTGCGTGCCGTCTACGACAGTGCAATCCTCAGCTTGGGACAAAGTTTTTGAGATAGTCTCAGAAATTTTAAATTCCCGAGACAGGGGCTCAGTGGTTCGACGCGCTTGTTAAGTAACTCATCGGAATTCTTCCTTTGGATGGAGCGAACACATCCAGAGCCCGTTTAAGGTGCCATCAGCGGTGTTGTGGCCCTGGCATTGAGACGAAGTGGTCTGGGGTGGTTTCAGGCATTGAAGACGGAGTTGAGGCATGGGCCCCGTGAGCCGTCTTTTTAAGTTGTGAGCAGTATTTTGTGAATTTTTCATCAGACGTCTGTTTGAATAGTTGGTTTGGCGTGTTTGTCCGAGAGCATCTTGATGGCGCAGTTCGCCCGACCTATTTCGGGACCGAGGTCCGGGCCCCACATGATGTCATATGGTTGTAAAGTGGTGTTGAGTAACTTTTTCGTTTGGATCCCATTTCCAGCGAGTAAGTAGTCTATCATGCGTGTTTTTCCATGAGGATTACAAAAGTGTAATATTTTCGGGTGAGTGGAGCCTCTTTCGAGATCTCATTAAATGCGGAAACATGAAAGGACGTTGGTCGGAGGTTTCTTTGACGCACTCCGACCCAACGCACGGTCGCGATGTTAGCAACACCCAGTGATGGTGCGGGCAACACAGAGTTATCAGACTAGTTCGAGGTTTACCCTCTAGCGGGGCTAGGTAGTGGGTTACCCATTGAACCTAGGGTTTAACCTCCAGTGGGGCTAGGTAGTGGGTTACCCATTGATTTTAGGGTTTACCCTCTAGTAGGGCTGGGCAGTGGGTCACCTGACGCCCTTTTAGGGTTTACCCTCCAGTAGGGGTGGGCAGTGGGTCACCGGATGACCTTTTAGGGTTTACCCTCTAGCAGGGGTGGGCAGTGGGTCACCCGATGACCTTTTGGGGTTTACCCTCCAGTTGGGCTGGGCAGTGGGTTACCCGACGACTTCTTTCAGACTCATCCCTTTTCGATGAGGCTAGTCAGTGGCTTTTCTCTGTGATTACCGGATCAGAACTTTTGGTGGAATGGCTTAGAAATGAAGCGCCTTTGGTGTGCGGGACTATTGGGCATCAGTGACGGATATCCTTAGAACTATTGGTGACTTTTCCTGGGCTGATCTTGGAGATAGAGATCCCCTTACGCACTTGTTCTGGTTTTTGTTGAGCATATATATATATAATCCCTACCTTTGTTCCCACTCCTTGGGTCCAGTTACTCTCCTTCTAGGAGGGGCGAAGACACACGGGGTATGCCACGTGCTTTCCATGTCTAGCTCCTCTTGGTTGGGATGGGTATACTTCCTTTCTTTTTTTTTGGGTTGAGCTGCATTCTCTTTATTGTACTCTTACTTTGTGCTGTCTATCGTTTACCATTTAGTACCTTCTTTTATTGGTACCTCGAGCTTTCGGGGCATCCCACTGAGTATCCTTATACTCACCCCTGCTTGGGCTTTGCTTGCACTTGGTGTGCCCTTGCAGACGACGGACAGGTCGATCGAGACTACGGAGAAGCGTAGAGGACATAGGAGCTTGGGCTGCATTCAGTGGATGTAGTAGGACTTTCAGGTGAGAGACTCACCAGCTGTTTACTTTCATTTACCTATTGCCGGGTTGTGGCACCTTTCTGGTTGGGCACGTGTTTTTCCCTTTTTCTATTTAGTATCTGTCAGTACTTTTCAGCACTTTACTTTTTCCTATTTAGAGGTTGATGCATGAATGTGGTTGGGTTATAGTAGTTTTCCTTTGGTTTCCTTTTTTACTCTGCACTTCTGCATTGGGTGGGTTGTGCGTGTCACTACAACAGAAATTGGTTTTAGTGGCGGGTTTTTAGTGGCAGTTTTGGTAACCGCCGCTAAATGTTTTTTTAAAAAATGTTTCGTGGCGGTTTATTATAAACCACCGCGAAACATTTTTTTAACACTGCGGACCATCCCCCACACCCTGACCCCGCTTCTCCCAGCTTCCCCCGCTTCCCCTGCTTCCGGCATGACCCTCGCGACCCCGGGACGCCGGCGACCCCACGACCCCGACGACCCCGACCCCCCATGACCCCGACGACCCCGCAACTCCAGCGACCCCGTGACCCCACGACCCCGGCGACCCCGACCCCCTGTGACCCCAGGTGGTATTGAAGATTTTTCTCATAAAATTTATGTATTATATGCGTATGTGGTTGTTCCAATTTACTTCTTTACTATGTTTTGTGTTCCTGAGTAAGAAAAGTGATATTAGGACTTAGATTATTGTATGAAACCCTCTAAAGAATTTTTTGGGTCCATTGATGTTTGATATCGTACCTAGGTCTACCCTTGGGTTATGAAAACCCCTTAAGGTTGGTGAAATATTTTTTTAAAATGCTGCAATAATATAATTATGAAAGTGAATGGGTAGAGAATTGTAAATTTTTATATATTCAAGGTTAATGGGATTTTTGAAATATGGAATTGGTATTTTTTTGAAATGCCTAGTTGGATTCTGAAATGGATTAAAATAATCATTTTTCACTTTTATTTGGTTATGGTTTTCCATGAAGGACAACAATGTTTTGAAAGTGGGTATTGTTTTGAAAAGGAGCCGTTGACCTCAATTTTATAGAAAAAAGGGGTTATCTTAATAGATTTCAAATGGTGATTAGAAATGAGGGTGTGGTTCCCCTTTTTTTAAAATGATTTAAAATCCCCTTTTATGGTTGTAAATAGAAATGAAATTCTTGGGATATGTTGAGTTTTTAAAAGAGGAAGACTTGTTTTTTGAAGGGTGGATTCAAGATTATTTCAATTGAGTATCTTGAATTGTGTTTTATTCCATGATTTTATTTTAAAGATATGTTGAGAACATAGTCATTTAAATGATATATGGGTTTGTGAGATAGAACCCTTGACAATTAGGTTGGCATGTTAACTTGTTTTATTAAATGAAATAAGTGATAAATGTGTTTTGTTAATGACATAAAATAAGGGGGAATTTGGTATAATGTGATTGTGTTAAATGGGTTAAGGTATGGAATTGATATATGTGATAAATGAGTTGGAATTGTAAATGGAATATATGTTAATGGGTTATTCATTATAAATGGGATATAAATTGTCAGTTATGGGAATGATCATTGGAGTAGATTGATATAATATATTATTTAATTCTTGGATGGTAACTTAGAGAAATAATTTGGAAAGATGTTTTTGTGTCAATCCACTATGATAGGAAGAGTTACATTTCATGTTTCATTAGCAGCAATCAAATTTTTTAACACTAACTAGTCCTTGATTTTTCCAACCACAATTAGTATATCTTTAATTCTAACTGTATTTAGAACTAAATCCCAAGTGAATTCATGAAGATATCTGTATAGAGATGTGAACAATACCTAATAATCTTGGTGGACTATACCATCTTTAAATCCCACCATGTAGTTCATACAAAAGATTAAATCAATGAAATACATGTATATGATCTAAATAAACTAGATAAATTATACTGCAATAATAGTCATGTAGAATTCTATCCATTTCAATCCTCCTCACTACCACTATCTATGAGGTGTGTTGACATTGATGGTATGAGGAATAGTTTCCACATGTTGATTAACAATAGAAGAATGATGGATGTATCCAATACAAAAATATCATATATGGTATCCATAATTTCCATATTTAGACAAATGGTACCCCAAACCATATAGGAATTATGTTTTTTGTTCATGATATCCTTCACTTAAGTATAAAACTACTTCTCAAATGTCACAATATAGTTATTGCTTCTCTAATGAGGCCCATCCTTATAAAATTAATTATTCCTAGATGCCCCTTAGTTTTACAAAGTCTTTTGTTAAGAACTAGTCTAATAGGACTATTCCATCTGAGCATACAAAACTAGAGGTAGAGTTGATCTTGTTGCACCAACTGGTTATAGAATTTTATGAAAATATTTTTTAAGATTCCCATTCATGGAACAATGGTGTAAATTCTATAGTGGTGATATGAATTAATTATTCATGTGTAAATTCAATATGCACTGTAAAAAACCATGTCAATTGATGTGATATAGATTATAAGAAACTCATCCCATAGATTGATTTTCTCTTACATTACTATCATAGGACTAACTCTACATATTGTGTTTAAATCCCATGTTGATGCTCCTAGTTTCACATAGCTGAACAATGGCATCTCCTACACTAATATTATATCCAAAGTCTCTTCCTCCAACCAACTCCTTATTATCTATTTTCTAGGTGGCATGTAATATAGAACATTAAAAATATTGATAGATCCTTAGTTCGGATACCTTAAATAATGATCTATTTATTCAGTCCTTTTCTAGGTGTTGCCTCTCATGAACAGTGAACAAGGTGAGTGAATTTTGAAGTATATTTAATCTCTTATACACATACATGTTCAAATTTAACAAATTATTCTATATTTATTACCCCAATGGTTTTCAAGAATAATTATTTTCCATTACAAGTATGCAAATCCTTTCCAAGTGAGGTATTAAAACAACATATCCAAAACAACTATGTCTAATAATTCTAGAATCGGGTACTCAAGAATATTCATTCCAACTTTGATGTTTATCTCATCTGGTTTCCCATCAATGTTAAAAAATGGACCTCCTATATGAAAACAAATATGATTTATTGGGTCTAAAATCCCCTTAAAATGTCAGTGGATTCTATTTTAGAAGTTCTATTAAATTATTTACCTAATGAAGTTCCATATTTACAGGTCCCTTAACAACTTCCAAAAAATCATGTTCTATACTCTAAACAATATCATAGTTTACTTGTTGTCCTAGATCATCTACATTCTTAGTTTCTCTATCTTTTGGTTATAGTGGCTTCATGGGGGGATAAAATAGGGAGGCTTCTACAGTATCGTTAGCTTCCTAAGTATAGAATCAAGTAAATAGTATTTGGATCCCAACATCACTGTAAAAAACTAAGCTGTGATAAAATGTGTTTGGTGCCAATTTTTTGCAATCATCATGGGGATAAAGGAAAATATTGATAAAGTGGAGTTTCTTATCCAACTCTTTTATGACTTGGTCACAATTGGGTTCAATTAATGGAACTTATATGCTCTTATCCATACCATTTTTTTTTGATTTAGAGTCACACAATCAGGACCAATTAAGGGTTATATCCTGCTATTTTTATGCTTCTTCATCAAGATTGGAAACATTATTTTTTTCCTCATGAACTTTGATTCCAACCAAGTTATGCTTATGTTACTTTTTGTTATCTAATATTATATTTTGATGCTATAAAGGATTTAAAAAGTCAATGGTTTAAAATTTGGAGATTTGGGAGAAACATTATAGGAATAATGTTTATCATAACTTTTAGTATTGACCATGTGGTAATTGAGTAATATGGTATTTTTAGCACACTGTTTTTCTTTACCAAATAAACTTCCCCTATACCAAACACTAGAGGGTTCATATCTAACTCAGGGGATCATCTTTATTATATTATGTTTCTGTAATCTTACACTATCATATATATGAATATTTTTCTCTATTTAGTAGTAACTATGTGTTTTAATTTTTTTTTATTATTGTGTAGGCACATTTTTATATACATGGATAAAAGTTGGATCACATTACCAAGGAATACACCTCAATATGTTAAGGTTTTGAATGAGTTTTTAGATTTTTCAATTTCTAATCGATCCGTTGAAGGGAGAATAAGATGTCCATGTCCTAAATGTAAATTTAGAACATGGTTGAAGAGATATGAAGTTTATGAACATTTAATACTGAAGCAATTCCCTGGTAAATATTTGTGTTGGGTTTGGCATAGAGAATAGAACCTTACAGAAATATTGAGTACTGATGTTAATCCACAAAATGAGGTCCCAAGTTCGTCAAAAATGGAAAATGAAATGCAAAACCTTATAAATGATACATTCGGCACTGCAAGACACCACTATCAGCATCAAAACATATCAGAACAACCAGAAGAGGGTGATACAAATTGCAACGTGACAAGTGATGTTTTTGAGACTATAACACAAGCAAATCAAGATTGTAACATATCATTGGATCCTCCTCTTGATTCCATGGAGCCAAATTTAAGAGAAAAATTCACTGAGAAAAATGTGTTTCATGATTTAGTTGACAATGGAAATCAAGAGTTGTATAGTGGGTGTTTGAAATATTCAAAGATTTCATTTCTACTGAAGTTGTACCATATCAAATGTCTATGTGGAATTACAAATAAGGCAATGTCCATGATATTGGAATTGATTCGTGATGCATTTCTTGAAGAAAAAAATCCTAGAATCTTTTTATGATATGACAAAAGTTGTTAACAAGCTTGGTATGAATTATACAAAAATACATGCGTGTCCTAATGATTGTATGCTTTATTGGGGAGAGGATTCAAGTAGACAGAATTGTAAGAAATGTTCTTCTTCTAGATGGCAGTCAAAGGGTGATGTTGGAAGTCTAAATGAACATAATTTCATGGAGAAGAAGAAAAGGAACACACCTGCAAAGGTTTTGCGTTACTTTCCCTTGAAGCCTCAATTACAAAGATTATTCATGTCATTGAAAACTGCCGAACACATGAAGTAGAATTCTGTAGATAAAAACAATGATGGGTTAATGAGACATCCACAAAATTCCCAATCGTGGAAGGAATTTGATTCATTACATCTAGATTTCTCAGCTGATCCTAGGAATGTTTGATTGGGATTGGCTGCAGATGGATTCAACCCATTTGGGACTTTGAGTACCAGTTATAGCATTTGGCTAGTTGTTTTGATCCCTTATAATCTGCTTCCGTGGATGTGTATACAACAAACATATTTTATTATTTCGATGATTATTCTTAGAAAACAAATTCCTGGAAATGATATTGATGTATACTTGCAGTCTTTGATTGAAGAATTGCAGGAGTTATGGAGCAACGGTGTTGAGACATTTGATGCTTCTTCTAAAACAATGATCAAAATGCATGCTGCTTTAATGTGGACCATTAGTGACTTCCTTGGGCTTGGGAATTTATCTGGTTGGAACACTTATACGGGTTTGTCTTGTCCCATTTTTAACTTTGATTTTGAGCCCAAATGGTTACCTCACAGTAGAAAGTGGTGCTTCTTGTGCCATCGAAGATTTCTCAATGCATCTCATAGATTTCGGCTGAACAGATCAAAATTTAATGGTTCCATTGATCGTAGACCACCTCCAAAGTTGTTAACTGGTTTTAAAATATTGACATAGCTTGAAAATATTGAAACAGAATTTGGGAAGGTTCATCATTTGAATGATAGCAGAAAACGGGTCCGAAGTGCATCGTTAGGTGAAATCAGAATGCAACAATGGAAGAAAAAAAGTATATTCTTCAAACTCCCATATTGGGAATTTAATTTGTTGCGACACAATCTTGATGTGATGCATATTGAGAATAATGTCTGTGATAATTTGATTTTTACATTACTTAATGAGAATGGAAAGTCAAAGGATCATCTCAATGCTCGTAAAGACTTACAAGTAATGAACATAAAATGTGATCTCTGGCCAAATGAGAATGAAAAGTATGCACTGACCATTTTTGCAATGAAAAATAGGGATAAAGATATATTCCTTCGAATTTTAAAGAATGTGAAGGTATATGATGGGTATTCGAGTAACATATCGAGGTGTGTTGACTTGAATAATCGTACGTTACATGGATTGAAAAGTCACGATTCACATATTTTTTTACAACAGTTACTTCCATTGACATTGTGTACATTATTACCTGAAAAAGTTACTGCTGTTGTACTCCAATTCTGCACATTTTTCAGGCAATTATGTGAGAAATATCTACATCCATTTCAGCTTGAAAACCTCCAGGAGTGGTTTGTATTGACCCTTTGTGCAATGGATATGATCTTTCCTCCATCGTTTTTTACTGTCATGATGCATTTAACTGTGCATTTGGTTGAGGAAGCTAAATTAGGAGGCCCCGTTCATTATCGATGGATGTATCCAATTGAGTGGTATTTTATTTATATGTTTTTCATTTAAGTAAACAATTTTTGGCATTTAAATAAATTCATAATATTATTATTTTATTTCACAAATATCTTGGGCATTTGAAAGCATACATGAGAAATAAAGCTCAACCAGAAGGCTCTATTGCTGAAGGCTATTTGGATGAGGAGTGTCTTACCTTTTGTTCTAGATATTTGGATGATATTGAGACAAGATTTAATCAATTTGGATGTATTGACGACACACCAACTCAATCTAAAATGCATCAGAAATCAAAAATATTTCCTACTATTGGCTGATCAGTTGGGAGGACCTCAAATGTGACACTGATAGAATTGGAATTATTACAGGCACATAGATATGTGCTGCTGAATAGTGAAATTGAAGATCCATTTATTGAAGAGTTGAGGATATAAACAAAGAGATGAATGAGTGTCCGAACACGAAATGAGAAAGACATAACGAAAGCTGTGAATAAAGAGATTGTAGAATGGTTTGCATGACGTGTAAGTTCATAAATATTGCAATAAATATGAATATTAGTTTGACACATAAATTTTGTAAATATATTAAATTATATTTATTTTTTTAGATCTTGAATACTGATACTAGAGCAGACCTGTCAAAATATTTGAAGTTTCTTGCAAGAGGTCCTATAAAACAAGTTAGAAAGTTCGACACTTATAATGTGAATGAATTTAGATTTCGTACAGTCGATCGAGAAGTGTGTTTGAAACCATACAATAGTGGTATATTTACATTTGATGAAGTGGGATACTATGGAAAGATACATGATATTATTAAATTAAACTACCACAAATAGTTTTCTATTGTTTTATTCAAATGCAAATGGGTCGATATTATCAGAGGTGTTAAAAGAGATTCCTTGCAATTTACTTCTGTGAACTTCTCTCGCTTGATGGATGTTGGTGATCGTGAACTGTATGATCCATATATCTTAGAATCACAAGAAAAATGGTATATTATGTGAATGATGTTGTGGATGAAGGGTGGAGTGTAGTTGTTCATGCAATACAAAGAGATTTGTATGATATGGGTGATGAAGTGGAATATTTGACCACTGAAATTGAATTTCATCAACAATAGGAAGCAGAATTATTTGTCCTTCATGATATTGAAAATATTAGTCTAGCAAGGATGAATGGAGTGGATGAAGCAATGGAGCAGAAAACTGACATGATTGAAGGGGAAAATGATTGTATGTACAATTATTTATTCATCCAGCAACCACTTGTTTCATTTCTGTGTCATTCATTATCATTGTTATATATATTTTGTCTGTTAGTACTGGGCATCTATTATCATTTTTAATTTTTTTTCCTGCATAATTTTTTTGAAATATATATTATGAACTAAATTTTATTTGATTAAATGATAGGAATGCCAAGGAAAAAGTGTTACACTATTTCATCTAGTTCTGTGACAGATGACAATCCATCTGGCTCCCTCCCCACGACATCTGAGGCACCAGCTGCCTACACCCCTGCACCATATCCCCCTGCACCATCTCTCACACCATTTGTGGGTGTCCCATTAGAGGCTAAGTCATCGACTCCCCCTTCAGAAGCCTCAACAGTGGGGAAACAACATGCCCCTTCCAATTCATCACAGACATACTGGAGTGTCACTATCATAGGTACAAATTTTAATTAAATAAATCTATTTCATTTTTTTTATACTAATTTTTTTCTCATTGAAGATGAAAAAAATGCAACCATGGAGAAAAACTTAAAAATTTCAGTTGTTTGGAATATGAATGGAAAGAAGTGTAATGCCCGAGACTTTTATGAGAAATATTTTGTTTTTATCAAAGGAATATTTCACTACACACAACACTAGCTTGGATTTCTTTACACGCAACCACGTCCTTCCTCAATAGCTTGCGTCATACGCAATACCGAGTTTCACTAAACAACGATATGCTATTAAAATATTATTAAAACTAGCCGTTATGAATAGTAATAACCACTTTTTGAAATTTTATAAATTTTATTTTTTAAAATGGACTTCATTTTTGGATTCAGAATATCAAAATTAGCCTAGGGTGAAATTTTGGTATTTTTTTGAAAACTTTCAATTTTTGATGAATAGTGAAAGCACTAAGTGGTAGTTAAAAAAACTAAATTTTTCATAAAACTTAATTTTACCGCTTCTATGAGTGGAATTTCGAAAATCTGAGAGACATGGTTAATATCAAGGACTAAAATGTGGTTCAATGAGATGAAAATATTTTTTGGTGAATAGTAACTTTTTACTTTTTTTTACCATGGTTAAAAGTAAATAGGGTAATTAAGGGTAAAAGTGTTATTATTATTACCCTAACACATGTAGTAATTCTATTGGATAAGTTTAATTCGACCAAAAACAACCTTAGGAATAAAATATGACCATTTAGGCCCACTTGGATTAGATTAGGACATTTATTATTAATTTATTTAAAGAAGGGTTAAAATAGTTAAAATCAAAGTTTAATAAGTAAATAATTTTTAATATGGGGTTATACATAAGATAAATTAGACTATAAATATTAGTTAGAAAGATAAAAATATTTCCTACATAATGGTATTTTATTTGTAATTTTTAGACATTAAATAATTTAATTTATTTATGACACAAAGATGATGCAGTAATTATCTTATTAATAAAATATTGACATAATTGATGTTATAAATACCCAAATAAATGTAATTTGAGACTTTTTATGAATTAAAATAATTTTCTAGGTTAATATGGAATTCTAGTATTAATTTAATTAACTTTTTTCGAACTAATCATTCTGTTATGATTTTCACAAAAATCAATTACTAAATAGTGTCAAAATTGACATAAAATAGTTTTTAAAACAAATATTATATTATTAATTGTTATTTTATTCCTAAAAATCTAAGGTTCGGCCAAATGACTTAGATAAGGTTATATATATTAATAATAAACAACTTGGGGTTCTTTTTTCTTGATATAGTAAGTTTATTAACCTTATAGTGTAAGAAAACAAGAAGACACGGTAAAAGTTAAATTATCTAACTTAAAGTTAAATCTAAATGATAAGGTTAAAATTGAGACCTAAACTTGTCTAAATTCTATTGGATTAGAGGATTTAGACCCATAACCACCTTAATTTTGAAATATATCAATTTGGAGCTATTAAAAACCGAATTTGACTTTATAATAAAATAATATTTTTAGTTATTCCAAAGATGCCCCTCTCCTCCCTTATAAAAGGGAACCTCCTCCCTCTCTCCCTCACACAACTTTGAGCCTTAACGCTTGTCCAAACCCTGCCAATTTCTTCTCTCCACTTCCCTAGAGACATCCTATAGGTCCTGGTATTCTTCAAAGACCAATTTTAGTGCCCTAAGAGGAGGTCTCAAAGAGGTGCTTCAAAGAAGAGGTAATGCCCGTTACCGATTCTTTCATCTTTATTTCTTCTTCAACTTATTCTTATTTAGTTGTTTCATTATGAAGTAATAACATCAGTATCACTCATATACTTATATGTTATTATAAGTATTAAACAACAGTATTTCACCATCTATCCATCCTACGGAAAACGAAATCACCGCGCGTGCGTACGTACGGAATACCGTCTCCACGCCGTGGTGTAATCTATTTTCCACCACCACCTTACTTGGATGGGTATAATGGTGTAAATAATGACTATATATGATTATTGTAAAGTGATATTGATTCTGAAATAGTATATATACACTCCAATACAATTCCACAATCATGGGAACGATATCATCGCTCGTGCGTACGTACGGAATACCGTCTCCACGATGTGATGCGACTTGTTCTACATGATCTTCATTGAATAATGATTATATAAATAAATTTAATGAATTAATATGATATATATTACACTAATACCATTCTGGAAATGAGTTATCTATAACCTAAAAAGAAAAATAAGAATTTATTCAACAGAACACGCATAAGAACAAAAAGTAATAAACACCCTAATAACAAGTAGTAATGAAATATTACTAATAAGAAGCTAAGAATATGACCATATATGATATCATAAAAATAATTATGATTATGGAATAAGTAAATAACATTATTTAAATCATTATATAGTAGGTTCGGACACTTACGAAGCAAATTAGACCTATGGTAAGAGAAAATATCACAATCTAATTTTTATTCGAGATTGTTTATACTTTGGTATTTACTGGGGTGTATTTTATCATCCACATACATGTTACCTCATTTGTTTCCATCCACCTACAATTTTTTAAATCCAATTTTACCCTTCGGTGAGTTTTTAGTAAAGGATATGAAAGGAATCTTTTGTCGTTTTTCATACGAGGTACTTTTTGACTTTTCTGAAAAAAGTACGAGAAGAATGTTTTTTAACTTATACGGAATGAATGGATTTTTAAAACATTATTTCCAAGAAGATTCCTTTACAAGTTTTCATTTTTATTTTTAATCAAATTCTTTTAGTTTAAAATTGTATGACATGTTAAGAAAGGAAAATGTTTTTGAAGTAGAAAGGATATTTTCCTCAAGAATGGAGTTCAAGTGTTTTATCAAAATTATTTTCCATCTAATATAATATAGGGTTATGTTTCCATCCCTATTATTATATTTATTTGATTATGTTGTGATGGAATTATTTTTTTTATGAATTTCTTTATTTTATATGAATTGTTTTATGATGTCTCTATGTTTAAGAATCCCATTTTTATTACATGGGTTATGCAATGATGTATGATTTATGATTTTGTGGCACACATAAGAATGGTATCATTATGAGATGGGTGGGACCTATATCTCCATCCAATTCATTGGGTAAAGATTTTATATCTCATGATATAGACATGGCTGGAACGGTAGGTTAAACCAGTTCAGTGAAACAGGACTGAAACGAGGAGTGAACTCGGTTCAGAAATGGACTTTGTACACTAAGATAGTCTTGGCCATGAGTCTTGACTAATAATAAATGATTCTCTATGATTATGTGTGTATGCCACAAAGTTTCATGTTTTAAGTTATGATTATTGGGATTACATTTCACTACTATGATTTATCCCATGTTATGAAATTATGATCTCTTTTGCAGGTTAAGATTTCCAAAAGTTATGTTCTTATGAATATGATGTGATTGATATTTCTTTTGTTTACCCTTGCTGAGCATCTGAGCTCACCCTTTTGTATTTTTTCTTTCCCCAGGTCAGGAAGAAGGTTATTAAGTAAGATATGCCAAAAGGGACTATAGATATGATGAAATAAATGGTAGACAGTATAAACGCTTTATGAACCATTTGTTTATGTTTCCCAGTTTCTAAAGACACTATACCTATACGGTCCTTTCCTGGGTTTGTTATATGTTGTAATAAGTGTGCTTCAATTTTGAAGTAATAATAATTTATGTAAAGTATGGGTCGTTATAGTTGGTATCAGAGGCAAGGTATAGCAAACCTTTGGAAACTAGGATGTGAAAGCCTTAGTAAGAACCCTAAGGATAAGTCTAAGCATAGAACACAATCTTAGTGTTTTAGAAATGGCCATGAATAACCTAGGATAAGACCTTAAGTGTGAAATTTTATTCTTGATTATGTGGTTTTCCTATTATAATTAGTGTTGCTCACACTATTCTTCTTGGTTTTAGTCAATGGATGGAACCCGAAGGAACCGTGTTAATGCGGAATGCGACGGGCAATGCAATGATTGTCCCCCTGAGAAACCAAACGTTATGGGAGCTGGAATGAAAAATCTTGTAGCCATGCACACAAAACTTTCTCAAGCTATGAATCATGCAGGACTTCCAAACGAGCAAAGGAAGGGGCAACATTCTATTGAATCCTTCATGAGGCAGCGTCCGCCTTCATTCAGCGGGTCTATTGATCCATTAGTTTCTAAACAATGGATTAGTACTACTGAAAAGATATTTTCAGTTATTAAATGTTCTGAACATGATAAAGTCATCCTAGTAGTGTATCGTTTGGAAGGAGATGCTGATCAATGGTGGAATCTTATTAAGAATACGAGGCAAAAGGATGAAATTGAGTCCATGTAATGGGACGAGTTCAAGAACTTATTTTTCAATAAGTACTTCCCTTGTATTCTCTGAAAAAATATGGAGAAGGAGTTTCTTGAACTAAAGCAAAAGGAAGATGAATCTGTTGGTACCTATGAAGCAAATTTTACAAGACTTGCAAGGTACGCTTCTGGTATTATTATCCAACCTGAGAGTAAGATCAATCAATTCTTTAGTGGCTTAAAACCAAGTATTTGAAGGGCCTTAGCCATAATGGAATTCAATAGCTATGATGAAATCGTTCGATGTGATCTCAAAGTTGAGATAGAGATTGGAGTAACCCATCAGTCATATGGGTTTGATAAGAAGAGGAAAATGGAATTCAAAGGAAAATCTAAAGAGCACACTGAAAAGAAGATGAGATTTCCCTTATGCTCAAAATGTGGAAAGAAACATGGAGGGAGTTGTCTTAAAGGGACAAGTAAATGTTTCAAATGTGGAAAGGAAGGTCATCGGGCATTTGAATGACGCAATGATGGGAAGAAGATGTCTAATGATGAAAACAAAGGAAGGGACACACAGAATGAACCTACTACACTTCAATGTTTCAAGTGCAAGGAGATGGGGCATTATTCCAATAAATTCCCTAATCCAAGGGTTGTTGATGATAATCGACATAAAAAAAATCTTAAGGCTAAAGACAAAGGAAAGTCACATGCAATTTCTATCAGCGATGTGGAGTACGATAACGATGTGGTGAAAGGTACGCTTACCATCCACTCTAAAGTAGAAAATGTTTTATTTGATTCTGGATCCACCCACTCTTTTATTTCTGAAGATTTTTATAAGGGTATCACCGTATTACCTCAACAATTATATGTTGAGTTAGCTGTGACAACACCTAATGGCACAACAGTCGCATCAAAAGTTTATAATTCTTCCCCGATTGAAGTTTGTGGGAAAGTGATTCCTAAAAATCTTGTGATCCTTCCTATAGTAGAATTTTATGTGATTCTTAGCATGGATTGGCTTTCTTTATATGGAGCTCATATCAATTTCCAAAGAAGGGAAGTCACATTTCATATTCCAGATCAATCTATGATCGTCTATCGATGCAAGGATGAACATAACCTTCCAGTGGAAATTTATTCCATCTTATGGGTCTTGATTCCACTGAATGAAGGTTATTTATCTCAAATGGTTGGTGAGAAACTCACAATTAAGAATATGCCCATTTTACGGGAGTTTGAAGATGTCTTTCCGGAGGAATTTCCGAGTCTTCCACCAAATCGTGAAGTTGAGTTTTCAATAGAACTCGTACCGGGTGCTTTGCCTATTTCAAAGACACCTTATAGAATGGCCCCAATTGAGTTGCAGGAATTGAAGAAGAAACTCCAAGAGAATCTTGATAAGGGATTCATATGCCCTAGTGCGTCACCTTGGGGAGCACCTGTTCTATTTGTTAAGAAGAAATATGGATCAATGAGACTCTGCATTGATTATCGAGAACTTAACAAGATCACTATCAAGAACAAATATCCTCTCCCACGCATTGATGACTTATTTGACCAACTACGCGGAGCTCAATACTTTTCCAAGATTGATATTCATTCAGGGTATCATCAATTAAGGGTAAAAAGGGAGGATATACCAAAGACGGCTTTCCGTACAAGGTATGGACACTATGAATTTATAGTGATGCCATTTGGTCTTACTAATGCCCCTGCTATCTTCATGGATCTGATGAATAGAGTCTTTAGACACTATCTTGATCAATTTGTGGTAGTCTTTATATATGATATTCTTGTCTATTCAAAGATCAAGGAAGAACATGAAGATCACTTGAGAATTATATTGAAGACCCTGAGAAAGGAGAAGCTTTATTCCAAATTTACCAAGTGTGAATTTTGGCTTCAAAAAGTTTCATTTTTGGGTCACATAATCTCAAAAGAGGGGATATCTGTGGATCCAACAAAAACAGAGGTTATCAAAAGATGGTCGAGACCAACAACAGTAACCGAGATCCGAATTTTTCTTGGTTTGGCTGGATATTATCGACGTTTTGTGAAAGATTTTTCACGATTATCTAATCCACTCACCAGGTTGACTCGGAAAGGAGTTAAGTTTGTTTGGACGGAGGAATGTGAAGATAATTTGAAGGAGTTGAAAAGAAGGTTATCCAGTGCACCTGTGCTCACACTGCCTTGTAGTGGAGAAAGGTTTGTGATCTACAGTGATGCATCCAAGAAGGGATTGGGGTGTGTTCTTATGCAAAATGATATGGTGATAGCTTATGCCTCACGACAGTTGAAAATCCATGATCAAAATTACCCAAAACATGATTTGGAGTTAGTTGCGGTAATCTTTGCATTAAAGATTTGGAGGCATTATCTTTATGGAGAAAGGTGTGACATTTATACTGATCATAAAAGTTTAAAGTATATTTTCACACAAAAGGAGCTGAATATGCACCAAAGAAGATGGTTAGAGCTGATTAAGAATTATGACTGCTCAATTCATTACCACCCTGGGAAAGCAAACAAGGTGGAAGATGCATTAATTCGACAAGACCATGCCAGTTTATCCATTATGAGGATCACAAAAAATCCAATATTTATGGATTTACAAAGGATGGATCTTGGAATTATAATGGAAAGGGAAAAATCGTATCTTTCTCAAATTAATGTTCAACCATCTATACATGTGAATATTAAAGAGGCACAGAAAGAAGATGTATAGTTACAAAAGAAGGTGAGAAATATTCCTAAATTCAACCTTGATTGTGATGGGATAATAAAGTTCAGGAATCGGGTTTGTGTTCCTCCCATCCCCGAATTAAAGAAGGAGCTACTGGATGAGGCTCATAGTTTTTCATTCTCTATTCATCCTGGAAGCACAAAAATGTATAGGGACCTGAAAGAGTACTTCTGGTGGGATGGCATGAAAAGAGATGTTGCTGAATATGTCTCTCGATGCTTGGTTTGTCAGCAAGTTAAAGCTAAGAGACAGAAGTCTAAGGGGATGTTACAACCATTAGCCATACCCGAATGAAAATGGGAAAACATCACTATGGACTTTGTCACAGGACTTCCTAAAACATCCAAAGGCAATAATGCTATCTGAGTCATAGTTGATCGTCTTACAAAGTCTGCACACTTCATTGCTATTAGAGAGGATTTCTCTCTGGATCATCTTGCCAGGATATATGTAAAGGGAGTGGTAAGATTGCATGGAGTACCACTTTTTATTATATCTGATCAGGATCCAAGGTTTACCTCGAAGTTCTGGAGAAGTATTCAACATACTTTGGATATAGAGTTGAGTTTCAGCACTGCTTATCATCCTCAAACAGACGGTCAGCCTGAGAGAACAATTCAAACTCTAGAAGATATGTTGAGAGCTTGCTCTATGGGTTTCAAAGGTGGTTGGGATCAACACCTACCTTTGGTGGAATTTTCTCATAATAATAGCTTTCACTCCAGTATTCAGATGGCTCCTTATGAATCTCTCTATGGAAAGAAATGCAGGACTCCAACTTGCTGGGATGAAGTTGGGGAAAGAAAGCTATTAGGACCTGATCTTGTTGATGAGATGGCAGAAAAGGTCCGATCTATTCAACAACACATAAGAGCAGCTCAGAGTCGATAGAAAAGTTATACCAACAACTAAAGAAAAGACCTAGAGTTTGAAGTTGGTGATAAAGTGTTCTTACGAATATCTCCCTGGAAGAGGGTCATGAGATTTGTAAAGAAGGGGAAGTTGAGCCCTAGATATATCGGTCCTTTCGAAATACTGGATCGTGTTGGAAATGTAGCTTACCGGTTGGCGCTTCCACCGAATCTCTCTCAAGTTCACGATGTGTTCCATGTATCTCTCCTAAGAAAGTACATACCTGATCCTTCACATGTACTCAGCTCAGAATTTGTACCACTGGAGCAAGATCTTTCTTATGAAGAACAGCCGATAGAGATTCTGGATCGTAGTGAAAAAGTCCTAAGAAACAAGACCACTCGATTGGTGAAAGTTTTATGGAGGAACCACCAATTAGAAGAAGCTACATGGGATCTTGAGGATATGATGAGGGAGAGGTATCCTCATCTTTTTGTTACAAAGTGACGAATTTCGAGGGCGAAATTCATTTTAAGGGGGGTAGAATGTAACGCCCGAGACTTTTATGAGAAATATTTTTTTTATCAAAGGAATCTTTCACTACACACAACACTATTTTAGCTTGCTTTACACGCAACCACGACCTTTCTCAATAGCTTGCGTCGTACGCAATACCGAGTTTCACTAAACAATGATATGCTATTAAAATATTATTAAAACTAGCCGTTATGAATAGTAATAACCACTTTTTGAAATTTTATAAATTTTATTTTTCAAAATTAACTTCATTTTTGGATTCAGAATATCGAAATTATCCTAGGGTGAAATTTTGGTATTTTTCTGAAAACTTTTAATTTTTGATGAATAGTGAAACCATTAAGTGGTAGTTAAAAAAACTGAATTTTTCATAAAACTTAATTTTACCGCTTCTGTGAGTGGAATTTCGAAAATCTGAGAGACACAGTTAATATCAAGGACTAAAATGTGGTTCAATGATATGAAAATAATTTTTGGTGAATAGTAACATTTTACTTTTTTTTACCATGGTTAAAAGTAAATAGGGTAATTAAGGGTAAAAGTGTTATTATTATTACCCTAAAACATGTCCTAATTCTATTGGATAAGTTTAATTCGACCAAAAACAACCTTAGGAATAAAATATGACCATTTAGGCCCACTTGGATTAGATTAGGACATTTATTATTAATTTATTTAAAGAAGGGTTAAAATAGTTAAAATCAAAGTTTAATAAGTAAATAATTTTTAATATGGGGTTATACATAAGATAAATTCGACTATAAATATTAATTAGAAAGATAAAATAATTTTCTACATAATGGTATTTTATTTGTAATTTTTAGACATTAAATAATTTAATTTATTTATGACACAAAGATGATGAAGTAATTATCTTATTAATGAAATATTGACATAATTGATGTTATAAATACCCAAATAAAAGTAATTTGAGAATTTTTATGAATTAAACTAATTTTATAGGTTAATATGACATGTTAGTATTTATTTAATTAACTTTGTTCGAACTAATAATTCTCTTATTATTTTCAAAAAAATCAATTACTAAATAGTGTCAAAATTGACATAAAATAGTTTTTTAAAACAATATTATATTATTAATTGTTATTTTATTCATAAAAATCTAAGGTTCAGCCAAATGACTTAGATAAGGTTATATATATTAATAATAAACAACTTGGGGTTCGTTTGGCTTTATATAGTAAGTTTATTAACCTTATAGTGTAAGAAAACAAGAAGACATGGTTAAAGTTAAATTATCTAACTTAAAGTTAAATCTAAATGATAAGGTTACAATTGAGACCTAAAATTGTCTAAATTCTATTGGATAAGAGGATTTCGACCCATACCCACCTTATATTTGAAATATATCAATTTTGAGCTATTAAAAACCGAATTTGACTTTATAATAAAATAATATTTTTAGTTATTCTAAAGGTTCCCCTCTCCTCCCTTATAAAAGGGCACCTCCTCCCTCTCTTCCTCACACCACTTTGAGCCTTCAATCTTGGACAACCCCTGACAATTTCTTCTCTCCACTTCCCTAGAGACATCCTATAGGTCTTTTTCTTCTTCAAATACCAATTTTAGTTCCCTAAGAGGAGGTCTCAAAGAGGCGCTTCAAAGAAGAGGTAATGCCCGTTACCGATTCTTTCATCTTTATTTCTTTTTCCAATTCTTCTTCTTTAGTTGTTTCATTATGAAGTAATAACATCAGTATCACTCATATACTGATATGTTATTATAAGTATTAAACAACCATATTTCACCATCTATCCATCCTACGGAAAATGAAATCACCGCGCGTGTGTACGTATGGAATACCCTCTCCACGCCGTGGTGTAATCTATTTTCCACCACCACCTTACTTGGATGGGTATAATGGTGTAAATAATGACTATATATGATTATTGTAAAGTGATATTGATTCTGAAATAGTATATATACACTCCAATACAATTCCACAATCATGGGAACGATATCATCGCTCGTGCGTACGTACGGAATACCATCTCCACGATGTGATGCGACTTGTTCTACATGATCTTCCTTGCATAATGATTATATAAATGAATTGAATGAATGAATATGATATATATTACACCAATAAAATTCTGTAAATGAGTTATATATAACCTAAAAAGAAAAATAATAATTTATTCGACAAAACACGCATAATAACAAAAAGTAATAAACACCCGAATAACAAGTAGTAATGAAATATTACTAATAAGAAGCTAAGAATATGACCATATATGATATCATAAAAATATGTATGATTATGTAATAAGTCAATAACATTATTTAAATCATTATACAGGAGGTTCGGACACTTACGAAGCAAATTGGACCTAAGGTAAGGGAAAATATCACAATCTCATTTTTATTCGAGATTGTTTATACTTTGGTATTTACTGGGGTGTATTTTATCATCCACGTCCATGTTCCGTCAATTGTTTCCATCCACCTAAAATTGTTTAAATCCAATTTTACCCTTCGGTGAGTTTTTATTAAAGGATATGAAAGGAATCTTTTGTCGTTTTTCATATGAGGTACTTTTTGACTTTTCCGACAAAAGTACAAGAAGAATGTTTTTTTAACTTATACGGAATGAATGGATTTTTAAAAAATTATTTCCAAGAATATTCCTTTACAAGTTTTCATTTTTATTTTTAATCAACTTCTTTTAGTTTAAAATTGTATGACATGTTAAGAAAGGAAAATGTTTTTGAAGTAGAAAGGATATTTTCCTCAAGAATGGAGTTCAAGTGTTTTATCAAAATTATTTTCCATATAAGATAATATAGGGCTATGTTTCCATCCCTATTATTACATTTATTTGATTATGTTGTGATGGAATTATTTTTTTTATGAATTTTTTTATTTTATATGAATTTTTTTATGATGTCTCTATGTTTAAGAATCCAATTTTTATTACATGGGTTATGCAATGATGTATGATTTATTATTTTGTGGCACACATAAGAATGGTATCATTATGAGATGGGTGGGACCTATATCTCCCTCCAATTCATTGGGTAAAGATTTTATATCTCATGAGATAGACATGGCTGGAACGACAGGTTAAACCGGTTCAGTGAAACAGGACTGAAACGAGGAGTGAACTCGGTTCAGAAATGGACTTTGTCCACTAAGATAGTCTTGGCCATGAGTCTTGACTAATAAGAAATGATTCTATATGATTATGTGTGTATGCCACAAAGTTTCATGTTTTAAGTTATGATTATTGGGATTACATTTCACTACTATGATTTATCCCATGTTATGAAATTATGATCTCTTTTGCAGGTTAAGATTTCCAAAAGTTATGTTATTATGAATATGATGTGATTGATATTTTTTTTTACCCTTACTGATCATTTGAGCTCACCCTTTTGTATGTTTTCTTTCCCCAGGCCAAGAAGAAGGTTATTAAGTAAGATATTCCAAAAGGGACTATAGATATGATAAAATAAATGGGAGACAGTGTAGACGCTTTATGAACCAGTTGTTTATGTTTCCCAGTTTCTAAAGACACTATACCTATACGGTACTTTCCTAGTTTTGTTATATGTTGTAATAAGTGTGCTTCAATTTTGAAGTAATAAAAATGTATGTAAAGTATTGGTCGTTATAAGAAGATAGTCGTGCCATTTGATTCTTATGGGGTCCCTACGGATGACGTTGCGGGGTTACTTGGCCAGATTCTAGGCCAGCTGGCAGTGAAGCCCATTTCCCTTCCTATTTCTTATGAAGATTAGAGACATATAACTCCTAGATGAAAAAATGAAGTTTTTGATTCCCAAATAAAGGTAATTTTATTACATTATGGCTTAATTCAATGTCATGTTACTAATATGTTCAAAATGAATTTCTCTATACAGATGTTCTTCCACTTTACAGTTACTGATGTGATAGCATAGAAGTGGACGTTGAAAAATCTTGGTAATAAATGGAAAGATTTCAAATATAGATTTTGGTGTGATGTCAACGATACTTCGTTGACTGTGCAACAAATGTATGAGAAGCTACCGAGTGGGGTACCGAAAGAACAGTGAAAAGTTTTCATTGACAGACATCGTGATGAGAAGCGGATGGTATTGAAATATATATTATTATATGATCCTCATTTTACATTTATACATGTATATGAAGAGGAGATGACATTGAATACATTACTATTAAATTTCATTTTATTTATTTCAGGATCTCTCAAGACATAATGCATCAAACCGGGCTAAGAAAGTCATCCCTCACACTACGGGCTCCAAAAGCTTTTCTAGAAGCCGAAAGACATTGGTAATATTTTAATTATATTAAATATTTATAAGACAATATTATCTATTTAATATATTGAATTGTTGATTTATCTTTTCTTAATTCAGTCATAGAGTTTAGGCCACGAAGCATCCCGAACTGAACTGTGGTTGGATGTTCACAAAAAATCAGATGGAGGTTTTGTTAATGAGCCTGCCAAAGAAGTTGAGGTATGAAGTCAATTTTTTATTATAATAACTTATTATCAGTTTTTACTGTGTTAATATATATTGATATTTTATTTATAGGTAAAAATTAAAGAACTATGGGATGCCAATCCTGGGCAGTCCTACTCAGTCTCCCAGGATCGCCTAGTTGCTAAAGTCCTTGGGAAGGAGCATCCTGGTAGAGTGCGCAGGATGGGTTTCAGACCCGTACCATCTGAGGTCATTGGCATGCCACCAGGGATTCCAGCTGCATCTACTCCTGGTTATAGTCAATCCATACCTGAATATGCTCAGAGGGATATTGCTTCTCTATGAACCATAGTTCAAGATCAGGGGGCTTAGATATATGCTTTGCAGAAAGCGATGACTGATATACATCAGCAGATGAGCAGATATTCCCCCGGTGGTAGTGCATTTATTAGTGGTTAGTAGGTAAATCACAAAAAATCAAAATCATTTAGTTTGAAAACTTTCATTGGTTTTAAGTTTTAATATAAACCTGCAACATTATTTAATTTTCAATATAATGTTCTTACAGGTGACAACAGAATGTAGAGATGGAGGTGGAGAGAGTGACGATGGTGGAGAGGGTGACGATGCATCATCGGACAATGAGTAGTTGTATTTTTTATGTGTTGAACAAATATGGGAACAATTGGTTTGTATATGTACCATGTGTGGCACATAGTTGCCACCAAACATTTTCATGTCCTAACATTTTCTTGATTTCTCATGTTTCCTTTTATGAATTTTATTGATTTCTGATGTTTCCTTTTATGTATTGATTTCTCGAGTGTGGTATACATCATTACAGTTAGGCACACCCCATGGGTGGCCACTTATTCCATTTTGACATGCTAAAAATATCTATAATTGGTTTCATCTCATAAAACCTTCAATTTATCATTTAATAAATAATTTCACATGTTCAAGGGATTGGAACACCCCATGGGTGGACATAAACCCAGTCTAATCTTCATCAATTTATCCAAAAACATTCTTGAAAGGTCCAACACATCATTGAGTTGATGTTATTTTATGAGCTTGTGTCTGGTTTGATTTGTTTTTTAGGACAATGGTGCAATGGAAGAAGATTTTTTTTTCTGGTCAGCTTTTCGCGGCGGTTTTAACCACTGCTAAGAGTATACAGGCAAGAAATTAGTGGCAATTTTAACCACTACTAAACATAAGTATTTTTACATTTCGCAGAAGTTTTAACCACCGCTACAGAGTCGCATCACCCGCGTGAATTCCACGGCGGTTTAAACCGCCGCTAAACGCAAAAATAACCACCACTAAAGGGCAGTTTTCTTGTAGTGTGTGTGTGTGTGTGTACATGTACTTAGGAAAAGAACTCCCTGGGATTGTTATTCATTCAGTGCTTGTCGCCAGCCCCTGGCCTATGGAGGTGGGCTTGGGGTAGTTGCTGCTCGAGGCCGGTAGGGTCAGGTTGTGACAAAGTGGTATCAGAGGTGGTTGACTCCTTTGTGCGTTGTTTGGATGTCCCTAAAAAAGAATTGGTTGGGATTTAGGGCAATAGTGTCGACGTGTCTCGAGAGAGGATATCAGGATAGGGAGTCCAGTGATGGTATGGGCAGCCGACGTATCCATTCACCAGGACCCTGATAACCAACTTGTCGACTCAACACGCTGAGACACTTGTTGCAGGGAACTTTGAAACATGAATCCAGTAGGATTGAGTCTTTGACTGTCATTTTTGAGTCAGCTCCCCTTTGTTATTACTAATATATATATATGCTCATCTGATCGCGGTAATCCTTGATAATTTTCAGGATGCCCCCACGATAGCAGCCATCCAGGTTTCCCTCTTCATTTCATGACAACGACCTAGCGAGCGACGAGGAATCGGTTTAGGGACCCTCACATGATCCCCTTCCGCCCAGTGCTTCAACAGTGTCCTCTCCACCTAGAGAGCGGCAATTAGTACCAGAAGCACAGGCCGGGGTTAAGCGCAGACTGAGTGCGCTCCGAGACTTTCAGCAACAACGGCTGCAGAAGTTCCGCAGAGACCCGGATCCCTAGGTAGCGGAAGACTGGATAGAGTCCATGGACCAAATTTTCAGGATGGTACGGACACTAGTAGACCATATGGTAGCCCTAGCTGCCAGCCTTTTCCTTGGGGCGACCAAGCATTGGTGGGGGTTGGTTACAGAGACCCACGATGAGTCGTCTCTCACGTGGGATAGCTTCCAGAAGCTCTTCCAGTAGTAGTACTACCCCTCTTGCTTACTCTCTGTTCGGATTCAAGAGATTTTGGAGCTGAAGCAGGGGGGCGACCGTGGTCCAGTACTCATCCCGATTTACTAATCTGACACACTACTCGTAGGATATGATCCGTGATAGTTACTTTCGAGCACGAAAGTTTGAGAAGGGTATTCGTAGGGAGATCCGTGCTAGTGTAGTACCCCTGTGCATCACAACTTATGCCAGGATGCTAGATCAGGCGCTCGTGATGGAGATATTTATAGATGAGGGATGCCAGCTGACATGGCCTAGCAGTGGCCGCTTGAGAGGAGAGTCCTTAGTGACAGGCAGGCGGCAGAGAGCAGATCCTCAGTTGATGAGGCCCTTCTGTGAGCAGACATAGGGGCGGGGTCATACACTGTAGTGGCTCCGTGGGGCACCAGGGCAGGCAGGATAGATCCAGTGTTATACCTATGACAGACGAGGCCACCTATCACAGGACTACTCGACCAGGCGTACCGAGCAGCCGTGGCAGGCAGGGGGCGCAGCGCAGTGGTAGAGGCAACACCGTGATCAGGGATCCCCTAGGTGAGGACAGGGTGGTCCTCAGGGAGGCGGCGCAGGCAGAGCGGCAGGACCTGGAGGTCCGGGATGACACTTTGAGGTCCTTCCACCGCCACCACCAAGCGGCCCATGCCAGGCTTAGGGAGCTGGCAGTAGGGACCAAAGACAGCTTCAGGCTATGGGTGTTCATGACCCCCCCAGCACACGAGATGGTTCGAGGTACACTTTGTGTTTACTATACGCTTGCTTCAGTACTAGTAGTCATATGTTCCAACCACTCCTTTATATCGCTGCTCTTGGTACGAGAGTTGGAGCTTCCAGTAGAGGCGCTGACACCTGCACTTATCCTTGAGGTTCCTATGGGAAGTTCCTTGTTAGTAACCTTTATCTATAGACAATACGAACTATCATTCAGAGGAGGGAGTTTCACATAAGACCTTCTCATCATCACGATGAAACCTTACGACATCATCCTGGGCATGGATTGGATTTCTATGGTTCACGCCCAGATCGAATACCGTCACAGATGAGTCAGAGGCATGTTTTCTGATGGGACGAGGTTCACCATCCTTGGTGAATGTGACCTTGTGGCAGAGCATATGGGTACTATGAGTAGGAGACCCTGAACTTTTTCGAACCAGTTGGCGAGCATGGCTCTTGGAGCAGCAGACGCTACATGCACCTGGATCCCTACTGTTGTAGAGGACTACATAGACGTCTTTCCCAAGGATGTTCCGGGACTACCTTTAAGGCGAGAGATAGAGTTATACATTGAATTACAGCCGGGGAATACCCCTATATCATGTGCGGCTTATCGGATGGCAGCCACAGAGCTTTGGGAGCTATGACTTCAGTTGGACGACCTTCGTGAGAAGGGATTCATTAGGCCCAGTGTGTCCCCTTGGGAAGCTCTGGTTTTGTTTGTGAAAAAGGCAGATGGGAGTCTGTGGCTTTGTGTGGATTATCATCGCCTGAATCAGGACACAATAAATAACAAGTACCCTTCACTGAGGATTGACGACCTCTTCGACCAGTTGAGAGGTGTGAAGTGGTTCTCCAAGATTGATCTTCGATCCGTCTACCACCAGTTGTGGGTTCATGAGGCTAACATGCCGAATTTGGATTTCCATTGTCGCTATGGGCATTACGAGTTTCTGGTGATTACCTTTGGCGTGATGAATGCCCCCACCGTTTTCATGGCTTTGATGAACCAGATATTCCAGCCGTACTTGGACCGGTTTGTGGTTGTATTTATTAATGACATACTCATCTACTCTGTGATGAAGGAGGAGCACACAGAGCATTTGAGGATGGTCCTAGACTTACTCTGAGAGCACCAGCTGTATGGTAATCTCTCGAAGTTTCAGTTTTGGATTCATGAGGTTCAATTTCTAGGTCATTTCATTACGGATCATGGATTGGACATAGATCCTGCAAAGATAGAGGCAGTGCTTTCTTGGGAGCCACCCAAGAATGTGTCAGAGGTGCAGAGCTTCCTTGGTTTGGCAGGGTACTACAAGAGGTTTTTGGATGATTTCTCTAGGATTGATTCCCCTTTGACCACATTTATGTAGAAGGGATGACCGTTAACTTGGATTGATCAGTGCCATAAGGCCTTCGAGGAGTTGAGACAGAAGATGACTAGTGCTCCAGTATTGAGGCTGCCAGAGGAGCGTTGAATTCGTAGTGTACTGCGACACTTTAAGAGCTGGGATCAGGTGCGTGCTAATGCAGCAGTGGGCAGTGATTTCATATGGGTCAAGGTAGTTGAGGCCCCATGAGCAGAATTATGCGACTCATGATTTGGAGCTGGCAGTGGTGGTCTTCGCCTTGAGGCTATAGAGACACTACCTTCTGGGTGAGCATTTTGTGGTCTACTCAGACCACCAGAGCCTCAAGTACATCTTCACTCAGAGGGATCTGAATATAAGGTAGAGGTGCTGGATAGAGTTTCTACAGGACTATGATTTCGAGAGAGTCTACACTCTAGGGAAGGGAAACATAGTAGGAGATGCCCTTAGAAGGAAGTCCTAGGCTCATTTAGTGCGGGAAGCTTCAGAGCAGTTGGCTTCCCTACGACTGACCTTGGTGGAGCAGGAGGGTATGACTTTTCTGCAGTCGATGGTGTTTACTCCTGTTCTCCTTGAGCATGTGAGAGAGTCGCAGCTAGGGGATGTCGACAGCGAGGTACTGCGTGATCAGATATCCACGGGCGACACACCTGATTGGTATTGTGAAGGAGGAAATCATGAGATCCTGTTCCAGGGGTGAGCTGTAGTACCAGTGGAGATGTAGGAGGAGGTGATGTAGGAGTTCCACACTTCTCCCTTGGCTGTACATCCTGGTGTGGGGAAGATGTATAGATACCTTCAACGGTAGTTTTGGTGGTCTGGCATGAAGTGGAGCATAGCTGAGTTCATTTCTCGGTGTCCTACCTATCAACAGGTGAAGGAAGAGCATTAGGTTCCGGTAGGGTTGTCGCAACCCCTTGATATCCCGGAGTGGAAGTGGGATGACATATCTATGGACTTCATCACAGGGCTCCCGCGTATAGCGAAGGTCCACGATTCCATTTGGGTGATAGTGGACTGACTCACGAAGTTGGTGCACTTCCTTTCCACCAGGGAGCATAGCTCGGTGGAGAGTCTAGAGAAGCTTTACATTCAGAAGATCATCCGCCTTCATGGAGTACCCTCGAAGATTGTATCCAACTGTGACGTGCGGTTTACATCGCGATTGTGGTGAGGCCTGCAGGAGGCATTCAGGGCCTGGGTGCAGATGAGTATAACTTTTCACCCCCAGACAGACGGGCAGACTGAGCGTACTATCCAGGTGTTGGAGGATATGGTCAAGGAATGCATGTTAGACTTTGACTGAGCTGGGAGGATCACCTACCCTTGGTGGAGTTCGTGTACAAAAATAGTTACCACTCTACTATCGACATGACACCTTTTGAGGCCCTCTACGGGAGACCCTTCCGGTAACCGTTGTGTTGAACGGAGGTTGGGGAGACCTCCCTCGTGGGCCCAGAGTTGGTGCATGCGACGACAGAGAAGGTGCATGTCATTCATGAGCAGATGAGGACGACTCAGAGCAGATAGAAGTCCTACACATATCGTCGTCGCATGCCTTTGGAGTTTGAGCAGGGGGACCATGTCTTTTTGAGGGTCTCCCCACGGCGTGGTACTTTGAGGTTCGGCCGAGGAGGCAAGCTATCCTCGAGGTTCATCGGGCCCTTTGAGATCATGCACAAGGTCAGTGAGGTGGCCTACCATCTTGTTCTACTCCCACAGCTGAAGAGGGTGCATGATGTCTTCCACATGTCGTAGCTGAGGAAATACGTACACGAATCCACACACATTATCGATAGGGAAGATCTGTACATTGAGGATGGAGCCACCTTTGTGGAGCACCCGATGGAGATTGAGGATCAGTAGGAGTGGACACTTCGTGGATGGACCATTCCTTTGGTTCGTGTGTTGTGGCAGCATGGGAGAGTGCAGGAGAGAACCTGGGAATAGGAGAGCCAGATGCGGGCTCAGTATCCCGATTTGTTTTTTGTAGTTTTGTTTTTTGTGGAAGAAAAACTCGAAGGATGGAATGATGTAAGAACCCGTGTTTTGAGCCTGTAAGACTTTGAAATTTTCTTAATGTTATTCCAGAGTAGGGTGTTCATACGACATGTGATTCTGATCCCTGGTGTGTCCAGAATTAAATTTTAGGTGCGTTCACACTAGGCACACCAAATAAACAGAATAGCTCCTAAACGGTTTCTTGGATAGGGAAACCGAGGGCACCGTTGAGTCTGGAGCATGCCTTTTACCCTAGGAGGGGTATAACTTTCACGGGCGCGACCCTTCTGTGGAAAACATCACCAGGGGCGTTTTTGTAATTTAGCAGCCCCGGGCGTGAACTGTATAAATTTTGAATGGAGGATCAGATTAAAATTTTGAGACCACCGTTGCGATAAGAATGTGGTTTTTACCATAGGGGCAGCTTAACCTCAACCCCATTGAGAGTTCGGGTACGGGGCCGACTGGAGGGGGTTTAAGTGTTTTTCAATTTAAACACATCCACCCCTCCACCTTCTTTCCCCTTGCTCCTATCCCTGGAGGATTCCTCTCAAAAAGCTCCTCTTCTCTCCTCTACCTCTCTGGCAAGGCGTGGTGACTCCGGCGGATCGTCGATGAAGCTACGGGCTACGACCAACAAGGTAGGCTCATGCATTTTCAATTTTAATTCCCGCAACCCCTTCAAATTCAATTCTTTGCATCGAAATGATGTCCGAACGTCGAGAGAATCCCATATATGTGTAGGGATTGATATGAGCTTTCCAACTCCCTTTATAGATCAAATTTTCGAGTCTCGGGGTGTCCGGGGTGTCCTTGGGAAGTTTTCCGGCCGTTTTCGGCGTTTTCTGGCAGTTCCAGGTGTGGTCCGGTGGTCGGCGCGGTGGTCCAGCGGGCTTCCAGCGGTGGCGGCAGTTTCCGGGACGTCATCGCAGTGGTGGGATCCTCAACGCGGAGGCAGGCCTCAGCGTGGTGACGGGCTCCAGGCGGCGGCAGCTTCGTGCGACGCGGCGGGCTCCAGGTGGCGGTCGGCGGAGGTTGTCGGTCGGGCGGACCGGGGGTCGCGGCGCGCGACCCCGGGAGGGAATCGAGACCCCCATTCGGCGGGTCTCCACGCGGACCAGCGACCGGCCATGAGGGTCGGTCAGCGGTGTGGACCGTGGGTCCACGGCCGGGCCACGTGGCAGGGCAGTGGGCCGGTGCTGCGGACCGGGCCGGACCAGGCCGGTCCAGCCCTAAGGTGGTTAGACCCTATCTTTGGACACCCGTATCTTTCACTACGGGTGTCCGTTTTGTGTTCCCTCTATGGAAGTGTAATCCTCAGCCCAGGACGAAGTTTTTGAGATGGTCTCGAGAATTTTCAATTCCCGAGATGGGGGCTCAGTGGCGCGATGTGCTTGTTAAGTACCTCCCCAGGATTCTTCCTTCGGATGCCGCGAACACATCCGAGTCCATTTAAGATGTCGTCAGCGGCGTTGTGGCCCTGGAATTGAGACGAAGTGGTCCGTGGTGGTTTCAGGCGTTGAATCCAGAGTTGAGGCATGGGCCCTGTGGGCCGTCTTTTTAAGCCGTGAGCAGCGTTTTGTGAATTTTTCATCAGACGTCCATTCGGGGTGAATGAGTAGTCGTTTTGGCCTATTTTTCTGAGAGAATCACGATGGAATAGTTCGCTTGACCTCTTTCAGAACTAAGGTGTGGGCCCCACGAGATGCCGTATGGGCGTAAAGTGGTGTTGAATAACTTTTTCGTCGGGAGCCCATTTCCAATGAGTAAGTAGTTTATCTCGCGTGTTTTTCCATGAGGATTACAATGGTGTAATCTATTCGGGCGAGTGGATCCTCTTTCGAGATCTCATTAAATGTGAAAACATGAAAGGACGTTGGTCGGAGGTTTCTTTGATGCACTCTGACCCAACGCATGATCACGATGTTAGCGACACCCAATGATGGCGCGGGCAGCGCGAAGTTATCGGACCAGTTCTGGGTTTACCCTTCAGCAGGGATGGATAGTGGGTTACTCGTTGACCCTAGGGTTTACCCTATAGCGGGTCTGAGCAGTGGGTTAACCATTGATTTTAGGTTTTACCCTCCAGTAGGGATGGGCAGTGGGTCACCCGACGCCCTTTTAGGGTTTACCCTCTAGCAGGGCTGGGTAGTGGGTCACTCGACAACCTTTTAGGGTTTACCCTCTAGCAGGGCTGGGCAATGGGTCACCTGACGACCTTTTGGGGTTTACCCTCTAGTTGGGCTGGGCAATGGGTTACC
The DNA here is from genome assembly GCA_963277665.1 of Viscum album. Taxonomy (NCBI): domain Eukaryota; kingdom Viridiplantae; phylum Streptophyta; class Magnoliopsida; order Santalales; family Viscaceae; genus Viscum; species Viscum album. The sequence continues at coordinate 242,717,898 of OY728129.1, forward strand.
CAATGACTTCTTCCAGACTCACCCCCTTTCGATGAGGCTAGTCAGTGGCTTTGCTCTATGATTACCGGAGCGGGACTTTTGGTGGCACGACTTAGCGATGAGGTGGCTTTGGCATGCGGGATTGTTGGGCATCAGTGATGGATATCCTTAGAACTATTGGAGACTTTTTCTGGGATGATCTTGGAGATAGAGATCCCCTTATGCACTCGTTCAGGTTTCTTGTTGAGCATATATATATATATAAACCCTACCTTTGTTCCCACTACTTGGGTCTAGTTACACTCCTTCTAGGAGGGGCGAAGACACGTAGGGTATGCCACGTGCTTTCCGTGTCTATCTCCTCTTGGTTGGGATGGGTCTACTTCCTTTATTTTTTTGGGTTGAGCTGCATTCTTTCTATTGTACTATTACTTTGTGATGTCTATCATTTATCATTTAGTACCTCCTTTGTTGCTCCCTTGAGCTTTCAGGGCATCCTACTGAGTATCCTTATACTCACCCCTGCTTGGGCTTTGCCCGCACTTGGTGTGCCCTTACAGACGACGGACAGGTCAATCGAGACTATGAAGGAGCATAGAGGACACATGAGCTTGGGCTGTGTTCAGTGGATGTAGTAGGACTTTCAGGTGAGAGACTCACCAGCTGTTTACTTCTGTTTACCTGTTGCCGGGTTGTGACACTTTTCTGGTTGGGCGCATGTTTTTCCCTTTTTCTGTTCAATATCTGTCAGTACTTGTCAACACTTTAATTTTTTTTATTTATAGGTTGATGCATAACTGTGGTTGGGTTATAGTAGTTGTCCTTTGGTTTCCTATTTACTCTACACTTCTGCATTGAGTGAGTTGTGTGTTTGTGTGTGTGCATGTACTTAGGCAAAGGCCTCCCCGAGATTGTTACGCCTTTGATGCTTGTCGCCAGACCCTGGCCTATGGAGGCGGGCTTGGGGTAGTTGCGTCTCGAGGCTGGTAGGGTCGGGTCATGACAATTATGGCGTGGTTTTGTTTTGTGATGAATATTATTCTATTTAGATGAAAAATATACGTATGAAAATCATGGGCTGTTATGGTTGGTATCCAATATAGGATTAGCTAACCTTTGGAAACTAGGATGAGAAAATATTAGTAAAAACCCTAAGAACAATTCTAAGTATAGGATACAATTCTAGAGTTCTGGTAACAATCATGAATAAACCAGGATTAAATATAAAGTTTCATAAATTGAAATTATATATGTAATTTCACTTGATTATGATTAATTATTCTCACACCATGTTTTTTGGTTTTATTTAATGGTCAGAAACTGAAGGAACCACATTAATACTGAATGCGATGGGTAATACAATGATTTTCCTCCTAATAAATAAAATGTTATAGGAAATGAAATGAAAAATATTGTTGCTATTCTCACACAACTTTCTCAAGATATGAATCTTGTTGGACTTAAAAATGAGAAAAGGAGGGAACAAAATTATATTGAGTCCTTCATGTGGCAGCGTCCACCTTCTTTTAGTGGGCCTTCTAATGCACTATAGGATAAAAAATAGATCAGTACCATTGAAAAGATATTTTTGGTTCTTTAATGTTCATAAAATGAGAAATTAATTTTGGTAGTCTATCATTTGAAAAGTGAATTAGATCAATGGTGTAATATCATAAAGAATACAAGGAAACGATATGAAATTCACTCCATAGAATGGGAAGAGTTAAAGAACATATTTTTCAATAAGCAATTTATATGTATTATTTAAAAAAATATGGAGAAGGAGTTTCTTGAGCTTAAGAAAAAGGATGATGAATTCGTTGGCACCCACAATGAAATTTTTACAATAATTTTAAGGTATGATTCTATAGTTATCAACCAACCTCAAAGTAAGGTTCATCAATTCATCAATGGCTTAAAACCATGTCTCTAAAGGGTGTTATCCATAAGGTACTTCAATATCTATGATGAAGTCATTTTATGTGCTCTCAAGGTTGAGATATATATTAGAGTTATGCATCAATCTTATGGGTTTAATAAGAATATAGAAATACATTTTAAGAGAAAATCTAAAAAACCTAGTGAAAAGAAGATGATCTTTCCTTTATGCTCAAAGTGTAGAAATAAACATGGAGGAACTATCTTAAGGGGACTAGTAAAAATTTTAAGTATGGGAAATAAGTTCATCAAGCAATTTACTACTGAAGTGATGAAAAAAGATAGCTAAAAATGTGAATAGAGAAAAGGCTACACAAAATTCACGTACCACACTTCAGTGATTCCAGTGAAAAGAAAATGGGCATTATGCTAATCAATTCCCAAACCTAAGGGCTATCATTGATGATTAATATTAGTAACTTATTAAATAAAAATACAACAGACAATCAAATTCAATCACTATTGGCGATGTGGATTACAATAAAAAAGTGGTGAAAGGTTCACTCACCATCCACTCTAAAGAAGGTAATGTTTTATTTGATTATGTATCCACCCACTCTTTTATTTCAATATAATTTTATAAGGGTAACATCATATAATCTTAATAATTAGATGTTGATTTAGATTTTAAAACTCATAATGGTAAAACGTTTGCATCACAAGTTTATAATTCTTCTTCAGTTAAAGTTTGTGGGAAAGTTCTTTTGGAAAATATTTTGATGCTACCTTTAGTTGAATTTGATGTGATTCTTGGCATGAATTTTCTTTCACTATATGGAGATCATATGAATTTTTGAGTAAGGGAAGTCACATTTCATATTCCAAATGAATCTATGATCATCTATGAATGCAAGGATGAATACGAACTTCCAATGGAAATTACTTTCATCTTATGGGTCTTAATTCCTATAAATGAAGGTTATATATCTCAAATGTTTGGGGAGAAACTCACCATTAAGGATAAAACTATTGTATAGGAGTTCTTTGATGTCTTTCCAGAATAATTTCCAAGTCTTCTAATGAATCATGAAGTTTATTTTTTAATAGAACTCATACCGGGTTCTATTCCTATTTCAAATACTCCTTATAGAATGGACCCCATTGTGTTGTAGGAATTGAAGAATCAACTCCAATATAATCTTGAAAAGGGAATAATATTCCCTAGTGTATCACCTTGGGGTTCACCTATTCTGTTTGTTAATAATAAATATAGATTAATGAGACTCTACATTGATTATTGAGAACTTAATAAGATCACTATCTAGAAAAAATATCCTCTCTGGAGTATTAATGAATTATTTGATCAACTACATGGAGATCAATAATTTTACAATATTGATCTTTGTTTTATATATCATTAATTGAGAGTTAAAAAGTATTATATCCCCAATATGACATTCTGTAAAAGGTATGGACACTATGAATTTATAGTGGCACCTTTTGGTCTTAATAATTCCCTGCTATATTCATGGATTTAATGAACAATCAACTTATGGTAGTCTTTATAGACGATATTCTTGTATATTAAAAGAGAATGTAAGAACTTGAAGATCACTTAAGGATTGTGCTAAAGACCCTGAGAAAGTAAAATCTTTATGAAAAATTTACTAAGTGTAAATTTTGGTATTAGAGAGTTTCATTTTTGGGTCAAATAATCTCAATACAGGGGATATCTATGGATCCAATAAAGACAGAAGTTAATGAACATTGACCTAGACCGACAATGGTAACTGATATATGAAGTTTTCTTGGTTTTTCTAGATATTATCTATTTTTTTGTGAAATATTTTCCATGATTATCTAATCCGATCACCAAGTTGACTTAGAAAGGAGTTAAGTTCATATGGGTGGAGGAATGTGAAGTAAATTTCAAGGAGTTGAAAAGAAGGTTAGTCATTTCATATATACTTACACTAACTTGTAGTGGATAATGGATTATGATCTATAGTGATGCATCAAAGAAGGGGGATATGATTTATTCTCATGAAAAATGATATGGTGATTACTTATGCCTCATAAAATTGAAAATTCTTGAGAAAAATTACCCAACTCATGATTTGGAGTTAGATGCGGTAATTTTTTCATTAAAGATATGCTGGCATTATATTTATGGATAAAGGTGTGACATATATAATAAAAATAAAAGTTTAAATTATATTTTCACTCAAAAGGAGATAAATATGCTCCAAAGAAGATTGTTGGAGTTGATTAAGGATTACAACTTCTTAATAAATTACCACCCTGGGAAAGTGAACAAGGTGGTAAATGCTTTGAGTCAAAAGGACCATGATAGCCTATAAATGATTTGGATCACAAAATATCCAATGTTTATGGATTTTTAAAGGATGAATATCGAAATATTAAAGTAGGGAGACTAATCTTATCTAGCTCAAATGAATGTTCAACCACCTATGAAAGTGAATATTAAAGAGGCACATAAGGAAGATGTAGAGATGAAAAAGAAGGTGAGAAATGTTTCTGAGTTAAACTTTGATTATGATAGAGTAATAAGGTTCAAGAACCATGTTCATATCCCTCCCACACTAGAATTAAAGGATCTATTGGATAAATCTCATAGATCATCATTCTATATTCATGCTGGAATCACAAAGATGTATAGGGACCTGAAAGAGTATTTCTGATGGGATGACATGAAGAAAGATATTGAAAAATATGTTTCTCGGTGCTTGGTTTTTCAGAAAGTTAAGGTTAAGAGACAGATGTGTAAGGGGATTTTATAACCATTTCACATAACAAAATTTAAATGGGAAAACATCACCATAGATTTTTTCATAGGACTTCCCAAAACATCTAAAAACCATAATACTGTATGGGTTATAATTGACCAACTTATGAAGTCAGCACACTTAATTTCTTATTAGAGAATATTTATCTCTTGAGAAGATTGATAGAATATATATTAAGGAAGTGGTGAGATTTAATAGAGTACCACTTTCCATTACATCTGATTAGGACCCGAGGTTTACCTCAAAGTTTTGGATAAGTCTTCAACATGATCTGGATATAGAGTAATGTTTTAGCACCGCTTATCATCCTCAGACAGATGGTCAGTCTGAAAGAAAAATTAAAATTATAGAAGTCATGTTGATATCTTTCTCTGTGGATTTAAAAGGTGTTTGGGATCAACACTTATCATTGGTAGAATTTTCTAACAAAAATAGATTTCTCTAAAGTATTTATATGGATCCTTATAAAGCCCTCTATGGTAAGAAGTACAGAACTCCAAAATGTTGGAATGAAGTTTGGTAAATAAAGCTATTGGGGCATGATCTAGTTATGGAAATGGTAGATGTAACTCCCCAACCCTAGTTAACCATAGTCAGTGGATTATTACATAACATTTTCATGATCAAAAGAGATCGATTCTCGAAATACCGATTAGTTTAGTAGCCTTATAAGTATAAGATACAGACATAAGTTTTACATTACATTATAAAATGGTAAAAATAAAACATTGTGTCTACTTTGAACACACTCATACCCCTTAGCCTATTCCTGTAGGTTAATCATAATATACTTCTTCACATCCTAGAAAAAATAAAATATAAGAAAGGGGTGAGCTCAGATGCTCAGTAAAGATAACAATATAGTGAAAACTATCATAAGAAAACATAAACATTTAAGGCAATGTATAAGACTAAAAAACAAGCCTTTTAAACTTAAAATTAAGCATAATGTGGAAAAGTTTAATCAAATAATTCCATTTAATTATTCACATGGACATTCTACTAGTCAAATAATCATATGTAATATCAATATCTAATTTTATAATGGTGTAATTCATAAATTCGGACATCATAACCACATAGTAAAGGCCTCATGCCAAGACTAAATTTAAAGATTTTGTCAAGGCCTTATGCCAAGACACTAGTTTGTCTCATGATACCTACCGATGCATCAAGAGGCTATGCAGGCCCTGCCCATCACTTACAAATTCCAATGCGTTCCTTATATGAAAAGGGTGGAACATAATCTAAACATTCATATTAAAACTAGCATACGAAATGTAAATAATTTAACCACAAACCATGAATGGTATAAAAATAGCACATCCATAGTCAAACATGCAATGGCCCAGAACCACCTGGTCCATTACTTTTCCAAAACATGGATCCACTATGATGGTGTCACCGTAAGGGTGGCACCATGACGGTGGCAGAGTGACGGTGGCACCGTGAGGGTGGCACCCTGATGGTGGCGCGGTGAGGGTGGCACCGTGACAGTGGCACCGTGTCCTCACCGATTAGTCTTCGTTCTTTCCCAGTTCCCGACGTTTCCACTCCCACAACATATATTTTGACGTGAAGATGATTTAATGCCCATTTCAAAGACATTTAAAGCCCATAAATAATATCTAAAATCACCCAAGAGTCAGGAAACCCTTAACTTAACAAAATGTGTGGTTTTTCCTTGGTGTCACGCCCTTCCCCACACCTTCCAGATCTGCTCTTGTTATGCATTTCCTTATGGTTAAAGAAAACTGTTTAACACATAGCCATTATGAACACCTCTTCAAGAAGAATTGTTAAATGATAATTAATTCCATCATGCGTAACCACCCAACCACGCGGTGAAACCACGATCTGACTTTATAGCTATTCAAAATTCCATATCCCGTAACAACGGGATATCATCTTTATATCACGCTAGAAATTCTATCTTCTTTCTCTTGGCTAGTCTCCTTTTCTTCTTTGTGCGTTTGGAGTTCCCATTACCGAGGAATGTGGTGCGCCTGTGCTGGAGCCTTTCTGTTCACCCTTGGAGTCCCCGACGTTCCTCCCCTGTAAGTCACGCATCCCCAGTTCTTGGTGTGTGGAGAAGAACTTTGATCTTTGATCAACCAGGTAGGGATTTTACTTCGTCTCTCCTTACTGTGTATCATGTGGGGTGGGTACGCCACTATTTCTGTGGGAATGGATGAAACAAAACATTAAAAAAGATAATAAACAGGATGTTAAAGAATTATGGGGTGCGTTTGAAAATTCTACTGTACTCTTTCATAATTGCTATATGATGTGAACAGTATGGGATTATGCTCACTTAAATTCATGGCTATTGGTGGTATTTCCTTGCGCATTGATGAAACCTTGTATTCTGTGATGATTAAATGAATGTAACATGGAAATTTTTTAACCAACTAAAATCGGTTGGTTAAATGGATTCCCAGTGAACATCAATCCTTGTGTGGTCACCCCGGTTAACCAACAGAAAGAAGAACATAATGAATGATGTGCTTGAACCTGGAAGTTTCTTTACTTTGTTTTGGTAGTAGGTGTATTGTTCTGTTTGATGCTTATGGGGTGATGTGGATGGGGATGAGATCCCTTATTATGTAATGGTTGTTGGTTGTGAATCTGAAGCTATGTGGGACTGTATCTCAAGGCTTGGTTTGGTTCCAATGCTTCGAGGGATCTCACAAATCCCTTTGTTGTTGTGACAGTACAAGAGAACCGGGTGTGAATGATTAAATTGCTGTTTGGGTGTTTCTCTTTCTCTAGCTTGTGGTTATTCCTGTTAGTTTCCAAGTAGTGCAGAATTTACTTAAATGGGATCACTTGAACATGAAAACAAGAATGGGATCAAAGGGGAATCACTTTCTAGGATGAGTGGTGACATGGTCGTGGGTTCGGTGGTTATTGTGAATGAATAGTAATGAGGGTGTTTGTGATTAAGTTGGTTTTGGAACTCTTAAGTTGGGATGAGTGCTTGTTATATATATTATATAATCGTAGTTCTTATGGTTCTTATTCGTGCCCCACCCAAGTTGAGCACCTAGTGCCGAACACCCCCATTTTATGGGGGAGGGTGTTTTTTTTCAAACACTCCTTTGAGTGGCTGGTTATTAGCCCCTTTTCTACTCCCTTTCCCTAATATCCCAAGACTCATAGGGCAGGCTGTGACGGCCTAAGGTCCATTATAGCCCAAGATTCTTCGGGAAGGGTAGTTGTGGTGGTTGCCCAGGTGTGTGCGGGTAGGTTGTTTCCCAAGTGTCTTCGGGATGAGGCCCAAGTGTCTTCGGGCGTGGCAACAGTTGTTCTGGCCCAGGCTTTTGCGGTCGTGGTTACGTGTGGTTATTGTGGACCAGGTGTTTGCAGGCGAGATGTGTGGTTGTGACCCATGTGTGTGCGGGTGGGGTGTGGTAGTGGGACTTCAGTGAGAATAGCAGGAGAGGTTTGATGCATAGGATGTCTTCAATAACCAGTGGGGAAGTGGCGCGGGGTTCCCAGACATCAATGTGTTATTCCTATTATATTTCTTGACTTGCGTTATTTGGGGAGCGTGCCTTGGTGAGGCTTGGGTGGGTAGTTTTCCTTACTAGGTGTTTCAATTATTTCTTTTCTCATGGGGCATTAGAATGCCTCCCACTTGTGCATGAGAGCTTTTGGTTTTCCCTACTGAGTATACTTGTATGATCACCCTACGTATATAATACTGTTTTCAGGTTTCCAAGAGGACTTCAGGGATCGTGAAGGGTCGTACTAGTTTAGACATTGGGACAATTGCTGTTGCTATTTTTTCTTTCTTTTTGTATATCTTTTTGTGGCTTTCTTTTACTTTTGTATCATTTACTTTTGGAACATGCATATGAGAATGGTTTGTTTTGGTTTTACGTGTACTTCCACTTTTGGTGTTGTTAGAATTTACTATTTATCTCCCGATCTTATTAAATAAAAAGGTCAATTCCTTCCATATTGTGTGTGATTCTATACCCTTGGTTCCATTTTCCACTCCAGGACCTATTGAAGGCGGGTCTCAAGGGTCATCATCTCTCCTTCAACTTGAAGAAGGAAGGGTCTGGCAACTTGCTGTCCCTTCTCTCGTCTTAGTGAAGGCAGGTCGTGACAAAAAATAACTCATTAAATAAAATATAGAGGATTGTATTATAATAAATCAACCTCAATAAAGAATAAAATACAATGAAGTATATTGACATAGATTAAAATAATCGGTAAAACTAATTGAGAGAAATAACCCCTTTTTCTTGAAAACATTTAAAATTCGCACTATTTATCAAAGAAGTAATTTAAAAGAGATTTTTAAATCAAAGTGTCCCATACCAATTTAAAACATTTGAAATTAATTTTAATTTTAAAACATTCATGTCCATATAAATAAATCCTTAAAACCATTTTTAAAACATGGACATTAATGAGAATAATTTAGAAGAAAAAATATTTAAAACATTTAAAATGATATTTTAGTTAGAGTTCCTAACCAAATGAGAGATGATTGAATAAAAATAATTGAGGTAATAAAAACTTTATAATATCACGATAATAAAGGTATTAATTATATACTATGTCAAATTACAGTATATACACTATATAAAAGTGAATTGACACATAACAACAAGGAAGTCGCAATGGAATGTTAATTTAGATGAAATCCATTATAAAGATCGTATCCTTAGGTTAAGGAAAAATAAATGAAATAATTATGTTTGAAAAATATAAATACACTCAATATGATTGGATATTCTATGTAAATCAATCATAGGACATTCACACATATTCTTCTGAAAATAACACCAATGACTTGGATGTTTAACTCAATGAATAAAAATTGAGTTAAGATTACTCTTATCAAGTTCATATCGATGAATTGAGAATTTATCAATGGAGTGATTATGTGTATCAAAATAATATCCACACAAAGGGGAGTGGAAATTACTAAATAAATAAATAGTGATTTCACACATAATCTTAGAGTAAAATAATCAATGAAGTTTGTGTAAAACCCAATGAGTAAAAATTGAAATTAGAAATTCCCTTACCGATTTGGTAACTTATGAAACATACACCACATGAAAGAAGGATCATAAAATGAAGATTTAAATACCCATAAATTGAATTATATTTCACAAAAATAAAATCATGGGTAGTACATACACCAAACTAAAGGAAATAGTGGCAAATATAGCATGAATCTCACGAGAATAAAAAGTGAGATGGAAACCCATTACCTTGTACTTTTCCTTAGTTGAGGGTAGGTTAACCTCCCATATAATGGTGAAATAATTTTTATTAAATTATAAAGGAACCACATACATAAATATGATATCATATATGATCTTCTAATAATGCTTTGTTAATGATATTTCAGTAGTATCATTGTTTTCCATGTTAACTGACTCGTTTTCCTTTATATGTTTTGTTTCATAAGTCATGTTTTTTATAGATATGATGTGTTTGAATCATATCCAGAAATATATTAAGTTCTTAAAAATTATTTTTAATCATAAAATGAAAATTATTCTTGAATGGTTACGATGGGAAATGAAATCTCATCGCGTCGTGGAGACGGTAATCCGCACGTATGCACGAGCGACAATATCATTCTACTAGTGGTGAAATAAAATGTAACTGGATGATATATAATATATAAAGAATTATTAAAATGTTATATTTATTATTTACATATGTCATATTCATTATTATACCTATCCAAATAATGAAGTGTTGAATAACAAACTACACCACAATGTGGAGACGGTAAGCCATACGTACACACATTTGGAAAATTTTTCATTCATAGGATGGATAGAATAATGAATACAGTGGTAACATATTTATAATAACATCTAAGTATGTATAAGGTACTGGATTTATTATTTTATTATGGAAACAACAAATAAAGAGGAAGTGGAAGAAGAAAAGAACTTTGAAAGATGCGATGAATTAATTACCTCTTCTTCGGGTTCTTCCTTTTGATTTGAACAAAAGGGCTCCTTAGGTTAGATTTCTAATCAAATAGAGGCCTCTAGGTTGAATTTAGGGTATTTTTGAAGATATTTGATCATGTGTTGTCCAAGACAAAAGGCTTTGGAGGTGTGAAATTAAGATAAGTGGAAGTACCCTTTTATAAGAGAGGTGAGGGGCACTTTAGGAAAAGATTGAAACATTAATTTATTATAAAATCATTTTCAGTTTCTAATAGCTCCAAATGGATTTATTTAAAGTCTAAGGTGGGGTGGGTCTAAAACCTATCAACCAATAGGTATTAGACAGTTTTAGGTCACCATATTAACCTTATATTTTAGATTTAACTCTTAGTTAAATAGTTTAACATTTAACATGTCTTCTTGTATTTTTAAATTACATGGTTAATAAAATTAATATAAAATGCCAAGATAAACTCAAGTGGTTCATTAATGACATATCTATCATTATATAATTCATTTGTCCGAACATTATATTTTTAGGACTATTATATAATTTAATAAAATAGTATTTGTTTTAAAAACTCATTTATTCCAATTTTGACACTATTTAGTATTTTGTTTTTTTGAAAGTCATAACAATCTTATTTATTCGAAAAAAACACATTAAATAAACTCTAACATAACATATTAACTTAGAAAATTTGTGAATGGAATCAAAAGTTTCAATTTACATTTATTTTAATATTTATAACATCAATTATTTTATTCTTTTATTAATAAGGTAATTACTACATCATCATTGTGTCATAAATAAATTTAATTATTTAATGTCTAAAAATTATAAATAAAATACCATGATGTATTAAATCTCTTTATCTTTCCAATGAATATTTATAGTCTAATTTATCTTATGTGTAACCCTATATTAAAAATGTTTTAGTTATTAAACTTTGAATTTAACACTTTTAACTATTCTTTAAGAAAAATATAATAAATTTCCTAATCTAATCCAAGTGGATCAAAAGGGATCATAGTTTTTTCCTAAGGTTGGTTTTTTTCGAAATACACGTATCCAATAGAATTAGGACATGTGGTAGGCTAATTATAACATTTTTACCTTTAATTACCATATTCACAAAACATTATTTTCATCCTATTGAACCAAATTTTAATTACTGATGTCAAACATGTCTCTAGAAGTTCTGAAATTCAATTCACAGAAGTGATAAAATTATGTTTTATTCAAATTTTCAAATGTGCCTAGAAGGCGGGTAAAAGATGGTAAAAAGTTCAATAAAATTTTATATATCTATTCTTATTATAAAATGACTTAAATAAATTACATTGAACTAATATTGGTATTATGTATCAATTTTTTCTTTAAAATAAATTTAAATTAAAAAATAATTATTTTAATAAAAAGTTGACTTTAAACAATAACAGAGTGTTTTTCACTATTCATCAAAAATTGAAAGTTTTTAGAAAAATACCAAAAATTCACCCAAAGCTAATTTTGATATTCCAAATTCAAAAATGATGTCTATTTTACCAAATTCAAAACATATAATTTGTATTAATTAATTTATAAAATATTCCCATTGTCAAAACGAGGAAGTGGGTTTTTGAGAAGTAAAAAACTATTAAATGATTGATATGTGTTTATGTCCAATTTAAATGTAAAATTACTTCCAATGACCAATACTTGATTAAATGATAAAAATATAATCTTATTATACTTAAAAACCATTCAAATATATAATTAAACACTATAAATTATTTTGATTAAAAAAAGTTGTTTTCAATTAAAATTTAGTATTTTTCATTATTCATCGAAATATGAAAGTTATCAGAAAAGCACCAAAAATTTATCCAAACTAATTTTTTTATGTCCCTATTCTAAATAAGAAGTTTATTTTGTCAAATTAAATATATAAAAGTGTAAAATATTGGATTTAAAAAGTGTTCGCCATTAAAAGGTGGTAAAATTACATTTTTTGAAAAATACTTATTTTATCTGAAAAATTGTATTTTTTCTTATATTATGTCTAATAAATAGATAATATGGATGTTATAATTATATGGAGTATATAAAATTAAAAATACAGTTAATATTATTCATAACTGCTTTTTGAATGGCTAGTTTGGTAAGTTGTGGTGTGCTCGAACTTGGTGTTGCGTGTAGCACAAGCTATTGAATTAAATCAAAGAAAATAACTTACTATGAAATTTTTGGGTGTTACATTATTCCCCCCTTTTGGAAATTTCATCCTCGCAATTTTAAAATTGGGCTTGGGAACTTCATTAAAAGTCCCTCATCAGAAAAAGATTCAATAAAATTATCACTTTAAAATAAAGAAAGAGAAGTAGAAAGGTCACCCGAGATAACCCATACTATTATTATAGGTAGGAAAACATGGATATATAAGATATAATAAATAAAAAGTTCTGATGATTAGTTATATAAAACATGATTAGGATAAATTTAACAACAAGAAAACCACAAACTTATGATGGGTTAAACGATCATTAGTTTTCCTGTAGGAAAAGTAAACAGACAATGTTTTTTGTTTTAAGTTCCATTTCATAAAGTTGAGGAATTTATTTATGATATTGAATAATAACATAAATAGATATACTTAATTTTCAAGTAGAGTTTCATCCTTTAATAAATTTCTACCACTATTTCATCTTTTCTCCAAATGATGAGTATTCAAGATGACTTGGTCACACCTGAAGCGCTAGAATCAACTTCTAGAGAATCACATAATCCACAAAGGATGAAATATATATCTCCCTTGTTTTTAAAAATTAAACAAAACCAAAATGGTTATTTAAAGATCATATGATCCCCAAAATGGATAATCCTTTATAGAAAGAAATACTAATCTTAATTTCCAAAATTAAAAAACCAATACCTAAAGTTCAATAAATACCATTTAATAAACAATTGTCCTTAAAATACTTCAATATAATCCAAACTAGGATTGAAACCCAAAAATTAGAAGAATTTAATCACATAGTCTTTTATAGTAAATCTTAAAATTTATCTCCAAATAACATCAACTACTCATAAAGTCTCATACTGAAGTGTAATTAACCAAATATCATATTCTCTATGATAGGTTAATCATTTCTATTAATAAAATAAATCTCTATAAAAAAATAAATTCTTCCAAAATAAATATCCACCATTAATCCTCAAATGAAATCCCATAGTATTATATTTTCCTTAGTCATATAGTGTTCGCAATAAAGAGAATGTCTTCCAAAATAACATTTATTACTTAATCACCAAATTATTTTCCTATACTAAGGATATCTATTTCATAAAACATAAGATCCCAAATCAACTTATTATTGATTAATAAAATCATTTAACTAAAAATAATTAGTCACACTAACTAGGGACTTCACACAATCTAGTGGTAGGTGATAAATCCTAATTTCACTTTGGTTGTGGGTTCGATTTCTGTAGCTTTGTCTGATGCGACAGGTTGTCACACGGTCCGCGTGTTGTCCTTTTTCAAAAAATATATTTTATAGCATTACCAAAATGAGATAAATTCCTCAAAATAACCATAACATAATTTAACCTCTAATGTTATCTCATACCTCACATTTTCATCCCAAAAATTAATAACTTGTAATTGCCTCAAATTCAAGGATCATATAAACCCAAATGGTTCTTTATAACTATATCCACAGAAGAAAAGATAATTCTTCCTCAAATAGTATTTTAACATATCAAACTGTAGGGTTACACATACAGGAGAAAATTCTTCCAAAGTAATCCCATCAAAAAAGTGCATTAATACTTTTAAACATTTCTCCATCCATTTATTTCCACATAGGTTCTTTCTTGACCAAGTGGTTATCCTATAGAATAAGGCATTGACTCGGGTAATTCCCAGGTCCCTTATATTTACAGAAAATGACTGTAAATGGATTCTTAGGATCATTTTTATTTTCTTCTATAGTACTCTTCATTTTTCCTCAGCAATTCTTTACTTTATGTCCTTTTACCCCACACATAAAGCATTTCTTTGTTCCATTGAGACACTTTCCTGGGTGTCTCCTTCCACATTTATTACATAATGGAAATTGACCTTTATTTTCTCCATATTATCTACTATTGGAGCTCTTATCATTCTCCGCCTTTCTCTTCTTTGTTGAGTTTGGGAGTTGGTTAATGTATATGTTGTTGATCATATTTTTGGAAACATGCTTTGACATGAACATGATATCTTTTAGGCCAATCAATATTCTATTTAGTTTCTCATTTCCACTATCATGCTCATCTCGTACATCATGTTTAATGTTACTATGACATCCTTGGAATCCATCCATTGGCTAAAACCAACAAGCATAATGTGAGTAACAATAGTCATAAAATCATTTAGAGAATATCCTGACACCTTATTTTCAATATAAAACACATTAGGATTAACCAAGGTTATTTATTCTCATATTATATTAAAATCCTTCAAATCGGTTTGTAAATAAAATGTGAATTATCCTAATAATATCCCACAGGAGTGTCGTAACCAAGAGTACAGCAAGGCCCATTGTCGTGCACCAGTTCTCGTTCGAGTCTAGCTCAAAGAAGTATTTTCAGGTTTTACCCCTAGATACATATGTGTTAGAGCCACCTCTACCTACTCGTATCCAGATAGGGATGTATTGCTTGGAAAATTAACAAAATATCTACATTACCAAAATTATAGGAAGTTCTTCTATACTAATCCTCAAAATCTATCTTAGGGTAATGTTCTCTAATCAGAGTTTTTCAAAATCTAGTTTCCAAGGTTTGTACTAAACTTCCACTGATCCCAACTGTAACGTCCCGACCCTAGTTACCCATAGTCGGTGCATTATTACATAACATTGGAATGATAACGAGAGATAGAGTCTCAAAATACTAAATAGTTTAGTTTCTTTGGAAGTACTAGATACATACATAAGTTTTATATTACATTATGAAATGGAAAAACTAAAACATTGCGTGTCCTTTGAAAACACTCATATCTCTTAGCCTATTCCTGCAGGTAAATCATAATATACTTCTTCAAATACTGGGAAAAATAAAACATAAGAAATGGGTGAGCTCAGTTGCTCAATAAGGATAACAATATTGCGGAAACTCTCATAATAAAACATAAACATTTAAGGAAATGTATAAGACTAAAACACAAGCCTTTTAAACTTAAACTTCAGCATAATGTGGCAATGTTAAATAAAATAATTCCATTTAATTATTCACATGGATATTCTACTATCCCAATAATCACATGTAATATTAATATCTAATTTCATAATGATGGAATTAATTATGTTGGAAATCATAACCACACAGTCAAGGCCTCATTCCAAGACTACAAATAAATATTTTGTCAAGGCCTTATGCCAAGACACTAGTTTGTCTCATGAGATTTACCGACACATTTAGGGGATATAGCGGGCCCTTCCTGTCACTTACTAAGTCAAATTCATTCCTTATATGAAAAGGATGGAACATAATCTAAACATTCGTATTAAAAATAGCATACGAAATGTCAATACTTTAACCACAAACCATGAATGGTATAAAAATAACACATCCATAGTCAAACATAACTCATTCAATACAATATGGAGGATTTTATTATAATAAATAAACCTCAATCAAGAATAAAATAAAATGAAGTATATTGACATAAATGAAAATAATCGGTAAAACTAATTGAGAGAAATATCACCTTTTTCTTGAAAACATTTAAAAGTCGCACTATTTATCAAAGAAGTCATTTAAAATAGATTTTTGAATCAAAGTGTCCTATAAAACTTTGAAACTTTTGAAATGAATTTTAATTTTAAAACATTAATGTCCATATAAATAAATCCTTAAAACCATTTTTAAAACATGGACATTAATGCAAATGATTTAGAAGATTAAATATTTAAAACATTTAAAATAATATTTTAGTTAGAGTTCCTAACCAAATGATAGAAACTTGAATAAAAATAATTGAGGTAATAAAAAATTTATAATATCATGATAATAAAGGGATTCATGATATACTATGTCAAAGTACATTATATACACCATATAAAAGTGAATTGGCGCATAACAACAAACAAGTCTCAATGAAATGTGAATTGAGATGAAATACCTTATAAATACCACACAATTATGTTAAGGATAAATCAATGAAAGAATTATGTGTGAAAAATATAAATACACTCAATATAATTGGATATTTAGTGTAAATCAATCAGAGGACATTCATATATATTCTTGTAAAAACAACACCAATTACTTGGATGTTTAACTCAATGAATGGAAATTGAGTTAAGATTACTCTTATCAAGTTCATATTGATGACTTGAGAATTTATAAATGGAGTGATTATGTGTATCAAAATTATATCCACACAAAGGGGAGTGGAAATTACTAAATAAATAAATAGTGATTTCACACATAATCTTGGAGTAAAATAATCAATGAAGTTTGCGTAAAACCCAATGAGTGGAAATTGAAATTAAAAATTCCCTTACCGATTTGGTAAATTATAAAATATACACCCTGTGAAATAAGGATCATATAATGAAGATGTAAATACCTATAAATTAAAGTATATTACACAAAGAACGAAATCATGGGCAGTATATACACCACATAAAAGGAAATAGTGACAAATATAACATGAATCTCACAGGAATAAAAAGTGAGATGGAAACCCCTTACCTTGTATATTTACTTAGTAGAGGTAGGTTAAACTCATTTATAATGGTGAAATAATTTTTATTAAATTATAAAAGAATCACATACATAAATATGAAATCATATATGATCTTCTAATATTTCTTTGTTAATGATATTTCAGTAGTATCATTGTTTTGGGTGTTAACTAATTCGTTTTTTGTGATATGTTTTGTTACGTAAGTCATATTTTTTATGGATATGATGTATTTGATTCATATCTATAATGATATTAAGTTATTAAACATTATTTTAAATCATCAAATGAAAATTATTCTTGAATGGTTACAATGAGAAACGAAATCTCATCGCGTCGTGGATACGGTCAGTCGTACGTACGCACGAGCGACAATATCATTCTATTAGTGGTGAAATCGTATGTAATTGGATGATATATTATATATAAAGAATCATTAACATGTTATATTTATTATTTATATCAGTTATACTCATTATTATACCCATCCAAATAATTAAGTGTTGAATAACAAACTACACCAGGATGTGGAGATGGTAAGCCGTACGTACGCACGTATGGTGACTTTGTCATTCATAGGATGGATAGAATAATGAATATGTTTGTAAAATATTTATAATAACATCTCAGTATGTAGGAGGCACTGGAGTAATTATTTTTGTATGGAAACAACAAAGAAATAGGATGTGGAAGAAGAAAATAACTTTGAAGGAGGCGATGAAGTAATTACTTCTTCTTCGGGTTCTTCTTTTTGATTTGAAAAAAAGGGCTCCTTAAGTTGGATTTATAATCAATGTAAGGCCTATAGGTTGAATTTATGGTAGTTGGGAGGATATTTGAGCAGGGGTTGGCTAAGCCAAAAGGCTTTTTAGGTGTGAAATTAAGAGAAGGGGAAGTACCCTTTTATAAGAGAGGTGGGGGGTACTTTAGGAAAAGATTGAAATATTAATTTATTATAAATTCATTTTTGGTTTCTAATAGATAAAAATGGATTTATTTAGAGGATAAGGTGTGGATGGGTCATGAACCTCTCAAAAAATAGGGGTTATACAAGTTTAAGTTACCATATTAACCTTATCTTTTAGATTTAACTCTTAGATAAATTGTTTAACATTTAACATGTCTTCTTGTATTTTTATATTACATGGTTAATAAAATTACTATAAAATGAAAATGGAACCTAAAGTGGTTCATTAATGAAATATATGTCATTATATAAGTCCTTTGGATGAACCTTAGATTTTTAGGACTATTATATAATTTAATAAAATATTATTTGTTTTAAAAAATCATTTATGTCGATTTTGGCACTATTTAGTATTTGGTTTTTGTGAAAGTCATAAAAATATTATTTCTTCAAAAAAAAATAAATTTAATCAACCTTAATATAACATATTAACCTAGAAAATTCGTGGATGACATCAAAAGTTTCAATTTAAATTTATTTTAATATTTATAACATCAATTATTTTAGTGTTTCATTAATAAGGTAATTACTACATCATCACTGTGTCCTAAATAAATTTAATTATTTAAGGTATAAAAATTATAAATAAAATAAAATTATGTATTAAATATTTTTATCTTTATAATTAATATTTATATTCTAATTTATCTTATGTGTAACTCTATATTAAAAATGTTTTAGTTATTATACTTTGAATTTAACACTTTTAACTCTTAAATAAAATATAATAAATGTCCTAATAAAATACAAGTGGATCAAAAAGAATCATATTTTTTCCTAAGGATGATTTTGGTCGAAATAAAATTATCCAATAGAATTAGGACATGTGTTAGGGTAATTATAATATCATTTTTATCTTTAATTACCCTATTTACTTTTAACCGTTGTAAATAAAATTCAAAAGTTACTATTCACTATTTTTTTTCATCATATTGAACCAAATTTTATTTACTAATATAAACTGTGTCTCTCAGAATTTTGAAATTCAATTCACAGAAGTGGTAAAATTATGTTTTATGCAAATTTTCAAATATGCCTAGAAGGTGGGTAAAAGATTGTAAAAAGTTCAATAAAATTTTGTATATCTAATATTATTATAAAATGAATTCAATGAATTACATTGGACTAATATAGGTATTATGTATCTGTTTTGACTTTAAAATAAATTTAAATTAAAATATAATTATTTATATAAAAAGTCAGCTTTAAACTATAACGCAGTGTTTTTCACTATTCATAAAAAATTGGAAATTTTTAGAAAAATACAAAAAATTCACCCAAAGCTAATTTTGATATTCCAAATTCAAAAATTATTTCTATTTTTCAAAATTTAAAACATATAAGTTTTATTAATTAATTTAAAAAATATTCCCGTTGTCAAAAATAGAAAGCGAGTTTTTGAGAAGTAAAAACTATCAAAAAGATTGATATATGTTTATGTATAATTTAAATGTAAAATTACTTTCAATGACAAAAATTGGATTAAATGATAAAAATATAATATAATTATACTTGAAAACCATTAAAATTTATAATTTAATACTATAAATTATTTTCATTTAAAAAAGTTGTTTTCAATTAAAATTTCGTATTTTCACTATTCATCAAAATATGAAAGTTATCAAAAAAGAACAAAAAATTTATCCAAAATAAATTTTTATTTCCTAATTCTAAAGAAAAAGTTTATTTTGTCAAATTGAATATATAAAAGTGTCAAATATTATATTTAAAAAGGGTTCTCCATTAAAAGGTGGTAAAATTTCATTTTTTGAAAAATACTTCTTTTATTTGAAAAATTGAATTTGTTCTTATATTATGTATAAGAAACACTTAACATGGATGTTAAAATTATATGGAGTATATAAAATTCAAAATGCAGTTAAACTATTCATAACCTCTTTTTGAACGGCTAGTTTTATAAGTTATTGTGCACTCGAACTCAGTGTTGCATGCAGTGCAAGCTATTGAATTACTTTAAAGAAAATAACTTACTATGAAATCTTGGGGTGTTACAATAGAGAAGGTTATATCTATTCAACAACACATAAGAGCAGCTCAGAGCCGACAAAAAATTTATACTGATAATCAATGAAAATAACAAGAGTTTGAAGTGGGTGATAATGTATTTATATGAAAATATCCTTAGAAGGGAGTAATGATATTTTTAAAGAAGGTAAATATAAATCCTAGGTATATGATTATTTTTTAAATCTGTGATCATGTTGATAAGGTATGTTATAGGTTGTAACTTCCATTGAATCTCTCTCAAGTTCATGATGTGTTCCATGTATCTCTTATAATAAAGTAAATACTTGATCCTTCACTTGTACTAAACTCAGAAGTCATACCTCTAGATCAAGATATTTCTTATAAAGAATAATGGATAGAGTTTATTTATTATATAGAAAAATTTCTATGAAATAAGACCACTAGCTTGGTTAAATTTTTATGGTGAAACATCAAATTAAGTAGGCTAAGTGGGAACATGAGGATGTGATGAGGTAGAGGTACCATCATCTTTTGCATCAAAGTAATGAATTTAAATAGAAAAATTAATTTTAAGGGGGTATATTGTAACACCCTAATATTTTTAAGATTTTTTTCTCTTTAAATAATTTAATAACTTGCGTTGCACGCGACAACGAGTTTAAACGAACCGTAAGAAACTGTTAGTATAAAGATACCATTATAACATAGCCATTAAATTAGAAGGAATAAATATTAATAACTAAATTATTATATAAATATAAAGGTCTAACTCACTATGAATTTATTGGTATTTTCTTAGAAAATAATCACACAATTGTTAGTAAAATTGCTTTATTCATCAAAAATACATTTTCTTCAAAAATGAGTTTATATTTTTTTATGAGTGGATATTAATTTCTAGAAGATATATAAAATGGATTTGACAAAATTAATTTAATTTTTTGAATTCATCATGTAGAATTTATATTAAATTTATTTTTTATATAATTTTCTGAAAACATTTATTGTCTTAAGGAATAGTGAAAATACTGATTTTTATTTAAAACTGTATTTTATTTTAAAGTATTTACCTAGTAAAATAATGTTTTCTATTAGTTTTAATTAGTTAATTTTGATTTAAAATAATCAAATTATGGGTTTTGAAAATTATTTTATACATGAATTTATTATAAAAACATTTTTTTAAAAGAGTATTTTTTTGAAAAATTGTTTTTCATATCGTTTTACCGATTTTATTTTAAATTGCATTATGAAACTTATGTGTTTTAAATTTTAAAAATTGATACTAAATTTAGATTTAGAAGGTAAAAATTTAGTGAATTGGTCTCCTTTTTTCCAATATAAATTGTGACCTTGGTAAATTTTGATACCATGATAAAGGGTAAATCGAGTAATTTAGGTTAAAAATAAAATGATAAAGACTATAAAATGACCCTAACAGATGCCAAAATTTTATTTGATGAATATAATTAGACAATTAACACATAAGTATCTAAATTAAGTTGTTTAATGGACACTTTTCCATGAAAACGACTTATATAATATTTAAATCAAAGAAAGTTACAAAATGTCACTTTCATTGACATAAATATCACTTATGTGTACACATGGGGACAAAGGTTTGTTATGAAAGAATATAAATGTTAATTTATAAATTAATAAAAAACATTTTTATGATATAAATTTATTTTTTACTTTTTGGGTCACTTAGATGATATTATGATATTTATAATACTTTATTTAATAAAAATTCAAAGACGTCACATTCATGTTTTAAATACTATATTATTTTTAATATAGGTTTACCCCAAATATATATTCACATATAAATATTATAATTAAATATAGAAAATTTATATTTA
Source organism: Viscum album (assembly GCA_963277665.1). NCBI lineage: Eukaryota > Viridiplantae > Streptophyta > Magnoliopsida > Santalales > Viscaceae > Viscum > Viscum album. The sequence continues at coordinate 242,740,032 of OY728129.1, forward strand.
TCATGGTATTTTATTTTTATTTTTTAGTGAATAAATAATTATATTAAAAAATTACACAACGTTGATGCAATAATTATCTTGTTAATGGAAATATAATATAAATGTTATTAAAAATAGTAAAATAAATGTAATATGAGATACTTAATGTGATAAAATAATTTTATAGGTTATATTGACCTCTTAGGGATATATTAAAATATTGTTTTCTAAGTTAACTTGTTATATTGATATTTTTAAAAGTCCAAGTAATGAATAATATCAAAATTGACACTAATGATATTTTATCCAAAATAACATTTTATTAAATTTTTTAAAATTCAGAAGAAAACGTAAAAAAAAATTATAATACGGTAAAAATTGTTATAAATTGTTCATTTATGGTATAATTGACATCATATAAGTAAAAATTAAAACCTTTTAATATTGAAAAATATGTTACAATAGTTGAAATTAAAATAGGTTTAACTAAGGATTAATCAAAATGATATGGGTTAAAATAATTAAAAAACTTGTATAAAATATATTTTTTGATAATATTGCAACTTCATATCATATTATATTTTAATAAATTACCTTTTGGAGGTATTTGGATTAAGATTAAATTTATTATAAATTAATATTTTTGGAAATTTCAAAAGTTCCTTCCACCTTAGTAAAAAAAAACACCTCCTTCCTCACTTCTTCACATCAATTTGAGACTTCAAGATTGAACATAACCTAAAAATATATCTTCTAAAATTCCCTATACACATTATATAGATTATATTCTTCTCAAAATACCAACCCTAGTGTTCTTTAGAGTAAATCTAAAGGAAATTCACCGAAGAACAAGTAATCGTCATTACCAACTCTTTCAAGTCTATTTCTTCTTCTACATCCTATTCATGTATTGTTTCTATTAAAAATTAATAAATAAAGTATCATTTATATTCTGTGATGTTATTATGATTATATTAAAACCATATTTCACCTTTTATTCATCCTATGAAAAACGAAAGCACCGTGCGTGCTTACGTACAACTTACCGTTTCCACATCGTGGTGTAATCTAATTTTTTCATCACCAATTTACTTAGATGGGTATAATGATAAAAATAATATATATATATATTATAATTATAAAATTATATTAATAGAACAACACTTCCTTACCATTTCACCATTAAGGGAATTATACCATCGCTCGTGCGTACGCACGACCTACCGTCTCCACGACGTGATGCGATTCATTTTCCATGTTCACCAGTCAAGAATGATTATATAAATATATATAATGAATAAATATGATATATATTACCTTAATATCATTCTTCATATGACGTAACTATATCCTATGTATAAGAACTGAGACTTATACGACAAAACATGCATAGAAAAATAAAGCAGTTAACACCCGAAAGAAGGGTAATAATGAAATATTAGTAACAAACAGGTGATAAGATGATATAAGAGGATCATATATGATATCATAAACATGAATATAGTTATTTTATAAATTAATAAAATTATTTAAACCATTATATATGAGTTTAAGATACATACGACGGAAATCAGACCTAAGGTATGGGTTAATTTCATAATCTCATTATTATTTGGAATTGTTTATATGTATGTATATGATGGGGGAATATTTCTATTCCATTTCTTTTTTTTACTAGAAATGTTTTCAAAAATATTTTTTCTATTCTTCTAAAAATTTTTAAATACATTTTTATACATGTGTGGATTTTTACTAAATGGTGTGAAATAATTTTTTTTCATTTTCCAAAAGAGGTAATTGTGACTTTTCTGGAAAAATATGAAAGAAATTTTATCTTAAATTATATTTAATGAATGGATTTTCCAATTTCATGATTAATTAATAAATTTAAGGGTCACTTATAAGCTTTCAAGGTAATTTTCAAATAAATCTTTTTCTTTTAAAATTACTTGGCATTTAACAAAATGTTTTCAAAATAGAAATGATATTTTCCTCAAGAATTACTTCAAGTGATATCACAAAATTATTTTCCATATAAGATAAAATTATTTTATGTTAGTTATGATTTACTAGGAATATTTTTCAAGAATAATATCCTTATTCATTTTTGGTTTATTTTTTTGTACGAAGAAGTGATATTTTGAAGCCTATTTCTTTTTCATGAGTTATGCTATGTTGAAATGTTTATAAAACCCAATTATTTTCATGGGTTATGATATGATAAATGATTTATGTTCTTGTGGAACATATTTTCAAGGTTTTTATTATGTGATGGCTGGGACCTATATATCCCTCCAATGTATTGTGTAAATATTTATATCTCACAAGATGGATAGGACTGGAACAAGATGTAATCTCAGTTCCGTAATACATGACTAGAACGAGGAGTGAACTCAGTTTAGTAAGGTAATTTTTTCTCTATGATGGTATTAGTAGTGATCCTTGACTAATATGAAAATTATTTTCTAAGCTTATGTGTGTGCAACAATTTCATGTTTTCTGATATACTCCCTTGAATTATTTTCTTTATAACTCATGTATTATGAACTTTTATGATATATTCTGTAACTCCATATCCTGATCCTTGATATGTTGGATATAATTTTAAAATGTTATTTTCATGTTATTATGACCTTATACTCATGTTGTCTCCCTTGATTACATTTACTGATCATCCGAGATCACCCTTTTCTTATGTTTATTTTCCCTGTGATATGAATAGAGGTATTAAGTAAGATGTGACAAAAGGGTTATAGTTATGAAGGAACAAGTTAGAGATGATGTAGATTTTTTATGAATCATTTTTTTATCTTTCAAAGTTTCTAAAGACACTAAACCTATACGATTCTGGCGTGGTTTTGTTTTGTTATATAATAGATATTATTCTATTTAGATGAAATATATATGTATGAAAAGTATGAACCATTATAGTAGACCCAAAAAAAAACAATAATTAAATTATTAATATCTAATAATAAGTTTCAAAATCCATACTTTATAGAAATTTATAGCATTATTCATGTAAGTGGTTAAATCGACCCAATATGAACATGATGCAATTTATGTGTGAGTATGGCTATGGAAGAGATTATTTTGTTATAATATCATTATAAAAAAAATTATAATGAAATTATTTAGTTGTTTTTATTGTGATAAATAATAATTTGTAAGATTTATAAAAATAAGGTAATTGAAAAATAAGCCGTCTCTTATAGATAAATCTATTATTCTCTTGGTACATTTGTTTTTGTTGGTTATTTTTACAATGATCACTTATTGCTAATATTATTTATAGATTTCCTAATTTATATCTCTAGAATATAAATCATGAAATAAATAACATACATATAGTAAAACCATTTATAGAACCATCCTTTAAAGGTGGTGATGAAAAAACATGTCATTCATGGAGGTGGTAGTCCACAAATGTGCATGAGCAACATTTTTATTTTTTTGATTGAATGCGAGGGTAATAGATAATGGTTATATAATAAATATAATAATATATAATAATATATTATTTATAATGAAGTTATTTTATACATATAGTCATAATGGGTTTGGAGGAGGGTGTATGATAAGAATAAAGAAAGAAAGTTAATGGGTAAGTAATACTTACATTGTGATTTTTGATCTACTCTTGAAGTATCATTTGGAAATTAAGGACTCAAGGTAATTTATTAGGGTATAGTCTATCAAACATATATAGGAGCTCCATAATAAGTAAATTGGGTATTTTTTCATGGAAATTTAGAACTATCGCTATGGCATAAAATGGGTGGAAGTGAATTCCTTTTATAAATGAAAATAATAGACAAATCATTGTAAAATAATGTTAGGGAATGGAAAATAATGGAATTACATTATAATTAGGTGATTTAGATGGAGAAATATTGGTGAGAAATTTAGGAATGAATTTACAACCTAAAAATGGTACTCTATAAGGTCTACTTGTCTAATTGATTCAGTAAAAATCATGTCACACTCGATTACCCATTTTAAGACTTATTAATATTGATTAAAGTTTAACCATCATAATTATTTTATTACTAAAAATATATTATGACCTTTATTTCCAATTTTTTACACCATGAATCTATTTTTTGACCCAATTTAATTTAATTAAATTTCTAAATATTAGAAAATTAACTTTTATATTAAAACATATAATGTATTGATAAACTATTTTTTTAGAAAAATTCCCTTTTAATCATTATGTGTTCTCAATCTTATTGAATTTTGGTTACCAATTAAATGAGTTTTAATTTTTTTATATATTTTTAAACATAATATTATATTTTTAATTTAAAATATATCCATTTAATTTAAAAATAAAAAATATTTAGAAAAGTATCATTCTTTACAAAATAATTGATTTATTTTTGTAACTAATATTTACCTTGGTAACTTAATTTTTTTTGAAAAAAATTGACATTAACCCCATTACATGATTTGATCATGATGATAAATAATATTCATATAATTGTATTTTATTTAATTTATAAATGCGATAAAAATCCATTTTAATATAAGTGTGCATATCACATAATTGTTTTAAGAAACACACATCTTATAAGAATAAAATAAATCTATTACTTAACTAGTAATAACCGTTACATGGATGTTAAATTATATTATTATTATATATAAATACATTCCATTTTAAAAATTATTTAACCATAATATAATAAACTACATAGCATAAGATAATTATTTTTTTAAGAAATTATATTTTTATGCATAAAATGATTTTATTTATTATCAATTCATTAGTATTAAAAAAAATAAAATTTATTTTCTTTATTTATATATATAATTCATAATTATATTAACTATATATTTACCCTCCAATTCAAAAATTAAACATTAAAAGTTATATAATGTTCTACGGTTCATTTTGGTTTGGTGTTGCATGTGAAGCAAGCTATTGACTACCTTATATTTTAAAGAAAAATATTTAATTTTAAATCTTGGAGTGTTGCATAACTGATAATTTACAAAAAAAATAAATGATATTAAATGTTACAACACCCTATATGAAATTTGGAAAAAATTAACTACATAATTAAATTAATATTCCAATTCAGGATTCAAGTTATCCCTTTTTATTAACGATCAATCAATTAATTTGATTTTGAAACATGTTATCTACTTAACATTTATGTTTTTACATAGGGAAGTGAAGGGTATATATTAAATACATCAAACATGAATAAAAATGTTAAACATATTAGTGATGTTATGAACCTTAATAGGTTTTGAACCATACTTAAATTACATAACAGAATCAATCAATTTATAATAAAGTATTTAAATAAGATATTAAAGATTAAGAAAGAAATTTGATGATTTGTTCTATGTATTAGGTGATATATTTTAGAGAAAAAATTTGAATATATAAATAATACATTCATTGAAAACAATTATTTAATATATTTATAAATACAAATAGATTTTGGTTTATTAGTTTAGGAAAAGGAATGGCAGACAAATCCAAATAATGTACTAAGCAATTTCATATGGGTCAGAACAACCTACCACTAAAACAGTCTTAATGAGTATACCCTTGTACATTAATATTATTATATAAGTCCCTGAAAATATCTAAATCACATTCCATACTCATTTACAATCAATTACCCATGTGACAAAAAATAATCAGATAAAAAACCTAATCAAAACCTAGGGAGAATACCACAAAAATCATTTTAATCATCAATTGATAAAAAATACCTAACATAATTAAACCTAAAGGCACTGAAATGAAAATTAAAAATCAAGTGAACACTAGAAAAAAAAAGAAAAATATAACTATGCCAAAAAAATGAACAATAGATTTGAAATCACCCTGTCAGTTTGTTTTTAACCCAAATAAGAAGTAACCCAATAATTGGTATGGATTTCACTCTAACTTTTGTGAAATCATAAAGAAACAACACTTCTCACTGTAGGGAAAAATTATAAAACCAAGATAAAGTGAATGAAAAAGTAAGAGAGGGATTACCTTGATTTTTTTACATGGAATAAATCCATAAGATCATGAATTGATGATGAAGTAAGGACACTTAAATAGAGAAATAAGAGATACCAATGAGCTCATTTGAATGGATGAAATGAGATAAATCCAAATCCCCCTCTTAAGGCATGTCATAATTTTTAAAGGAAATTATAATTTTTTTATTTTGTAAAATATTCATAATTTTTTTTTTCATCAGGACTATAGAAACCTTGTGTAACACCTGGGTTCCCAGGGTTATTGACCTTTATATCGGGTACCCGACATACCCCCATTGGGTACCCAATGCCACATGTAGTCTTAAGACTACATTCACCCGCACTCCGAACCTTCACAAACTATCCAAACCAAAATGAAAACAAGAACCACATCCAAATTCATATAATAATTCTTACATAGTTACACAAATTCTAAATCAAATACTCAAATGAAAAAAATACCCCCCTAAGAAGAACCAAAAATTCAAATAGCCTTGCCCCACCCATTTCTAAATATTTTAAAAAATAACTATATGTCAAATCACCGAGACATGGGCCATCAAAACCTCTCCAACATATGAATTATCATCCTCTAGATTTTCCCATGAGATTCTTACCATTATATTCATTATCCATAAGTGTCTAAGATATATACTAAGGCATCCCCTATGTCATGATACATAACCCACATCGACCTCAAATTACCGACCATATCCATCATCTATACGTGACCCAAAACACACCTGAAAACACACATCTAACTTTTAACCCCTAAATACCAAATTTGATACTAACCATAAAATACCAAAATTCAATTTTTTTTAAAGTTATATGAATAGAAAATTCCTAAAAATCTGTTAAATTTCCCATCATGCTTTCGTTGTGTGACTCCCAAATCCAAAGAATGATTTAAGTTACCATATGATATCAACACTCCAGGTGAACCATCAACCAGTCTAAACCAAACTAAGAAACTATCCACCATAAGAATGAACACTGGTTTATCAACCTATATCTCCCACTTATACTAGTTAATGAAAACATTTATTTAAAAAAACTAGTTTTCAAATTTTATTCCAAAAACTAATTTAAAAATAAATTTTACAAAACACCAACCTTGAACATATAAAACATATTATGAGTCTATTAATGAAAATAGGCATCAATATTCATTATAAAACCATATTACACCTTTAAATAAACCCTTAATTAGTAAAATAACTCCTTTTATAAATGTTGAAAATAATTAATTAGTTCACAAAACCATCCTAGTAAAAAACCATTATTTTAAAATGTGAAAATTACAATATACAAAAATAAAAAAGATCACCCATCAAGGAGATAATCATAATGTATTAAATAGAGACATGATTAGTTTAATATAAAAAACTAAATTAAATAAAACATGTTAAAAAAATAGTAAAAACAGTCTTTTACCCATATAGATAGAATACAAGGGAGTAATATATAAATATATATTAATAAATTAGTTGAAACATACTCAGAAATCAATAGTTCTAGCATGGAATGTTAAAAAATAATAATATTATTTACATATAATAATTTTAGAAAATTAAAGAAGTCTAATGGGAATATTTATCAATAGAATTATGACAACCACCCATGTTATTACTTTAATTAATTATTTCACCCTTATTAAGGTATAAAAAAATATTATATACTTTTTTAGTTACATAAAGTTAATTAAAGTTTCTTGTGGATTTATGTATATCATAAGTATGCATTTCCTTTAAGATTCAATGATATATGATGCATCAATGATAAAAATAAATGGATCCCAGTTGAGCCTCATACACATAATATATTTTTCTTGTCCATAATTGAGGTACTAGACTAGTACCACATCTATATCATTTGGGTATATGTAACTACCTGAAAATCCTTGGTAACTTCAGCTTCAGCCATAAATAGGTCTATGATACCTTTTTTGTGAGTCACTTCTCATATATTGACTATCCTAGATCTAATATACTTTCATTCCTAACCACCCAAAAAATTCTATATGATACAAGATATCATTTCCTATTACTCTAATACTAATTTCTAATGATCATAACCTTAGTCACCTGAATGGAACCCATATCAGGCTTCCACATGATCCCTAGACACTCCCATATCCCCAAGGTCTAGTGTCAATCATGACAGGCCCTAATGTGTAGTTGGATAATAATTTACCATATTTGGTTTAATAAAGTACTTGTAATGAAAACAAGTACTATATGAATGATATATATATCACATAACAACAATACATAACCTAGGTAAAAGTTGGTGTTCCATAATAGGCATATGATACACATGAATAAGTGCCAAACATGATATCCAAACTATAACTCCAAAAACAAGAGGAACTTAACTCATACCAACAATGGTCGTGGGCAATAATAAAAAATAATCTAGATATACACTAATATATTTAGGTAATTACATAAAAAACCATAAAATTGAATGTCCATCAAATTACACATGTATGTTTTTATCATAATGTAACATCCCAGGTAAATAATGAATAATTTTTTTTCATATTTATTAATATTTACGAATTAAATATTAATTTTACTATAAAGGGGTTGCTATGTTCGATAGCGTACCCGATACGCAACAAAGAGTTTCTTTGAAATCTTACGTTGCACACTAGTAATAAAATAATATTATTTTAAATAGTAGTTAACACGTAGCTGTTATATTGGCAGGAATGAATAGAAATAACTAAATATGATTATATATGTTTTTTTAAATTTTTCTACATTTATCCAATAAAAGATAAAAGCTTAAAATACGAAAAGAATTCAATTTTAGGCATATATACTCTAACTTTCCCAAAAGGTCGACTTATCACCTTTTGATGGAGAACCGTCTATAAATATAGTTTGGTCACTCTTATACATTCTATTGGACAAAATAAAATTCTTCTTTAGAATCGGGACATCAAAATTTACTTTTGTGTAAATTTTTGGTATTTTTCCGATAAAGTTCATTTTTTTAATGAATAGTGAAAAATGTTGTATTTTAATTGAAAACCTCTTTTTAATCTAATTTATTTACATGATTAGATTATCTTTAGAATTTGTTTTAAAGTGAAATTAGAATATATTTTTACCATTTAATCCAATAGTGGTCGTTGGAATTAATTTCACTTTGAAATTGGACTTAAACTAGTGTCAATCTTTTAATACTTATTGTTTCATAAAAACACGCTATTTGCTCTGACAGCGGGAATTAATTATTAAATTAATTAATGTAACTTATATGTTTTGAATTTTGTAAAATGGACATCATTTTTGAATTTGGAATATCAAATATAGCTTAGGGTGAAGTTTTGGTATTTTTATGAAAAACTTCAATTTTTGATGAATAGTGAAACCACTAAGTGGTACTTATAAAAACTAATTTTCCGTTTAAATGAAATTTTACCACTTCTGTGTTTTGAATTTCAAAAATCCGACATACATGGTTGTCATTAATAATTAAAATGTGGTTCAATGGGATTAAAATAATTTTTTGGTGAATAGTAATTTTTATGTTTATTAATCACGATTAGAGGTAATTAGTGCAGTTTAAGGTAAAAATAATGTTTTAATAATATGAAATGACCTTGAAACATGTCCTAATCTTATTGGATGTGTCATGGACGACCATGAAAATCCATGGGTCAACTTGGGGACCCCATGGAGCCACTTTGGAAGGAAAATGACATTAATATCTTTTTATTTAATGTAAAAGTAAAAATGACACAAACATGAGTTGTTTTACTAAAACAATTTTTAAATGGGGTTATACAAGTCAGATTTTTGACCATAAATAGTCATTGGAAAGATAAAAATATTTCCTAAATCATAGTATTTTTTTATAATTTTTAGACATTAAATAAATTAAATTATTTATGACACTATGATGATGCAGCGATTACCACATTATTTAACGATTTAAATAAAATGAAAATATAATGTAAAATATAAGACCTAAACTTGTAAAAAACCTATTGGATGGGTGTATTTATAACCCTTATCACCTTATCCTCTAAATTTATAATTGTGGGACCTTTTTTATTGGAAAATCATTTTATAACAAAGTATCTTTTCTTAACTTTCCAAGAGTGCCCCTCCTCTCCTCTTATAAAAGGCCCCACCTCTACCTCCTTAACCACACTTACAAAGACTTTGGATCGGAAAAACCCTGCCCATTTTGTCTCTAAACATCCCTATCTTACTCATTTAAGCCTCACTTTGGTCATAAGTCTTCCCAAGGAAGCCTTTGAGCTCAAATCAAAAAGAGTTACCCGTTTTAAAGGTAGTGTTTTCTCTTGTGTTCTTGTGTATTATTTTGCTTCTCCAACCCTCTAAACTCTTTTTATTCATTTATTTTGTAAAAACACCAGTATCTTACATATAATAGTATGTTTTTATAATAATTATTCGATCTACACTTACACACACCTACATCTAATGGTTAAAGAACATACTGTTTCTGTGGATGACGAATTTCTGCCTCACGAAAGGATGATTGTTCAATATTCTTCCAACACATTCAAAGGTGGCCATTAAGATGTCACTATATTTATATATGATATATAATATGTTTATACCTTCCTTAAGATTCAGTATTTTTCATTTATGGCATACCTTTATGGCTTCCATTATGGGTATACGCGATATCTTCATTTTAGGAAGTGCGGACTACCGCCCCCTCAAAGTGATTTGATTCGTTAATGCAATATGTGGGACGTATAAAGGATGGATTTAAAGTTATTATATATTATGTTATACTGTAATTATAATATACCTTTATATCATTATTATTTCATTCCATTAAAGTATGATATAGAAATGAAAGTAGCGTTCATGCGTACGTACGACTTACCGTCTCTATGAACGGTGCATTTCATTTCTTATCCCCAAATGTAATATACTATTATAAGTACATATATATAATGGATATATATGATGTATGTTACATATAAATTATTAATATAATTCTGGAATTAAAATATACATATCTCTCATTTAGTTTTAATTCCATTAATATGACATAGAAATGAAAGTAGCGTTCATGCGTACGTACGACTTACCGTCTCCATGAACGGTGCATTTCATTTATTACATCTAAATGATTATGTAATATTATAAATACATGTATATGATGGATATATATGAAATATATGATATCTAAATCATGAATATAATTCTGGATATAGTGAACCTTTGACCACACGAACAACATGTAATTGTAAGAAGTCCACTTTCGACTTAAGGACCAAATATCAACAAAACAAGAATTATTAACTTAAATGATTAAATAATGTTTATAACATGGAAATAAGTGATATAAAAGGAATAATTAACTTGAAAAATGTTCTTAATCAAGTAGAAATTAACTCAAGTTTATTATTCAGGACTTTAAAGAACGATCGAGTCAAGTCAGACCCGAGGTAAGGGACTTCGTCTCAATCTCCTTTCATTGAGGCATATTTTGTTTTATACACAACTTTATTTTATAGGGTTTATAAAACCCTGTTACTTTTACTTTTATACAAAATGAATCTTTTTCTACAAAGCGTTTTACTAAATGACAAAAAGGAATGTTTTTTTAATGTACGCGGTGACAATGACCTTTGTCACCGCCGTGAGTATTATTTGGTCTTTGGCTTCCTCAACAAGCCGTAATGTTTTTAAAATGAAATAAATACCATATACTCTTTTATGTATTTTGGTATTGAAAATGGTTTTTATAATGGATTTGTTATGTCAATATATTTATGTGATATATTGTGATCAAAGTGTGGAAATGTTTTCTTTCCATTATATTTGTTTTATGTCTTATGATTTTATAATGGTATTTGGAAATTTGATGGGTGGTTACGTGATAAACCATATGATGGGTGGTGCCGTGAATACCAGGACGGGTGGTTACGTTATAACCTCCAATGCATTGGGTATGTAAGTCGGCCGTATGGCTATTACATTAAGTGATATGTGTGGAAGTCGACCGTATCGTTATTCCATTTAAGTATGTTTATGTCCCAAGTTACCTTTATATGTTATGTGATCTTTATATGGGGTTTATGGTAATATTTTGGTTACAAAAGGGTAAGTGATGATATTTTATTCAGTGAAGAGTTTTTACTACTTCATAAAGGTGAAAAGTATTACTTTGATAAAGTATACATGGTTTACTTGTTGTTTTGATAAACTAACAGTTTTCATTCTTTGTGTATCCCTTACTGAGATTTTTATGCTCACCCCAAGTTTTTTTGAAATGTTTTTCACAGGACTTATTGTGGAATAGTTTCAAGGATGGGATCAAGGGAAAGTCATGCTATATAAAACATTGAACTAGACATGTTTCTTTTTAAGAGTTTTTATTTTATGGAAACTTAGTAGAAGTGTCTAATTTGTAATATTTTGAGATGTAATAGTTAAGATCTAATTCTCTAAAACTCTAAACCTGAAAAGATCCTCAAAGAGAATTATTCATTTAATTGAATGTTAAGTAAGGTTTAAGGCTGGGGCCTTATAGTTGGTATCAGAGGTCGGTTTAGACAACTTTAGAAGTTAGAAAATTGTTAAATTATAAGTTAATTTATGGTATGATTGAAATGATATAGCATTTAAAGATTACCATGTTGCTTTGCCTAAGATATTTCTGTGTTAAGAATGGTTTTTCGTAGAGGACATAGAACAACTTTTCTGGGAAGGCATACAGTGGGAAATGACCTTTCAAATTATTATCCTGAGATGGTCAGAATCATAACTAAATAGTTTGTTGCAGTGATGGCTCAGTTGACTCAGGTGAAAAATGTTGGTTGTTTTTATTGATGATATTTTGGTGTTTTCTAAAAGTAAAGAGGAGCATGAAAGTCATTTAAGGGTTATCTTGAAAACCTTAAAAGAAAATAAACTGTATGGAAAGTTCAGCAAGTGTGAGTTTTGGTTACAACAAATTTTTTTCTTGGGTCACATTGTTTGAAAAGATGGCATAACTGTTGATCCTGCTAAAACAAAAGTTGTTGAAGAATTTCCAAGACCCACAAATGTAACGGAGATCCGTAGTTTTCTTGGTTTGGCAGGTTACTACCGAAGGTTTGTTGAAAATGTTTCATGATTATCTAGTCCAATGACTAAGCTAACTCGGAAGGGTGTTAAGTTTATCTGGACAAAAGAATGTGATGATTGTTTTCAGGAGTTGAAAAGAAGATTGGTGAATGCTCCAGTTTTGGAACTTCTTTCCAGGAATGGTGAGTTTTTTATCTACAGTGATGGTTCATTGAAAGGAATTGGTTGTGTCCTTATGCAGAATGATCAGGTAATTGCTTATGCTTCACGCCAGTTGAAAATTCATGAGGTAAATTACCATACACATGATTTGGAATTAGCTGTTGTTGTTTTTGCTTTAAAAATTTGGAGGCATCATTTGTATGGAGTAAAATGTGAAATATATACTGATCACAAAAGTTTAAAGTATATATTCACTCAGAAAGAGTTGAACAAGAGACTGAGGAGATGGCTGGAATTAATCAAGGATTATGATTGTACAATTCATTACCATCCAGGAAAAGCAAATAAAGTGGCTGATGCTTTGAGTCGAAAAAGTAATGCTTCATTAACAATGTTGCGTTTGGAACGTGATCCTTTGGTTAAGGATTTGATGAACTTTGACATAGAAGTTTTTGGTGCAGGATGTTCTTCTATTTTCTTTCAGGTATTAGGGAAATCTTCTCTATCAGATAGAATCAAGCAAGCACAGAAGCAAGATAGTGAGTTGCAAAAAAAGGTAGAGCTGGTTTAGAAGGGTAATTTTACTGAATTTAACATTGATAATGATTGTGTTTTGAGGTTTGGGAAGAGATTATGTGTGCCTTGTGATTCACAGTTGAAGAATGAGTTGTTATGTGAGGCTCATAGTTCCCCATTTTCAGTTCATCCTGGAAGTACTAAGATGTACAGAGATCTGCAGGAGTATTACTGGTGGGATGGAATCAAAAGAGATATTGCTGATTTTACTGTGAAGTGTTTGACTTGTCATAAGGTTAAAGCAGAGCGTCAGTTACCAAAAGCGATGCTTCAGCCTTTACCAGTGCCAGAGTGGAAATGAGAAAATATATCCATGGACTTTGTTGTGGGATTACCGAGGACATCTCGTGGTAATAATGCAATCTGGGTTATTGTTGACCGATTGACTAAATCTGCTCATTTCCTTCCTATTCGAGATACATTCTCTCTAGATCAACTTTCTCGATTGTATCTTAAAGAGATAGTCAGGTTGCATGGAGTTACCCTCTCCATTGTATCTGATCGTGATCCCATGCTTACTTCTAACTTTTGGAAAGGCCTTCAGAAGTCATTGGGTACTGAATTAAATTTTATTACAACTTTTCATCCACAATAAGATGGGAAGTTAGAACGAATAATTCAAACCTTGGAGGATATGCTACGAGCTTTCTCTATGGATTATCAGAGAAGTTGGGACCAACATCTTTCTTTGGTTGAGTTTTCTTATAATAACATTTTTCATTCCAGTATATAGATGGCACCATTTGAGGCATTATATGGGAAGCGGTGTCGAACTCCAGCTTTTCGGGATGAAGTGGGTGAAAGGAAGATGATGGGACCAGAATTGGTAGAAGAGATGGAAAAAAAAGTTCAGTTGATTCAGAAACACTTGAGAACAGCTCAGAGCAGGCAGAAGAGTTATGCGGATAACCGGAGGAAGGATCTATCTTTCGAGGTAGGTGATCATGTTTTTCTCAAAGTTTCACCGTGGAAAAGTGTGATGCGATTTGGTAAGAAAAGAAAGCTGAGTCCAAGGTTCATTGGACCATATGAAATTATGGAGAGAGTTGGATCAGTTTCTTATCGAGTGGCATTACCTCCGAGTTTATCTCAGGTACACAATGTTTTTCATGTTTCGATGTTGAGGAAGTATATGCCAGATCCATGTCATGTTTTGAGCCCAGAGGTAGTTCAGTTGGAAGAGAATCTCTCTTATGAAGAACAAAAAGTCCAGATTCTTGACCGAAGAGAGAAAGTGTTGCGAAATAAGGTAATTCACCAGGTAAAGGTTTTGTGGAAAAACCATATGGTTGAAGAGGCAACATGGGAATCTGAAAATGCTATGAGGGATAAATACCCCCACTTATTTTGATAAGTGAATAAAATTGCGAGGACGCAATTCCCAAAAGGGGGGAAGGATGTAACATCCCAGGTAAATAATGAATAAAACATTTTCATATTTATTAATATTTACGAATTAAATATTAATTTTACGATAAAGGGGTTTCTATGTTCGATAGCGTACCCGATACACAACAAAGAGTTTCTTTGAAATCTTACGTTGCATACTAGTAATAAAATAATATTAATTTAAATGGTAGTTAACACGTAACCGTTATATTGGTGAGAATGAATAGAAATAACTAAAATATGATTATATATGTTTTTTTAAATGTTTCTACATTTACCCAATAAAAGATAAAGGGTTAAAATACGTAAAGAATTCAATTTTAGGCATATATACTCTAACTTTCCCAAAAGGTCGACTTATCACCTTTTGATGGCGAACCATCTATAAATATAGTTTTGGTCACTCTTATACATTCTATTGTACCAAATAAGATTCTTCTTTAGAATCGGGACATCAAAATTTACTTTGTGTAATTTTTTGGTATTTTTTCGATAAAGTTCATTTTTTAATGAATAGTGAAAAACGTTGTATTTTAATTCAAAACCTCTTTTTAATCTAATTTATTTACATGATTAGATTATCTTTTGAATTGGTTTTAAAGTGCAATTAGAATTTATTTTTACCATTTAATCCAATAGTGGTCGTTAGAATTAATTTCACTTTGAAATTGGACTTAAACTAGTGTCAATCTTTTGATACTTATTGTTTCATAAAAGCATGCTATTTGCTCTGACAGCGGGAATTAATTATTAAATTAATTAATGTAACTTATATGTTTTCAATTTTTTAAAATGGAAATCATTTTTGAATTCGGAATATCAAATATAGCTTAGGGTGAAGTTTTGGTATTTTTCTGAAAAACTTCAATTTTTGATGAATAGTGAAACCACTAAGTGGTACTTATAAAAACTGATTTTCCGTTTAAATGAAATTTTACCACTTCTGTGTTTTGAATTTCAAAAATTCGACATACATGGATGTCATTAAGAAGTAAAATGTGGTTCAATTGGATTAAAATAATTTTTTGGTGAATCATAACTTTTATGTTTATTAATCGCGATTAGAGGTAATTAGTGTAGTTTAAGGTAAAAATAATGTTTTAATAATATGAAATGACCTTGACACATGTACTACCCTTATTGGATGTGTCATGGCCGACCAAGACAATCCATGGGTCAACTTGGGGACCCCATGGAGCCACATTGTAAGGAAAATGACATTAATATCTTTTTATTTAATGTAAAAGTAAAATGACACAAACATGAGTTGTTTTACTAAAACAATTTTTAAATGGGGTTATACAAGTCAGATTTTTGACTATAAATAGTAATTGGAAATCTAAAAATATTTCCTACACCATAGTATTTTTTTATAATTTTTATACATTAAATAAATTAAATTATTTATGACACCATGATGATGCAGCGATTACCACATTATTTAGCGATTTAAATAAAATGAAAATATAATGTGAAATATAAGACCTACACTTTTCAAAAACCTATTGGATGGGTGGATTTTGAACCCTTATCACCTTATCCTAGAAATTTATAATTATGGGACCTTTTTTATCCGAAAATCATTTTATAACAAAGTATCTTTTCTTAACTTTCCAAGAGTGCCCCTCCTCTTCTCTTATAAAAGGCCCCCACCTCTACCACCTTAACCACTCTTCCAAAGCCTTTGGCTCGGCCAAACCCAGCCCATTTTGTCTCTCCAAATCCCTATCTTACTCCTTGAATCCTCACTTTGGTCATAAGTCTTCCCATGGAAGCCTTTGAACTCAAATAAAAAAGAGTTACTCGTTTTAAAGGTAGTGTTTTCTCTTGTGTTCTTGTGTATTATTTTTCTTATCCAACCCTCTAAAATCTTTTTATTTATTTATTTTGTAACAACACTAGTATATTCCATATACTATGATGTTGTTATAAGAAGGATTCTAGCTACACTTACACACACCTACATCTAATTGTTAAAGAACATACTGTTTCTGTGGATGACGAATTTCTGCCTCATGAAACGATGATTGTTCAATATTATTCCAACACCTTAAAAGGTGGCCATTAAGATGCCACTATATTTATATATGATATATAATATGTTTATTTCTTCCTTAATATTTGGTATTTTTCAATTATGGCATACCTTTATGGCTTCCTTTATGGGTATACGCGATATCTTCATTTTAGGAAGTGTGGACTACCGCCCCCTCAAACTGATTTAATTCGTTAATGCCATATGTGGGACGTATAAAGGATGGATTTAAAGTTATTATATATGATGTTATACTGGAATTATAATATACCTTTATATAATTATTATTTCATTCCATTAAAGTATGAGATAGAAATGAAAGTAGCGTTAATGCGTACGTACGACTTACCGTCTCCATGAACGGTGCATTTCATTTCTTATCCCCAAATGTAATGTACTATTATAAGTACATATATATAATGGATATATATGATGTATGTTACATATAAATTATGAATATAATTCTATAATTAAAATATACATATCTCTCATTTAGTTTTAATTCCATTAATATGACATATAAATGAAAGTAGCGTTCATGCGTACGTACGGCTTACCGTCTCCATGAACAATGCATTTCATTTCTTACCTCTAAATGATTATGTAATATTATAAATACATGTATATGCTGTATATATATGAAATATATGATATCCAAATCATGAATATCATTCTGGATATAATGAACCTTTTACCACAAAAACAACATGTAATTGTAAGAAGTCCACTTTCGACTTAAGGACCAAATATCGACAAAACAAACATTATTAACTTAAATGATTACATAATGTTTATAACATGGAAATAAGTGATATAAAAGGAATAATGAACTTGAAAAAGGTTATTAATCAAGTACAAATTAACTCAAGTTTATTATTCAGGACGTTAAAGAATGATCGAGTCAAGACGGACCCGAGGTAAGGGACTTCGTCTCAATCTCCTTTCATTGAGGCATATTTCGTTTTATACACAACTTAATTTTATACGGTGTATAAAACCCTTTGACTTTTACTTTTATACAAAAGGAATCTTTTTCTACGAAGCATTTTACTAAACGAAAAAAGGAATGTTTCTTTTAACGTACGCGGTGACAACGACCTTTTTCGCCACCACGGGTATTATTTGGTCTTTGGCTTCCTCAACAAGCCATAATGTTTTTAAAATGAAATAAATACCATATACTCTTTTATGTATTTTGGTATTGAAAATGGTTTTTATAATGGATTTGTTATGTCAATATATTTATGTGATATATTGTGATCAAAGTGTGTAAATGTTTTCTTTCCATTATATTTGTTTTATGTCTTATGATTTTATAATGGTACTTGGACATTTGATGGGTGGTTACGTGATAAACCATATGACGGGTGGTGCCGTGAATACCAGGACGAGTGGTTACGTTATAACCTCCAATGCATTGGGTATGGAAGTTGGCCGTATGGCTATTCCATTAAGTGATATGTGTGGAAGTCGACCGTATGGTTATTCCATTTAAGTATGTTTATGTCCCAAGTTACCTTTATATGTTATGTGATCTTTATATAGGTTTTATGGTAATCTTTTGGTTACAAAAGGGTAAGTAATGATATTTTATTCAGTGAAGAGTTTTTACTACTTCATAAAGGTGAAAATTATTACTTTTATAAAGTATACATGATTTACTTGTTGTTTTGATAAACTAACAGTTTTCATTCTTTGTGTATCCCTTACTGAGCTTTTTATTCTCACCCCAAGTTTTTTGGAAATGTTTTTCACAGGACTTAATGTGGAATAGTGTCAAGGATGGGATCAAGGGAAATTCATGCTATATAAAACATGGAACTATACATGTTTCTTTTTAAGAGTTTTTATTTTATGGAAACTTAGTAGAAGTGTCTACTTTATAATCTTTTGAGATGTAATAGTTAAGATCTAATTCTCTAAAACTCTAAACCTGAAAAGATCCTCAATGGGAATTATTCATTTAATTCAATGTTAAGTAAGGTTTAAGGCCGGGGCCTTATACATAAATTACATAGTGCTCAACCAATAAGGTTCCAATATAAAGGGAATATACCAAAGTGCATGTATCAATTAAATCTACTAATTTATATAAATATATAAGAAAATTAGTTTTATAAACAATTATTTGTCATAAAAAATCATTATTAGACAAAGAAGTTATGAATAAGTGGAATCAATTATAAATGAAAACTCCCTATAAAGGAGGATCAATACATGATATACCTAATTTGAACCAAGCACTAAAAATATGAGACATACTAGTTAGGTAAACCATGATTCCCATACCATTAATCAAGATTCCAATAACACACATTTATAGAAATGAACCCACACATATATGTAGATGTGTGTATAACAATTTAGGGTGAAACACCAATCCAAAATGGAAAGGGAATGGGGGAACAATTCAAGGTGACTTAGTTTCCAATCCTAGATAATTAATGAATGTACATGCACATGTGGTCATGGATTTATAAACCTTCATATTCCGTCAACTAGATTAGTAATAATGAAATGTGAAGATATAGTTTGGGATTAATAATAATTTCCATACCTTTAAACTTTTCTATAACAAAAAATACCTTCTAAATATATATATGGAATAATATACCAATATATTCTCAAGATTTAACATTTCAAGTAATATTAGTCAATTTCTTTAGTATATAAATCCAATGATATAAAAAACATGTAAGAATATAAATAAATATGACATAAAATAGAAGTATATCAAAAGAATCCATATATTATAAAGGAATAAAAATAAATAAAAAACAAGTTAAACATGTCATGAATATAAGGTAGATCATACTTTTTGAAACTTTCTAGTTTTAGGAAATTCCATACATAAGTTCTGAGGTGGCTATCAATTTAATGTTCATTATTCTCCATCCAAACATGGAACCATGTACAACCTTATTATCAACTACCATTCATGAGTAATAAATTCATAGGTAAAATAGGTTTGGACATTACCAAAACTTATTCTTATAAACCCATGAAAGGGGTGAAATAAAGTTTACTATAACTTACCCATACAATGCTCTAACTCATACAGGGGTAGTAAATAGTATACTTTACTAGATTACTAAGTGATATAACATGTATAATATTCTTCTTAACTGATAAAACCATAAAAATACTATATACAAAGTTAAAGGTGGTGTGACTACTGAATATAGAATACTTATTTAATAATAGAATTATTTTCAAAGCAGATTATCATTATTGGAATCTACTTTAAAGAAAAAAAATACATTTTGGTTTATATTTATCATAAGTTTTATTTTAGTTCTCTATAATTGAAAAAACATAGTGTAAACAATATTTCTGAAAGGAAGTGGTCTTATAAAATTAGGTTATGGTGAAAGGGTTTCATATAAAATAAATAATAACACTAAGAATTCAGGAAAAAGAGACCAATGAAGGTTAAAAAAGGTATTAGATTTTGGGGGATCTAACAATGAGTTCTTTGAGTTAGGTATGATAACTCAACCCTTCACAACTTTGTACAAACTAAGAAGGCCATTATCATATATATATATATATTAGGTTCTTGGGGGTAAAATTACAATTAAATGCAAAAATACCTCATACACATGTCAGAAAGGAATACCATATCCCCCCACAGGGATATCCCTCCCATAAAGCCCTAATTATTTAATATATGGCCCATATATCCAGTGGGAATGAATCCCATCACATGTTCTGTAGGCCTAGTGGGCATAAAATCCCATTACATAGCCCATAGACCCAAAATTTTGACCCAAAGGCCCATCAGTGAATAGTTTTTCTATAGTACCTGGGCTGTTATAGTACTCGATATAATTTTATTACCGCTACAGTTCCTACTACAGTGACCACCACTGCTACAGTGCCATCATTTCTATAGTTATTTCGTTGCTACAATACTACTACAATACCACTACAGTGATGCTATAGTCCTGCGCGCCATGGGTTTTGAACCCCCAATCTCAATATAGTATTACGAGGTGGTTACCACTAAGACAAACCCCAACTACATCATTCTCATATATATTATTTCTTTGCAAGAGTTCAATAGAAAAACTTTTAGGTGATGATATAATATCAATTCCTCTCACAAAGGTTTCCTCAATAACCAATAAAAAGTATCTTTTGAACACTACTAAATATATAATTGATATGTTAAAAATAAAATTATTGGGTATTATATGTTATAAAACCCTTCAAAAAAATTGTAAATAAGGTACAACATAATCAGATTACCATTCCCATTTTGGATTCAAGTTATCCCTAGTTATTTATTATTAATCAATTAATTAAATTGTGAAACTTGTTCATAACTTTACCTATTATAATATAACATATGGAGGTGAAGAGAAAATATTAACTACATAAAAATTTTATAATAAGGAAACACCAATTTGAGATTGTATCAACCTTAATAGGTTTTGAACCATACTTAATTTACATAATGGAATCATTCAATATATTAAAAATTATTTAAACCATAAATTAACGCTTAAGTAAGAAATTTGTTATTTTTTTTCTAAATATTAAAAGATATATTATAGGGATACAATTCTAATATATAAATAATATATTCCTTAAAAACAATTATTTCATATCTTTCAAAAGATAAGAATATTTTGATTTATTTGTTTAGGAAAAGTAGTGGTTGTTAAATCCAAAGAAAGACCTAAGAAATTCCACATTGGCCAAGACCACCTACCAAGTAAATAGTCTTGATGAGTCTTCCCTAAAATTCCAAATAGATCATAGTATCCCATAAAATCCAAAAAATCACATTTTATAATCATTTAAAATAAATTAAACATATAACCAAAAATCAAATAAAAATCTAATCAAAACCTAGCCAAAATATCACCAAAATCATTATAATTGTTAATTGATTGAAATCTACAAATTAATTAGACCTAAAGAGATCAAATTCCAAGTCTCAAATAAAGAAGAATAGAAAAATAATGAGAAATAAAAGTTAATATAGGTATTAACTTGACTTTAATCAAGGGATAACTCTTTATGATCAAGCCTCCATCATGAATGAATAAGGATACTTAAAGAGGGAAAGAGGAGAGCCCAAGGCGCTCATTGAAACTTATGGAAGGAGATACATATTAATCCATCACTTAAAAGGGGTTATAATATTTAGAGTAATGAAAAATTAAATATGTTTGGGTAAAATTTAGTAAAAAATATTTTAAAGGACAACTTGTTACTTGGTATGTTTCTATCGGGAACCTGGTGGGACCCTCAGGTGCCCATAAATACCATTATTCACACTAGGTACTTGATGTACCCCCATCAGGTACCCGATGCCACCTACAGTCTTAAGACTATAGTTTCCACCACCCAAAACCTTCCTAAACCCTCCAAAACTCTCTCATTTTTTAAACCACATCCGAAATATTTTCCTTTAATTAATCAAATTATGACTTAAATCCTTGGATTAAAAGTTACACTCAATCAATCTAAAAAATTAAAAATGGTATCACCCATTCCACCTGTCAAACATTTCCAATTTGATGAAAATTAAAATCATTGGGATATGGGATGTTATATGGATTGTATCCACCCATTCAAATATCATATACATTATGTAGCTAGAGTCCATCTCATGTGATCTCATAAGGATTAAGTGTCTTATATCCATCCCATCTAATATCTTAAGCATAAAGTAGCCTTCATCCATACCCTATAATCTAACAAGGATTGAGTAGAAATGTGTATCCCATTATATATCATACTAATAAGTTAGACAACATCCATTCCATTTAATCTCTCAAGGAAAAGGTAGAATCTACCCATATCATGTAGTCATGAAGGTATCAGGTGACCCCTATCCATCTCATATATGCTTATGGATTTAATAGTCAGTATCCAACCTATCTAGTCATGTCACAACCCGCCCTCGGGGCCTGTGCCGTGACTACCCCAAGCCCACCTCCCATAGGCCAGGGGCTGGCGACTAGCACCAAGGCGTAATTCCTGATAAAAAGGGAAGGCATTGCCTTTATGAAGTAAACAAACACACAGAGTAAGTAAGCGGAAGTAAACACTAAGTAAACAGAGTACAAGTAAGTGCGGAAAACAAATGGGCCAGAATACAAACCCAAACTGAAAGTAAAGTACAACTGAAAAAGGGAGTACAACAACTGAAAAGTAAAGCCACAACGTCGAGCCATCCACTGGAAGTCCCACCTGAAGGGTGGGTACAGATATCCTCCATAGCTCCTTGGGTCCAGCCGTCCGCTCCAGGTACGTCCCGCCCAGTGGTCCACCTCCAGGTACCGACCTGCTCTGCAAGCCTCAACCACGATCAGCATTGTCCGTCGTCTGCAACCAACACAATGTAGTGCGGGCATAACCCATGCAGGGGTGAGTATACGCTACTCAGTAGGGACCCCGAGACCCCCGAAGGTCTCCCTGAATCCACAAAGGATAAACCACAAATAAAAGATACAATCATGAAGTAACATCCAACACTACTTAGGTATATTCTCATACATATACCCAAGTCATTAGTCCAGTTCGGCTCCAACATCTGAGCCCAAGTTCGATCACGTCCACACAGGATAGCACAACCAATCCACATAGGATAACACAACTCAAATCCAAAATTAAATCATATCGAAGATAATGATTGAAAGTCAAGACTCAGCTCAAACTAGGATTTAATCATGATGTCGAAACCATAGCTGCTGGGGAAACTCCTCCTCTCTCGAGTACAATGAGACTGCCGCTACAACCAAGCGCTTCCCATTAACCTTGGACTACTGTAGTACTCCACTTGTCAAGTACTGTGGGCCTGTTACTACAACCAAGCGCTTCCCACCATGGGTCTACCGCTACAACCAAGCGCTCCCCCTCATAGCCTCCAGAGGTACTCCTTCTGTTGAGTACCGCGGGTCTACTGCTGCAACCAAGTGCTCCTCCGCCGTCGGTCTGCCGCTACAACAAAGCACTTCCCATTAACCTTAGACTGCTGTAGTACTCCACCTGTCGAGTACTGTGGGCCTACTACTACAACCAAGCGCTTCCCACCATGGGTTTGCTGCTACAACCAAGCGCTCCCCCTCATAGCCTCCAGAGGTACTCCTTCTTTTGAGTACCGTGGGTCTGCCGCTGCAACCAAGCGCTCCTCCGCCGTGGGTATGCCGCTACAACAAAGCGCTCCCCCTCATAGCCTCCATAGGTACTCCTTCTATTGAGTACCGCAGGTCTGCCTCTACAACCAAGCGCTCCTCCGCCATGGGTCTGCCGCTACAACCAAGCGCTCCCCCCTGGGCTATCCGAAACACACCGAGTCGATCGATCATCAATCGTCAAGTCTCAGCCAGCTCTAGGGATTCCGCACACAGCATGCTCGTTCTGGGAGGGTCCACTCCATGAGCCAAGAGGTCGTTACTCCAAGTATCACAAAGTTCCCCGAAGAAGTTTCTCAAAGGACCGCCTCGTCATAAGGGTCTCAACGCAACAGACGACACGTCAATCGGACGCCCGATCTGTGAGTTATTATCCTTTTTGTTCCAGGGGACCGGTTGGTTTTGTGTACGAACCAACCCGACCGCATCTCAACTGTACCCCTAACTCTCATAGGGTATACTCATAGGGACTGTTTCCCAACGTGATCACCAACGCCGCTGACGGTTCTTCAAACGGACGTCCGGTCTGAAAGTTATCAGCTTTTCCGTTCTAGGGGCCCAGTTGGATTTCGGGTACAATCCAACCCGGCCATTATCCAACTGCATCCAAAACTCAGGTGAATCATTCCAAAAGTTTTTTCTCATCAAGAGGAATCCAACAAAGTTGACGGAACGTCAATCAGACGTCCGGAGCTCGAGATATAAGCGTTTCCGCTCCAAGGGCCCGGTTGGTTTTGGGTTCGAACCAACCCGGCCGTACCCAAAGTTTTCCGAAACCTTGAGTATAATTTACCAAAACGACCGTCTTGATCCAAGGATCGCATCGCAACTGACGGTGCGTCGATCGGAGGTCCATATCCCAAGCTATGGAAAAAATAACGAAAATAGTCCGAAAATGGGGGTATCGGACCCGGACCGACCTGGCCCAAGACCCCCTGGGTCGGCCCGAACCTGATCGACCCGACCCAGGTTCGGGTCCGGACCGCTTGGGCGCGGCCCGAACCGGCTGGCGCGACGCGTCCCGGCCGGGGCAGCCTGGCCCGGCGCGCTGACGCGACCAGGTGGCTCGGTTGAAACGGCCGAGCGATTTGGGGGGGAGGTGCTGCCCCCCTGTTTAATGAAACGCCCCCCACGTGGGGGCCGCTCCTGCTTCCAGCCGGGGGTTTCGAACCCCCGGTTCTCCCCCTGACCGGCTGGCCCGCTCCGGCCGGCCAGTTGCTGCACCATGGGACCGGCGCGGGCCGGTCCCCTTTCTCTGACGCCGGCGGCCGGAAACCGGCCGCCGCTCCCTGCTCCGCCGCGGCCTATGGCCGCGGCCTTGGTCCATCCGGCGTGGCGCGACGGCGCCGCGACCTTGTTCGACTTCAACGGCGCGGCGCGACAGCGCCACGCGTCCTTGCCGCATGATCCCGTGCGGTGCGACGACACCGCGCCATCTCCGTTCCAAACCACAACAAGGTTAATCAACTGAATCAAGGGAGGAGGGTCGGCCGTGTTTGTACGGTCCATCCCCCTCCCGTTAATTGATAGCAAGTGGTCCAATTGAAACGAGGAATGACGACGGAAGAATTCACGAATAAAAACAATAAATCCACTACCTCGTCGAATTCGTTGAGTGAAGGTTCGTCGTGGATTTTATCGTCACGGACGAAGGCGTCGCAGAAGGAGAGGGTCGTTTGCATCGTGGTACACGGCGTCACATTGTCGATCTCCGAGGAAGGTGTCTCCCACCGTCATCCGTCGTCGGAGGTCGGCATTCTTCGTCGGCGGCGGTGCGTTCTTCACGTTCTTCGATGAAGAAGAAGAACTTCAAGCCTTGAGAAAATTCTTCCAAGCCTCTCTCAACAAGCTCACAACTGTAATAAAATAAGTGTTTGTCTTATTTTATTTCCCATGCCAAGAATTTTGAAATTTAAAAACGAATCCATCAATTAATTGAATTAATTGAAACGTTTAAACCGTCCTATTAAAATAGGTGTTTCATAACAAATAAAAGCAAGGGTTGACTTTCATTTAAAGGGGGGTGTGGGTGCGTTACTTAATTAAAGGAAGGGGTTGAAAAAGGTGGGGATCGTGTGGGCCCCACCCCACAAATATCCTACCTAGTAGAGTAGGATATAGTGGGTCCCACTCCAATCACTTAGCTTAGGTTAAACAACTTTAAATAAAATAAAAATCGACCGCACCATTTTTCATTTATTCCTTTACTTAACCCAAAAATTTAATAACCACAACCGAGCAAACGCAACTTCGGAAATGGTGTTTCTAAGCAATTACTGGAGCTGCGATTCCATCGGTGCCCTCAGAATTCAATTCCGAGCACCGGTTTAAAAGTTAGGAAAACCCGCTCGTTCGTTTACTGAACTTACCCGAGCAAAACTTCGGAAAATGATTCCGGGCACACCGGGCCTTGGAATCCGGTGCTGTCAAAAACTGCGTTCTTGTAAAATCCAAAAGAAAATTAATAAAAAGTTTTCCTTGAATTTTACGGGTCTTTACATTACTCCCACCTTAGGGATTTACGTCCCTGTAAATCTATAACACAAACTAGGGAAACAAAAGTGGTACTGAGCACGCATCTGAGCCTTCCGCTCCCATGTGCTCTCCTGGAGGTTCCCGTACTGCCAGTGAATGAACACCCAAGGAATCAACCTTCTACGTAAGATCCACTCCTGTCGATCCTCGATCCCCAGTGGAACCTCCGTGAATGTCACCCCATCGTCAAAGTCCATCTCCCCATGGTCGATGACATGCGCCGGGTCGTGCACGTATCTCCTCAGCTGAGATGTGTGGAAGACGTCGTGCACCCGGTGCAACTGAGGTGGATGGGTCAAGCGGTAATCCACCTACCCTACCCTATTGAGGACCTAGAAGGGTTCAATGAAGTGCGGAGACAACTTGCCACCCCATCCAAAACTCCGTAACCCACATCGAGGTGAGACCCGTAGGAAAACATGGTCGCCATCCTCGAACTCTAGTGGTCTCTGCCTCCTGTCAGCACAAGACTTTTGCTGGCTCCGAGCTATCCACTTCCGCTCTTGGATGACTTGGACCTTTTCTGGTCCTACAAGAGATGATGATATTTCTTCTTTGTCGATAAGAGAAATCCGGTCTCATCCCCTAGATGAACCACGTTCTTCACCTAATACAGTCAATCCCGACATGGATGACACCAATCCATACCAAGGATGATGTCGTAAGGCCCCGACGCTACTACCAAGAGATCCAACCATTACTCTCGCCTACAAGGGTTGAGTCACACTATCGGCATCAGTGTGAGGTCATTGGGTCTCCTCCAGTAGGTATCTCAAAGTGAGGGTCAAGTCAACGGTTTTTAAAATGGAACCTCTTAGTAACAACATAAAGAGAGGACAGGAAGGTAAATGCCACAAGAAAGGTGTCTTTTATTACTGCAGCTCAAAGTACAAAGACACAAATCTTTTACAAACAAACAACAACAAATCTTGAAGCAACATGAACAAAAGTCTCCAGGTCTGGAGCTAGTTCCGCTCCTTTCCATCTGCTCCCGGAGCTCCATGATTGAAGGCCTCAGCTACCTGAAGATGATCTCTCCCATGTCCACCTGTTCCTTGAGGTCGGGGTGGACCTCCTGGTGGTGGTGGTGGAAACACCTCGAAGCGTCGTCCACCTCCAGCTGCACGGCCAGCTCCCCTGCCACGGTCTCCTGCTCCATGCGGTCTGCCTTGATCGAACCTCTACCTCTGCCTGGGAGGTCCTTCGTTTATCTGCTGATCATCTGTATGGCGGGTCGGACAGTCATGAGCCATGTGACTAACCCCACCATAGGAGTAACACTGTCCGCTCATGGTAAGTCGTTATGCTCCCTGGGTGCCTCGCACAAACGATCTTGTGTCATGCGGTCGACCACCTGTAGGTCTAGTCATTTTGGACCTTTGCTTCATCTGTCTACTTCCCTCTACAGAAGACTCTACCGCATGCCGGCTAGTGGTGGGTCCTGCTACTGGAGACTGCTCAACAAGGAAAGTCTCCACTAGGAGGGCTCGCTCTAACACCCCTGTCTGCGTCGGGATGCTATGAGAAATAACTGAAGCTCTGATATATCGCCTGAGCCCCTGCTCGAAGGTTCGGGCCCTAAAGAATGGGTCCCGTACCATGTCCGTGGAATAGTGTGAGAGATCAGTAAACCTCACCGAGTACTGGGCCACGGTCATGCTGCCCTGCCACAGCTGTAGTAGCTCCTGGATGCGCACCGCACAGAGGGTGGCTGAGACAAACTCCGAGTGGAAGATGCTCTCAAAGTCTGTCCAGAGGAGAGATGCCTTGTCGTGCACCTGGAACATCAAGCTCCACCATCTGCCTGCTGCCGCGTGCAGAAGACTCGCTGCATGGATTTCCATGAGGTCTTCTGGTGTCCCTACCAAACAGAAAACTCGTACAACTGCCTCCAGCCAATCCTCGGCTGCATGATGGTCCGTCTCCCTGCGGAACTTGGGTGGTCGCTGATGCTGAAACTCGTGTAGTAAACTAAGGTGACATGCACCATCAGCGGATAGGGCTGGTAGCATCGGTGGCTCAGCGGGTAGAGGTACCGCCGGTGCCTTTGTTGTCAAAGGGCCCTACACCGAGGCCTCGTCGCTCGGTGGGCTGTTGTCACGCACAATGCTCAGAACCCTAGATGTCTACCATCGTGGGGCCATCCTGAAAAGAAACAGGTGTGCCACAATCAAACAGTATACCTGGTGAGCTGACACAAGTAATCACAAAGAATTTTTTTTAAAACACACATGCGATCAATGTTTTCGTGCATTGAGTCGGAAATCAGAAGTTAGGGTCCTGGTGTACGGATACGTCGGCCACCACACCAACACTGGACTCCCTGGACTGATTAACCACACTCAATACCCTTAAAACTATTGCTTTATATGGAAGAAAGATCAGAGTCCAGAGTTCTTCGGTAGAACCGAACTCCTCTGATACCAATTTGTCACGACCCGCCCTCAGGGCCTGTGCCGTGACTACCCCAAGCCCACCTCCCATAGGCCAGGGGCTGGAGACTAGCACCAAGGCGTAATTCCCGATAAAAAGGGAAGACATTGCCTTTATGAAGTAAAAAAAGACACAGAGTAAGTAAGTGAAAGTAAAAAATAAGTAAACAGAGTACAAGTAAGTTCGGAAAACAAATGGGCCAGAATACAAACTCAAACTGAAAGTAAAGTACAACTGAAAAAGGGAGTACATCAACTGAAAAGTAAATCCGCAACGTCGAGCCATCCACTGGAAGTCCCACCTGAAGGGTGGGTACAGATAGCCTCCACAGCTCCTCGGGTCCAGCCGTCCGCTTTGTGTACGTCCCGCCCAGTGGTCCACCTCCAGGTACCGACCTGCTCCGCAAGCCTCAACCACGATCAGCGTTGTCCGTCGTCTGCAACTAACACAACGTAGTGCGGGCGTAGCCCGTGCAGGGGTGAGTATACGCTACTCAGTAGGGACCCCGAGACCCCCGAAGGTCTCCCTGAATCCACAAAGGATAAACCACAAAGAAAAGATACAATCAAAAAGTAACATCCAACACTACTTAGGTATATGCCCATACATATACCCAAGTCATTAGTCCAGTTCGACTCCAACATCCGAGACCAAGTTTGATCACATCCACACAGGATAGCACAACCAATCCACATAGGATAACACAACTCAACTCCACAAGTCAATCATATCGAAGATAATGATTGAAAGTCAAGACTCAGCTCAAACCAGTATTTAATCATGATGTCAAAACCATAGCTTCTGGGGAAACTCCTCCTCTCTTGAGTATAGTGAGCTTGCCGCTACAACCAAGCGCTTCCCATTAACCTTGGACTGCTGTAGTACTCCACCTGTCGAGTACTGTGGGCCTGCTTCTACAACCAAGAACTTCCCACCATGGGTCTACCGCTACAACCAAGCGCTCCCCCTCATAGCCTCCAGAGGTACTCCTTATATTGAGTACCGCGAGTCTGCCGCTGCAACCAAGCGCTCCTCCGCTGTGGGTCTGCCGCTACAACCAAGCGCTTCCCATTAACCTTGGACTACTGTAGTACTCCACCTGTTGAGTACTGTGGGCCTGCTGCTACAACCAAGCACTTCCCACCATGGGTCTGCTGCTACAACCAAGCGCTCCCCCTCATAGCCTCCAGAGGTACTTCTTCTGTTGAGTACCGCGGGTCTGCCGCTGCAACCAAGCGCTGACCCACTGTGGGTATGCCGCTACAACCAAGTGCTCCCCCTCATAGCCTGCAGAGGTACTCCTTCTGTTCAGTACCACAGGTCTGCCTGTACAACCAAGCACTCCTCCGCTGTGGGTCTGCCGCTACAACCAAGTGCTCCCCACTGGGATATCCGAAACACACCGAGTCGATCGATCAACAATCGTCAAGTCTCAGCCAGCTCTAGGGTTTCCGCACACAGCATGCTAATTCCAGGAGGGTCCAATCCACGAGCCAAGAGTTCGTTACTCTAAGTATCACAAAGTTCCACGAAGAAGTTTCTCAAAGGACCGCCTCGTCATAGGGGTCTCAACGCAACAGAAGATGCGTCAATCGGACGCCCGGTCTGTGAGTTATTATCCTTTTCATTCTAGGGGCCCGGTTGGTTTCGTGTACAAACCAACCCGACCACATCTCAATTATACCCCGAACTCTCATAGGGTATACTCATAGGGACTTTTTCCCAATGTGATCACCAACGCCGCTGACGGTTCGTCAAACGGACGTCTGGTCTGAAAGTTATCAGCTTTTCCGTTCCAGGGTCCCGGTTGGATTTTGGGTACAATCCAACCCGAACATTATCCAACTGCATCCAAAACTCAGGTTAAGCATGACAAAATTTTTGTCTCATCAAGAGGAATCCAACAAAGTCAACGAAACTTCAATCAGACGTTCGGAGCTCGAGATATAAGCATTTCCGCTCCAAGGGCCCGATTGGTTTCGGGTTCAAACCAACCCGGCCATACCCAAAGTTCTCCAAAACCTTGAGTGTAATATACTGAAACGACCGTCTTGATCCAAGGATCACATCGTAACTGAAGGTGCGTCGATCGGAGGTCCGTAGCCCAAGCTATGGAAAAAAACAAAAATAGTCTGAAAATGGGGGTTTTGGGCCCTGACCAACCCGGCCCAAGACCCCCTGGGTCGGCCCGAACCGGATCGACCCGAACCGGTTCCGGGTCCGGCCCGCTTGGGCGCGGCCCGGCCCGGCGCGCTGGTGCGGTCAGGTCGCTCGGCCGAAACGACTGAGCGATTTGGGGGGGGGGGGGAGGCGCTGCCCCCCTGTTTAATGAAACGTGCCCCCCCCCCCCACGTGGGGGCCGCTCCTGCTTCCAGCCAGGGGTTTCGAACCCCCGGTTCTCCCCCTGACCGGCCGACCCGCTTCGGCCAGCTGGCTGCTGCACCACGGGACCGGCGCGGGCCGGTCCCCCTTCTCCGATGCCGGCGGCCGGAAACTGGCCACTGCTCCCTGCTCCGCCGCGGCCTATGGCCGCGGCCTTGGTCTATCCGGCACGACGCGACGGCGCCACGACCTTGTTCGACTTCTACGGCGCGGCTCGACGGCGCCGTGTGTCCTTGCCGCATGATCCTGCGTGGTGCGACGACACCGCGCCATCTCCGTTCCAAACCACAACAAGGTTAATCAACCGAATCAAGGGAGGAGGGTCGGCCATGTTTGTGCGGTCCAGCCCCCTCCCATTAATTGATATCAAGCGGTCCAATTGAAATGAGGAACAACGACGAAAGAAGTCACAAATAAAAACAATAAATCCCCTTCCTCATCGAATTCGTTGAGCGAAGGTTCATCGCGGATTTTATCGTCGCGGAAGAAGGCGTCGCAGAAGGAGAGGGTCATTGGCGTCACGGTACACGGCGTCGCATCGTCAATCTCTGAGGAAGGCATCTCACACCGTCGTCCGTCGTCGGAGGTCAACGTTCTTCGTCGGTGGCGGTGCGTTCTTCGCGTTCTTCAATGAAGAAGAAGAACTTCAAGCCTTGAGCAAATTCTTCCAAGCCTCTCTCAACAAGCTCACAACCATAATAAAATAAGTGTTTGTCTTATTTTATTTCCCATGCCAAGCATTTTTAAATTCAAAAACGAATCCATCAATTAATTGAATTAATTGAAACATTTAAACCGACCTATTAAAAGAGGCGTTTCATAACAGATAAAAGCAAGGGTTGACTTTCATTTAAAGGGGGGTGCAGGTGCGTTACTTAATTAAAGGAGGGGGTTGAAAAAGGTGGGGCTCGTGTGGGTCCCACCACACAAATATCCTTCCTAGTGGAGTAGGATATAGTGGGTCCCACTCCAATCACTTAGCTTAGGTTAAACAACTTTAAATAAAATAAAAATCGGCTGCACAATTTTTATTTTATTCCTTTACTTAACACAAAAATTTAATAACCACACCCGAGAAAACGCAACTCCGGAAAAGGTGTTTCTAAGCAATTATCGGCACTGCGATTCCATCGGTGCCCTCAGAATTCGATTCCGAGCACCGGTTTAAAATTTAGGAAAACCCGCTCATTCGTTTACTGAATGTATCCGAGCCAAACTTCGGAAAATGATTCCGGGACACCAGGCCTTGGAATCAGGTGCCGTCAGAAACTGCGTTCTTGTAAAATCCAAAAGAAAATTAAGAAAAAATTGCCCTTGAATTTTACGGGTCTTTACAAGTCACTGTTAGTCCTATAAAATTATACCCCTATAATATTCATAATTGGTTAGTGACTAACTCATCTAATAATTGAAAGCTTATTAATTCTCCTCCTTGAATGAAGATAGATGACATATCACTAACCCATCATAATTTCTAAGGGATCTGGTGCTTCGTCTGAAACTCATACCACTCATTGAGAAATCATTCATAACCTGGTATCATTTTTATAGATCCTCTTGAGAATAAAATAGTACACATATTTATCCTCCGGTGATCACTTGATTTAAAGGCATTTATTTCATTCATACCTTAAATTTATTAACATATCAAAACATCAAAAAATATCAAGATAAATATAATCTCAATCATGGGAATCTCCCTTCCCAAATCCTAACCCTTATATATAACCCATTTAAACTCATGTGGAATGAACCCTAAAATACCCATAATCTAATACATTATATCATAACTTACAATTCCCATGACTAGGGTCAAAAGGAAGACCCATAATTAACAATCACACGGTACTCTACCCCTTGGTAGTTCATCACACATAAATATACTAGAACATCATTGGTATTTGTCATTAGCCCATTCGTAACCCACTTGTCCCCCCTCACTTGGTGACTTAGTCAAAAAGGATCATCACCGTCTTCTCAAGAAACACTAATCCCAAAGATAAATCTCTCATTTAGTGGATAAATCACCAATCCACCCTAGGTAGATCTCTTTTTAATATCACCCTAGAAATATTAATTATTTTTTCAATAATCATATATCCATCATGAAAGTCACTACCCATGGTTAATCCAAGTTTACTACCACCTAATAACTAATGGTATCTACTATTTTATGTAAAACCACTACAAAAATTACCTGGTACTGGATACACAATCATTAGGCAATAGTGATTTTCCCCCTACAGTAATACCAACACATCTAGATTCCTGCACCTGTACCTCCAAATTTCCCCCGAAACATAAAATTCATGTAAAAAAATTCCAAATTCAATAATAAATCCCCAAAAAATCATTTTTAAATTCAAATTTAAAAATCATTTTTTCCTTGGTTCCATTATATTCTGATAATTTTCTGATTACACCAACACTTGATGAGGTGGTTCATTATAAAATATACACTATATCACTTCTCATACTTGAGAATAATCCTTGTATATCAATATTAGTTGAAACTAATCACTATGATCTGATATCACTTCTAATTCCCAAACTATTACTAGTTATGGTTATATTGATATCTCACACAAACTATTAAGACCTTCTATTCCTTAAATGACTCTTTCTTTATCCCATCATACATAAAAGTTGATCCTAGGATGACATATCCAAAAAAATCCACGCCATCATTATCGATTAGGTATGAAATGAATCATTCAATATCCCACTACACTAAACACATCTGAAAACACAATATCTTATGCACTAAAATAATAACTAAATTTATAGACACCATGATAATGTTCTGTTCCTGGAGAAATTTTCATACTACCGAATCATTGGAATCATACTCCTCAGGTCAATGTCATTTTCCTACACCAGACCATTTCTCATTCAGAGTTTCACCCGAGTACCTTCAAATCATTCATATAGAATTTTATAGCACTCAAGACTTTTCTATCACATGAAACCTTGATCCATTGAACTAATAATAATTCTCTCCCATAAGTACTAAAATTCACTAAACCTATCATCATACTAGAACATTTCTTCTAATTTTTCCTCCTTCAATTACCAAACATACCAACTCAATCTTTATGTGACAATTCAACACTCATGTTTTTAATTTTCTTAATCTTTGAAAAATATAGGCTTCTTACATTAAAGTACTAATGTGAACCACCAACCAACAATGGGGTGATCTCGCTACTCACATAACTCCTGATGTTCACTGTAATTCTCTCAATTCAAGGGTTACACAATCAACCATTTGTGATATGATACCCTCCATAAGGCATCATTTATCATTATTCTATTAGAAGAAACACCCAATTTCATCATCATCCAAACACATATACTTAATATCCCCAGAAATTTTATACCGACATACCCATCCCATAAGAGACACTCTAGAGTTTATGACATCATAATGATCTATGATAACAAAATCCATTTCCATCAATGATCCATCCCCATAACACCCATATACTGGTAGATATATCAAGGTTTGAAACCTCAATCATAGCTATAATACTCTTATGTTCCCATTTACTATGGATTCAAAACTCCCACACTGAAAAGTCCACACTTCCCTAGTGTGAAAGTCACCATGGTTATCATACCCTCCAGATTACTCCAAATTGTGTTGAGCCACTATACCCCTCAATATTTCACTAAATTCATAAATCATATCACTTCCCTTCATATTCATCTATGGTTATTTCTCATGACTCTACAATTGAACAACTCAGTATAATCATGGTTCTCAATACCTCATAGTCATTCTCATACGAATATCATATCTCAGTATATTGTTCCTCATTAATTACTCTACACTATACCACCCCTAAATTAACATCTATTCTAAATTATTCATGATTTAGTATCAAGGATATAACATACTTATAAATTTATTAGCTAACACAAGATTTATACACTAATCCAAGAGTCATATCATAGCCAATTATACCCCAAGTGTGATAATTCAATTAATCTTTCCAAAATATCATAAATAGACTCTAAGAATCCAAGTACTATAAAGAGTCCTTAACTCTGGAATCATATAATATCCAATGATATTCTCATCATCCTCTAATTGGAATGAGTCACACGCTACCCAACATTAATTACACCCAACTGATCACTAATCTCAACATCCCCAAGTTGAGATTAGGTCATACCCTTGCACACACTGCCAATGAAGTGTAAAAACCTAAAACTAATATGCTTATGTAAAGGGGATTCTTTAAACTACTCTCACAAATGTATATAGACACCATAATTTCCTATAAAATATTATTCCCAATAAATTTTACACCCTAGTTCTACCATCCTATTCCTCTAGACTCATATAATTATGAGTAATATCCATTAGTTAATGACTAACATGCCTAATAAACTAAATTTCCAAGACCCCCTACATGTCAATCAACATTATTATGATGCAAAATTTGTGGTTCACTCCAATAAATAAATAAATTGACTCAAATTACCATACCCATCACTTGATATCACATTTCTTATGTGTCATTAATGTCACACAAAGCATCTACCAATGCTTCCCATCTATAAGGGTATCCATATGCCTAAGCTAACCTATCACTCTCTAGATTTCATCAAATATCCTAACCAATCTTAAAAAATATATTAAATTCAATTTTTTATCCTATTAATGTATGTGAATCATCAATATCATAAGTTATATCTCATAATATATAGTATTTCATACAAAATTATGGATTATACACCTCTATAAATCATAATTCAAGATGTAGTTCTCACACTTTAGTCTTAATATCTCAAGGAAACTCATAAGATACAATTGTTATCATTATGATCTCATCTATATTAGGTATCCACACAACCATACTACCTAATCTATCATCATTATCATTACATCCATGGTAATATCAATGGAATATCTATTTAATGAATCATATCAGGGAATTCATCATAATTCTAACTCTATTAAGTAGAACACCAAAAATAATTTATTCAATAAACCATTGAATAAGTTGTTTTTAATATTTTAAATAACTGAATCCTTTTTCAAAAAAACATTTTTCTTAATCACACACTCTTATTCACATGTAATATGACCTTGTGTACTTTATATTATGTATAAAAAATTCCTCTTTCCACCCATTCCAAGTGAAAAAGTAAAAAAAAAAACTCATAAAAAGTATACATCGTCAATATCAACTCAATTTTAATAATGAAATAAAGAAATATAATCTAAACTACCAAGAAACTTATATTTCCTCCCATACACATGATTTTTAGATATAAATATGATTTACAAACCATGTTTTAACTATTATGGCTCCATATGCCATGTTAAAAATTATAATATAATTAAAATCAAAATTCAATGGCACTTTATAACATTTTTATCAAGGTAACTATCTAAAAAAATTAATCTAGAGTACTATAGACCTCAAGTATACCTACATGCACACTAAAGTTTGTGACATGTGGTGGGGGTCTAAGAATACCACACGAGGAGACTATACTCTCAGTATCATAGTATACAATAATTAATGAATAAAAAAATACATAAAAATACCAAAATCATATAACATAGAATAATAGTGAAAGACTAATTACACAGTAACATCAAACCATGCTGTAAGAAATGATACCCAAGCAGATCATACAACTATACATCAATATAAGATCACATAGTGGGGAAATAATATACAATAAAAAAAACCAATAAAGGAGGGACAAGCACGAGCACTCAACCTCTCCCTAGACAGGTATCTACATCCTTATTAAACTCTTCTAGCTCACTCTCCTGTACTATAACCCACCACCCTAACTTTCATTCCAACATTTTATTTTCATATACACCAAGATACTTATACAGGGTGTGATAATATAACTTAGTAGGCCACTATTAACAATTCCCATAATGATAACTATATATATGTATATGTATGTATGTTTGTATATATATACCACATTAAATGATAGTGGTAGATAGTCACATGCATAACACGTGTCATACCACTAGATCCTTAAGAATCCACACTGAATTTTGACTCATACCAGCTTCATCCAATACTGGGAATGGGATAGAATTTACCATCGTTTATCTTACATAGTTTATAGTATAGGTACAAAGTCTCCCTAGATCCAAAAGTATGAATTGGGTGGCCAGCATACATTTCATGTGATTTAATAGGATTGGGTGTCCTAAATCTATCCTTTTAGAGTTCATAATTATTGGGTGAGCAATGTATATCCCATGAAATCTAATAAGGATCTGGTTTCTTGCATATATCTTGTTTGATCACTTGGGTAGAAAATTTCCATACCATTCAATTTCATAAGGATCAAGTGTCCCCTATATATATAGTCTAATATAGCAGGCATTAGGTAGCCAAAAACTATCCAATGTAGTATTGAAATGATTATATGGATTATATTTATCATATATGATATCATATGAATCAGGTAGACTATATCAATATTGTAAAAAGTCACAAGGAGTGGGTGGTCAAGGACCATTCTATCTCATCTCATAATATTTAGGCGAACAATGTCTATCTCATTAAATATTTATAGTATTGGGTGTTCAATGTCCATATCATTATATATTATAAGAAATAAGAAACTAGTATCAATCAAATTCAATATTATATATATTGAGTGGTTACTGTCCATCTTGAGTATATCTTTAGATTGGGTGGATGATGTCCATCCCATCCAATAATTGGAAATCCACCTAATTAACACCATTATCATGTGTTTAGTGGGTAAATGAGAAAATAATAAATTCATTAAAATCTTAATAATTCCAATCCTGGCATGAGGATGGTTATCCTACATCCAACCTATCCAAATTTTTAAGGGATTGAGTGGCCTATATCCAACCCGTCATGTTCACACTAAACTTATACAAAGCCTTTCATTTTACC
Organism: Viscum album; assembly: GCA_963277665.1. Lineage (NCBI taxonomy): Eukaryota > Viridiplantae > Streptophyta > Magnoliopsida > Santalales > Viscaceae > Viscum > Viscum album. Next base: position 242,778,661 of record OY728129.1, read on the forward strand.
ACTATATCTACTTAAGCATAAAAAATTACCTATCTCTATCCTTTGGGGATCCCCCAAATAGAAAAACCAATCTGGTATCCACCCCTTAGATAGATTAATGTCTCACAAAAACCCACAATATATGGATTATCGTAGTCATGAATATAGGTGTCACCATAGTCTGGCCGAATCATATCTCTTTATTATAACCCATCACACCTAATGTGAATCACATACTAACATACCTAACATCTAATATCATAGGTTTTAACTTACCATTATCATAATTAGGGGCATAATGTTGACCCATCACTTCTAGTTACGCACCTCTATACCCCTTGGTAGGTTACCTATTATAAATATACTAGACAATAATTGTTATATGTTATTAGCACATTCCCAACCCACTAGTCACTAATCATTTGATGGATTAGTCAAAAAATATCATCACTATCCCATAATGAATAATAAACCCATGATGATTCACTTTATGGGTGGTTAAATTACTAATTTACACTAAGGGGGTCACTTTTCACTATTACTCTAGACCTAAAAAGGCCTTTCTCAATAATCAAAGCCCCATCACAAAGGTCACCCCTCTTGAGAAATCCAACCCTCAAAGTTTCACCCAAGGAACCAAACACTAGATTCACTACGAACTCATTGATCAACGTAAACATCATAATCTATAACATCATATATTTTTGAACCAAATTAACATACCCTCATTGGGGTTTTACACCATATAACCTTAAACCATTATCTAATTAGAGTCACAGAGAAACCAAAGGACTAAGGGGACACATGTAGGATCAATACAATATCCCTACATAGTATTTACTAATTTCTAATTATTAAATTATCCTCATAAACTCTCAAATGGTTCAAACACACTTTCTTACCCCTCTTAAATATCATGTAACACAAGAATTTACATATATAGTAGGAAAAGTAGGTTCCTCTTACCTCAAACATGGAGTTATCCCCTTTTAATAAATACTCATCCACTTTATCCAAACTCAACCACCTTATCAAATCACACATCATCCATCATCTACATCCATATTCCCTTATCTCACTAAAATACCCCACCTAGTTAATTATAAACATTTTATACCTAATTTACATTATTGATTCATAAATAACACAATTATGAATGATTGGGGAAAACTCACTAAGTGAAATATGCATACTAGAAGCATGTTTATCAAGGTGAGATCCATTAATAATGTATCATTGAGCCTATAATACACCAAATCCAATTTTTAAGAGTTCAAACCTACCATAAATTTCTTACCAAATCACCAAAAAACAATAATAACATCACTAATACACTTACCTCAAGTGAAACGATGTGTGAAGGATCACAATAATCCTCTCCCAAACTCCTTTATCTTCCAAACATGAAAGCTCCATTATATCAATATTATTCCATGATACTCTGGTGAAATCATTCTAAATTATGAAAAATACATCCAAAAAAATTTAGCAAAAAATATTATTAGAAGAGAGGAGGAGGAAAAAGAAGAAAACTAACCTCAATCAATAAATAATTACCACTCAAAATATAAAGATCAATGGTGTATGAATAAGGGTAAGAGAAGGGGATGAGGATTGGTCTTACCTACTTTTAGTTAGATAGAGAAAATGTCCCTTAAAGGGTGGTGTATTTTTAAAACATAAAATTCTAATTTTACCCCTCTTAAAAATTATCATTGGGCATATCAGGTACCTAATGAGTACCTAACAAGAATTTTTTGGACACCTAGTGTATTTACTAACTTTTATATACATCACCATGTATTAGGTATACCACCAATATCTACTCAATTTAATCATATATTTTTTGAAAAGACACCATATCAATCATTGGGTACCAGGTACACCATTATTGGGTGTCTGATAGTACCTGATTTCCTTACAACAGTACCAAACTTTTATATTCCTTTATGAAAACCTATAAATTTAAATTGAAAACCCCAATTCTCATTAAAACATTCCAAATTCAATACTCAACCACCATCAATTACATTTGAATCCCAAATTTCATAATCATCCCAAGTTCAGTTCAATCAGAGTCTTATGATCCTTTTATTACACCAAAAATTGATATCACAAGTCTTTATAAAGATCACCGATGGGCATCATTTATTTATAAGAGCAAAATTTTTTATTATAAAACTTATAAATTAAGGCTAATTTTCCATTGTTTTCTATATTGATGAATATTTATTTATTTGAATTGTTGATATTAATGGAAAATATCTCTATAATGATGGATAAATAATCCTTGATATAAGTTTCTATCCACAAATGATCAGAGATAAGATCTAAGGTAATGTTCCATCCTTTCTCAGGTTGTACAGTTGGTGTTGAGTTGCAGCCTACATCCAAAACTTCTAGAAGACATTAAATTTATAAGATCAAATTAGACCCAACTTTATAGGATTTTTAAAGAGAGTAAAACCACAATTTTAAGTTAAAATTCTTTTAAAATTATTTGTAACCTGATGAGAGAATATAAATTTTAAGAAGTTACTGAAAAATATTGAAATGTTTTGGATAAGGGATTTTGGAAAAATCTATTTTGGTTCGGGGTTTGTTGTGTATTCTTATGAAAACATTATTTCCTATCCTTAGATCCACGTTTTATGGTAAAATTATTTCTTGTTACAAAATTTTATGTGAGTTAAATGATGATTTATTACAAAAATATTTATTGTTTAATTATGATTTATTTCTAGTTTATTTTACACTATTTTGGTGATTTTTTGATATTTTATAGATTTAAAACCAAGTATATTGGGGTAATAGAATATCCACGTGATCATTAATGAGAAAAACCATGATTATTAGGTTTTTTATCCTTTTGGTTTAAGGTTTATGATTTTTGAAATAATTTTTATATATAATTTTGGACCAAGGGTTATGTTTAGTTAAGGTAATGGTGTGATTACTAGAATTGGTATTCAAACATATATTTTAATCTTGTAGTAAACACATAATGAATTGTTGTATTTTGAATTATTTGAAGAAAACATGAAAATGGGAGAAACCATTACATTTTACTCAAATAATGCCCTTTCTACCATACAAGTAATGGATTTTAGTTTTGTTCATTCTTACACATCATTTGATTTTAGATGGCACCTAAATAATTCATAAACCTCATAGTCATAGGGTATATCAATGATCTTAATGGGATCAACCCATACTACCAACATCAACCATGTTAGATAGTATATGAAAAAATAAAAAATTAATAAATTAAATGACACTCATAATTAACTATTTACTATATTATTTAGTTTGTTTTGGTTTATGTGTTTCTAAATTTTATGTTTATACCTTGGTATATGCTTGATGACACCATTTTTATATTCTTAAAATACTTATTCATATTGAACTATTAGTACTAAAATTTTCATCATAATAAAGACTACAAAACACAACCCCCTTTTACATAGTTTGAAATAATCTATCATACATTGGTGTTAATTGAAAATTTATATTTTATGATTACTTTTTTATGATAAAAACTCACCAAAAAATATAAAAATATTAGATAATTTAATATTTATAATGTATTTTATATCACAAATAATATATTTCAAGAGTATAAAGGATAAAAACCAACATATCAACTTATATAATTACTTTTTTAAAATTCTTTATTTATAAAATAAAAAATTCATTAAATATTTTTTTAAAACCATCAAATGAGTTTAATTTTTATATATGATCTGTCCTTTTTTTATTTTTATTTAATAATAAAATGTAATGTTTAAAATAAATCCCAAAAAATAATAGCCTAAAGAAATAAATACACAAAAATTAGTTTAATATAATAAAAAAAATATAAATTATATTACTTCAAATTAACTGAGTAAAATAATTTTTTAATTTTTATACCTAACAAATATTTTTATTTTTAACCTTTTGTTACTATTACTAAATAAAAATTAAGAAAATTATTAAAGTATATTTTGAGCAAAATTATTGGTCCACTCTTGAAATCCTTGGTTTTAACAATCAAATATCATTTTTATTATGTTTATAACTTATTTATTTGATATAAAGGGTGTTTTAAGCCAATGTTGAAGGAATTGAGAATATTTTCATACTTTGGTAGTTTTTCATCATTTTTTAAAGCATGGTTGACCATGTAGATTACAAAAATCAACTGGGAGAAACATTTCAAGATTTATAGAAAAGAATAGTTGATTGAGTAGAGAAATCAGATCGACCATTCTATTCAATTCTAGACTAGCGGAGTCTATGAAGAAAATATAATAAATTCAATCACGCAGTTCAATGGAGTCAACAATACAAAATAACCAGATTAACTATGTATATATTTTAAAAGTTAAATTCAATCGCAAGGAATGTAAATTGATCACATAGTATAATTAAAGTTATTACATAGTAAAAATGGATTTAGTCACGACTATATAAAAATATAATTTCTATAAAGTATGAAAGTGATCAAAAATTAGACTTTAAGTGAAAGTGATGGTACATATAAGTAACTGTGAATATTTTTATAGATATTTTGAATAAATTTATCCCAACAGTCACTGACACCTCATTTAAGAACATTAACTATTACCATTGAAGATATAATATATCAATGTTAACTAAACATGCCTCTATAAATCCAAAGATCATATTATCATGATGAGATTTAAATGGGATATTTTAGATATAAGGGTTGTAAAAATATATAATGATACTTAATGTGAAATTTATCAAATGTTTTATACATTAATATTATAGGTTTCAATTAATTTTTTTTCATGCTTATTGAATATGTTTGAAAATTTCAAACCCAAAGTTAGATCCTTAAACTTCCTCAAAGTTGACACTATTTATCACTTTGACTACCCATACCAAGAATCCATGATTGAGAATAACTATAAATTAAAATGACCAATCATCTGCTTTAGAAAGTTAAGAAGAGAACTTGAATACTAATATCATCCCTTATCTTTCTTTTTCATTTGATAAAGCACTTATAATTTACTTTTAGTCTTTATTTTTTGGGACTCTTATTGTATAGTAAATAAGTATACTATAATTAATTATTTTCTTTATTAAATTTTTATTCCCACGATGCACTATGGAAGAGTTTCCTAGATTAAAATATAAAGTAGTTGTATCTTCTTTGTATATTTAAAACCTATTCTAAGTTATGAGTTCACCTTTAGGGTGTAAAAAAAATCTTATTATAGATTTATCTTGACTATAATTCAATCGAATGGAAGGAATAGATATATTTCTTATATATAAATCCTTGAATAATTTTTTTGTGTATTTACTTATTTATAATATTTATTTATATTTTTATTTACTACTAATATTTTAATATTTATTCTCTTTATATTTTTAATCTAAACAAATTTTGAGTAAAATATTTTATAATATTTTATTAATTAAGTATTATTTTACTCTTGTTATTTATTTTATATAATGAGTCTTTCATTTTGGTTTGAATAAATTCATTTCCTTGAGAAATTTTATCTAGTTATAAGGATCAATAATAAGAAATTTTCTAGATATTTTTACTCAAATTAGATAAAAGATTTTATAATTGGAAGATAATACAGTCTTTCTAAATGGTGAACTTGTAAAGGAAGGTGATCAAAAGGAATTTAAAAATATTATTTGGAGTTTATAGTATATTAAATATTTGATATCATATATTTTATATATTGTTATGTTTTTTTCAAGGTACCAATATGTTCCTATGGAATATAAATTCATATTATAAAAGTGGATTATAATATATATCAAAGGTATTATAGACTTTAGTTTGAACTATGAAAAAAATGAAATCGTGATATTTCTAGATATACCAATATAGATTTAGATAACAGTGTTTGATTATTAGAATTCCATGTCAAATTGAATGTTTTTCTTAGGAGAGTGGTGTATTTAATGGCCCACATAGAAATATAATTTTTATTCATTTAGTATAGAGAAAAAATATACTAAGTCTACTGAAGAAATAACTCAATTAATATATATGGAGACACAATTGGAATATTTGTGAGTGGAAGTGAAATTACACTCATTGGTGAGTAGTGATGTTCAAGTTTCCATTAATATTTTATGAAATACAGTTTGGTATTCTTAATAGTGGTATATTGATAACAACTATCATTTTATCAAGGAGAATGTGGAATACGGATTATTTAAGATAAAGTATGTTCCTGTAAAGGATCTAGTGGAATTTTTTTATCAAGCCACTACCTATGGATCACGATTGAAAAATTATTCTATAGTCACAATATTATAGCCACTATTTTCAAAACTATTATTTTAAGTGATTTTGGTTGATATATATTCATGTTTTGGAAAAAATAAACTAGAGGTTGGATCTATAGCCACAATTTTCCAAAATAATGACAATATCTCAACCTATAGTAATTGTTTTGGAAAACCATGACCGTAGGACAATTTTTTTATTAACTTTTATGATAATAATAATAAAATTATTATTTTTTACTTTAAAAATATTTTAATATATAAAAATATAAATAAAAATATATAAACAAATACAAAAAATTACTTTATCATAGCTGTTAAGTAGTTTGTGTAATAACATGCAGGATAAAATTCTAAAACCTGGCGATAATTTTTTTAGTATTATTTTATTTTTATGGTAATTTTTTAAAAAATTATGAAATATCTCAAAAACTATGAACTTAGGTGTCAAACTATAGTACTGGTTTTTAAACTATGACCATAGGGAACCTACAATCATGGTTTGATCAAAATTGAGACGATTGTCTTACCCGATGACCCCTACAACCACAATTACCAAAACTATCATGTTTTCTTAACACCAAGGTTTTAGAGGATATTTTTATAGTTTTTTTTTGTGAACAAGTGTTTATTAAGGTAGATATTGATACTAGGAGATTTTATGACAATGGGAAATTATTGAGACCTATAGGGAGTTTTCTAAGATCAAGAGGTTAAAAGAATCTCTTACATTATGATTATTATTCAAAGGGGAAGAGAGATGTGAAGAGAATGGAAATGATATGATTTCGTGTTGTATTTTATTAACAATATTGTCTCTAATAGGAAGATATAATGATATTCCCAATGTATTGATAGACAATCACCCATTCCTTTTCATTACAAGATGGATGATGACGTCAAGTTGGTCGTCTTGTTTCTAGAATTATATTGTGTTAGTTTTTTCTATCAATACTATTTTTGATGGGAAAGAAAAACATGGTGCCCGATGTGTTGATGGTTTCTCACCCATTCATTTTAATTATTATAAATTTTAGGATATAAATTTTGATATCTTCTTTATGGTTCACAATCAAACCATGTTTATTTTGAGCTAAGGAAGACCATCTTTCAAAATGTAGGTGGTCATTGAGAAATTTCAAAAGACACTTCCGGAACACATTAGACGACAGTATGGGAGGTCAATATCATATACATATTTATGGGGGACTTATTTTTTAATTTTGTTCTCTCTTATATATTTAATATTTTTTATTAATCTTTTCCAAATCCTAGTATGGTACTAGATACCAGCATACTAGTTATCGATTAACACCTTGTGTCGATGTGAACATTTCTATACATCATAGGTTTATTATATTACCCTTGTTAGTTAGTGATGTTATAGTTTAAATCTTCATATATTTTTACTTTTAAATTCATCATTATCTAGGGTGTGGTTGGTTTTCATGATATTAGGTCAGACAAATGAGAGGGGCTTCCTATGTATTCCTATGAACAGAATCAGAAATAACATGGTTTGGTTTCACAAAATAGGACATGTCATACCTATTAATGTTATGTGACAAGGACCATAAAGGTACATTTTAAGGTTTTGTATCCATGACCAATGGAATTTTGGGATTGAATCTCAAGGTGGAATTATACCTATTCTAATTTATAGTAATAAAATCCTGCATATTTTAAGTTTCACAGCTTAAGGTCTTATGATAGGACTATATAATATAGTTTAACATCTCGTGGTGAGGATTTATATTATGAAGTTTAAATACATGAAGCTATAAATTCTATATGAATGGTTCCTAGAAAATGTTGGTGTGGTATTTAAGTATCGATATACCATTCTCATTCATCTTATTTTTCAATAACAAAATAGGAGAAGGAATTATTTCTCCCAGGGAATATGACCTTTAGGTAGAGTTACTCCTAGAGAATATGGGACTTTTAGGAATGGTGATTACTAATCAAGGAAAAAATTCCATTGGGGATGTCTTTATGGGGAATATGGACAATTGAGGATGATTAATTTTAGGGAATTTATCACATTTAGGGGTGATTTCAAGGGTTGTATGGATTTTTGTGAACGAGTTGGGGATTATGTATGGGTTTCCCATGTGTGTGTGGATCATAATGGATCATAAATATGAGATAATTCATGAGGTAATAATTAATGCTTACACTTGATAAGGAGGCTCACATATAGGTCTACTTTCCTCCAATTAATAGTTGGATAGGGAAGGACAACTACACCAATAGGGAATATTGACTCATGAGATATTGATTTAGGGATTATACAAAGTATAAATCCCTTATGATACTATTAAAAAATAAGTATTTATTTGGGGATTATTCACATGCTATCCATAGGTGTATACATTCACTTATCATCTATTATTAATGATATGAAGAAGGGAATGTGGAATCATGGGGAATATGGCCCAATGAGAAAGGTGTTAGGGTGCATGCATGTGTTTCTTTACATGTTCCTAGGAATAATTGGAATGGATGTTTTCTATGGACTTTCTCTATCTCTCTATATATCATTAAATGTACCAAAGTGGGGTTTAAATTGACACTTGGAATCCAAAATGAGTAGGATGATCCACTTTGGGTTTCATGAGTGTCCTTATGATAAATTCCCTCATTATAAAGAGTATACATGATTATAAAATCATTGAAGGTTCTATCAGTTAGGGAGGAAAAGAGATAAATTCCTTTTATTAATGGAATACATGGTCAATGGGGAAGATGCTAATGTGAACAACCAAGTTATTTAATTTAGGTTGTTGTGGATGGGGGCTTAGAAGGTAGGCACCCAGGTATATGATCTTGGAAAATAACTATTCCATGTTAGAGACCTCAAAAAATAGAGAATCATTGATGAGAAACTGGGTGAGTGATCTCCCTAGTGGGTTCATGAGAAATAGTTCTCTGTAGTGTTGGGTCTTGGGAGAATATGGTGCCCAAGTGATAGGTATAATGAAGTGGTATCCCTAGTAAAAGAGTATGAGTGATGGTTCACCTTAGTATATAGAGGAGGGTAAAGTTTCTCCCCATTCACAAGGTAGGTCAAAGAGGTCACCCTAGCAGCAAGGATAGGTGTAGTGGTTGTCATAATTATATGTAAGGAAAAGTGGTTTTCCTAATTAAAGGTATGGAAAAGTGGCCACCCTAATTAAAAGTCCTAGGTGATGGTCAATCCTATTATATATGCCACTAAGGATGATTTAGGCACACATCTCTATAGTGTGTCATTAGGTGAAGGGTATTTTAGCATAGTTTTGGATAACTATAGAAAACATGGTATCCCATAAAGGTTTTAATATTCTAATCCTTATGGTGAAATAATTACCCTAATTTTTTTTGTTTCCTTAGATTTTTGACATTATTATTCACCTAATTGAGACATAGAAGACCTGGGAATCTGAATGGTTGTTCTAGATGCATGATGGGAGTTCCTAGTGCCACTTAATATTTCTAAACTTTATAAAATAGAGACTTGAGGGGGGTTTATTTATTATAAAATAGAGGGACTAGGGTGCATGATGGGGTGGGAATGGAAGGTGTTTCATGTCAATGAACTTATTAATGAGAGAAGAATTAAAGTAGTAGCCATGATAGTGCACTCACACAAATGGTCTAGGGAACACCTAAATACTTGGGTGAGTTAACAAGGGTGAATATCTAGGGACCCATGAAACGTGACTTGGGTGCACAACTAGGACCTTATGTGAAGCGATAATTCTCCACTAATGGCTTTTTTATTCTCTATATCAACATTACTATCTTTTTCCCACAAAAGCGAACCAATAAATAACCCCATCATAACTGGATCTAATTAGAATAATGAGGATCCAATTCTGATGTAAGTGTGAATCTTCCATGAAAATTTATTTACAGAAAGAATAGTGGTTACCATATCAAACTAGGGCATGGGATGAGTGTGCTCAGCCCTACCCATGTATTGTTTGTGTTGGAAGTTGGGAATTATGTGTTAGTCAAAATGCACTTGTAGCTGAGGGAATAATGGGCATCATCCCCCAGGTAAAAAATATGGATCCATCTATAAATAGTAACCCTCCCACACTTCTACACACTCATCAGAATTGAGAGAACCATAAATCACCATGATCTCTATTTTTTCAAGTCCATTGAAATACCTGAGGTTAGCATGCATCCTTCATGGTTTGTACTGACTGAAGAAATATGGTGTTGGGTGCTACTAAGCTTCACATATCTCATATACTTGGGAGAAGTGATCTAATTGAAGTATCTAGGATAAGATACATGTGATAAAGAACCTAAGAAACAAATATTTTTAGCAAGGATACTTGGGAAAACAATCCTGTGTGTGCACATATGGGTGAAAAAATTTACTTTGTAAAATTTTCATCTTGTTATTTTTGAGAACATTTTGTCCTATCCTTTGGATAAAATACATATTTATCACTTATGTTTTTAATATAATGTATAAATCCCTTGAAGGTAAAATATTTCTTAGACTTCAGTCACTATTTTTGATTTTGAAGTCAATTCTTGGATTGAAGAGATGGTTTGTGATATTGGATAGTGTTACCATCAGTAGTGTACACCCCTCCTACCACCCCTCATAGGGATTCTATGAAAACACCATCAAGGGTAACCTTCATCTGACTTCCTTCAGTTATACAATAATTTGATTCTGATAGAGGTCATCATCCTATAAAAAAACCTTCCCCACTCTTGGTTATCCAATTATACGAATTTGGGAAGAGCGAACATCTCCTCAAAGTTTGTATTTATCTAGGAGGAAGAAAATAGATAAACATGCATGCTACACCACTAAAAAACCACCACATACAACCATGCACATATAATGGAACCCTAGACACACTTCCTCACATCCATCTCCTACTGATCATCCACTAATCAACTAAAAATATGGAATGAAGATTAAGAATTTCACTCTAGAGGTTGTTTTAAACCTGAAAGGAGATATTCATATTGGGTTTACCATTTGTGATTTTAATTCAATGATAAGTTATAGGAGGTCACAATCTTTAAATACATTGAGATATAATGGATGTGCATATATAGGAACACTAATTTGATCTCATAAATATCGATCCACTATACCCAACAGACAAATTCAATTTGTTTAACACACAAGGAGGTCATAATCTGTTTATAGTATGTCTATAAGGTATTTAGAGCACCAATCCTTAGGGTTATGTGTGATTAATTCCTCCCCCTAAGGATATATAATGATATCTTAGGTGTATTACCACATTAGTCTAAGCACTAATGATGGAAGTCATAAATTTCATAGGGAAGGAAACCCTTCCATAGGATGACATTAGCTTAAATATAGGAATAAAAATGTTTCTAGTGACTTGTGGGAATATGCCAATCTATAAATGCCTAATGGGGTTACCATCATTGAAGAAATGAGTGGGTCCATGAACATAATAGCCAGATTTAGGCTATGGATGATATGAATAATTGGGTTATGATATCAACCCCAACATCCCACCCAAGACTCAAATGGAATAATTTTTGATATTGTGGATGAGAGGCTACATTCTTCCAGTTTATAACCCCAACAACTGAAATAGGCCTCGTTCATTTTTGATGGAAACTAAAATAGTAGATTGGGATCCATTAGGTCTATCAGTTCTAGTGTTGGAGAAGATACACTAGTTTTTATAGCATGTCTACAAGGGTAAGGATTCATTTTGGATTTCAGGGCCTTCCCAAGTGTTTTCGAGGTGGATGAAAGTATACTTAAAGTCATATAAGATTCTTGGTGAAGTTCACATACAATAATTCATATTCCATCCCTTAATACAAGTCATTTATTAAATCAAGACAATATTATTATGGAACAATGTTGCACTAAAGATATTGAGACAATATTCAGAGTTTAACTTCTCCCCTTTTAGAGAGCCTCCCATAAGGATGATCATCAATGAAGGTTGTAGTGAGTATGAAGAATTGTCAAACATTATGGATGTTAAGGATTAAACCCTAGAAACCTAAGCCAAATATAATACCATCTATGAGGATTATATGTCTAACTAGTTCACATACCAATTCTAAGGATTCCAATATCCAACAGTGGAGACAATGACAGAAGTTAGAATATAGTGGAATCCCATTGCAGTGAAGAAACTTTGGATGAAGATAAGATAAGTGACCATTGGGATCATGATTAAGATTCCTTCCCTAAATGCTTTTTCATTCTAATAACTTGGTATACCTAATCTAATATATATTAATATCCCTAGGGAATGTTATAAGAAATCATTAATAGGGTCACTATGAAGTTGAACCTAAATAGAGGAAGGTAAGAGATGAAGAATATCCACAAAATATATACAATTTAAGAGGTAATTGAGTCATCAAATCATTCACATCCACATACAACATAAAATTCAGAGGAAAGGATCCAATTATTTATGAATTTGGGACAAGATTATCATGTTAATAACAATATGCAGAGGCCTCAACTAAGGATGAAAGGCCCAAAAAATAGCTAAAATCATAAGATCCGGAGTTATCCAAAAGACTAGGGTGAGATATGATTGATGACTCCTTAGACTATATATATTCTCAGGACACTCACTTATGAGATTTTGTTTTTCTTGCTATGCACCCCATGAAATTATGGGATACCCTTTATAGTGGTGTTTTTCTCCCTGAGATTGGAAACATGAAGTCACCTTGCACTTTGGTAAAGCCCCCACCCAGAATCCTAGAGCCAGTTCATTATTTTATTACATTGGCATGATTACAAGGAATAAAATCCCAAATGCCCAATTAGTTTAGTAGTCTTTGAAAGCCAGATTACATATATAATACCCATAATACATTGGAAAAAGGAAATAAAAACATTATACATAATAAAATGAAATAAACAACATCTTTGAATGCTTATTCAAAGATTTCTTCTTCATAACATGGGGAAATGAAACATAATAAGGGTGAGATAAAATGCTCAGTAAGGGTAAGTAAAGAATAAGAAATAACTAATCAATAGGAATAGATTAACATAGAAAGGTAAATAACTAATAACACATGACATCCAGATAACTAGATAAGGAAATATAAATATGTAAAAGTAAGAAATTTAAACTCATTCCATCCAAATCAATAAAATGAGAATGAAATGTATCCATAGATATGTCAACACAAAATTTCATGTATGAATAATAATTAAATATAAATGAGGGAAATGATTAATTATTGGATTCTAAGTTTCCTAAGAACATTTTACCTTTACCGTCAAGAAATTTCACAATATGGTTTACAACATATCGGGTAAAAACCCATCTGACTTGATCAAATTATTTGTCTCATGAGACAACCGATGCATTGAGGGGCTATCTATAACCGGGCCCTACCCATGTCGTACCATTCCAAAGAATTCCTTATATTCATGAACAATGTGTCTTATCAAAATGTCCACATTGAATAAAAGATATAGACTTATCAATATTTCCCTAGTGAAGGATAAGTAATAATAAGGGTTGTTGACATTAATGGATGGAGATATCATTGAAATATCATAAAAACAATCTTGAGGGAAATGAAATTTTAAACATGCCAATGTGTCCCATACCACATTGAAACATTTAAATCATAAACTCCATGAAGAAATAATATTAAATTAAACTTATAATATCATGAAAATAAGGATGTTCATGATATAAAATGTTAAATTTTAGCAAATACACCAAATAATATTTAATTGGTGCATAATAAAAAAAATCTCAATGGAATTTAAATTGAGATGAAATCCCTTACCTTACCTTCCTTTCGATGTGCAGTAATTATCCTCATATATAGTAGTTTAAAATATGTTACTCACTTATACTATAACTATAATAATGTTTATAATATCATATATTAACTTCTTAGAATATTTTTTTACCCTTTTGTTAACACTATTTTATTATTTTAGCTACTTTTGATGTTAATTTCCTAGTTTACTCAAGTATGTTTTGACATGTTACATATTGTTCATATTTATTAGATCATTATTTAAAAATATAAAGATTTTAAACCATGAATTAATTATCTTTTATATTAATTACGTATGTATTTATAATTTTCCATAATATTTGGAGATAAGAAATGAAGTGCACCGTTCATGGAGACGGTAGGCCGTACGTACGCATGAACGCTACTTTCATTTCTTTGTCATATTTAAAGAATGAAAAATAAATGATAAAAAAGTATATAATAATACCAATATAATATTTATGTTATATATTTTATATAAGTTTCTTAAAATCATCTTTTATACATTCATGTAAGCCATGAATGAGTCATATCACTTTGAGGGGGCGGTAATCCACATTTCCTTAAACGAAATTATCATATTTACAAAAGATGGAAAACATAAAGGTATATTCTAAATAAAAATTATAGAATCATAAAGAAATTATAAATATCATATATAACATATATAAATATATTTTATATCATAATTACCACCATGATATATAGTAAAGGAAAAATGAACAATCATCATTTTGTGACTCAGTAGTTCACCATACACAGAAACAATATATTCGTTACCCATTAGATGGTGGTGTGTGTATGTTTATGTATAAAAATTTAAACTAAAACATCCTATTATATTTATGATAATTTTTTTTGTTATATAGGCATGTAATTAATATATTTTAGGGGGGTGGATAATGGAAATGAAACTAGAGATCTTGAGAGAATACATTACCTCTTAATCAGGTAACTTCTTTTGGTTTGTACCAAAATATTTCCTTGTAAGGATTTATGCCCCAAGGTAGGTTTCAAGGTCTAGGGGAGGGATGTTGTAAATCTATATGGGTAGATATTTTCCAAACCTTACTGGTTTTATAGGTTTTAGGAAGGGAGATAGGTGGTGTACTTTTATAAGGGAGGAAAAGAACTCACTTGGTATTTTTGAAAAGAAGTTAGGTGAACCTACGTTTTTACCTAAAAAAAGTCCTAAAAAACCAAAAAACTCAATAATGGAAGGTTAATGGCCTAATTATGGCTAGATAATGGGTTTTGGACAAGTGTATAGGTTATTTGGGCCCTTAAGTTAAGGGATTAGTCCTTTATTAAGATTAATCTAGCCTTAATAATTGTAATTAATATTAATTACATTCACTAATATATTTTTTTCAAAAAAAAGTTGGTATTATTAGACCTTATAAATTATTCCAATTCCAAATTTGGAATTAATTTTTCAAAATTAAAATAAAATAAGTTACAGAAATTAATTTAAATTTAATCCCATAGACGGGACGACAATGCGGGTTTTTAAGGTAAAAATGTTCAAAAGTTAGCTATGTTTTAATTATCAATTTCAAGGTGAAATTGATTAAAATAAAATAAATTGTATTTATTTATAAGAATATTATATAATTAAACTTTAAAACCAATTGAAAATATTATTTAAACCTATAAATAAATTATATGGAAAATAGTTTTGAACAACAATTCAGTATTTTTAACTATTCATTAAAAAACGATATGTTTATGAAAGGTATAAAAAATTCACTGTAACGTAATTTTTATTCTTAAATTTAAAATATAAAGTTTATTTTGACATATTAAATCAATTAAAGTGTCAAAATTAAGATTTAAAATGGGTTCTTCATTAAAAGGCAATAAAATTGCCTTTATAAAAATATAAGTTTTTAAGTGTAATATTTGGTTTGTTCTTATCTTATGTTTATCAAATATATTGGATGAACTTAAAAAATATTATATTGAATATAAAATATATATATTAAATTCATATAACTCACTAAGTTTTATTAATTAAATCTATTAGGGTAAAAAAACTTCGTGAAAATAATAATATTTTCTTTTATATTCAATCGTGTTTCATATTCATTTCTAATTAATTAATAATGAATTCATTTTAAATTTGTGTAAATCATACATTTTCATAAATCTGTTACCCCTTTTCATAACTACTAATTTAAATCCTAGGTTATATCCTATTATATTTAATAATATATCATTATTCGGTAAAACATGATCTTATATGTAATGTAAGATTTCAAAGAAAGTCAATCTTGCATGTAACGCAAGGTAACTCGGTGTCAAGTTCATTACCAAATATAGAATATATAAAATCTATTTAAAATAGTAAATATATTTTAAAGCATCATGGTATTATTTTACCTTATTCACTTGGTGTCATGTGTAATGCATGCTTTCAAATATAAGATTCTTACTTTTGAATTTTGGGGTGTTACATTCTCCCCACCTTAAATAAATTATGCCCACAAAATATAAAATTGATCTCAGAAATATAGGGATTTAATATAAAATATTGGTTAAATAACCACCTCATAAAAGGGTTAATATCATGTATTCTTAATAAGGTAGAAAAGAAAGTACAATGGTCACATAACTAGGTTCCCTAGTAGGAGAACATAGGTGGGAAATCAAAACATGGATATAGAAGAGCAAATCTAGTAAGTATGTTTGGATTGAGAGTTCTAGAGAACATTTATAGATGAAAGTTGTTGGTCCCAAAACCATAAACCATAAGTGTGAATAAAGTTTATTGATATCGTAAAAAATGATGATAATAGGACACCATTTTTTTTCTCAAACCCCCATTTTTCTATAGTTGAAGAATTCTATCACTTTATAAGAATATAAGTAAATATAAATTTATATAAATATAATATTTTCCTATGATCATGGATTGAAATATTTCGACTTCATCTATTAGCATAGGATGAATCATATGGTGAAGTAATATATTAACCTCTAAAATCTCATCCAATAACCAACCATTTCATAAACGGTTAAGCTTCCCAAAAGATTATGATCCAAAAAATTGGAAGTAAGGTCACTGAATTTTCTAAATGAACTTGTCATTAGCCTTCAATCTATAGGAATTATATCTTTCAATATGTGAACACTTTCATCATGAATTCTCTTTAAATATGGTAATTACTTGAATTACTATAAAACCTTATTGGAAACATGCATTATTTTTTATTATTTAAGTAAGAAACTTATTATTGGATATATTCCTTAAATCAAAAAGTGTTATAAACTCCATCAATGATAGAATAAACCACTTTTCTACAAGTCATTAATCAGTTCCAATGTAGTTAGCACATATCCAAATAAATCATTTCTTCATCATTATATCAACATAAAAAACAGATTAAGGGTTTTATTTCTCTCAATCATGTGTTTTCTAAAAAGTTTAACTCTCTAATTAATATATTTTATTTTTACTATTCAACATATGATTCTCAAATCCTTAAAAGAAAAGTATTATAGTACAATTATTACATATTTCATAAATTATATGATGATAATATCATAAACACATAATTTTTCAACATATTTCTTAGATCCAAATACAGAATTACATTAATCATTCTACTTCGGTTGCGTTAGTAACATATTATTAGAATTAATTTATTAGCTTCTTATGAGGTATATTATTTTGACACATGGGGCATTCATTTTCATAGTGCCCCTTCTCATTGCTATTGTAAGATTAAATATTAGTATTTTTCTTGTTTCATTTTCATTAATTTTTAGGGTGACCCTTTTCTCCACATTAAAACAAACTCCTAAACCTTTCAATTATTTACCTGGGTGATTGTTTCCAAAGTTTTCATGTGTTGGAAAATCCTTATTTCCCTTCATATTCTTTGAATCATTTCCACTTTTCATGGTGTTCAAAATAACTCTCCTTCTCTTGGTTTCCCTTGAATCCATAAGACTTTGTGAATTATTTATCTGTCTTGATAGAACATAAAGCTATTTCATCATGTGAAGAAAAGTTTCTGGACATTAGCACCCTTCAAATACTTGGATTAAGTCCTTTAAATAAGTGGTCTATCTTGAAATTTCTGTTGAATATATAATCCATATCCTACCTAGATAACATTGTAAAGGTAGATTCATAATCTATAACACTCTCTTATTCCTTTGACTTTAAGCTAAGGAAATTACTCTTCATCTCAATTTGTTGATCATGAGGAAAGTATTTATTAAATAATGTCTCCTTAAAATTTATCCACTCCATGAATTCAATTTTATCTTCCTCCCTT
Organism: Viscum album; assembly: GCA_963277665.1. Lineage (NCBI taxonomy): Eukaryota > Viridiplantae > Streptophyta > Magnoliopsida > Santalales > Viscaceae > Viscum > Viscum album. The sequence goes on from OY728129.1 coordinate 242,796,975, forward strand.
GTATTCTGGATTAAAGACCACTAATAGTTGGCATCACCTTGGAGACAATAGACCGCAAGTGTAAAATTTTCTTTTTCACTGCATTCCAAGGAAGTAAATATTATTTCAAGAGACTTAATCTATTTCTAAACTACAATTAGATTATAAGTCACACTAAATGATAGAGTATTCTTCCATATAAAGCGATTCGATATAAGATATTCTCTCTATTGGATAGGTTTCTCCATTCAGGAAATGTTATTTTTCATAACCTAAATAAGATTCCCTAATTTATCTATAACTTGCTTAGTTCTAATACCAACTATAATGAATTTCTCAATAGGAAAAAATGTAAATTGGATATGAGTATTGATACCATTCTTTCTTATAGGTTCTATTTATAAAAAATGGAATATACTAGATTATCTCATAAATTCATAATGGATAATTAAAAATATGGTATAACACATAACATAGATTTATGTATCGTAAATACTATAATCATAAACATTGGTTACTTTGGAGAAATCATTAGTTTCAAATCCTTTATAATGGTAGGTATAGAAAATAAGAACTATCCTAAGTGTATCCCCTAGGAGTGCCAAACCAGGTGCGTAGTAGGCTTGTTGTCATATACCAATTTACCCTAAGTCAAGCCTAGAACACCTTGTGAGATTTATTACTTCTAGCCACATCTCTGCCAAAACCACGTCCACTTATAGTATCTAGACTTGGATGTATTTCTAGGAATACCCACATAATCTCTATATTACTAAAATTATAGGATGTTCTTATATAATTATCCTCAATTTCTATCTTAGGGTTGTGCTCCCCAATCTAAGTTTTCTAAATCTAGTTTCCAAGTTTTCTGTTAAAATTTCTTTGATACCAATGGTACCACCCCGACCTAGAAACCCAGAGTTAGTGCACTTTTTTATTACATATTCAGGATTATAAGGAATCAAATCCTAAAGGTCCGATATGTTTAGATGTCTTGGAAATATATATTACATAAATAATACCCATAATACATTGGGAAATAGGAAATACAAACATGTTACATAATAAAAAGAAATAGACATCATTCTTGAATGCTTATTCAAATATTTCTTCTTCATAACCTGGGGAAAGGAAACATAATAAGGTTGATCTCAAATGCTCTGTAATGGTAGGTAAAGAGGAATTCATAATGAATCAATATGAATAAATTAATATAAAAATGTAAGTAACTAATAACACATGCCATTCAAATAACTAGATAAAGCATTATCAACATGGAAAGGTATGAAACTAAAACTCATTCCATCTAAATCAATAAAATAATAATGAAATATATATATATAGATATGTCAATGAAAAATCTCATGGTTGAATAATAATTGAATCTAAATGAGGGAAATTCTTAATTATTGGATGCCATGTTTCCTAGGTAGATGGTACCTTTAATGTCAAGAACTTTCACAAGATAGTTAGAACATATTGGGTAAACACCCATCTGATTTTTAAAAATGATTCATCTCATGTGAATACTAATGTATTGATGAGATATCTATAATAGGGCCCCACCCGTGTCATACATATCCAAAGCATTCCTTATATTCATGAACAATATGACCTATCAAAATAACTACATTGAATAAAAGATACAGACTTATTATAATTCCCTAGTGGAGGCTAAGTAACAACATGGGTCGTTGATATTAATTAATGTAAATACCATTGAAAGATCATAAAAACAATCTTGATGGAAATTAGATTTTAAACATTCTAATGTGTCCCATACCACATTGAAACATTTAAATCATAAACTCCATGAAGGAATAATATTAAATGAAACTTATAATATCATAATAGTAAGGATATTCATGATATAAAATGTGAAATTTTAGTAAATATACTAGATAATAGTGAATTGTTTCATAATAACAAATTAGGCTCAATTGAATGTAAATTGAGATGAAATCCCTCACCTTAACCTTTCATCTTATGTGCGGTATTTATCCTCCTTTATAGTGGTTTAAAATATGATACTAACTTATACCAGAACCATAATCATGTTTATAATATAATATATTAAAATTTTAAAATATTTTAATACCCTTTTGTAAACACTCTTTCATTATTTTAGTTATTTCAGATGTTAATTGCCTGGTTTTCTCAAGTATGTTTTGTTGTGTTACTTGTTGTTCCTATTTCTTAGATAATGATTTATTAATATCAAGAATTTAAACCAAAAATTAATTATCTTATATATTAACTGCATATGTACTTATAAGTGTCCATAATATTTGGAGATAAGAAATGAAGTGCATCGTTCATGGAGACGGTTGACCGTACATACGCAAGAAAGCTACTTTCATTTCTTTTTCATATTAAAATAATGAAAAATAAATGATACATATGTATATTATAATTCTATTATAATATATATGTTATATATGTTACATAGTTTTATTTAAACCATCCTTTATACATTCAATGTATGGCATGAATGAGTCATATCGCTTGAAGGGGAAGTAGTCCACATTTCCTCAAACGAAATTATTGTATTCACAAAAAATGGAAAGAATACAAGTATGTTCTAAATAAAAATTAAAAAAGCATAAAGAAATTATAAATATCATATATAACATATATAAATAGAGTTTCCATCATAATTTCCACCATGATAGGTGGTAATAGAAAAATGAACAATCATCATTTCATGAGACAATAGTTCATCGTACATAGAAAGAGTTTGTTCATTACCCATTAGATGGAGGTGTGTATATGTGTAGGTATAACCCATTACATAACAAAATAATAGTATATTTAGGATATTTTTGTTGTTATATAAGTATGGAATAAATATATTTGAGGGTGTGCATAATGGAATTGAAACTAGAGATCTAGAGAGAATAATTTACCTCTTAATAAAGTAACTTCTTTTGGTTTGTACCAAAAGGACTTCTCTGGAAGGATTTATAACATAAGAGAGGATTCAAGGTTGATAGTATTGATGTTGGGAATCTATATAGGAATATATTGGCTAAAACTAATTGGTTTGAGAGGTGTGAGAAATGGGGATAGGTGGTGTCCTTTTATAAGGGACACCACTGATACATAAGTGAGCTACATTATCTCCCACTAGGTTCTTGTGGACTAGAAACCTTCTTAGACACATTAAAAATAATAAATATCTTCATAACCTGGGGAAGGAAACATAAAAATGTGTGATATCAAATGCTCATTAATGGTAAACAAGGGAGATATGTAAGCATAATCATGGACATAATGGTATGAGAACATGATCATGAAAATAAAATATCATACCCTGCATAACAAATATAATATACATAAATCATGGCATAAAGCTGGGCAGTTCATAAGACATGAATCATAAGGAAATAAATAACATAATCTATGAAAGAATAACATAGGAATAAAACATGGAATTATGGAATACACATAAGTATATATAATGCACTCTATAGTAGTCAAGTAATTGAAGTCGAGACCATCATAGTAGAAATATTCCTACACTGAACCGGATTCAAACCCCATTCCATCCCTATATTACTAAATTGAGTTCACTCCCTGTTCCAACCCTATAATACTGAACTGAGTTTATTTCCTATTCCAACCCTGTAATACTGAACTAGGTTCATTTCATGTTTGAGCCCTGTAATACTGAACCAAGTTCATTTACCATTACATCCAAGTCTATCTCATTATATATAAATATTTACCCAATTCATTATAGGGATATATAGGTCCTACCCTCTCATAGTGAAATCAAACGTATATGTGCCACAAAATCTGATGGATGAATAATAACTAAATATAAATGAGATAAATTCTTAATTATTGGACGCCATGTTTCCTAGGTATATAGTACCATTCTCTAGTGCAGTATAAGTAAAAAACAAGGGTTATTGACATTAATTAATGGAAATACCATTGAAATATCGTAAAAAAAATCTTGAGGGAAATGACATTTTAAACATTCCAATGTGTCCCATACCACATTGAAACATTTAAATCATAAACCCCATGAATGAATAATATTAAATGAAACTTAGAATATCACGAGAGTAAGGATATTCCTAATATAAAATTTTAAAGTTTAGTAAATACACCACATAAGAGTGAATTGGTGCATAATAACAAATAAGTCTAAATAAAATATAAATTGAGACAAAATCCCTTACCTTAACCTTCCTTTTTTTGTGTGGTATTTATAATCCTATAGAGTGGATTAAAATATGTTAATAAATTATACCAGAAACATAATAATGTTTATAATATCATATATTAACTTCTTATAGTATTTTATTACTCTTTTTTCAATACTCTTTCATTATTTTAGCTATTTCAGATGTTAATTGCCTAGTTTTCTCAAGTATGTTTTGACATGTTACTTGTTGTTCATATTTCTTAGATCATGATTTAATAATCTCCAGAATTTAAAACAAGACTTAATTATCTTATTTATTCAGTAAATATGTATTTATAATTGTCTATAATATTTTTTTATAAGAAATGAAGTGCACCGTTCATGGAGATGGTAGGTCATATGTACATATGAACACTGATTTCATTTCTATGTCGTATTAAAAGAGTGAAAAATAAATGATACATATGCATATTATAATTTCAATACCATATATATGTTATATATGTTAAATATTTTTATTAAAATCATCCTTAATATGTTCCATGTAGAGTGTGAATGAATCACATCGCTCTGAGGGGGCGATAGTCCACACTTCCTCAAACAATGTTATCGTATTAACAAAAAATTGGAAGTATTAAAGATATGTGTTATAAAATGATTACAGAAATATAAATACATAATAAATATAACAAATATAATATATAAATATAGTTTAAATCATAATGTCCACCATGATAGTTGGTAAAGGAAAAATGAACAATCATCATTTCATGAAGCAATAGTTCGCCGTATATAGAAATAGTATGTTCATTACCCATTAGATGGTGGAGTGTGTATGTATAGGTCTAAAAATTTACATAAAAAAATACTATTATATTTAGGATAATTTTTTTATTTAATAATGTAATAATGATATTTAAGGGGGTGGATAATGGATATAAAACTAGAGATTTTGAGAGAAGGCATTACCTCTTAATTTGGTAACTTCTTTTGGTTTATTCCAAAAGGATTACTTGGAAGAATTTATGCCCAAATAGAGGATTAAAGGTATAGGGGATGGGTGTTGGGAATATATATGGTTAGATAATAGCTGAACCTAAGTTTTTTGAGAGGTGTGAGGAATGTAGAGAGGTGGTGTCCTTTTATAAGGGAGGAAAAGAACTCACTTAGTATTTTTGAAAAGATGTTAGTTGTACCCACGTTTTTACCTAAAAAAATATTAAAAAAAATAAATCAATAATGGAAGTTTCATGGATTAAATATTTCCATAAAATGGGTTTTGGAAAACTTTCTAGGTTATATGGGCCCTTAAGTTAAAGGTTCAGTCGTTTATGAAGATTAATTTGACTTTAATAATTGTAATTATTTTTAATTACTTTCGCTAATATTTTTTTGTCAAAAAAAAATTTAGTATTATTATACATTATAAATTATTATGATTCCAAATATGGAATCCATTTTTCAAAATTCTAATCACATAAGTGTCATAAATTAATTTAAATTTAATCATTCAGATAAGATGACAATGCTAGTTTTTAAGGTAAAAATGTCGAAAAGTTTACTATGTTTTTATAGTCAATTTCATAGTGAAATTGATTCTAATGAAATAAATTGAATTAATTGATAAAAATATTTTATAATTTAACCTTATAAATAAATTAGACGAAAAAGTAGTTTTCAACTAAAATTCAGTATTTTTAACTATTCATTAAAAATGATACGTTTCTAAAAAATATAAAAAATTCACCATAATGTAATTTTTATGTTTTTATTTAAAATATGAATTTAATTTTGACATATTAAATTAATTAAAGTTTCAAAATTCACATTTAAAATGGGTTCTCCATTAAAAGGTGGTAAAATTTCCTTTATAAAAATATATGTTTTTAAGTGTAATATTTAGTTTGCTCTTATATTATGCTTATCATATATATGAGATGAACATGAAAAATATTATATTGAATAAATGATATATATATTACATTAATATCACCCAATAATTTTTATTAATTAAATCTATTAGGGATAAAAATCTTTGTAAAAATAATAATATTTTGATTTATATTCAGTGAGTTTTCATATTCATTTGTAAAAACTTTATAATGAATTCATTTTAAATTTGTGTAAACTATATATTTTATTAAATTGGTTAAATTTTTTCATAAATAATAATTTAATTTCTATGTTATATCTTATTATATTTAATAATATATCATTATTCGAAAAAACTCAATCTTTCTTGTAATGCAATCTTTCAAAGAAAGTCACTGTTGCGTGTAACATAAGGTAACTCGGTGTTGAGTTCATTAAAAAATATAGAATATATAAGATATATTTTAAATAGTAAATATATTTTAAAGTATCAGGTTATTATATTCCCTTACATTCTTAGTGTCGCGTGTCATTCATGCTATCAAATATAAGGTTCTTCCATTAAAAGTTTGTGGTGTTACATTCTCTACACTATAAATAAATTGCATCCTCACATTTTAAAATTGATCTCAGAAATATAGGGATTGAAAATAAACTATTTTTGAAAGACACACATAATAAAAAGGGATGATATTACATATTATTAATATGGTATAAAGTAAAGTACAATGGTTACATAACTAATTTCCCTAGTAGGAGAACATAGGTGGGAGATGCAAACATAGAAACGGAAGAAAAAAATCCAATAATCAAGTTATGATGGAGAGTTCTAGAGAATATGTACAGATGAAAGTTGTTGACCCAAAAACCATAAAACCTAGGTGTGAATAAATTTCATTGATATCATATAAAATAATGATAATGGGAAACCTTTTTTGTCTCAAAACCCCCCATTTTTTCTATAATTAAGGTATTATATCACATTATAAGAATATAAGTAAATATAAATTTCTATAAACATAATATTTTCCTTTGATTATGCCTTGAACTATTTATACTACATATCTTAGCACATGATTCATCATATGGTGAAGTAATACATTATCCTATAAAATATCATCTAATGATCAACCATTTCATAAACAGTTAACTTTTCCAAAAGATTATGATCCAACACTTTGGATGGAAGGTCACTGAATTTCTTAAATAAACTTATCATAAGACTTCAATATATAGGAAGTAGCCCTTTGGATATATGAACAACTTCATCATTTATTCTCTTGAAATATGGTAATAACCTGAATTACCACAATACCTTATTAGAAACATGAATTATTCCTTATTCATTAAGTAAGAAACATGTTATTGGATATATTCATTAAATCCAAAAGTGTTGTAAACTCCCTCAATGATAGTATTGAACACTTATTTACAAGTCATTAATTAGTTCCAAGTTAGTCAACACTTATCCAAAACAATCATTTCTTCATCATTATCTAAAAAGTCATGAACATATTAAGGAATGTCTTTCCCTCAATCATGTGTTTTATGAAAAGTTTAACTTTATACTTAGTATATTTTCTTAGTACCATTTACAATATGATTCTAAAATCCTTAATGAAAAATTAAATCAATACAATCCTTATAAATTTCATAAAATATATGTTGATAACATCATAAAAAAACACTTTTAAAAAATATTTCTTAGATCCAAATACATAAGTACATTAATCATTCCAATTCGGTTGTGTTAATAAGATATGATTGACATTGACCCCTTAGCTTATTCTGAGGTATATTATCCTGACGCTTGGGGATTTCATTTGCATAGCGCTTCATATCCTTACAGTTGTAACATTGAATAACATAATTTTCCTTATTTATTGTACATTCATTTTCTTGGTGACCCTTTTCTCCACACATACAAAAAACTCCCAAACATTTCAATCATTTACCAGGGCAATTCCTTCCACAGTTATCAAATGTTGAAAAATTTAACTTTACCTTCTTCTTATTTGACACATTGCCCTTTTTACAGTGTTTATAAGACCTATTATTCTCTTGGTTTCCCTTATATCCATAGGACTTAGAGAATTATTTATCTGTATTGATAGTATATAAAACTATTTCATCGTATAAAGAAAAGTTTTGAGACACTAGCTCCATTTGGAGACTTAGATTAAGTACTTCAAAGAAGTAGTCGATATTACACTCTATTTTTCATATATAATACATATCATACCTAGTTGACCTTGTAAAGGTAGATTCACAATTTTAAACACACTCTTATTACTTTTTCTTTAAGCTAAGTAACTTCCTCTTCATCTCAATTTGTTGATCATGAGAAAATTATTTATCGAAGAATGTATCCATAAAAGTTCTCCATTACATGAGTTCAATTTCTTATTCCTCCATTATATTATAGATTCGAGACCACCATTGGTAGGTATCACCTTGGAGATAATAGAATTTATGTGTAACCTTTTCCTTTTTGCATCAGTCCGAGGTAGTAAATATATTTTAGAGAGACTTAATTCATTGATCATCTACAATTGGATTAGTAGTCCCACAGAATGATGGGGGATTATTCTATATAAAGTAATATATTATAGGAGATTATCTCCATGTAATAAGTTTCTCTATTTGGTAAAGGTTATTTTTCATAACCTTACTAAGCTTCCCTAATATATCCATAACCTGCTTAGTTCTAATACCAACTACATTTACTTTCTTAGTAGGTCATCCTCTAAATTGGCCAAGATTATTTTTACCATTCTTCCTTCCAGGTTCCATTTCTAAATAATGAAATATACTATATTATCTCATAAAATCATAATGTATAATTAAAAATATGGTATAACTCATAGCATAAATTTATGCATCTTAAATCCTAGAATCATAAACATTGGTTACTTTGGGGAAATATTTACTTTCAAATTCTTTATAATGGTAGGTATAGAAAATGTGAACTATCTTAAGTATATACCTTGAAGTGTAAAAAAAGGTGTGCTGTAAGACCCCTTTTCATTTACTAGGTTACCCTGATTCAGGATCGAAACACCTTATCAGATTTATTACTCCTAGGTACATCTATTCCAGAATCAAATCCACTTATAGTATCTGGGTATAGATGTATTTATAGAAATACCCACATAATATCTATCTTACCAAAATGTTAGGATTTTCTTCTTTACTTATCCTCAATGTCTATATTAGGTTTGTGCTTCCTAATGTAAGTTTTCTAAATCAAGTTTCCAAGTTTGATGATAAAATTCATTTGATACCAACGACAATGCCCCGACTTAGAAACCCAAAACCGGTACATTATTTTGTTACATTGGAATGATTACAAGAAATCAAATCCCAAGGGTCTGATTAGTTTAGTAGTATTGGAAAGCCATATTACATACATGATACCCATAATACATTGGGAAATAGGAAATAAAAACATGATACATAATAAAAAAATAAACAACATCCTTGAATTCTTATTCAAATATTTCTTCTTCATAACATGGGGAAATGAAACATAATAAGGGTGAGATAAAATGATCAGTAAGGGTATGTAAATTGGAAGAAATGATGAATCAATAGGAATAAATTTACATGCAAAGGTAAATAACTAATAACAAATTCCATTCAAATAAATAGATAAGATAATATCAAAATGGAAAGGTAAGAAACTAAGATTCGTTCCATCCAAATCAATAAACCGGGAATGAAATGTATCCATAGACATGTCGACGCAAAATCTCATGGTTGAATAATAACTGAATCTAAATAAGGGAAATGATTAATTATTATACCCTATGTTTCTTAGGTATATGGTAACTTTACTTTTAATAACTTTCACAATATGGTTTATAATATATTGAGTAAAAACCCGTTTGATTTGGATAAATGATTCATCTCATGAGACTACTGATGCATCGATGGGATATCTATAACCTAGCCCCAGCCATGTCGTACCACTCCAAAGCATTCCTCATATTCATGAACAATACGCCTTATCAAAATATCTACATTGAATAAAAGATACATATATATCAATAATTACCCAATGGAGGATAAGTAACAATAAGGGTTGTTTACATTAATGAATGAAAATACCATTGAATGATCATAAAAACAATCTTGAGGGAAATGAAATTTTAAACATTCTAATGTGTCCCATACCAAATTGAAAATTTTAAATCATAAAACACATGAAGAAATAATATTAAAATAAACTTATAATATCATGAGAGTAAGGATATACATGATATAAAATGTTAATGTTTTATAAATACACAAATAATAGTTAATTGGTATATCATAACAAATAAGTCTCAATGGAATGTAAATTGATATTAAATCACTTACCTTAACCTTCTTTTAATGTGTCTTTATACTGCTGTATAGTGGTTTAAAGTGTGTTACTAAATTATACCATAACCATAATCATGTTTATAATTTCATATATTAACTTATTATAATATTTTATTACCCTTTATTTAACACTCTTTCATTATTTTAGCTATTTTAGATATTAATTACTTAGTTTTCTCAAGTATGATTTGACGTGTTACTTGTTGTTCCTATTTATTAGACCATGATTTAATCATATACAAAATATGAACCATGAATTAATTATCTTATATATTTAGTAAATATGTTTTTATAATTCTCCATAATATTTGGAGATAAGAAATGAAGTTCACCATTCATGGAGACGGTAGACCGTATGTACACATGAATGCTACTTTCATTTCATTACCATATTAAAAGAATGAAAAATAAATGATATATATGCATATTATAATTACTGTATCATATCTATGTTATACATGTTACATATGTTTATTAAAAACATCCTTTATATGTTCCATGTAGGGAATGAACAAGTCATACCACTTTGAGGGGGCGGTAGTCCACACTTCCCCAAACGAAATTATCATATTTACAAAAGATGGAAATCATAAAGTTATATTCTAAATAAAACTTATAGATGAATAAAGACATTAAAAATATCATATATATCATATATAAATATAGTGTTCATCACAATGTACACCATGATAGGTGGTAATGGAAAAATTTACAATCATCATTTTGTGAGGTAGTAGTTCACCTCACACAGAAACAGTATGACCATTACCCATTAGATCGAGGTGTGCATATGTGTAGGTATAAAAACTCATATAAAAAAAATCATAGTATGTTTAGGATAAATGTTTTTTTATATAATAATGGAATAAATATATTTTAGGGGTTGCAGAATGGAAATGAAACTAGATATCTTGAGAGAAGACATTACCTCTTAATCAGGTAACTTCTTTTGGTTTGTAACAAATGGATTAATTGGATGGATTTGTATATAAATAGAGGATTAAAAGAACATAGGATGGATTTGGGGAAGAAATATTGGAATATATTTTCCTAATCTAATTGTTTTGATAGGTGTGAGGAATGGGGAGAGGTGGTTTCTTTTTATAAGGGAGGAAAATGACTCACTTGTTATTTTTGAGAAGTAGTAAGGTGTACCCAAATTTTTACCAAAAAAAGTGTTAAAAAACCAACAAAAATAAATAATGGAATGTACATGGACTAATTATGGATAGAAAATTGGTGTTGGAAAAGTGTTTAGGTCATTTGGGACATTAAGTCAAAGGTTTCGTCCTTTATTAAGATTAATTTGACCTTAATAATTCCAATTAATTTTAATTACTTTCACCAATATTTTTGGTCAAAGAAAGTTAGTATTATTAAAAATTATAAATTATGTTAATTAAAAATATTTAATCTATTTTTATAAATTCCAATAACATAATTGGTAGAAATTAATTTAAATTTAATCCCGTAGACGGGACGACAATGCGGGGTTTTAAGGTAACAATATCCAAACGTTTTCTATGTTTTTATAGTAAATTTCAAAGTAAAATTGATTCAAATGAGATAAATTGTATTAATTGATAAAAATAATATATAATTAAACTTTAAAACTAATTAAAAATATAATTTAATTTTATAAATAAATTATATTAAAAAGCAGTTTTGACCCAAAACTCAGTATTTTAAACTATTCATTTAAAAAACGATATGTTTCAAAAAAATAAAAAAATTCACCCAAACCTAATTTTTATGTTTTTGTTTCAAATATGGAGTTTATTTTGACATATTTAATCAATTAAAGTTTCAAAATTCATATTTAAAATGGGTTCTCTATTACAAGGTGGTAAATTTGCCTTTATAAAAATATATGTTTTTAAGTGTAATATTTGGTTTGTTCTTATCTTATGATTATAAAATCTATTGTATGAACTTAAAAAATATCATATTGAATATATGATATATATATTATATTAATATAACCCACTAATTTTTATTAATTAAATATATTATGGTTAAACAACTTTTTGAAAATAATAATATCTTCTTTTATATTCAATTGGTTTTCATATTCATTTCTAGTTAATTTATAATGAATTCATTTTAATTTTTTGTAAATGATAGATTTTAATAAATTAGTTACCCCTTTTCATAACTAGTAATTTAAAGGCTAGGTTATATCATATTATATTTAATAATATATCATTATTTGGTAAAACTCAGTCTTGCGTGTAATGTAAGCTTTCGAAGAAAGTCGATCTTGCATGTAATGCAAGGTAACTCGGTGTTGATTTCATTACCAACTACTGCGTATATTTAGAATAGTAAATATATTTTAAAGTTTAGGGTATTATTTTCCCTTGGGCACTTGGTGTCATGTGTCATTCATGCTATCAAATATAAGGTTCTTACTTTAGAATTTCGGGGTGTTACAACTTTAACTTTGAGACCAACCTCATTGAGACATGAAAATTCATAAAGGGGTTGGATATTATAGTATTTTCTAGTAAAAGGGACACACATTAATAAGTGGGTGTGAGATATGGGAAATTGGGGTATTATTGAAGGATTCATCAACCTATCCCTTGAAAATGAGTGGGATATAAGTCAAAAGTCCTCTTATTAGGAATCCCATTCCGTAACCTTAGAAACACCCCAAGAGTCCACTTTGGGGCGAACCCCAATAGGTGACACAATATAAAGTAATTAAGAAAAATATCAACTTTAATCTGGTGAATGGGAGATGTGGGATACATAGGGACCAAATCTATCTTCCCTCTTCCTAGCCCAGGGACCCTTCCATTCACAGGTAAGGATAAATTCTCTTCCTATGAAGACCCAAATTTTTTATACATGGTTTTTAACAAAATTACTTAACAATATATTACAATGATAATTACCATGAGATATTTTAAGGTTTCTTGGAGACTAGGTACATTATATATAAAGTATATAGATCACATAAAAACCATAATATTTATTAACTATACTTGAAATATATTTTTATAATCCCATCCTAGGTCACAACAGTGTATATTATTTTATAGGGACATACATAAAAATAAAAGGGTGAGCATAAATCCCAATAGGGGGATAAATGAAGGAAATGGAAAGTAAGTGATCATCATGGATAAATCATGTGGCTTTACATAAGATAATAAACATAATTATACAATGCATAACATTGAAATATGTATATGACATAAAAATGAGACTTTCACAAGAATAAAACCAAGGTTTATAACTATGTTGATGTAAAACATATTACCAAGGTTATTCACCAAGGTATCGTGAAACATTACCATGGTGTGTTTCCAATGTATAATAACCATGTTATATTTAGAGATTAATTATTTACCCAATAAAATGGAGTGATATTAGGGTTAACCCTTCATATGTGAAAAATTATTTTTTCCTCATATATTTTATATCATATGAAGTAATTTCATCTATTAGAGAATAAATAATAGGGTTTATATAAAATCATTGAGTTCATAAGAGGCTAAATACATGAGATTTTTATAAATTTTAACCTGTGAGTGGGGAATGCGGGTTTTATATACGGAAATCCACAATTAATGAAGTATAATTATATCTACATTAATAAAAATGAACTAAAATATCATTGGGTATTCACAACATAAAATCCTGGAATGGAAAATCAATGAATGATTTTGGAAGTATAACAGGTATATAAAATAAATTGTAGAATGGGATTATTGGGATAGAATGGTAATATCTAATTAATATAACATAATTTAGACTGTAATATAATAATTATAAATACACGAAAACATAATAATTTGAAAATAAAAATACTTTCCACAATGGTTGCACTTGAATGAAAAGAAGGAAAGGGTAAGTGAACCCCTTTCTTTATAAACCACTTCCCTACCTTAGAATGGTGATTCCCAGGGAGCATGGAAGATTATAAAAATTAATTAATGAGATAATAAGAGAGGGAGGGGTGTTATAATAATATTTTAGTGAATTAAATTTGGTGTAGAGGTGGGTATTTATAGAAAAATGAGAATAATTGTATATTATTTTTCAAATATAGCCTTTGGAATTTTAAGTTTTAGAAAATACATTTTCCATGAGCCACCCATAGTTTTGTATCATGGTTTATAAAATTAATAATTTTTTTTGGAATATTAAAATTTAAAAAACCAAATTCACATTCTATATATTAATTTTATCATAAAGTGGATCTTTTATTTATTAAAAATTCTTTTTAAGAGACAAAAAGTTTTTTAGACTTTAGAACATAATTATAGTTTTGAAAAATGATTTTAATAATTATATAATAGTAAAATAATTATTTAAACATATTTATGTCATTTAAAAACATAATATATCTTATGAAATCATTATTACATATATATGAAGTCTTTAAATATACTAAAAAAAAGAATTGTATTTTTAATATTCACTAAAAAATAAAGTATTTTAGAAAATTATCTATAATTCACCCCAAACTAATTTCAATGTGATGATTTCAAATATAATGTTTATTTTATAGAGAAAAATTCCTAAGTATGATAAATTTTTATTTTTAAAAAACTACATATTTTCTATAAAATACTATTTTAAAGGGAAAAACATTATTAATTCACTTTAAAGAATTCTATATTTTATAATATCATACATATTAATTATTAAATAGTATTTTAATAAAAAATTTAAAATATAATGATTATATATAATAATTTTTAATTTCCTTTTAATTTGGTATTTTACTATTCTATCAGGTATTTTTACTATTGCAATGGTTATATAGCAGCTATGTTGGAACAGTCAGGAAATAGTCATTTAATGGCTAGATCCTAATGGCCACATTACCCATTAAAATCTATATATATATATATATATATTTATATTACAACATTATCCAACTACTTTTTTTACAAAGGTTCTATGCTTCCATTGATAATGGCTATCATATTCCAACTCTTCTCTTTATTTGGCATCCTTTATGTCTAGAGTGATCTTCATGGTAGAATTCAATCCTATAGAGTATAAATCATTGTGTGAAATATTATTTTTTGTTTATCTACATTACCATTACTAAACATTGTGGTTAATATTATTTTCTGAGGTGTAATGTTCATATGAAATTTAGTTGTCTTTTTGTGTGATTCCATTATAAAACATAATAAAACAAGCATTTTGAAACTTGTGTTCTTTTACTAATAATAATTTTTTTGGGGGCATTAAATTCTACCCCTTTAAAATTTTTTCCCTTGAAATTTATATCTTACCTCAAAATAAATGGTGATATTTTTCCTTCATCTCTTCTTCAGGCTCTGAGGTCACTTCTTTGAATGTGATATTTCTCCACAATACTTTTACAAGATGTGTTGTCATATTCCTCAATAATTATTATCTTTTATCTATAATCTTGTTCCAATCTTCTTCAAATGACTGGTCAGGTTATAATTCCACACTATTAATTTCGTGTATATGTATTGGGGTAGAAATATAACTTATTAAAAGAGATATATTAAATACATTGTGAACATTGGAAAGATTTGGGGAAGTGCTAACCAGTAAGAAATTTATCTAACATGATCTATAATCTCAAATGTTATAATGTACTTTAGAATTAGTTTACCCTTCATTACAACTCTCATGACTCCTTTACATGGTGATATTTTTTGGTATACATAATCCCAAATTTGAAATTATAAGTTCTTCATTCCGTCACTAGCACAACTTTTTTGTCAACCCTGAGCAACCTTGATATGTTTATGAATCACTTGTATCTTCTCCATAGTCTCTTTAACTATTTATTATTTACTATTTATTATCAACTATTTAGTATATACTATATACTATATACTATATACTATATACTGTATACTATATACTATATACTATATTCTATATACTATATACTATATACTATATACTATATACTATATACTATATACTATATACTATATACTATATACTATATACTATATACTATGCACTATTTACTATATACTATATACTATACAATATACACGATACACGATACACTATACACTATACACACTATACACTATACACTATACACTATACACTATATACTATACACTATATACTATACACTATAGACTATAGACTATAGACTATATACTATATACTATATACTATATACAATATACAATATACAATATACTATATGCTATATACTACATACTATATACTATATACTATATACTATATACTATATACTATATACTATATACTATATACTATATACTATTTATTGTTTATTTTTTCTATTTACTATACAATGTTAACAATTAATTATTTACTATTTATTGTTCAGTATATATTATATATTATTTACTATTTAATATTTATCATTTAATATTAAATATTACAATATAATTAGTAATAAATATGTGAAGGGTGATATTTGAATTCACTGCCTCTTAGTTATTCTGCAAAGTCTTTACCACTCCACTAAGTCCTTCATATAGTGACTAAGCAGACATTAATATAATTATATATATATATATACATGCACACACACACACATATATATTCATATTTTATAAATAAATTGTCACATCTGGCCTTCACTTTGAGGTATGTATTTAATTTTAATTTTTAATCAAATAAGTTTTATTTCCTTTTTTGTAAATTGTTTTGTTGGAGTTCGAGCTGAGCGCGATTTTAGTGGTACGCACTTGCGCTGAGAAGTGGACGCGGGCTTGACGTTGCCCGACGCACGGGCACGGCACGGTGAAGCCTTGTGGCCTGCCCGGTACACAGGTGGTCTTACTTGTTATTATTAATATTAACGTTTTAAGCGAGTATTTCTTTTATTTTATTCTTATTTCCTTATTATTATAAATATTATTAGTATTTTTATTACTTTTCAATTTTTAACTTATGTTATTAAATCCTTTATCATTTTCTATTTTAGAATAGTTTAATTATTATTATTGTGTGTGTATACATACATATATATATATATATACATGTATATATATATATATGTATTTATATCTCTCTATTTTTTTATTATTTATTTTATCTTTATCATTTCATTTCATTTCTTTTTATTTTATTTAATTCCATTTTTTTAACCCACCTAATTCCTACCCTAGCCGCCACCCCCCTTCTCTTTTTTTTCTTTTCTTTTTTTCTTTTCTTTCTTCTTTCCTCTCCCCCACGTTTTCTTCTCCCTCCTTCATTTTATTCCCTCTCCCTCACGCGACCCTCTCCCCTCTCCCTGTCCAGCGCGCCTCACCCTCTTCCCTTGCCTATATTTCTTTTTTTTCTTCTCCTTCTCTCCTCCCTTATTCTTCTCTCCTCCCTTCTCCTTCTCTCCTCCCTCCTTCCTTTTCCCTCTTCTCCCAGGGTGCCTCTCCCTCTCTTTTGCCCAGCGCACCCCACCCCAATCCCTTCCCCTCCCGCGGACCCCCCTCCCCTGTTATCTCCTTTTTTTTATTTTTTTTTATTTTATTTTTTTCTTCCATTCTTTTTTCTTCTTTCTTCTCATTCTCTCCTTCCCCTCTCCCCTCTCCCTTCCAGCGCGCCTCACTCCCCCCTTCTCCTCCCTTCCACGCCCAACACACTCATCTTTCCCCCCTTTTAATTTAATTTTATTTTATTTTATTTTCTTTTCTCTCCTCACCCTTCTTCCTCCCAAAAATCCGACCAGCCCCACCCTCTTCCAGTCTCACCATCCCGCACTCTCGTTCGCGCTGCTGGAAAGCCCCCACAACCCGGCTCACACTTGCCGGACAGCCGCTGCACGCCCCTCGTTTGGATCCCGACAATTCTACGATAATGGTTGGTTTTATTTTATTTAATTATTATTGATTTGTTTAGTTGTAAATTAATATATTGAGTTGTTATCGCATGTGTTTAAAATTGTTAATCAAATTATTTGATTATTTTTAAATTGGTTAATCATTTTATTTAATCTGTTTAATTGTTTATCAATTTAGTTAATTGAATTTGTTTAATTGTTAATTTATTGTTTAATTACTATTAGATTTTCTTATTCATTATTCAATTTAATTAATTATTATTGATTTTTTTTTACTGTTAGTTAAATTATTAAATCGCTGATGTTGTGATGGGTTGGCGATGGGAATTTTTGGTCTACTGTTTTAGGACCTTTTTGACGGTTCCGTGTAGTGCGACCTTTGCACACTGGGAGTATTGAGCCGTATCATTTTTCTTTTGTTTCTGCTTTGAGGTAGGTGGTTCCATGTCTTTACATCATTTAGATAATTTAATTTGTTTTTTTAGTTAGCTTAATATGTTATATGGTTTAGTTTCATGATGTGAATTATGTTTATAATGTTTTGGTAGTGCTGTAGAGGTTTTGCGAAATGCATTTTAAAAATGGTGTAACATGCATACGTGATGAAAATTGCACTTGTCTTTAGAAATTGTCATGTTTTTCCTTTCGATCCGGTTGTGGTAAATTTTAGAAGTACTTAATAATTGTTTATAGGGTGCCAATGAGGTTTTAGAAGGGTCAATTTATGAAATTGATTTTGTAATGGTTTCTTTTGCATGTGATATGTTTTATAAATTGAGGAATTGATTATTTAAGTGGCGTTTTGAGTGCGAAACATGGTTGAAAGGTTTTTGAGGGTTGTTTGGAAGGTGCGAAAGGTGTTTTCAAGTCACTTTAGGTGTTTGTGTATTTAAATAGAAATTATCAAAGTATATGAATCACTTTTGGTGCGTTTTCTTTGTTGTGTATCTTTGAAGTTGAAATGCAAAATTGTTTGAATAATGGAAAACAAGTTTTGACATGGTTACATCGTTTATCAAGTTTTAAAGTGACGCCTCTATATAAAATCAATCTGTTTTTGGTGTAAGGTCTTCTTGGATTTTCTTGAAATTATTTCAATAATAACTCAAATGATTTATTGGTGCATTTATATGACGCTAAAATGGTGCTTTATAGGAGTTGAATATGCTTTCATTTTTAAAGTGGTGTATTTTTATAAAAAGGAGACATGTCGTGTGCGTGTGTCTTTGAAATAGTGCTTTGGTATGTAAATGGTGACTTTTGTGTGCAATATCTTGTTTGGTCTGTGAAATGAGAAAGATATATACTATGTGAATGTGAAACTTGTTTGAGCACATGGGAAAACCCTGGGTATCTAGGTGGGCGGACTAGAACTACTGCGCTAGTGAACCGGATGGGTATCATCCCTGTTTCACTTAGCTGGATTGATGATTGCAACACTAACTAAACATATGATATCTGAGGGTCGTGGCCTTGTAAGCCATGTGTTCTGAGGGTTGTGGCCTTCTAAGCCACGTTTTCTGAGGGTCGTGACCTTCTAAGCCACGTTTCACCGAGACACGAGGTTCTAGGGTCCCACTCGAGCTAGATGAACCTTAGGGGATTTACCCATAGTGCTCTACCATCTTTTGCATGGTGCCTTCCATCGGCATATGGAGGAACACTTGGGTGTGTGTGTGTGTGTGTGTGTGTGTGTACCCATAATGAACCTTCCTCTTCCTCTTTAAAATCGTGTTTGTGAAATGAGTTCTTTTTAGTATTTTCCTTTAGCATTTGGTTTGTAAATGTTTTCTTTAAAATCATTTCAAAAGTATAACTTGAATAAGCACATTAAATTTTCCTTTTGATGTTGTGGCATGAAACCTTTTTATTGGGTGCCGTCCTACTGGGTCTTTCGCTCACACCCTGCATACACCTTCGGGTGTATGTAGACTTTGTTTCTTGTGTATTCCAGGTTGTGACATCGTGCTCAGTGATGGTGGTTGGTCTCTAGTGGTCTTCTCATGTAGATTAACGTGTGTGATGTGTGGATGTCTTGCCTCTCCTGTTGCTTTGAGGATTGAGTAAGAGTTTTAGTTTCTTCTGTCATCTTTTCTTTTTAGTTATTGGTTGGAGTTGTAGACTTTAAACCTGTTCATAGTTTAAAGGCACGTTTGGTTGTCTATTTATAGTTTCAGTTTATTTATCTGGTTTTTTTTTTCTGTCTTTTATTTTGGGTAAAATCGTTCCCATGTGTTAGTTTTGATACCCGGGCACTTGTGCCAACCCGTGGGGATCGGGAACGCCCTTCGAGCCATGTCGTGGACCGGGTCGGGCACTGGGTCAGATGGCGACCCGGCCTGGTTCATGACAAAATGGTATCAGAGGGAGGTTTTCTCTCTTGGGTCGTGTTCTTTCAGGTTAGATCCACGATAGACTTGAGTTAAGGTTGTTGGGACTCGATGTCCTGGCTACGAGTAAGGTTCCTGGCCAGCACACCTCGTGGCGGGACTCAAGTTACCAATGTATGTTGAGGTTTGCCTGAGTTTTTGGTCCTTGCGGTTAATCGTGTCTAAGGGAAATGAAAAGGGAGTAAGGTCAATGGTCTTAGTGAGCTCACAAGGTCTGGAAAGCCTTGTGGAGATGGGGACAATGTCCTAAAATACTCTCCATGGCCAATGGCATGATTGGCGTATGGCTGCCAACCATATGCTCCAATCACCCGCTGACACTAGTTTCCCCCTGCATTGTATCACGTCTCCTTGTTTTGGATTCGTGAAAATTTGGTTTTTATGTAAAAATAATTTGGTCTTCGAAAATGTTTTGAAATGAAGCGTTTAAAAAAAAACCAAATGATGTGAAAGGTTTGGAAAGTGTGGGTTGGATGTTTTGGTTTTGAAAAAAAAAATGAAATGGTCTAGTTTTGATCCTTGGTGTTCTCATGGGAAACCACATGCATGAGTGTATATGGAAAAATAAAGGGTTAATGGCACGAGAGGATGAGTGCCTGGATGACATGAGGTGGGTGCCGGTGTGGAACGGGGACATGCATGTGCGAGGCTCATGGGACGCCATTGGAGTTTGTGCAACCCACTGGGTTTGCTTATTTTCAAAATGTTTTGTTAAAGGAAAGAAATTTGGTGTTTTAGTAAACAGTGTTCGTGTGGCGTGTCCTTGTGTTTAGGAAATGTCGGATGTGAGGCGTTTTGAGCCGAGGATCCTTTTTGAATTATTTGTGTCCCTAGTTTGAGTTCTTATTTTTAAGTTGGTATGCAAGCGCGTGGTTAGTAAATTCCTTTGAAGAGTACATCGGGGAGCCCTTGCAGTGGTTTCCCCTGCACGTTTGGTGTTTGCTTGGGGTATATCTTGACCGTTGGACCAGTTTGGTCAGGTCCATGGGTTTCTTTCTTGACTAGTGTACGCCCCCCATAAAGCGTTAATATGCGGTTGAAGCATGGCCATAGGTAATTCGCTGTTGGCCAGCCCTCCAGTTGATTAAAGCGAGGACTCTCCCTTTTGAGTGATAGTGCTAAGTGTTTTCCTTTTTCTTTTTGGTTAAGTGGATCCTCTGACAACGGGATGACATGAGTGAGGGAAATTGATAGGTTCTTTGGTTTCTTTGATCCGTCTTAGTTGTCGGGTATGAAATTCGACATCGTTGCGTCTGATGGTTTCCCCTAGAAGCGGTGAAAAAAAAATTCCAGTGGGGAAGGGTGAAGGCGATTGAGAGCTATTGGTGCTTATCGATGTCTTGAATGGTTTGTAGTGTTTACATTATATGCAAGGGTCATGTTCAGTGATGTCTTGCAGCGTGAGGTCCCTTTGATAGTCAACGGTGGTTTGGAAGCAACCCCAAGTTGTTGGTGAGGTCTATCTTTCTAAATGACCTCTGGTCTTTGGTTTGTTTCGTTTAAGGAAAGGTTCATGTTAGGCTACTAGTTTGGCAGACCCAGTCATATGAGGCCGTTATGGTCGTTTGCAGGAATCACATGTTGTATAAGACTCAGTTTTAAGTCCCTTTCCGTATAATGTTTCTCTCGACAACAATGATCGTTCTCGGCGACGATTTGTGGTGTCATGTTCTCATTCAGTGTAACAAGGGATGATGCACGTGTACCATTTAAGCTCTCGTTTGGGTGAATGTTCAGTGTGAGAGTAATGGGATGTCATGGTGTGTTGAATCTGATGGTGTTTCCTTAGGTGCAATATGATTGCGTGTGACACCAAAAGGAGAAGCTCCGTTCGGGAGTCTTCCATGCCTGACTACGAGGTAGAAGATGCTTCAAGCATCAGGGCTCCAGCCATAGGCCTCCGAGTGAAGCCGGCATGTGGTCAGGAACCCCGGGAGTGTATGGGACCCCAACTTTATTTTTGTCACCAGTGTTGAAAGCAGAGGCAATTTAAATTGTTTCCAAGGTTGTTCCGCTCCGAATGAGCCGTCTGGTTGCGTAAGGTTTTCGCGACCATGTGGAGGTGTGTTCGTCTCGTTGCCTTAAAGTCTTGGGGATTGCGTCCGCTTGGATGCAATCGTTTTAGTGGTCCTTATGGGTGTTTGTTGAGTAAATCTGTCTCAAATATGAATAATGCTCATCCAGGAATGTGGGAATGATGGTTTGTCTTGGGTCATGATTTTGACGCCCGGTAGTCGGGCCCCTCCCTCCCCGCCCCTTGCGGTGGGGTGTTTGGTCACCATTGAGAAAATTTCAAAGTTCTATACCTTCTGTTAGTTCAAATGGTGTGGAGACCCACATTGGGTCTCGTACAAATGTATCTGGAATGAATCTATGCTAGAATTTTCTTTAATGGCGGGGAGTCCGCTCGAACCTACCCGTGTCGGTTTTCCAGTCTCATTTCGAGCATCACTGAGTTCCTAATGGGGGGGAGCCCCTTGGGCCTCCTCTTATTGACCTTCTACTTCTTTTTTTAAATATGGATTGGTGATAAGTGATAAGAGTGTTTCTTGGATGTGGTTTGACCATTCTAACCAAATGATGGGGTTTTCGTTTAATAATGTTTGAGTTATTTCGGCTTGTGAAGTTGGTTTCTGTGGGTGCGAGAGTTCCCTTCCTCGATTAGTCAACTGGAGGCGTTCTAGCTCTTTGGGGTGGGCGACACATATCTGAATGTCTTTTGAAACATTTCATGAAGTTGTCTTTGAATCAATTTGTCTGAGCATGATGCTTTGGCCTCTTTTCTCTTGTTGATTTTGGGGATCCTCTTTGAACTTTAGTGGGATATCAGTTTCTTCTTTGTGCCTCAACCCTAGCTGTGGCTTTCCGGGGACGAAAAGTTTTCATGGTGGGGAGAATTGTCACATCTGGCCTTCACTTTGAGGGATGTATTTAATTTTAATTTTTAATCACATAAGTTTTATTGCCTTTTTTGTAAATTGTTTTGTTGGAGTTCGAGCTGAGCGCGATTTTAGTGGTACGCACTTGCGCTGAGAAGTGGACGCGGGCTTGACGTCGCCCGACGCACGGGCACGGCATGGGTGAAGCCTTGTGGCCTGCCCGGTACACGGGTGGTCTTACTTGGTATTATTAATATTAACGTTTTAAGCAAGTATTTCTTTTATTTTATTCTTATTTCCTTATTATTATAAATATTATTAGTATTTTTATTACTTTTCAATTTTTAACTTATGTTATTAAATCCTTTATCATTTTCTATTTTATAATAGTTTAATTATTATTATTGTGTGTGTATACATATATATATATATATACATGTATATATATATATGTATTTATATCTCTCTATTTTTTTTATTATTTATTTTATCTTTATCATTTCATTTCATTTATTTTTATTTTATTTTATTCCATTTTAACCCACCTAATTCCTACCCTAGCCGCCACCCCCTTCTCTTTTTTTTCTTTTCTTTTTTTCTTTTCTTTCTTCTTTCCTATCCCCCACGTTTTCTCCTCCCTCCTTCATTTTCTTCCCTCTCCCTCATGCGGCCCTCTGCCCTCTCCCTGTCCAGCGCACCTCACCCTCTTCCCTTTCCTCTATTCCTTTTTTTTCTTCTCCTTCTCTCCTCCCTCCTTTTTCTCTCCTCCCTTCTCCTTCTCTCCTCCATCCTTCCTTTTCCCTCTTCTCCCACGGCACCTCTCCCTCTCTTTTTCCCAGCACACCCCGCCCCAATCCCTTCCCCTCCCTCGGACCCCCTCCCATGTTATCTCTTTTTTTTTATTTTTTTATTTTATTTTTTTTCTTCCTTTCTTTTTTCTTCTTTCTTATCATTCTCTCCTTCTACTCTCCCATCTCCCTTCCAGCGCGCCTCACTCCCCCCTTCTCCTCCCTTCCACGCCCAGCACACCCATCTTTCCCCCCTTTTAATTTAATTTAATTTAATTTTATTTTCTTTTCTATCCTCACCCTTCTTCCTCCCAAAAATCCGACCAGCCCCACCCTCTTCCGGTCTCGCCATCCCGCACTCTCGCTCGCGCTGCTGGACAGCCCCCACAACCCAGCTCACACTTGCCAGACAGCCGCTGCGCGCCCCTCGGTTGAATCCCGACAATTCCACGATAATGGTTGGTTTTATTTTATTTAATTATTATTGATTTGTTTAGTTGTAAATTAATATATTCAGTTGTTATCGCATGTGTTTAAAATTGTTAATCAAATTATTTAATTATTTTTAAATTGGTTAATCATTTTATTTAATCTGTTTAATTGTTTATCAATTTAGTTAATTGAATTTGTTTAATTGTTAATTTATTGTTTAATTACTATTAGATTTTCTTATTCATTATTCAATTTAATTAATTATTATTGAATTTGTTTTATTGTTAGTTAAATTATTAAATCACTGATGTTGTGATGGGTTGGAGATGAGAATTTTTGGTCTACTGTTTTAGGACCTTTTTGACGGTTCCGTGCAGTGCGACCTTTGCGCAGTGGGAGTATTGCGCCGTATCATTTTTCTTTCATTCCTGCTTTGAGGTAGGTGGTTCCATGTCTTTACATCATTTAGATAATTTAATTTGTTTGTTTAGTTAGCTTAATATGTTATATGGTTTAGTTGCATGATGCGAATTATGTTTATAATGTTTTGGTAGTGCTGTAGAGGTTTTGTGAAATGCGTTTTAAAAATGGTGTAACATGCGTGCGTGATGAAAATTGCACTTGTCTTTAGAAATTGTCATGTTTTTCCTTTCGATCCGGTTGTGGTAAATTTTATAAGTGCTTAATAATTGTTTATATGGTGCCAATGAGGTTTTAGAAGGGTCAATTTCTGAAATTGATTTTGTAATGGTTTCTTTTTCATGCGATATGTTTTATAAATTGAGGAATGGATTATTTAAGTGGAGTTTGGAGTGAGAAACATGGTTGAAAGGTTTTTGAGGGTTGTTTGGCAGGTGCGAAAGGTGTTTTCAAGTCACTTTAGGTGTTTGTGTATTTAAATAGACATTCTCAAAGTATATGAATCCCTTTTGGTGTGTTTTCTTTGTTGTGTATCTTTGAAGTTGAAATGCAAAATTGTTTGAATAACGGAAAACAAGTTTTGACATGGTTACCTCGTTTATCAAGTTTTAAAGTGATGCCTCTATATAAAATCAAGCTGTTTTTGGTGTAAGGTCTTCTTGGATTTTCTTGAAATGATTTCAATAATAACTCAAATGATTTATTTGTGCATTTATATGATGCTAAAATGGTGCTTTGTAGGAGTTGAATATGCTTTCATTTTTAAAGTGGTGTATTTTTATAAAAAGGAGACATGTCGTGTGCGTGTGTCTTGGAAATAGTGCTTCGGTATGTAAATGGTGACTTTTGTGTGCAATATCTTGTTTGGTCTATGAAATGAGAAAGAAATATACTATGTGAATGTGAAAATTGTTTGAGCACATGGGAAAACCCTGGGTATCTAGGTGGGCGGACTAGAACTAGTGCGCTAGTGAACCGGATGGTATCGTCCCTGTTTCACTTAGCTGGATTGACGATTCCAACACTAACTAAACATATGATATCCGAGGGTCATGGCCTTCTAAGCCACGTGTTCTGAGGTTGTGACATCGTGCTCAGTGATGGTGCTTGGTCGTTGGTGGTCTTCTCATGCAGGTTAACATGTGTGATGTGTGGATGTCGCGCCTCTCCTGTTGCTTTGAGGTTTGAGTAAGAGTTTTAGTTTCCCCTGTCATCTTTTCTTTTTAGTTATTGGTTGGATTTGTAGACTTTAAACCTGTTCATAGTTTAAAGGCACGTTTGGTTGTCTATTTCTAGTTTCAGTTTATTTATCTGCTTGGTTGTTTTTCTGTCTTTTATTTTGGGTAAAATCATTCCCATGTGTTAGTTTTGATACCCGGGCGCTTGTGCCAGCCCGTGGGGATCGGGAACGCCCTTCAGGCCATGTCGCAGACCGGGTCGGGCACCGGCTCGAATAGCGACCCGACCTGGTTCGTGACATAAATACATATGAAAATATAATAACAAATAAGTTTATATAAATGTACCGATATAAATTTATAAATATATATAAATATATATAATGTCATGAACCAACCTGGGTTTCCCCTGAACAGGGAACCCAAGTCAGGTTATAGAAAACCATAAGGTGCATTTCTGATCTCCAAGAGATGGATATAAGCTCTAGAAGATCAAAACAAAAATCATTGGTAATGATTTTACCCTTATAAACCAAAACTATAACATGGATTCCACCCAGAAATATATCATGACCCATCCACACATCAGACATCCATGCATAAAAATAAAAAGTTTTAAATAATGAGGAATATCCAAACAAAGTATAAAAAAAATTAAATAATGAAATTTATTAAACTAATTAATAATAACTATAATAATCACTATACAAGATATATCAAAACAAATCCCTACTCGACAAGGTTGATACAAGTATATCACCAAATAACTACCAAAATAAAACCATTAACAAACATCTCCATGTGACCCCTTAGTAACACTACAGATCCTAATGAAATAAAAAAATAACCCAAACACACAACATGAGGGAGATC
Source organism: Viscum album (assembly GCA_963277665.1). NCBI lineage: Eukaryota > Viridiplantae > Streptophyta > Magnoliopsida > Santalales > Viscaceae > Viscum > Viscum album. Next base: position 242,824,084 of record OY728129.1, read on the forward strand.
AAATCCAATTCACCTGAAAAGAAGTGATAATAGATGCACACACTAGATGGCGTATGCCAAGAGCGAGTGAAACCAAACCTAACAGGATCCCATAAAGAAGTTTGCGTAAGTAATTTCAAAATACATTTCATTTATGAAAGTTTTAAATTATTTAAAAATAAATTTTTATTTTTAAGTTTATAAAAACTAAAATTCACACCCACAATCATTTTAAAAACTTAAAATTTTTTTTCTTTAAATTATAAAAACAAATTTCAAAACATCACTTTAACCCTAATTTTTTATAAAACAAACATTTTCAACTCACTTTCATAAATCTAGTTTCAAAATAGTTTTTAATCCATTTAATAAAATTAACCAATGAAAAATAATTATATATGAAAGTATAAGGAACTATATTACCAATGAGATTAAAATTAACTAGCATCATCAACTGGTCATGGTGAAATAGAGACCAATAGAACCAGAGGACACAACGAATGGGAGTCCCCTATGGAATTAATACACCATCATGGGAGAATAATTAGGTCATAAAATAAGTGATTATAAAACTTTACTAAAAAAATGGGTCCAATTATCGGTATATGTCATATACAAACTAACACAAGCCACCCAATTCTACTCACACCACCTTCCTCATGGGCACACCCTAGATCAAACTAAGTGACTATAAGGGAACCTAGATAGTGTGTGTACTGAACTAGTGTAAAATAAATCTAGACCTATCACTTAGTTCATATGTAACACCCTAATAGATTATGACATTTTCTCTTTAATAAATTTTATTTCATTGATATCTTGCATAACACGCAACCCCAAATATAAATGAATTTTGATTTAGTATAATTTTATGATCTAGTAAACAAATTAATAGTTTTAATATTAATAATAAAATAAAAAAAAATTTATATAGGTTTTAATAATTAAAATTTATTTATTAAATCATAATAAATAAGTACATAATTTTCAATAAAGTTATTTTACGCTTAAAAAATAAATTTTCTTTAAAAATTGTTTTATTTCATTTTGTGCATGTATATTATAATTAATTTACACCAATTTTATGAATTTTATTTTATAAAAAAGATATCATTTTTGAAATAATAAATTCAATATTATCTTAGGGTGAGTTTTTATATTTTTTTCTAAAAAGATTTATTTTTAAGTGAATAGTGAAACAATACCATTTTTTTGTAAAACTATTATTTCCTTTTAAGTAGAATACCCATCATGTTTTAAATTTTCTATTAAAATAAAATAAGTTTAATTTAATTATAAATAATATAATTAATTACTTATGAATAAAAATTATACATTATTTTGGTTAAATTTCATTTTTTGATTAAAAACATAGTTTCCTAAAAATTATTTTTATGCACACTTTGTGTTTTTATAAAAATAAAATAAATTTATATATATTCATGAATTATTTTAATGATATTTATATATTATATATTCAATAAAATATATTAACATTCATTTAATAGTTTTTACATGGCATGGAATGAAGAAATAATCAATTTTATTCTTACAAATGCATTTTTCTAAAAACAATTTCCATTGTATTTTGACCTCTTATTTTAAAATTAATTTCTGAAAATAATAGAAATTAATTATTTAATAATGGATTAATTTTTTTAATTACATTAATTAATATAAATTAACAATATCAACTTAAGTTTAGGTTATAATGAATAGTAAAAATAGTAAAATTTTATTGCCTTAGTTATGGTTAAAACGAGTTTATAAGAGGGGTTAGACTAAGAGATAAGGATGATGATACAATTTAAACTTATATAAATCCTATTTTATGACTATATTTAGACCATATTCCATCTATTCTTCTAATATGATTCATTTTTTAGAATTTTTCTTGTGAATTATATTATTATATTTTAATATTTTGAGAAATTTAAAGTGTACCCTATCCCTCCGTTATAAAAGGTCACCCATACTATCTCTTATTTACAAAACATTGAGAAACCTATATTTACCATAATATGAAAAATTATATTATATAATTTATAATAAAATCTTTATAAACTTTTTTATTATTAAAAAATAATTCCAAGGGTCCTTAAGAAAGGATCTAAGGGAGGTTTACCGAAGAAGATGTAACTGTTCCACCCACTATATTTCAATTTATTTATTATTCTACCTCCTCTAAATATATTTATATTTATCATAAAATAATAAATTTATTATATTAAATGTAATAAAATGTTATTAATATGATTTAACCACCATTATACACCCTATTTTTCATCAAATGGGAAGTGAATGTATTGCTCATGCATACGTGTGGACTAATACCTCTAAGTAATGATATAGTTAATTTTCCATCACTATCATTAATGATTGATTATTATGATATATTTAATATTTATATATAAAATTAATGATATAATTATCATTTTGGAATGGTGAAATATTATTTATCTTTATTTCCATATTTTCTATAGGAAATGAAAATAGCATTCATTCGTACATATGACCTACCATCTCCAAGAAAGGTGTAAATAATTTTTCTATTAATAAATTTGATAGATTATTATAAATAAGAATATAATAAATATATATTATATTTATATTGTTAATAAAATCACAGATATTATGGATCCATGATTACTATACAATGATCAGAACAACCAAACCCAAACATGCATGAAAAATAAAACAATTAACATGTGGAAATGATGATTTTTATTATGAATTATTAATAAATGGGTGTTGAAATGTTATAAGTAGATCATATATGATATTATAAGTATTTAAATTATTATCATATAAAATTATAATAAAATTAAATTTATTAAACAAGAGGTTAGAGAGCTTTCAAATCAAGTTAAACTTGAGGTAATGAATTTATATTTCAATCTCATTTTAATTAGGATTATTTATGATTGAATTTACATTGAAGGAAATTATATAATCCTTATTTGATAAACCCCTTTAATTTTATTATCCTCTATTTATTTCTATAAAATACATGTTTTCCTTTCATTTTCCCCGCTTTAAGAACTCAAGAGAATGAAAGAATGTTTTTAAAGGAAAACCAAATGTATTTATCCCTTTGGTCTGAAATAATTTTTCTTATATATCCATGTTTTTTAAAATTTTTCAATAATTTATTTACTATTATCAAATTATTATTTAAATTTTTCATTACACATGTTTTAATTTTTTACATAAAGGTTTAAAAATAATTTTATTTTCATTTTCTGATTGAGGTACATTTTATCAAAGGTGTTTATAGAATCATTGTTTTAACAAATACGATAAGCATAAAATTTTCTTCCATAATAATTTCTTAATTCTTTATAAATTACTTTACAAGTTTCCAAGGTTCTTTTGAAAGATTTTTTTCCAAAATATTTTGTAAATTTTTATATTTTGAATAATTTATTTCAAAATAAAAATCATTATTTCTCAAGAAATATACCATTGATCTTTTAAAGGAATTTTTCACCTATAATAACATCATTTTATGTTACTTATAATTTACTAAGGAAATGATCCAATGATACCATCCTTATTATTTCTATGTATGGTTTATGATTATGATGATGATATATTTACGAAAACCATTTATTTTCCATGGGTTATAATATGAGGATATGATGAATGTTTTAAGGTAATATGGAATTCATATTAATTAATTATGATTTTATGGTGAGTGGGCCTAGAATTATATATCCCTACAATTAATTGGGTAAAAATTAATGGTTTATGAGCTTAAATTGTGCATGTGGGGTTATCCCAAGCCTGAAAGAGGGTATGTGAGATGATATCCCAAGATCGAGAAAAAACATAGATTGTTATCCCAAGCCTAAAATGTAATGAATTTCTTAGTGGGTAGTCTTGACATAAATTTTATATGATTATGATTATGCCACACTTTATTCCACTCTTTAATGACATGATCTTATGTGAATTTCATGCTCTCATGTATCATTTTCTTTGATTACTTTATGATTCATGTCTTATAAACTATCATGATTTATGTCATGACTCATGTTTATGATCTAAGAATTATTGGGTATTGTTTTAAAAGGTTAATATTATGTTTTCATACCCTTAGAGTCTTTTAATATTTAAATAATCCTTAATATATTTCTTGTTTTCTCTTACTAATCATCCGAGCTCACCCATTATTATGTTTTCTTTTCCCTAGGATATGAATAAAAGTTTTAAGTATGATATGTATAAGAAGGGTGTTATTTTTGATGAACTAAGTGAGAGATGATGTAAATAAATTTTGTTCAAGTTGTTTATGAATCCAAGTTTCCAAAGTTTCTAAACCTTTATAGTTTTGGTATTGATTTCAATGTTATGAAATAAATATTCATCTAATAAGATATACTATTTATGCATGACATGTATGGGTCACTATAGTTTGTATCAGAGTAAGGTTTAGTTATTTTTGGAAACTATGATGAGAAAAATTTAGTTAGAACTCTTAGGATAAGTCTATGTATAAGAGAACATCCTATTTTATGATAAATAAAAAAGTGTAATTTTCATAGAAAAATGGATCACCGTCGGGATATTTGAAAGTTTATATGGTCATGAAAGAGATTTACCTAGGGGTAAAAACTCTGAATGGGGTAGATTGGGAATTAAATTGATCATTACTAGTGCATAACAAGTGTGGATAAGATTGCACATTGGTCTTGACACTCTTAGAGGATATTATTGGGTTAATTCACATTTTATATATGAATCATTATGAATTATTTGAATAGATTATGAAAATGGTTGACATAGGTTAAACCAAAGGAGTCATGGACTAAAAATAATGTGTAATACTTTAGAAATCCTAGGAATGATTTTTCATGATTATATGGTTTCTCTCTATGATTATTTTTTCCCACATTGATTATACTTTATACATCCTATGAATGATTTTTCTAAATGAGGTACGTTTTACCGAAGGTATTTACAAGAAATAAGTTTGGTCCACCAACCAAAATATTATCAAGTGAGTTGGGGTTTTGAGTGCGTTAGAGTCTAAAAAAACAACTTTTCAAAGTGTGAAGACTGGGGTGCACAGTTTGGAAAAACCTTATAGCTCCCATGTATAACCGTGAATCCATCATTCTTCACTATGCATGGTTTGAAAAACTATTAAGGAGGGGGCACAAAGCAGTGTGAGAGTTCTATAAAATTTAGAAAAGGGATTCACATGGACTATATAAAATTTGGTCAAACTGTGCACATGACCACACACTTATTTCCACTTAGCCAGTGGCTATATATGGGTTGCACATGGTTTGGATGATCTATGTTGGAAAATAGTGTGAGGTTTGGTTCCTAAGTAGTGGTCACCACACAGTTGGTTTAAGGTTAACCAAACCATGATGCCTAACCATGTGGGACACTTAAAGTGGAGAATTTATGATTTTAACCTATCTCCTTTATTAGTTTTCTCCCAGTTTTCTTCCTCATTCCCCCACATGAATAGAGGTTTACTCATAAATTTATATCCCACTAGGATTTGATCCATATTATACATCTATGATATGATTCAATTGCTATTGGGTGTATTAGAAGTGTATCTATAAGCCTTTGATCCACTTGTATATTTTCTTCCTTTAAATTGTCATACAGAGTGATAAATCTATGTGAGGTGATTTACCCTATTTTCGGTGTGTTCATATAAAATGAAAATTTCTTATGAACCAACTCGATTTAGAGGCCAATAATTAATAATATAATTCCTACCAATATGATATAGGTGGTGCCTATCTTTCTATTTGATTTCCACCATGTTTTGGGGGTACATTATTGAGTGTTCCATTAGACAGTCTAAGATAAACCCTAATAATTTAATGGCTATGTTTAATTAATTAATTCATCATATGAGATTTATATGAGAATGTTTTTTCTAGGATAAAAATGGTTTAATCCCGGTGAGATGATTCAGACATTGGTTAGATTAGGATGAGGGGTTTATTTCATTAAAATTAATTTTTTTATAATGTATTTTCTGCATAGTTCCATGGGAATGTGATAGGCTAGGACCAATGATTGAGATGGTGATGAACATCTGGCTTAAGGTGATGTTGGTTGGTAGGTTGGGCTTATCCCAAATACTATTGGTAGTGTTGATCACTAGTTGAGAGACATGTTCATCAAATTGAGGCGATGATTTCATCAGGTTATGTGCATGACCTATGTGATATTAGATGGTAATGACCATCTGATTGAGTGAAAAAGTAGTAGAGACATGAGGTTTTGAGATGATGTGGATTAGGTATTATGTTGGTGATTTCTGTTCACCATGATTGACCAACGCACCATTGGACTTTCATGCACACTGATAAGACTCAGATGATGAGGCGGTGTTGACCAATCATGTGGGAAAATGCCTCTATTAGATGTGGATTAGGATGGTGTCTACCATCATTATTTCTAGAGGTTATTTTCAAATAAATCAGTGGGGATGGTGAGGATCCACCAGTTTATGGTTTTGACACCATCGGTTGGGGGATGAGGCTCATTGTATTTGAGAAAGTTGGGCTGAGACGATTTGGGAGGATAAATATCACCATTCATCAGGATGTAAGCTATTGATCCAACATTATTATTAATTCGGGGAGAAATAATTATTCCTCAGGACGTCGAGATTCAAGCCAACAAGGGATTTCGTGTTGGGGTCCAAGGGAACAAGTACTAATTATTGGGCATGCCATTGGAATGTTGGTTAATTTGTTTAGACATGAGGTGTTGGATGGAATGAGGTTCTTATGATTCTATTAGAGGCAAAACCTAAGGGTTCACCTAGGAATGATTTTCAATATAGGATGCCTTGGGATTCATGCTAAGGATCCTTCCCTCTAAATTTATACCGACGATGGCCAAAGTAGGTGATTGCTTCCTTGTAGATGTTGATCACAAGGTAATCTGATTATTATGTGATGTGCATGTGATTCTATTTTATTTATTTTAGTATACAACTACCTTATCACTGATATAAGATAGGCACATATTGATGGTGACCTATTGAGATTTATTCTAACACCCAACACGATCCCTTCAGGATGCATGTAGACTTTATGCTCTTGAAATCATGTAAGGGACTGAGCCTATGAGATGGACCTTAGTGATCATGTTGGACCTTTTTCATGGTATAGATGGCAATGTGACTTGGAGGTTCCTACATCAGCTGGAGTTTACCTTTGTGTCTTTATAGTTCCTTTTGTATCAACATGATTATATATGTATATACTGAGGTCATCCATGGGTGACCCTTTCTTATTTATTATCTTGTATGAACTAACTTGGATGTATTCTTAGCTATAGATTGTATTTATTTCTACAAATGGTATAATGTGAATTTTTTATTCTAATATTAGTATGTTTTCTTATTTATTCATTTATGATGCTATCTGAATATGATTAAGTTATTTACTATTTTTTTGTTTCTTCTATATGCGTGTTACTAGTCCAATTGTTATAGAATTTATTTCCAATGCTTATATTTATATATACCATCATTATCATCACCACAGAGGTTATATTCTCCTTACTATTACCTATTTACATCCTTACTTATAGTCAGCAACCTTTATTGTATGAGGAGGTATGCCTAAGGCCCAGTGGCCCTCCATCCTGTAAAACTATTTGGGTGGCTAAATGGGTTAGGGAACTAAAATGATGATTTCATCTCAACTTTATGATTCTTCTCCTATTGATGTTTGTGGGAATGTAATCCAAAAAGATATTATTATTCTACCTGAAGTTGAATTTGATTCCATTTTGGGAATATATTAGCTTTCTTTATATTAGACTATATCAATTACTGAGGGAGGGAAGTAAAATTTGATATTCCAAACCAAACTATGAGCATCTATAAGTGAGAGGATAAATATTAACTTTTAATGGAAATTAAATCCATTTTATAGGTCTTGATTCATATTAAAAAAGGGTTCTTATCTCAGATGGTTGGGGAGAAACTCAATATTGAATATATTCTGATTGTATAAAATTGTTTTATGTATTTTAGGAAGAGTTACCAGTCTTACACTAAATCGTGATGTTGATATTTCAATATAACTCATACATAGTGCTACACCTACTTCAAATAATCTATAAAAAAAATTCCCCGATTGAGTTATATGACTTAAATAAGAAACTCCAGAAGAATATTGATAAGGGGTTCATTTTTCTAGGTGCACTAACATGGGACAAACCTATTATTTTTATTAAGAGTAATGATGGACCAAATTTTTTTTATTGATTATCGGGAAATTAAAAAGATCAAAATACAAAATAAGTATCCTCTTCCCAGTATTGATGATTTTTTTGATCAATTATGATGAGATACTGTTTTTACAAGATTTATCATTGATCTAGATATAATCAATTAAGGGTAAAAAGTTAATACATACCCAATAAAAACATCCCTATGAAGTATGGACACTCAGAATTAATAATGATACCATTTGGTCTTACTAATTCCCCTTCGATCATTATAGAATTAATGCATAGAATATTTTTAGATCACCTTTATTAGTTTTCTTTAATCTTTATATTTGATTTTTTATTATATTTCGAAATACATGAAACACATGAAGATCACTTCAGAATTGTACTAAAGGTCCTAAATTAAGATAATTTTTATGAATAATTTACCAAGTGATAATTTTGGCTATAGAAAGTTTCCATTTTGGATATATAATATAAATATAGGGTATATGAGTGGATCTATAAAAGATAGATGTTATTAAACATTGAACTATCCCAACCATGGTTTTTGAGATCCATAGTTTTATTAGTTTAGCTGAATATTATCAAAGCTTTGTGAATAATTTATCATAATTATCTAATCCAATCACCAAGTTAACTTAGAAGGGGGTCAAGTTCCTTTGGACCGGTGAATGTAATGAAAATTTCAAGGATCTAAAATGAAGTTTGGTTAGGGTACCTATGCTCACATTAGCCTATAGTGTAGAAGGGTTTGTGATCTATAATGATGCATCAAAGAAGGGACTTGAATGCATCCTTATAAAAAAAATATTGTTATAGTTTATATCTCACAAAAATTAAAGGTTCATGAGAAAAATTAACCACCGCATGATATAGAGTTATATATTGGGATTTTTCATTAATTGTTTAGATAAATTATATTTATGGAGAAAGGTGCGACTTATATACTAATAATTTTTTAAAGTATATATTCACTCAGAAAGAGTTTAATATGTTCTAGAGAATATGGTTATATTTGATTAATATAATTATTTCTTAATAAATTACCACCCTAGTATTATAAATAGGGTGGAATATTCTCTAACTCGAAAGGATCATGCTATCTTATCTATGATGAGGATCACAAATGATCTAATATTTCTTTATTTTTATAGGATGGATCTGGAAATCTTGAAGGAAGTGTATAAATATTATCCTTCTCAAATTAAGGAACATTATTAACTATGCCAGAATTATAATGTTCAATAACTATGTATATTTCCCTTCAATACCATTTTTGATGAAGGTGCCATTGGATAAAGGTCATAATTCATCATTCTCTATTTATCCTAGAAGTAAAATAAAGTATAGAGAACTGAAAGCATATTTCTGGTGGGATAACATGAATAGAGATATTTTAGAGAATGTATCTTGATGCATGGTATGTTATAAAGTTAAGTTTAAGATAATTAACTCTAAGGGGATGTTACAACCATTCCCCATACCATAATAGAAATGAAAAAAATATCACCATAGATTTTTCCATCGATCTCCCCCAAACATCTAAATGTGATAACACTATTTGGGTTGTATTAAATCTCCTTATGAAGTTATCATATTTCATTACCATCAGAGAATATTTATATCTTGATTATATTTTTAGGATACACATTAAGGAAATGGTATGGTTTCATGGAGTGTCATATACTATTGTATCTGATTGGTATTCAAGGATTACCTCAACATTATAGATACGTCTTCAATAAGTTCTAGATTTTGGGTTGTGTTTTAGTAATTTGTATCATCCTCATATTTATGGTTAATATATGAGAACCATTTAGATCCTGGAGTATATATTGATATTTTTTTACTAGGGATTTCGAAGGTGGTTGGGATCAACAAATTCCTCTTATTGAATTATCTTATAACAATATCTTTTACTCAATAATTTAGATGGATTCTTAGGAGTCTATAAATAGAATAAATCATATAAATCATATTAATTAGGATGAATATAGATAAATAAATCTATTGGGACCTAAGTTAGTTGATGAAATGGTAGATAACTTCCGAAACTTTCAACAACACATCAAGGGTGCTCAGAGTCAACATAAAATTTATACTAACAATCATATGTAAAATATGGAATTTAAAGTAGGTGAAATAGTATTCCTATGAATTTATCTATGTAAGAAGGTTATTAGATTAAAAAATAAGGGAAATATGATCCCAAGGTATATTTTCCTCTTTTATATTCTTGTACGAGTTGGGACAATACGTTATCGCTTGGCTCTTCCATAGAACCTATCTCAATTTCACAATGTAATCCATATATATCTCCCAAGGAAGTATATACATGATCCTTCACATGTAATGAATTAAAATATTTTACTATTAAAACATGATATTTTTTATGTAGAACATATGGTAGAAATCATGGACCGTAGAGATAGTGATATGGGACAAGACTATTCACCGGGTTATTGTTCTCTAAAAACAATAAGAAATTCAAAACACCCACATAGGAACCCAAGGATGTGATTAAATAGAGATATAATAAATTATTTTTATTAAAGATATATAATTTTAGGGTGAAATTTATTTTAATGGGGGAATAATATAACACCTTATTTTTTATGATATTTTTCTCTTTAGTAAATTTGATTTCTTTGATGGCTCTCTTTACACGCAACCTAGAGTCTAAATGAACCATGATATAATATACTATTATAACCTAGTCATTAAATTATTGGAATGAATATTAAAAAAAAATATGAATAATATTTATAATGTTTTTAAATAATTCAAATTTACTGATTAATTTATAATAACTAATTACTTAATTTACCGTAAAGTTATTTTATGCTTCAAAAACTTGTTTTCTTTAAAAATGAGTTTTATTTCATTTTGTGTGTGGTTATTATAATTAATTTCCCAAACTTCTGGAAATTTTATTTTATAATTTTTTTATCATTTTTGAAATTATTTGGTGAATAATATCTTAAGGTGATTTTTTAGTAATTTTCTAAGAAGATTTATTTTTTAGTGAATAGTGTAAAATATCGATTTCTGTAAAATTGTTATTTATTTTCAAGTAGAATCACCATAATGTTTTTAATTTCTTTATAACTTAATGTAAGTATAATTTAATTATAAATAATTTAATAAATTCTATAAGATTCACTATTTTACTTGATTTTGGTATAAGTTCATTTTTGGGCTTAAAAACACATTTTTCTAAAAACTATTTTTTGCACGCCATGCATTTTTATCCAAATAAAGTAAATTAATATAAATTTATGAGTAGTTTAAATGAAATATATATATATATATTATATATTCAATAATATATTTTAACATTCATCTAATAGTTTTTACATGAAAAATAATGAAGGTAAACTCAATTTTATGCTCCAAACTGTATTTTGCTAAAAACAGTTTTCGTTCTATTTTGAGCACTTATTTCAAAATCAATTTACACCACTTACAAAAATTTATTTAAAAGAAAATATTCCATATTTTTAATTATTATAATTAATATAATTTAATATGTAAACTATTTTTTTTCAAAATTAATTGTAAAAATAGTAAAATTCTATTAACTTGATTAAGGTTAAAATGGGTTTAATAGTGTTTAAACTAAGATATTAGGGTGATATTTCCATTTTAACTTAATTAAATACTATTTTTTTCCATATTTTAACACTAAATCACCTCATGTTATAATATGAGTCATTTAGAAGTATTTTTATTGAGTATTACATTGTTATATTTTAATATTTTGAAAAATTCTAAGTGTGTCCTCCCCCCTTATAAAAGGACACCCCTAACCTCTCTTATTTAAACCACTTTGATCTAGATAACTTAACCAAAACCTAACCAATTATCTTATGAAAATACCTATATATTTTTAGATGTTTTGGTCTTCTTAAAATACCATTCTTATGGTACCTAATAAGGGATCTAAAGAAGATGTACTGAAGAAGAGGTAATCATTCTACCCGAACTCTTTAATTTATTTCTTCTTATAAATATGATAAATATGTGGTATTCATAAAAAGATAATAAATTAAGTATCCTAAATATATTTAAATTTTATTATGGTTATTTAATGACCATTATCCACCCTCTTTCCATAAAATTTTAGGTGAAGTTTTCACTCGTGAGTATGTGTGGACTACCGCCTCCATGTAACGATATAATTCATTTTCCATCACTATCATTCATGGTTAATTATTATTATATATTAAATGTCTATATATGATATTTATTATATAATTAATGTTTTATAATTATAAAATATTATTGATATTTCTTTCCTTCTTTTCATTAGAAAAAGAAAACAACGTTTATATGTTTGTACATCATATTGTTTCCATGAATTCCATAAATTTGTTTTATATCTATACCTTTTATGGATAATTATTAATATATATATATATATAATTAATATTTATGATATTTATATAATTATTAAAATTTTATATATGATGGAATCATGATCAAAGTACAATGTCCTGGACTACCAAACCAAAACTTCCATGAAAAATAAAACAAATAACACACAGAAATAACAATTTTAATAAGGAAATATTAATAAATGGGTGTTGAATTTTTATAATTAGATCATATATGATAATATAATTATGTAAATTTTTATTTAATATAAGTGTATAAAATTTAAATTTATTATACAATAAGTTATATTTCCTCTTAACAAATCTAAACTTGTGGTAAAGGATTTATGATCTAATCTCATTTGAATCGAGATTGTTTATGCTTAAATTTCCATTAAGGGAAATTATAAGATCCTTATTTGATAAAAACGTTTAATTTTATTATTCTTTAGTTATTTTTTTATATTCCATTTTTTAATTTTATTTTAATCTCTTTAAATACTCAAGAGATCAAAAGTTTTTTTTAATAAAAACTGACTTTATTTCTCACTTGAGTCAAAAATAATTTTTCTTCTAAATACATGATTTATATAATGTTTTTAAGAATTATTTTAATAATATAAAATTGAATTTTAAAGTCATTTTTAATCATGCTTTACTTTTAAAAAAATGTTTAAAAATAATCTTCTTTATCATTTTTTGAATGAGGTAAATTTTACCGAAGGTGTGAATTTTTTTTTATTTTAATGATTACTACATGAATAGAAATTTCCACCATCATGATCATTCAATTATTTGAAAATTAAATTACAAGTTTCTATGGTTCTTTTAAAATAAAATGGTTTCCATAATATTTTTTAATTTTTTATATTTTAAATAAGTGATTTCAAAATGAAAAGGATATTTTCCTAAAGAAATATTCCAGTGATATTTTAAAGGCATTTTTTATTTGATAACAACCTTTGATGTTGCCTAAAATTTAATGAGGAAATAATTAAATGATAAAATCCTTATTCTTTCTCTGTATGGTTTATGAAAATGATAATGGGATGTTTATGAAGCCTATTTTTTCATGGGTCATGATATGATGTTATGATGAATGTTTTATGATCATGTGGTATAAATATAAATGGATTATGATTATGTGATAGGTGGAACCAAAATTATTTATCCCTATAATGAATTCAGTAAAGGTTACATTTTTATGATTTCAAAGGGTATACAGTATGTTATTCTTAGATCGAAATATGCTACAAAGGAGGTTATCCCAAGTCTGAAAGAGGGAACATGAGCCTTTATCCCAAGGCTAAAAGATGATACATGAGAGGTTATCACAAGACTGAAGTAATTAAATATGTGGTTATCCCAATATTAATATGTGAATAAGTCATGGTGGTTATACTTGACATAATTTTTCTATGATTATTATTATGCCACACTTTATACCACTATTTTATGGCATGATTTTATGCAAATTTCATGCTCTCATGTCTCATGTTATTTGATTCCATTATGATTAATGTCTTATAAATTAGCAAAATTTATTCAATGAATCATGTTTATCATTAAATAAATAATGATTATGGTTTTCAAAGATTCATATATACTCTTGTTATGTTTAAATTATCAATGATATATCCCTTGTTTACCCTTAATGAGAATATGATCTCACCCTTTACTATGATTTCTTTTACCAAGGATATGAAGAAACATTTTAAGTATGATATGTCTTAAAAGGGTTATAATTTTAAAAAACTAAGTGGGTTAAAATGTAAATATTTTACTTACTAGTTGTTTATGTATCCAAGTTTCCAAAGACACTAAACATTTATAGTTATTTCATAGATCATAATTTTATATAATGAATATTCTTCCAATTAGATATGATATTTATGTATGAAAATTATGGATCATTATAGCCCATTGCACCCATGAAATAAACAATAATAGGTGATCTAAATATAAGTTATAAGATCAATATGATATAAAAACATAAATCTCACCTCACCTCTAATTCCATCACATGAAAAAACTCCAACCATGTCATCCATATAACATTGTTAGAAATATCCCCCACTATGGTCATAGTATCTATCAAAACAAGGTTCGTAAGAGGGTCTCATACAAAAACCATGTGGAACAATTTTAAAGTGTGTTAGAAGTTCACCTGTGCGAAACAGGAATAAAAAAATGGATATTGTAGAGATCATGGCTAAAACAAATATCTGATGAGAACCACACTATAGAAGTTTTTGTGTTTAATTTAAAATATCCATTTGTTTTACTCCACTCCATTTTATTGGATGTTTTATGTTAAAGGTCTACCCATGAGAAATAGAAACCCTAAAATAGACATGTTGGTGATCATAGTGGAGGATTTTTTTTGAATGATGGAAGAAATGTTTAAAATCACACAGTGAAAGGTAATATTCCTAGAAATTTATAGAATAGGGAGTTTCAAATGGAATGTCACTTGGATATTGAACAAGCCACATTGTGATTTCTAGAAGCAAGGCGGTTTGGCTAACATTTTGATTGTAGACGCACCAAATACGAAGTTGTTAACTTAAACAATGTAAGAACCTTACCTTAATTATTCTACAATAATGGGGTATGATTTTAGGCAATGATTCAGGCTAGAATCTAAGGGAGTTTTATGTGATTCAAATAGTGTATTAAATTTATCTTAATCCATAATGAACAAAGATATATGATATGGGGCACAAATAAGTTATACTTTTTTTATTGTGTAAATTAGAGGAAATCATAGTGGAATTATTAGGATATTTTTTAAATACCCTCATATTGAACTAATATATGGAAATTTAATTCACATGTTCTCTTTATTTTATAAATTTAAATCAAAATTTTTATTATGGGAAAAAGAAATAGAGTACATTGATATCTAATTTTCATATAGTAAGATAAAGGATCTCTAGACATGGGGATGTAAATAAGAAGAAGATTTTGAAACCTCTTATCATCTTTCCAAAGAAGAAGAGGAAAGATATTTTTGTTAGAAAAAAAACTTCAAATTCATTATATACTTGTTCTAGAAAGAGGAAGGTGATTTTATAAGTTGTAGTTCATAGATTGTTAAGAAGTAACCAAAATTAGATCAATAGAGAATATATACTCATTAATAAATAAAATCCAAGATAGTGATATTATTGAAGGGACCAAAATGTTCATAGACTATGTAAATACCTTCTTATAGTATTAATAAAAGTATAAGAAGGGTAGTGAAATGGTAGTGATCCTTAGGAGATAGGGAGTCAACCCTATACTTTTTAATGTAGTGATCCTAGGTGAGGACTGACCTAGCCGAATTCCCATTAAAGAGAAGTGATCTTTATAATGATTTGGTTCATCAATACATTATCAATAGAATACTATATATAGTAGATCAGTGAGGGTGAACTAAGTGTAAATCTACAAGTTTTATTTATTTTTGGCATGCACACCAAAAAAGGTTAAGCAAACCGGAATGAATAATTGTTAAATGGTCTTATAAAAGTTGTTATAATCAGATCAATATCCATGAAAATAGAATAAAATGTGACCCTTAATGTAAGAGGTTACGATTCAGTAGGGAAGTGAGAAGTAAAGGAAAAATGGTAAAATTGGGAGAGACATTAAAATACTGATTCACCCCGTCTATTATGGTATATCTAACTCTAAAACCCTTTATAGACTAATATTATCATAGAACACCCCAACTATGACCACATAAACTGATACCCAAAGGATATGGAGACCAAGCATAGGTATCCCTGCCATTTATAATTTATCAAAAATAGTTAATTGAAAAGAGGAACACACCACCAAAAAAACATCAACCATGAGAATTAATCACGAATAATGAACCAAGAATCTTCCAATTCTATCAATCACAAATAACAAACCAAGTAAATAACTATAACTCCATAGGAAACTATGCACCCTAAAAATGAAAAACTTTACAAATATCCACAATATATTTCAACCATAAAACCCATGAAGAATAATTCACAACCACATCCAAAAAATAAATAACTTTGTCTCTAGAGTATAGGTTATAATACAATAGTGGGTAAACTCTGACTTTGAACTCATAACATTGTCTCATAGTGAAGCTAACAATAAATCTAAATAGGAACCTCAAGTATTCAACTACCCAAAGGGAAAACCCTTAATAGTTTCCCAAGTATTGGAAAAAAGGTATTCCATGTAAAAACCATCAATAATACATCCTTATATACCCATATAATATGTATAAATTTCAAGTAAACACAACTAAACCAATAAGATACACACTAGACCATAATTCATTACCAACCATAAGAGAACAACCTAAAAATACTCGATAAAAACCAAAAATATTCCCCCTAAATTAATAACCCTCAATAACTATATTAAACATGAGATTTCCACTTTTTATAATTTAACTCACATAACCCGTAATGGTTTCCCAAATGGACACACTAAAGACAATACCTAAAATCCTTATCATAAAAAGACTTATAATGCCTATGTTCTCACAGTTAAAGTACATAAAAGTATTTTTCATCTTCTTTAATTAATATTTATCATAAAAAACATGATCTAAAATCTTTATCTAAACAAATTCCAATTTACCCTTAGATAGAACATCCTTTAATGAATCTATTAAGAGTAAATTACCACTCACTAAATAATTCCTTTCTTTATTAACCCATACCAAAAAATCCATCACGACTGCTTCCTCATAAAAAAAAGATAGGTTTGTTGGTCCTAGTGAAACAATCATGAGGGGTGGTGGTGGTGGATTGAGTTTCCAATGAAAAATTTATATTAAGAATGGATTTAAATAAAAAATTCCCAAATTTTATAAATATTACCAGTTAATTAAAAAATTAGAGTTATATTTTTTGATCTTTTCAAAAATGTTATTAGATGTTCGATCAAAAAATAGTTAAAAAAGGTTTAAAACTCTCTTAACTTTTTCAATAATTTTATTAAAATAAAAAAATTGTGTAAAAAAAGAAATAAATTTAAATATCAAAGTATTTTTTAAATTTATTTTTTAAAATATATATAGATTTGTTTTATAAATAGCGTAAAATAAATCAGATAAAAAAATAGAGGAAATAAAAAAGGGGTTCACTCTCAAGATAATACCTAACCCCTATACTTTGAAATAACCCATTCCCAAGAGGTTTATTATAAAATAAATGGTAAAAAAAGTGGATCAAGTTTTTTAATACACCACACAAGATTGTCGAGCCTTCTTAGAGCCTCTTCTACATTTCTACATGGGAGAAAAAAATGATATCAACTTCATAATGGTAGTTCAGTCTAAACAGCCTCTTTCACAGTTCTATGTGTGAGAATGGATAAAGAAATTATAAAGAGTGTGTCTAGAACTCTATAGTTTATCATAAGAGATGGTGTTTAATATTTATATAAAGAATCACACACATATATTTAAAGTAAAAAAAAATAGAGAAATAGAAAGGAAAAAATTAAATGTAGTGAAGTATGCTGTTTCTATTATTTTATAGGTAGTTGTTATCTTCTTGTAGTCATTATTAGATTTGGAATTGATGTAAAAATAAGTTCAGATGATATTTGTAATGATTTTTTTGGTTCACTAAATAACAGATTCACAGATGTTCAAGGAATAGAAAATTTCTTCATTATTTTTTATCATGGATGAATACCAATGGGTCTAGGTCATGAGTGCATGTTTTTATCTCATTATTATTGTTCCTTGTTCTCTATCTTTCATCATCTTATAAAAAAAATAAGTTCTCTTTATAAATATTCATTGAGAAGTCATCATGAAGATCCTTATACTTTGGAAGGAAATATGAGCTTAATTAATACTTCTAACTGACTTTTAATTCTATAATGAAAAGTGGTTGGATTAATATAATTAACAATATAATAAAATAATACTTACCTTTAGACACAGTCAGTTTAAAATTTTCCATGTAAGAATCTATAGTCACTTTATTACTTTTAAATAATTACTTGCTAGGTTTTATATTCAACCACTTATACCTATGATTGATTATTTTTACTTATTGTTGATCAACATGCACTTACAATCGATCAACATATACTTTTGGTTTAACAAATTATACTTATGGATGATCACCTTATCCTTGTGGTTGGTCAACATTTACATATGGTTGGTCCAATACTTTTTCAATTTTCAGGCTATATACCATGATCACTTCATTTGGTTATGTGGTAAATTCATAGTCCATATTTCATAAACGGTTACAATGTTTTGTCCCTATAGTCACTTGGTTGCTTATGTTGTCGATCCAACTATCCTTATGGTCGATCCAATGGTTAAGTGTGTGGTCAATTTTTTTTATCTTTCATTTTATTAGAAATTTTATGATATATTTTCCATGGTCAATTAGGTAGTTAGTATTTCAATCACATATGTCGAGCATTCAATTATAGACTTAGTGAATTTTGAATTATTTTTCATAAAATGTATTAGAAATAACATAAACATGATTTTTAATTAATAAAATAAGGAATTCATGGACTAAACCAATAATCTCCCCATTTTTTATTATCAACAATATTTTTATAAATATCCATATAAAAATGTTAAATCTAAATAATTAAAAAATTAATATGAGGTATCAAGTAATTAGAAATAATAATTAATCATTTCCAGTTTGTTAAAAACATCATAGTTTACTCATATGAATAATGTAAAGTTCCTAATGTTTATTCCATATAATTTACTCCCCCTTTTTTATTATAAAAAATAATTCATAAATGATTAAAGGGTAAATATAAAATAAATATAACAGAAAGCACATAGAATAAAAAGAATAGACATAGAAATAGAAGAATAAATATTTCATTATATGTTCAAAAAGTTTACATAAACCCTATTAGAGTATAATTAGAATCTTAATCCTCAAAAATAGATGGGTCTTTTACTTTTACAAGAATGGGAGGAGGAGGAATAGTTTGAGGAATTGCAGGAGGTCTTGAAATAAAAATTACTTTAGAAACTGGTTGGATCAATCCAAGGCCTTGAGAAATAGTGGGACCAGAAGGTCCCATAAGAGGTATAAGTATGGTAGAGGTTAGAGTAAATTAAGAAGAAGTAAATAAAACTATAGTTGAGGCTTAGGTGAGAGAGGTAGAGATGTGAGGCATATGATGATAAGGTGGTACTAGCACAAGGGAATTATTAACATACATATAAGACTTTAAAATCATTGTGATATCGGACATGACCCTTGTCTCATATTCCACAACTTAAAGGAACCCATATTTATCTGACATGAATTGATTAAGAAGATAAGTCATCAACAATAAATTCTATATAATAGATTTGAAAGTATCCATCATAGGAGGACTATTCAAATATATGGACAATTATAGGAACCGAGCCTTTATATTATACTTAGTATAAATCCTTCTATGATAATACATAATCTCACCCTTGATTTAACCTTTATCTTTGGCAGTCTTAATGAAATATATGTTAAGAAAATCATACTCTTTTCTCTAAGAGAATCTATATCTATTTGCGCCTGATTTCTGATATCCTTTACACCATCCAAAATATTCCAAATATCATCATTAATTAGCCTTAAAATCAAATATTTGTCAAGAAAAAATTAACCAGGATGAGTTTTTGATGTGTAATTTGAAGGAATGGATGGACTAGTCATCACTTAGAGATACCTTACATCCATAGTAGCTGACATATCTATCATACCAGCTTATAGGGATCTGATGTAACTTTTAAATATTTCCATCTCTCTTCTAAAAGACCAAATCTCATGATGTATATGTTATTTTTTCAAGAATATCTTAGGATGGATGCTTTAAAAAACACTTTCAACTGTTTAGGAAATTTTCTTATCTCTATCACAATTATGAGACTAACTAATAAAAAAATACTACCTCTAAGAATTCAATAATATCATTATTGAAATGAATGAAGTTCATAGAAGTTAAAACTAAAGGATGCATTGAATAAGGTCTAACTTCTGGATATGGATAAGTTTTATCATGATAAGAAGAAGGTTGAGTATGATTAGAAGTAGATTATGGAAGGAAATCATTAATCGGATAAGAATAAGGAACACTTAACTCAGGTGTCTTTCCATAAAATTCTTATTTAGAAGAGAATAGACTCATAGTTTGATTAATTTTCTTCATTAAGGAATTAGATTATTCCTTAGAATATTCCATGGTCACAAATTTTATTTTGGGAGAAGAGTCATAAAATAAATATTTTTGAAAAGGATTCTTAGGAACATATCTTGGAGAAAGTAGAGTACCCAATAGCTTAAAAAAATCCTTATAAGAGTCTGGACTTACTAGTTTCTCTATAACAATAGTAGAAGGAAGATTTGGTATACCATATTCTACTTCCCTTGAAAAAAAATTCAGATCTAGTTCTTATGGATTAGGAGGATTATCATCATCATCATGTATATCCTCATCAGCCTTATAATCTTTTTTAGCTTCTTTATCATCCATTTTATCATCCTTACCATCATTCTTTCCATACTTATCATCCTTTAAAAAGAAATATACAAGAGCATACACATCCATATCATAGAATTGATTCTATAGAATGTCTTCTTCACTATAAGGTGAGGTATCAAATAAAGGAGCTACCCCTATTAGAAACATGGGTATAATTTCCACTTCTACAGTATCTATATAATTATCACTATGATTTGGTCCAAAGGTAATCCAGGATCCTTTGTATATCATATCTTACTTATTCTATAATAAAAGGTAATCTAGGCTCCCTTGTAGCTTTAACTAAAATTCTAGAAGATTGTGGGACATCATGAGTAGAATACATCTCCTCTCTCATAGGTTCTCCCTCATTAAGAATCACAAGAACATGATTAATTTATAATATATCCTTAAAATATCTTATAGATTCCTCAAAAATATCCATAGGATAATGGGATTCATCCTCATTATAGGAGTAGTACACATC
This sequence comes from Viscum album, assembly GCA_963277665.1. Lineage (NCBI taxonomy): Eukaryota > Viridiplantae > Streptophyta > Magnoliopsida > Santalales > Viscaceae > Viscum > Viscum album. Next base: position 242,845,639 of record OY728129.1, read on the forward strand.
TATAATTTAATTTTGTTCCAAACTAGGGTCAATCATATCTCTTGGTCTAGAAGGGTAAGATATAGGATTGAATTTATCAAAGCGTATATCCTTATCAATAACCCAAATCATTTTCCAAGGGTTCTTTATAATCATCATCATTTTAAAATTGGTATGATTCAAACATTTATCACTCATAAACACAATAATTTCAACTCCCATAGGGACTAATCATTTATATTTCAACAATATATAAACAGACTCAGGATATGGAAGTGCATTGAATCATGAAGATGGTTTGTTTAAATCTTCCATATGTTTAATTAATAAATGAGGTAAGATTATATGAACAATATAAAACATTAGGTATAGAAAAAAATATTGATACCTAATTGAGATAAAAACCCCTTTCCCCAAGAAGATAGAGCGCTAACTGAATTTCAAAAAAAGTATTCATTCCACACTTATCCCATTCGAAACTAGTCTTTGGCAGGTTTTTTCATCTATTAACTCCTCTAGATCATTAAAAATCTTAAAATGGGATTGGTTTATAGGGTACATGATCTAGTAGTCCTAAAATTCTTAAATATTCATGAATCATAAACATTCATCTGAAAAGTTTTAAGTAAACTCACACTCTTGACCATTAATAACTATTCAAATCACATCCTCATACTCCCCTACTTCAAACACAATATTTAGTTAAAATTATTTTACAAGGCTTGGGTAGAATAGGATATTTTCATCTAAAAATCAACTTTTCTAGTTCTAAAACACAATGGATCTCCACAACAATTAATGACAAGTTCCAAACCATTAAACATGAATTCTCTCTCATAGAGTACTTCATGTTGCAACAAATAAATTTTTTAAATATTTCTCAACTTAATTGAACTGGATTTCATTATCTTGAATGATTCAGGATAGTCTTCACTGAAATATCTCTTTATGTTTATTTATAAAATTGAGAATCATAATTTGAAAAGGCAGGGATTCGAATGAGGGTTTTAAAATGATTATTTGAAAATAGGTTTTGGTTTGGGTTAGAAGAGGTGTGATGATTCAACTATAATTTTACATTTCAATAATTTAGGTATTTACTTGTATAGTAACACATAAGAAATAATAATAAGAATTTAATATATTCATAATCCCCTATGATAAAATTTAAACTAAAATAACACAAGAGAAACCTTGATAAAAGAGGAACTTATATATATATCAATAAAAATATTGATAAGAATATTAAATATTTCTAAAAATTATATTATATAAAATTAATCAATACTAATTCATGTTTGATATAATTTATTCTCTAAATATTTAATAGTTTGGTAAAAATTTCAGTAAGATGATGTTTGATACTAATTAATTCAAGAGTATTATCAACCTTTTGAAAATGATCTCTCAAAAAGTGATGTCGTATATCAATATGTTTTTTCCTTTAATGAGATATATGATTTTTTGAAATGTTTATAACACTTGTATTATCAAAATTTATAGGGAAATGTCTGAATTGATATCTATATTCCAATAACGTGTTTTTCATCTACATAATCTATGTAGAACAACTACCATCTACTATATAATCAGATTTAGTGATAAATAATACAACATAATTATACTTCTTACTACACCATGAAACTAAAGAATTTTCCAAAATATTAAATTTTTTAGAGGTTCTCTTTCTGCCTAACTTAAGACAACCAAAATTTGCATCTAAATAGCTAATTAACTAAAATTCATTTCCTTTAGGTTAAAACATTCCAAAATTGGTTGTATTTTTTAGGTATTTAAAAATACTTTTGACATAATTTAAATTATATTCTTTAGGGTTTCCTTGAAAACATGCATACATACACAGACTGGATATAATATCTGGTAGACAAGAAGTTAAGTATAATAAAATTCTAATCATACCTTTGAATGTAGTTTGATATACTAACTTTATAGTTTCATTAATATCTAGCTTACAATATCTTCCCATGAGAGACTCACTAGTTTTAGTGTTATCCAATACAAAATGTTTTAAAATATCCTTTATGTACTTGCTTCAATTTAAAACAATTTCTTATTTTTCTTGAAAAATATGAAATATAAGAAAGTATTTTAACTCACCCATTAAACTCGTTTGAAATTTATTTCACACCATTTTATAAAAATCAATACAGAAGGATTATTGGATGATCCAAAAATAATATCATCAATATATATTTATAAAACTAAAAAATCCTTTTAATTTTTTTATAAATAAATTAGGTTCAAAAAACATTTTATAACACTGTTTGATATAAAAACATGATAAACATATCATACCAAGATTTATGATCTTGTTTTAAAATATATAAAGCATCTGTTTATTTAAAACATGATTTAGAAAATGAGGGTTTTTAAATACAAGAGGTTTTTCAAAAAATAAATCCACAATAATATATCTATTTAGGAATTCATTCTTAGAATCCATTTTATATATTTTGAAATTAATATGTGATTCAAATGAAAATATTATTATAATGGCCTCAAGTCTAGTTATTTGTGAAAATTTTTCTTCATATTCAATACCTCCTTCTTGACTATATCCTTATACAAACAATCTAGATTTGTTTTTAATGATTTTCCAAAATCATCAACCATGTTTCTATATACCCACTTAGTTCCAATAGTTAGGTAATATTTAAGTATATATACAAATTTACAAACTTTATTCCTTTCAAATTGGTCCAATTATTCTTGAAATTCTATTACCCAATGTTCATAATTAATTACTTCATTGATTTTCTTAGGTTCAAGTTGTAATAAAAGGCTTGATGTTCAACCTATTTTCTTAGTGAGACTCTATTTTGAGTTCCTTTTTCTAGGTCACCTATAATTACATATATGGGATGTTTTGTTGAGGGTTCCAATAGCTCTAGGGATACAATTAATTAGTAATTCATTTCTTCTATAGTTTTAGGAAGATATTGATGATATCTTACATGTGATTTATTAGGTAAATTAGTTGAAGGATTATAATATTTAATGGTATTATTGATATTCATTTTTGACATATTATCCTCAAGATTTTATAAAGAAGGTTTGGATTCATGTTGATATTCCTCATCAAAAGTGACATGAACAGTTTCTTCCACAAATTTATATTTATTTTGAAAGACCGTATAAGGTTTTCTAGTGTTTTCATATCAAAGAAAATTACTTCAAATATTTTTTATGATTTGTTTTCAGATTTTCTTTTGTGTTAATAATATAAAATTTATAGTAAAAAAATATAAAGTAATTTACTCTATGTTTATATAATCCCCAAACTCATATGAATTATTTTTTAAGAAAGGTATTTTAATAATTCTTTTAATTACATAGAAATATATGTGACCAAATTTAACTAATAAATAGATAAGAGTTTTATATTTACTTATAATTGTTCTATAAATTTATTAAAGAGTCATATTTCTCCTTTCAATAACACCATTTTATTGAGGTGTTCAAGGTGTAGAGAAACTCTGAGTATACCCACATTGTGGGAAGAGAGATTCAAATTCACAAATCTCAAATTATCATTTATTATCATTTAGTAAGGTAATTATGATAATTCTATTAAGGTTTTCTATAGATTTAGAATAATTAGAAAAATATAAAGTATCTTCACTTTTATGAGCAAGGAAAGACACCCATGGTTATCTTGAATAATCATTAACTATAACATAAGCATACTGTTTTCCTGCCAAACTAGAAACTATATATGGTTCAAATAAATCCAGATAAACTAATTCTATGGGCTTTTAGGTAGAGATAAATTTCATTATTTTGAAAGATATTTTGTTTTTATTCCCATTTTGATAGAGATTAAACACTTTATCCTTGGGAAATTATAGTACAGGTAGATCTTTGAATAATCCTTTCATATTTCGATTTATAAGTGAGTGTATATTGAAATGGTCTATTCTAAAATACCAAAGACAATATTCTCTATCAAAATTACTCAAACAATAATTTGTTTGAGAAAAAAAAAATATAAATTAACAGTGTAAACATTATAATTTCTAAAAGAAGTTGATATCAATGAATTATTATATTTAAAAATTTATAGGAATTATTTTCAAATTTTACATGATAAACATAATCACATAATTTTTAAATTCTAAGGAAATTATATTTTAAACCATATAAAAATGAAACTTTGGAAATAAATACATATTCATAATTACCAATTTTTCCAAGTAAAATTATTTTCCCACTTTCAACGTCAGCAAAAGTGACATGCCCACCATCCACCTTTATAATTTTTTTGAGACATGAATAGTCTCTAACCACATGTCTGGAATTTCCATGATATAGATACCATATATTATTAAAAGAGATCTTGAAGAATTTGTTTCTATAATAAATCAAATTTATATTAAATTTGGTACCCAGATCTATTTGGCACTAGATATGTTAATAGTAAAAGATTTTTGAGTCTAAATCTGTTTTATAGATTTAATAGAAGTTGGTTTAACATATCTAGAAAGAAAATTATTTTTAATAAAATAAGAATACAATTTCCTTATAGTGCTAGTATATTTTTATCTATAAAAAAATTTGTTCTTTTAAATTATTCTTTATCTAAGATTGTTACCTATCCCAGTAGTATACATGTATGCTATTTTTTTACCAATAATGCTTGTAAGGGTTTATATATGATTTTTAAATATTTCCAAATCCTTCTTTTGTTACTCATTGGAAATTTTGAGTTCATTATTTTCTTTTAATAACTTATAATTTTTTTATTTCTTCACAACAAAATTAGATTTAAAATGAATAGTTAAAGAATGATACCTCTTAAAGTATTTATATTTCTCTTAAATTTAATTAAATGTTTCTTCCAAAATATTAAATTATCCCTCTCATTAATCTTTACTAATACCAGAATCATCAAGAATATTAGAATAAATAGAAGGTACCTAAAAGGCCGTATCCATAAAGTATAGAATACCATTTTCATTCATATATTATTTCATTGATCCTGAATCACTATATCTATCCTCAGATGCACTCCATGTTGCTTTTATTTTCCTTTTTAATATTTCAGCCTTATTTTTAGATTTATTATTTTATATTTGGTCTTTTGACCACAAGACTTTATGTGTCCTTTTTCATTGAATTTATAACAGGTGACCTCATTGGACGAATCATCCTTTTTTTCCATTTTTTATTCCAATTTCTTCTCTTTTCCATTTTTTCTCTATATTTAGACTTCTTAAAAAAATTCTTCCTTTTATAAAACTTATAAAACATTCTAGGTAGATGAAAAATTTATTCATCACTTTTAGTACCACTTTACCTTCAACAAATACCATTAGATTTAATAATTTCTATTTTTTTTACTTTATTGATTTGAATGAAATAGATTTTCTCTTTGGTTCATTATCCTCACTGTTTACCATTAGGTATTCTTATTACATCATGAGCTTTCCAATAATATTATTTACTGGTAATTTTATGATGTCACATGATTTAGGGATAGAGACTATAGTGCCTCTCCATCTATTTTATAGACATATCAGGTTCCTCATTAATTGAGCTTTATTTGTTATCGATTGACAAAGTGTGATCATAGTGTTTATTATTTCATTAGACCTAAGATTAAAATTAGAAATAGATTCCTCATGTTTCAATTTTAATTTATCATGTTTAATATTATATGTATTTAAATTCATTTCCTTAACATTATAAGTTTCTTCATGAGACACGAAAGAGTATCTCATATATTATAATTTGTTGAACATAAAGATATTATTTTAAATTCCCCTTCACCTAAATCACAAAATAAAAAATTAATAGTTTTTTACATTGAAATATAAGAATATTTAATAGGATCATCTCATTCTTTTTTAGTAGTTTTTGGTTTCACATATTTATCTCCTATAGATCCCCAAATATTAAAACCCATACTCTCAATATGGGTTTTTATTTTTATTTTCCATTGATCATAGTTTTTTTCATTAAAATAAAGAGATATGTTGGCTGAATATACTTTATACTTACCATCCATAATATCAAATTAGAAAAGATAAATTAAATATATCTTACGAAAATTACTTGGTCAAGATAAATAGTAAGCAAAGGGAAATAAAAATTCTCTGATAAAAATTGTTTATCCTAGTGGAACAATCAAGATAGGAGGGGGTGAGTTGAGCTTCCAATAAAAAAATTTTATAAAAAAGGATTTAAATAATTAATCCCTCAATTAAATAAAACCACACAATTAACTAAAATAGCAGGGTTATATAATTTGATATTTTCAAAAATATTCTTATAAGTTTGATAATAACTTAGTTAGAATAGGTTTAAAACTCTTTTAACTTTTAATTTTTTTTAATAAAAACAAACATAGTATATAAAACAAAAATTAAAGTTAACTATCAAACTAAAATTTTTTAATCATGTTTTGAAAATAGATATAGATTGTTTTTAAAAATAGATTAAAAAAATAGATAAAAACACAATGGAAATAAAAAAAGGGGTTTTGTATCAAGATGAGACCCAATCCCCTCCACCTAGAAATAAACCAATTTTAAGTAGTTTATTATAAATTAAACTAATCCATAAACTTGATCAGGTTTTATAAAATAACACAATTTTTTTCTAGGCTTCAAACATCCTCTTCCAAAGTTCTATATGGGTGAAATAAATGATAATAACTTCATATAAAAATTTCAGGCTACACAACCTCTTTTATAGTTCTACAAGGAAGAAAACATAAATAAATGAGAGAGAGTGTGTCTATAAATATCTTGTTTAAAACAATATTTTTTGCTTAATATTTATACAGAGAAACACACACACATCTTTAAAGTAATAAAAATAGATAAAGGGAAAGAAAAGAATTAAATATAGTAGAGTTTGTTGTTCTTTTGTTCTGATGGTAGTTATTCTATTCTCATAGTTTTCCTTTAATTTGAAATTGATGCATGAATACATTCAAATTTTTTAGTGTGAATTTTATGTTTAGGATAGAATATAGGTGTGGATTTTCAAAGAGTATAGCATTTTTTCATCATTTTTTATTCATGAAAAATACTTACTCGTCTATGTCACATGTGCATGTTTTTCTATCATTATCACTGTTCCTTATTCTCTATATTTGGTTTTCATTTTAAAAATAATATCTCTACCAAAAATATCCATTATTAAATCATCAATAATATCCTCATACTTTGTTAGGAAATTTGAGCTCGATAAATACTTCTAACCATCATTAAATTTTACATAATGAACTGGATGGATTAATATATTTAATAATATTATAATATAATAATTACCTTTATATAAGTTTGATTTAAAATTTTCCACGTTAGTATCCATGGTAACTTTAGTACTTTTCAGTAATTCCTTGATAGGTTATATAATTAATCACTTGTACCTATGGTAAATAATTTGGACTTACGATCGATCAACTTACACTTATGATCAATCACTTTATACTTACAGTCACTCAACTTACTATTGTGGTTGATTACCTTGTACTTGTGGTTTTACAACTTATACTTTTCATCAATATAATAATTTTTCAATTTTTATGCTACCTAAAATGGTCACTTTATTTGGTCTTGTATTCGATTCTTAGTACATATTTCACAAATGAATGCTCTGTTTTGGCCTTACAGTCGCATGGTTACTCATGTGATAGATCTAACTAGATTTGTGGTTGATCCAATATTTAGGCATGTGGTTGATCTATTTTTCTTGTGGTCTCTTGCATATTTTTTCATATATTTACCATGGTCGATATGGTGGTCATGAAGTCGATTGTATATGTTTTGTGGTCAATTCCAAACTTAGCTAAATTTCCATTCTTTTCGAGAAAATGGATTATAAGTAACATAAATATGATTTGTGATTATTAAAATAATAAATTTATGGACTAATAAAACATGATTCAAACACTAACACTATAATATCATGATGAAGAAATTTATGAAAGAAATAATCATTAATGGTGTCATTGCTTACCATAGAGTGGGATAATACCACTAACTATAAGAAATGTTCAACATACTCCTTCACAAATTTCTTACCCTAATGAAGGCCTATAAATTCAATGGAATTTTACACTTTCAAATAATAAATATGGTAATATTAATTTTTTTTTTGTAAAATTCCTTGGACATGTTATCATGTATCTAAGAAGTTGTCATCGTCGCACATCACACTTGGTTGGGTCCTTCAAGAAAACAACAACGATCTTCTCCCATGAAGATTCAAGAGTTTAAAAATAATTAAAGACTTACCCAATACTCTCCATCCACTCCATAGCCTCAATAGGATCTTTATTAATGTGAAAAGAATATAAGTGATGATTTAGAAAGTCTATAAAAGAACCAAGTGTAAGAAATATCTTGGTTCCATCACTCGATCCTGAGTTTGGGTAAACTTGATGAGAAAAAAACTGCACATAAATAATGAGTGGATCCATCCTGAAGATCATATCGATGAAAATACTTCCCAATTTTCTTTAAATACCCTATGGGATGCATTTTTTATATACAAATGACATGTAACTCAATCTATAATATCTGATATCTTATTATTATAGGTGAACACCATCTCTAGAACTATCACACAACACACTCTAAAGAACCTTTATTTTTGAGTATATTTAAAAGTTTTATTAATAAATGTAATATTTTTATTACAAAAAATAATCTTTATTTTTAAATTCTTCAAAAATATATTAACTCAAGATTAATTTTCTTAATTATCTAAAGAATTGATTTTTAGGTGAATAATTAAATACACCATTTTTACTAATACTGTAACTTGTATGCCACTATTATTATGTTAGAATGAATTAGAAATTTATAAGACCCTTATTTTATAAGAATATTTCAATTATAATTTTATTATATATTTTAAAAAATTTATTATCATTTATAAACCTATGATTGATATTTAAGAACTTATGTAACATTTTTCTCAAAAATTATTTTAATATATTATACATCTGTCACATTAAAATTAATTCTTAAGACTTATAGAAATTGAATCCGAAAAATTTATTTCATGTTTAAAATCAATATGTCTGAATTATATAATAATTATTGCATTATTTTTAGTCATTAATATTATGATATCTTACATAAAAACTAGTTACTATGGTAAAATCTAAAATGGTAAAAATAATCATTCAAGGGGTAAAAGGATTTAAATATGATAAAAAGTTGTCTCAAATTTAATTGATAAGGCATGGATCAACCTTATATATTCACTAATCAATTATTTCTCAATTTTTAGACACTTGAACTATTTAATATGTGCACTTTTTATATTAAGTCAAAATATTTATAAAAATTCCATTCTCAACACTTATAAAAGGGGCCCATCACCACCCCTTCAATACTAGTATAATAATTCAATTTTATAATGAAACAATACCATATTTATTTACCATATCATCATATTTGATTCTCATAATATTATATTCACTAGATATTAGCTTAATATCTTCCTTTATAAGGAATCATCATAGAGAAACCCGAAGTTCTCAATGTATGTTCAATATTTTTGATAAACATACTTCCCTTTTATATTTAAATTTCAAATTTATATTTACCAATATTATATGATGAATTAATTATTTATCAGACAATAATTTTTTTATATTGTGTATATAAAAACTAACCACTTTTCCCCTTTCCCTTAATAAAAATGAAACCACCATTCATGTGTTGTGTGGACTACCATCCCCATGACGCAACATATTTCATTTTCCATAACCTCATTACAAGGATAGATATGTGGATGAGACTAAAGGATAAATATTATGTTTATGATATCATTAAGATTTTGTAATGAAAAATTGAATAATTTATTAAATATATGATAAAAAACTCTTATCATTAATTCAATCATTTAAAGAAACAGTACTATGAAGATATTTAATTATTCAAATTATGTAATATATTAATATTCATTACTTCTTATAATTATCTTATAATTATTATATATATCATTAATAAAAACTAAATGATCTCATTATGATACTAGTGTAATAATATTGCAACTAAATCACATCATAATCATCCATTAATCATAGTATGTTTTTGTTTGGGTTAGTTTGACCACTCACTTGAACAATATTTTGAATTTATATCATGAATGAATATGAGAATATAATTATTAGTATAATATAATATGAATGTTTAAATAATTATTATTTTTACTTTTGATATGCTATATCAATATTTAATTCATTAATTTAGAAAATTCCCTTTGATCATCAAGAATCACTAAAACATGATTATTATCAATTTCATATTCAATGATAAAGAATAAAACATTCATTAAATTAATTTTAATGACTATAAATAATTATTAATCATCCCTAATAGTAACTTTAATGACCTAGTAATTATGAACTTTGGAAGAAGAATGAATATAGTCACCACTATTATGAAACTAGCACAAACGATCAAAACTATAAACAAATGATGTGAAAAATAGGTAGAATTCATATAGAGAATAGATATTAATAGAGAGTATAGATGAATATGGATATTATTAAGGTTATAAATTAATTTATTAACAAATATATGTTTGTTATATAGGATTATAAAGTGTGTTCTTGGAAGTGTGGGCAATAGGTAAGGGTTTTCCGTCTCAAATTTCTCTCTTTGAGACATGTTTTGTATTGTGCACCTAATTTCCATTAGGTAGTGTATATATACTACCTATTTGAGATATTATATTATGAAAACATTTTATTCATTATATTTTAAGATCAATTTTAATCTTTTTCTATCAAGAGGTTATGAGTGAATTACTACCCAAGCTATAAGTGGGTATTTCAATCTCATTTTTTTGTATTTGAGATTTATGTTATACTAACTCTATATTTCCTTTTTGCATGAATCTTAAATTTACATGAGATAAATTTTACCATGTTACTCATTAAATTTAAGGGATTTATAATTCTAAACTATTATTCCTCTTATATATTCTTTTAATTCAATAGTTATGAAAACTATTATAAATCTCAATCTTTTCCATGGAAGGAAACCACCCTATGTTTTGGTAAAGTAAAAGTGTGTGTAGTTTCTTAGAAAATAAATCCTTATATTGATATTGGAATGTGTATATTACCATATAAAAAATGTACCTAGGGGTAATTACCCCAAAAATGGATGGTTGAGCGTTGAATCAATCATTACTCTGATGAATGATGAATGGGCCTAAGACTGCACACCTGGCCAAACACTCCCAAGGTAAATTCTTGGAAATATTAACATGATATTAATGAAAAATGATGAATTAATTTTTCTACCATTAACCTATTCTCCTAAAAATTTAAACTATTGAAACCAATTACTGTCATCTATGGATAACCCAACACAATGAAAGTACCCCACCACTATATTTCTTTGAAAAGGTTACTTCCTATTACTTTTAGGAATAAAAAAAAATTCTAAGTTGTTTAATAGATATGATCCTATATATCCACATTATTATATTTAATAGGGAAGTATTTTTTTTACATTTATCATTATGTAGACAACCATGTTTTTATTCTACCAGAATTTCCTCAAGGAATGGTATGAAAGTTCCTGATGATTCTTATGGTTAATGCATTGGACTTAATCAGGTGATGGGTAGGGAATAGAACTATATATTACCTTGATGCATCAAAATTTATCATGATACAAAACGACTTGGATTTTTGTGTATACCTCTTCCCATATAAATAGAGTTTCTTGTAAAAAGGCCTCAATTTTTTTGATGTAAAATATTATTCATTTTATCAGTATGAGATCTATGATTATTGTTATCAATTTTTTAATTTATTTACATGGATATATAATTACCTTAGTTTAAGTTAATTATGGATTCATATTATTTATTTATTCCTTCTATATATCTTATTCCATGTTTATATTAATGATATATTTCATTGTATACTAATCTTTACTAAGTATCTGAGCTCCCCATTATTTTTATTCCTCTACCCATGAAACCAATAGGAGAACTAAGTGTAAATTTTAGGGATATTATGGAAGGTTTAATAATGTTCTTGCAATATATTTAGGTTTTATATTATGTTTTAAAATGTAATTTATATATGTATCAAGTATTACAAGACTACTAAACTATTGGATCCTTTGGGAACTCTTGTATTTTTTACCAATAACGTAATGTGACTACTAAATTTTGGTTTATAGAGTCCGAGATGTTATATTTGGCATCATATAAAATTTATTAGGAATTGTGGTGACCATATTTATAGGAATCTAGTTATATAGAACAAGTACTGTGAAAAAGCCTCATGATTTTTGGGGAACACTCTTGAAAACATAATAGTAGTTCTATTTTAAAATTATATATCATAATTTGACTATGTGTATATTAATTTAGAATAATGGAAACTAATGAGAGGAATGTCAACTATATAAACACATGTAGTCAATGAAATGATGTTCCCCTTAAAAAAGTCAATAAATTAAGATTTTGGATAATTAGATCATAACCATATTATTGAAGATGATCCCAGATATCAAAAATAATATTTTCCACATAGAGAAACCTACTAATCCATAACATGGAGTAAATATGATGAACAAATCCATGTGATAACAAAATTAAACATTTAGTGGAACCACTAATCCATTGGTAGTCGAACAATAAGTCAAGTCCCTGGAGAAGATCTTTCTTACTTTGGGAAGTAGTTAAATGGAAAAAGTCATCTTGATGGTCTATTATATTAAGGGAGATATAGACCGGTGATGGTCGCTAATTCAAAACAATAAAGATAAATATGAGATAAATTTTGTGTAATGGGGAAATTTTAAGGTGTTTTTTTATGAAAAATACTTTCCATATTATAAAATAGTGTAAATCTAAAGGCATTTCCTCAATATTAGAAAAATGAATAGGAAAAGTTTGTTGAATATGAGTCTAATATGATAAGGTTATCTGGGCATGTTACATAATATGTAAATAGACAAAAAAATATGATTGATCATTTATTTGATGGGTTAAAGTTGATCCATAAATTGGTTTTTGTCCCTTATGATTTTTTATCATATAAGGATATAATCTCAAATTATATTAAGATATAAAAGGGGTTCTATAGGATGTTTATATTCAATGGAAATTTGAAAAAGAATAGGATGGATGGGAATTATGGTAAGAACAATGTGGAAATTAGAATAAAGTAATTATGGAATTTCGTATGTGTGATAACTATGAGAAGAGATACTTTGAGGATTGAAACAAGGAAACATGGGTTTTTTTATAAGTGTGGAGAAAAATACCATCAGTCTCATGAAGTTAAGGAAAAATTAAAAAGTTATTGATGTTAAATGATTTAACTGCAATGAGAAGGGACATTATGTGAACCAATTACCCAAATATCAAGGCAATTCACCTCATAAAAGGAAAATGGATCAAGATAAGATTATATTATTACTATAGTTGAAGTAAAAGTTTATAATGATGTGATGGAAGATACTTTTATCATATACTCAAAGTTATCAACTATTTTAATTAATTTTTCATCTCTTTAATCTTTTATATCTTCTATGTTTTCTAAAATCATTAGATATTTCCCTATAACCCTAGTAATATATTTATCAATTAAGACACTGAGTGAAAATATTATTACAAAAAATACATGTCAAGTAGTTTTAATTATGATACATGGGAAAACAATATTTGAAAATTTGGTTATTATACCCATGGTTGAATTTAAAATGATCCTCATTATGTATTGGACTTCAAAGTATAATTTCAAAATTTATTTCCTAGAAAATTATATTATTATTATTAAAGTTGAAGTCAAATATCCAATATTTTGAGTGGAAACGTCATCATTTAAATCATGTCTAGATCCACCCTCAATAGCTCTCCTTAATGAAATTTTGGGAAGATATGAAGATCAAGAATGATATATGCATAAGGAATATATCCAAATAATATAGGATATACCTATGGTATAAAAATTAATTGATGTTTTTCCAAAATAATTACCATGTTATCTATAAGAGTGTAAAGTTGTGTTCTCCAATGAACTCATTTCTGATGCAAGGCCAGTATCAAAAACTCCCAATAGAATTGAACTTGTAGATTTGGTGGAGTTTATAAAATATATTGAAGAGTTCTATGATAAAATATTTATATTCTCTAGTGTTTCATCATGTGGATCCGCTATTTTATGTGTGAAAAAAAGAATGGTTCAATGAGATTGTGCATCGATTATAGGAAGATAAATGCAACTAATATAGAGAATAAGTATCCATTACAAGGAATTGATAACTTATTTAATCAACTTCAAGGATAATAATAATTTTTAAATATAAATCTTCAATCTATTTATCATCATCTAAGGGTGAATAAGGATGATAAACGGAATATGGAATTTTTAACAAGGTATGAACATTATGAATTTACAGTAATTCCTTTTAGATCAACTAATACACCTTATGTCTTTATGGATCTAATGAATTGAGTATTTAAGAATTATATTGATAACTTTTTGTTGGTATTCACTAAATAAATATTGATATTATTTAATAGCTATGAATATAATGAGAGTCATCTATAAGTTATTCTATAGACCCTTATAAAAAATGAATTATATGGTAAGTATAGTAAGTATGAATTTTGGCGAAATGATATTTCTTCTCATAGGCATATTGTCTCCAAGTATGGAATATCTATTGATCATTAAAATTATATTTTAGTCAATTAATGGCCTAAAATGATGAATATAACCACGATCTGAATTTTTCTAGGTTTATCAAGACACTATCAGTGATTTGTCTTAGAATGTTTTAGGTTATCCAACTCATTAACCAAGCCTGCACATGAAGGGGTTAAATACACAAGTTCAATGGAATGTGAGTAAAGTATTTAAGCGATGATGAGGAGGATTATTAATTTACCAACATTAACTCTACCATAAATTAATGAAATATTTGTAGTATATAACGATGCATCAAAGAAATTACTCAACTGTGTCATTCTACTGAATGATAGGGTGATTGCCTATGCATCATGAAAATTGAAAATCGATGAACAAAACTATCCAACTAATGATCTTGAGATACAATACATAATATTTAATTTAAAACTAT
Organism: Viscum album; assembly: GCA_963277665.1. Classification (NCBI taxonomy): domain Eukaryota; kingdom Viridiplantae; phylum Streptophyta; class Magnoliopsida; order Santalales; family Viscaceae; genus Viscum; species Viscum album. The sequence continues at coordinate 242,860,722 of OY728129.1, forward strand.
AGAGATGATATTTCAATGCAGAAAGATGAGATATATATATAAACCATAAGTGTTTGAAATACATCTTCTTCGAACTAGCTCAACATGAGGGAAAGATGATGGTTGGAACTACTCATGGACAACGACTGGTTGACACATTACCACTCTATAAAGGAAAAAATGTGGATGATTAATTGTGTAGGAGGGACTATAAAGTTATAACCATCACGAGGATTAAAAATGATCCTATATATAGAGATCTACTAATGTTATATATGGTATTTTTTATATAAGTTAAGCCCTATTTTATTTTCCAAGAAATTGATAATCCAGACTTACTAGAAAAGATACAGAGGCCTTAGTGGGATGATAAGAACTTAAAAATAAACATCAAAGTTTAAAATGAGTGGAAATTGATAGAATTAATCTATAGAGATGGAGTTTTGATGTTTAGAAAGAGGTTATGTGTTCCATCCATACCAGAGTTGAAGAGAGAACTGGTAGATGAAGAACATAGCTCTAATTCATCTAAACATCCTAGTAGCATAAATATGTAAAGGGATCTAAGAGAGATTTTTTTTGGGATGGTATGAAGTGGGAAATTTAAGACCATGTGTCCAGATTCTTAGTACGCCAATAGGTAAAGTCTGAAAGAAATCATCTTATTGGAGTCATGCCACCTCTTCCAATACCTATATAGAAGTGGGGCAATGTTACAATGGACTCCGTCACTAGACACCCAATGAATCCAAGGAAGAATAGTTCTATATGGGTCATCATCAATAATCTTAGTAATTATGCTCATTTATTAGTGATAAGATAAGACCTACCTCTTGATATCCTTTTCCGACTCTATATCAATGAAATCATAAGGCTTCATGGATCACATCTATCAATTGTATCCGATCATAAAACTCACTTAACATCAAAATTTTATAATATTCTGTAAATGGATATTGACATTGAGATATATTTAATCACTAATTTTCATCCTCAAACTTATGGGAATTATAAAAGGACCTTGTAAACATTAGAATACTTGTTGATATTATATTCTCTTGAATTCCAAGTTATATGGGATCAATATCTATGTTTGGTGAAATTTTTATACTATAATTTCTTTCATTAAAGTATCCATATGGAACCATATAAAGCATTTTATGGGATGAAGTTTCATACTCCAATGTGATGGGAATAAGTTGGAGAATTAAATCTTTCTATTCCAAAGATTATGTAGGAGATGATTGTTAAAGTACATACTATTTAAGATTATATTAAAGAATTCTAGTGGAGAAAAAATAGCTATAATGATAATTAAAAGAAAGACTTGGAATTTCAACTGGGGGGTAATATATTCATGATGGTTTCCCAAGGGAGGGAGATATAATATTAAGAAGGTGAATTTAAGGAATAGGTGTATTGAACCTTATGAAATAATAGAAAGAATTGGACTTACAGCATACCAATTGGTCATGCCACCCAACCTTTCTAAAGTACATGACATCATCCATGTTTCCTTGCTAAGGAAATACATGCCAGATATAAAACAGGTGATCCCATATGAGAGAACATATTTGGAGACTAAATTTTCTTATATTGATAATCCAGTCAAGATTCTTAACAACAACAAGCAATTATTTTGGAATCGAACAACTCGATTGGTGAATGTCCATTAGAGAAATTATAATTTAGAAGAGACAACCTAAGAGGTTGAAGAAGATATATGGAATGAAAATCCACATTTGTCAAAATTTTACATATACCCTAATTTTGAGGATGAAATTATTTAAGGAGGTGGGGGCGGGGGATGTAAAATATGATACCCTACTATGATAGCGAAACATCGTATCCCAAACTATCACACAAGGTGCAATCTGAAGAGCCTTTATACATGAGTATATTTAAATTTTTATTTTATGAATGTTAGAATCTTATTTTAACAAAATAAAATTTACTTTTTAATTCATCATAATGATATTATCTTAAGATAATTTTTGGGACTTTTATAAAAAAATGTTTTTAGGTGAATAATGCAATATAGAATTTTTACTAATACTACAATTTTTTTTCTAATATTTGTATATACACATGAAAAAAAAATTATGTAACCATTTTTTTAGATAATATTCATTTTATAATTTAAATTATAAATTTTAAAATATTAATTATTTTTTACAAACCTTTGATTGATATTTTATAACTCAAGTAACATTTTTCTAAATTTTTTTAATATAATTTATATTTTTCAATTTAAATTATTTTTTAAAAGATATAAAAATTGAGTCATAAAAATGGATTTCAAATCTAGAATTCGTATTTTCAAATTATCAAGTAAATATCACTTTATTTTTTGGAATAATGATTAATTTACATTAGGAAAAAACTAGTTTCCATTGTAAAATCTAAAATGATAAAATTAATCATTCAAGGGGTAAAGGGATTGAAAAATGAAAACATGTATAGAATTGAGTGGATGAGGTGTAGATCGACCTTATCTCTTACCCACTACATTATTCCTAAATTATTGATCCACATGACATGTTTAACATGTGACCCCTTTATATTAAGTTCAAATATTTACAAAAATTCCATTGTCACCACTTATAAAAGTGTCCTCTCACCACCCCTTAAATACCACTATAGAAAATGAGTTTTTCTCTTGAAACTATACAATATTTACTTCCCCTAGAACCCTCTTTCACTCTGATAAGTTTTTGTTCATAATAGATTAGTCCAAGGTCTTCATTTCCAAGGAATTCTGAAAAAGAAACTCAAAGTTATCAACAAAAGTTTAATCTTTTCACTAATATATTTTGCTTTTATCTTTCCATTTAATATTTATTTTTCTGAATCATATATGATTGTTTCTTCAGGAAAATATGTTGATGGATTGTAATGATGGTTCGATTGTGGGGGTTTTACATCTATATAATCATTCATGTTAGATTCACAATTCATGTTTATCCTATATAGAAACTCTAAACAATTATAACATACATTACTGGGTACAAACTTTCTTTCCAAAGGTAGACATCTGATTAGGGGTTTAAACCCAACAATTACTAAGAGATCACATTGGTCGAGAGGATGAGAGGTAAGGCTCATCACATCCTTTTGGGAGATTTTTTTCTTAATTTGGGTCTCTGTTATGGATTTAAGATATGTTCAAGAATCTATTTCTAATATCGATATGAGACTAGTTACCCTAAAAAAATGATGTCAGTTTAAGTGATTTTATATAAAAAGGGGAGGATCTTATTGGTGAATCTATCTATATGTATATGAGGGTTTTCAACCATTTCCCATTGGTAGGTAGCTGCTTATATGTTGAAGTTGTATAATTAGGAACTCCAGAGTTTATTGTCATCCAAGGAGGGAGTTCATATTATAATGATGGGATTGATCCATTATGAGGCGTCCTATGTATCTTTTTATAATATGAATAAATGCCTAGGTAGTTTGTTAAACCTATGCAGTTTAACGTCACATGGAAAGGACATATATAGAAAAAATTGGGAACCAGATATTGATCTTGAGCCTCCTGAAAGCATCCAATGAATCCTGGGGTATGGTAGGAATAAAAGTTATCATAGTTTAATCACGCCCTTAGGACCTGCCCAAAAGTAGATACCATTATACGAGGGAAATTATATCATGATATTGATCAGGGATACACACTAAGGTCTCCTTGACTTGTAGAAATTCATGATATAAATGATGTGATCATTGTAATTCCCACATCCCACCTGAGCTATACTCGGTGTGATAAACAAGGTATAGAAGGTGACCCGTATCACTGCATATTGATATGGGGTTTACATCACTACTACAAATCTGAGCTATAGCCACGGACCTATAGCCACGGTTTTATAGGTCCATGGCTATATCTTTTATACTGCCACGGTTAATTATTTCATCCGTGGCTATATCCAGCTGCCCCGTTTTTTTCCCAAACCCATCGGGCTCCTCCCCCTCCCCCTCGTGATTCCTCCTCCTCACCGCGCCCTCCCCCTCCCCGATGCCTCCACGATGACGCCTCCTCCACGTCGCGACCTCTTCGCCGCACCCTCCTCGCCGCACCCTCCTCGCCGCGCCCTCCTCCTCGCTGCGCCCTCCTCCCTGACGCCTCCTCGCCGACGCCTCCTCCGCGCCGCGCCCTCCTCTCCATGGTGTCAGTGAGCATTACTCGGTTATGGAACTGAAGAATATAGATGAGGGTGGTCCCAAGAATCCCTCCGTTTTCTCATTTTCAACAAGCGGCAATGTATCAGAATAGGTTTAAGGGAGTGAGGCCACATTCATGAAGAGTTCTACAGAAGTGGGAGGTATTGTGATGGATAACCATTTTGATCTTTTGTCATATGATGAACTAGTCCAGAATTTTGAACAATACCTAGTCAGAACCGTTGGAGAGGAACAGGTCCCTGAAAATTGGTCATGTGATGAATGTTCTTTCCACTTTTTAAGTGATTTAGAGGACGAGGTTCAGGATTAAATGTATCCATGTATGAGAAGAGTAAGATAGTGAGGGTCAACTAGAAAGATAAAAGGGATTACTCATATTTTTCTCTACCAATGGGGACTAGGTATATGAATATGTCAAAGGAAAAATAGAAGGAATGTAACCCACCTCTCCAAGGTGGTCTTTTAGTAGTGGGATATTCCTGATAATCCTTTCAAAATTCTTTTTAAATCATAAGATGATGAACCAATTAAAGATACCCTTTCCTTTACTTTGAAAAATTATAAAATTGAGGATTTTTGTTTTGATAAGAGGTTGGAGGAGGTTTAATAAATCACTTCTAACTTAGAAACACTCTTAGGATCACCGTTTTTTCTTTAAAAAGAGCAAGGTGAAGAAATTAATGAAGTTTTTTATTTAATTAAACAAGCTTTTCTTTTATATTATTGTGATTTTTTTTTGTGTATGATTTTGATTTCTCTTCTCCCTATGTATGTTGTGTAGATTCAAGTGAACTTCATGATTTACTAGAGGTACATGAGAAGGTTATTAATACACCTGATGAGAAACTTTTGAAACTCAAAAAATCTAATTGTAATTCAAAGTTTGGGAGTGGTCATAGAGCAAGAGGATATTTTGAAGTTGCGCACTAATGAAAAAGTGGATATTGATACATATGTGGTTTTTAATAATGAATTTATATAGGATATTGAATCGGATGAAAAATCACATCCAAGAATTGAATTTTTACTATTTATGCACATCACTCCTCATGTTGAAGAAGAGGGAATATACCCCCTTTCCCCCCTTTCCACTACTCATAGGAAGTTATAATTTCAAAGTGGTGAAAATAAAAGTATATGAAAATGGGGTGTTAAAAAACTATTTGAGTTGATTACTATAGCTAGAAAGAAGATTTTATGCTAGTTCTTAAGTAAGAAGACACATCCTCCATCTAATTGGGGTTGAATCAATGATTTTTCATCTGTGAGCAATCTAAATATAGAACCCCTTGGGGGATAAACCCAAGATTATCTTGTTACTTTTTTAAGTTTTTTTATTTGACCTTCTTTAATAAAGTTTTTTTGATTGAGGTCTTTTTTTTAGGAAGTTAGGTGGGTCACTTCACATGGTAGCCCATTTTGAGTAACTTCTTTCACTCTAAGAAAATTTTCAGGTTGTTTCCTTCCACCCTTAAATTTTTTAGAGTTTAAATTCTTATTATATACTTCAAATTAAGTGTGAGGTAAGGGTACACAATTTTTTTCTAATCCTAAATTTTATAATTCTAAATCATTGTTTAAACATTCCTTTTTATTGATTTTTATTAAAAAAAATTATGTTATTCACATAGAATAAGTGAATGTACGTTATAATTTCTATTTTTTTAGTACTTTGGTGAGAATAATTTCACATCCTATTGAAGTATAGATTCAACGATTTTTATAGATCTAGAGAAGTTATATTTCACAGTAACTTTTAACCAATCTACCTTAGTTTTTACTCTAGTTTTGTTCTATTTTGAACTTTAAATTTTATAAATTAATGTATATGTTTACACTTATAGGAGATGAAATTTTGGAAACCAAAGGTATTTATTCAACAAGAAAAGAAGAGAAATTTTTTCCAATGATCTAAAATGAATAGAGCATCTACACCATGGGAGTAATAGTTTAAATTCTGTGATTTTTCTACTTAAACTTGAAAATTCACTTCTTTTTTTAGTTGAAATAAATGGTCGGAAGTTGCCTTTTAATAAATTTTGTATGCTGAAATCATCTTGTTAAATCTGTTGGTTGTTGCTTCCTTTTTTACTACCTTTTTGTATTGAAATTCTGGTGTGTATTCTTATTTTAATGTTTTACTAAAAATCATTTTTGAACTTCAAATGTTAACATGCATATACATTAAAATCCATGAATATGTGTTGAAGTTGTTAATATAGTAACTAGTGGGTATCATTCATGCATTTTGTGTGATTGTTTGAACTCTATGTTCTTCATTTCTTTTGTTTTTAATATATTAGTTATATGATTTGTTTGTAATTAGATAAAAAAATTCTTTATTGTAACAAATTGATGCATATATCTAATTAATCATTTCTACCATAGGACGAGGTGGTTGGTGTTGGTTCAAATGCGGGCACGTTGGCATGCAACCGACAAGCAAGGGGGAACATCCATTCTTGGTAATGGGCATCTATGTGAACTTCACTTCTCAGTTATTGGTTTTCATTAGAGTGATATTAACATATTATTTTGTTCCCATGTAGTTTTTCAAACATAAAATAAAAATTTAATCATAGTTTTATGGTTCCAATTCTAAAATCTTTTTTATGAGCTAAATTCTACGGTACTCAATTTTTGTGCTCGATATGATTGTATCACCTTCTTTCGTCCATAAAACTTTTATAGTTTGATGAAGATAGGGTGCAACTGGTGATGAATTTTTTGAATCTCTAATTTCTAATAGTTGAACTTTTCAAAACAAAACATTTTCCTATCAAGTAAGCTTTGATTTGTGGTTCTTGCATCTACTATTTTTGCAGGATACATGTTTGTATTCAGGCACATAAACACAAATATATTTATTATCAATTATTTTTTCTCTACATAATTACTTCTGATTTATTTTGATCTTTTTTTCTTTATTTCTTGTAGGTAAAATATAGTCTTAGGGTGAAAAAGAAATATGCACCCAAAGTACTCTTAAGACACCATTTTGTATGATGGTAACATTTTGGTAAGTTCATTTATTTCTTTTTACCATACTACATCATGTATGTTGAGAGGGGTCTTTGATTTGTGGTTCTTGCATCATATATTTTGGTCTTTTGTTATATTTGTTGAAAATAGTCATTTTATGTCTTGAAGTGTTTTTGATAATATCTTCGGGATGTATTGAAGTATGATAGGGGGCTGGGTGGAGGGGGGCAGGGGGCAGGGTGGAGGGGTACAGGGGGGCAGGGTGGAGGGGGGTAGGGGGCAGGGGGGCAGAGGGCAGGGGGCAGGGGCAGGGGGGAGGGTGGAGGGGGGCAGGGGGCAGGGAGGGTGCAGGGGGTGTTGTGCAGGCTAAGGGGCTGGGTGGAGGGGGCAGGGGGTAGGGTGCAGGATGGAGGGGGGCAGGGGGCAGGGGGGCAGGGGGCAGGGGCAGTTTATCCATACCATTACTCCAATTATTTTTATTGTTCTATAATTTTGGGTCACTACCCATGCCTTTATCATACATGTATTTAGCTTTTGGATATTCATCTTCATTTACCATATTGGAGGTGATGATAACCTTTTAACTGATTGAAATTTCCTCATCATCATTATACCATAATACACGACTTAAGTGTGTAAATTTATCCATATACTATCTAGGATAAGATTTTGACTCTATGGAGGCCTTATTCTTAGTAATCATTAAAGCAGGTACTTTCGTGAAACCCCATACTGATCATTATTTTTAGTAGGTAAGGGATTCTGCTGCAACTTATTTTGATGATCCTTGGGTGTACTCATATTCAGCAAACCTGGTGAGGATTCCTTCTTGGATTGTTCCTAGATAGCTATGTATGAAACATGCATGAGAGGACCCTCAGAATGTGTCATCATCAATTAATGATAGGTAGGAACCTGCAAGAATTTTTTCCCATTTTTCACCACTTGAGAACCATGAGATGCAATCAGGTTAGGTAAAGCATCCTAAAAGAAACACCTCTATGTAGGAATGCCATCAAATGTTTCCTCATTTGAAGTACTCTCTTTAAGACCAGCTACATTTGTATAGAGGTCCACATTAACTTTCTTCCTATTTTTCCCATTCGTGAGTATTTACATTAGGCTTTCCTACAAAGTTGAAAATACCTACAGTCCCTTGGATCTGTACAAAACATCAGGGAAAGGTGCCCCCAAAATACATGCCCCTCGAACTGGATGTTCTATCCAATGTTTATCTCTCTATCAGGAAGGGGTACATTGTCCTCATTCAAGGATTTTCCCGGGGGGTGGGCCCTCTAGAGTAAATACAACACACTGAGAATAATCCATGTTTTTTTCATTAGAAGGACCATCCTAAGGTGATGTTGAAGTGATTAAGTCTGTAGTTTTCCCAGTATCCTTCTACACAGATATAACCCCTATCTTATCCACATTATAAGGGACAGTAGTGTATTTTATCTCCAAGTCATAGATTGGAATATTCATCTTACCGTTCCAACTTTCATATTTAGAGACATCATTCCCCTTCATATTGTAAAAAGAACACTCCTTGTCCCTATTACATTCTGGAGAATGATGGAAAAAACATATAATTCATGTAGAACTGTGGTTTCCTTTAGTATTGGATCAGAAAGTCTATACATTCATCTAGTTAGTTAAGACTACTTCTTCTAGAATCATTATATACATGTCCACATTCACATGGGTTATCGGTATGTATATCCAACCAAATTGAGTTCCCCACGACTGAAAAAATTTCCCAAAAATTGTGTGAGTACTAATAGAGCTATCCAGGCAGGGGGAGGGGTGTCCAGTAGGGGGAGGGGTGTCCGGCATGGGGGAGGGGTGTCTAGCAGGGGGGATGGGCTGTCCAGGCAGGGGGAGGGGTGTCCAGCAGGGGGAGGGGTGTCCAGTAGGGGGGGTGTCCAGGCAGGGGGAGGGGCTGTCCAGTAGGGGGAGGGATGTCCAACAGGGGGGGAGGGCTGTCCAACAGGGGGGAGGGGTGTCCGACAGGGGGGAGGGGTGTCCGACAGGGGGGATGGGCTGTCCAAGCAGGGGGAGGGGTGTCCAGCAGGGGGAGGGGTGTCCAGCAGGGAAAGGGGCTGTCCAGCAGGGGGGGAGGGGTGTCCAGGCAGGGGGGAGGGGCTGTCCAGCAGGGGGGAGGGCTGTCCAGCAGGGGGGAGGGGTGTCCAGCAGGGGGGAGGGTGTCCAACAGGGGGGAGGGGTGTCCGGTAGGGGGGGCGAGCTGTCCAGCTGGGGGGCGGGGCTGTCCAGCAGGGTGGGGAGGGCTGTCCAGCAGGGGGGAGGGCTGTCCAGCAGGGGTGTCCAGGGTTTGGGGGGGGACTGGAAGGGGTGTCCAGGGCTTGGCTTCTTTATATTTCTATTGTGTGTTTTGGATTTCATTGAGGTGGATTCGAGTCGCCATTGACGAAGGCTTACTTGTGTATGCATAGGTAGGCATATGCATATATAAGTTCCCCCTTAATATATATTCCCTCATGGAAGTATGAATATATATATTAGGGGATAGTGTGTTTATATATAGATATGAAAAATGCATACACGTGTAAGTATAAAGGGGTAAATTCAAGTATAAACATATATCTAAGGCCCCCCTTGTGCATATTTGGCCATGCAAATATGTACATAGGGGCTAGGTGTCCTTACATATATGTTAAGTTGCATATGCGTGCAAGCGGAAAAAAGGAAGATTCGAGTTGTCGTCGTCAAAAGAAAATGTGCCTTGAGGTTGAGGTAGGGTCCCTCTCCTAGCCCATTTAATTCGAGAATGTTTTAAATTGCATTTAGTTGCCTTCTTAATTTTTCATGTTTATATTAAATTGCAATTCTTGAATAAGTGTTAGTTCAGATAATTGTTTTGTTTGATAAATAAGTCCTGGTTTTGTAATAAAAACCCTCCAACGGAGGTGCGCTGTCTGCGAAAACTCACAGTGGTATACCTTGCTTAAAATTATTGCATTGATGTTTTCCTTATACTTTATGTCATTGTTAGTCATAAAGCACACATTGTACTTGACCCTTTTTATATCCCTGTAGGGGGTTTCCCTCTTTTTATTAAAACAATTGTTTGAACCAAGACAATCTTTATGTGCCGTTAGACTTTTAAGATGGGTCCCATGTTGTGTGGCCATGTCACATGGCATGTGATATTTAAATCCAACCAAAAGCCCAGTTCCACAGCCTAGGGGTCCCACAGTACTAGTAATGTCAGATTACATGTTATGTAACCTGTGATTTTCCTGATCCCATGGGGTATTCCTCTAGGTATTCCTACACATTTCTAGATCTCCAAACCTCACCGAATTAGGTATATGAGGGGTCATCCAATCCTCTAGTCATCACAGATTAGCATTCATTTCTTTAAATCTTCTGAGAAAACATCCTCTCATGCCATCCATATCATCCTATTTGAAACTAAGTGGAAGATGTTGCCCCGCGGATGTCACTGGACCGGGCCAACACGTTGTGGTCACGCTGAGGTCATGCCGCGGTCACGCCGCAGTCACGCTGCGGTCACACCATGATTTGGCCCTGCTCCAGGAAGACACCCTGCGGCGGTTACTCCTCCAGGATGACACCCTGTGGCGGTCACGCCGCGGTCACACCGCGGTCATGCCGCGGTCACGCCGTGATTTGGCCCTGCTCCAGGACGACACCCTGCGGAGGTTACTCCTCCAGGACAACACCCTGCGGCGGTCACACCCGCGGTCACGCCGCGGTCACGCGGCGGTCACGCGGCGGTCATGCCGCGGTCACGCCGTGATTTGGCCCTGCTCCAGGACGACACCCTGCGGCGGTTACTCCTCCTTAGAGAAACATTGAAATGTTACCTCTATAATTTTTCGTATTTCCTCATTCCTAAACTATATCTCCTCTCAGCACTGCCTCTCATCCATCTTTCCCCAAAACGTGCATAGCAGGTGGTACAAAGGCTCAATTCAACTGAAAACATTGGTTTGGAATTGTCTGGCATATTTTATTGTACATGTATCACATAATATTTGTTCGGTAATTCTTCTTTTTCCTCATCCTCTTGACATGTTGTTCGAACCAGATCATCCTCATCCTCTGCACATGTCGTCTGAACTGGATCAGCCTGGTGTGATGGAAATTCAATATCTGCTTTTGTCTATTTTAGATGAAATTCCTTCCATAATTCCCTCATCTCATGTATCACTCATTAGAGGAGGATGATCACTGCCAAGTTGAGTTTTAAAGGCTACACACAATCTGTTTGATGCAATTCCAAAGAGGATGTTCTATTATGAGGTCCTATTTCATGCTGGAGTTCCCACATTTCCCCCACAAGCTGGCAAAGGGAGGTCTGTTTGGGCCTATGCAAACAGGGCTTGTTTGTTATGGACAAAGATGCAACTGGAGACCTGGTTTTCTTGAAGAGTTTCCATGAAGGGTCTTCACTGTAGGGGAGACTAGCTCTGGTCTGTATTTGTTAGTTGCTTCCATGATGGTTCCCACAACCGTTTGACTGAATTTCACACCAAACCAAGCCCTGCTAGTGACTATTTTTCGATGCACTATAAAAATTCCATGTCCAACCCACCAAAATCAAACCAGCTATTCTAGGGCCATTTCCACTCTCACTAAAAAAATCCAAACTCAAGCCCTACTACAATTCCAAGCACCCACTTCAATTTAGCCACTATGAACTCCTTCCCAGTCCCCCACCATTTTTCAATCCACCTAGGCAACCCATCCACAACTTGACCACCAATCATGCCTACCCACCTCTCAACTTCTAAGCCACCAACCCCACATTTTCCACCAGGCATCCCACTTTAAAACCATTCCAAACCTCACCCAATTCTAACCAATTAAACCAGACCCCTTAACATTTGAAGCCCTCATCTAAATTCCTGTTCCAACTCACTTATTTTAGACCCAATCAGCCTTGCCACTTCAGAAAAACAAGAGAATCCTACTTAAAATCCAGTCCAAATTAGTTTTCTTCATGCTTGCCCCCATGAGTCCATAGCCTCACCTCAACCAAATTATTAACCACCTGGACACCTAGAAGCCACAAGAGGAGAGAGAAGGTTTATAGATTTTTTTTGTAATATTTTATTCCATTGGAAGAGAATTTGTTGGATGCTACCACTTATAATGAGGTACTTAACTTCCTCTCCCTCTTTCTTCCATTAAATATTAGACAGATCCTATGTAAAAAAATCATTCTCCACCTCCGGGGAAGGAACTTTCAGCTACCATTCTTCTATTCTTCTTCCTGCTGATGAATAAAATTCCCCAAGTATATTGGGAAAATTTTATTCATTTTTCTTCATTTACATCTTCTTACTTACTACTGATTTCAGCAGCCGGATTCAGTCTTTTTAGCAATAGCCCATGACATCCATCCGTTGTCTAGGGGGTCCAGTGGGGGGGGGGTCTGTCCTAGGGTGTCCAGGGTCTGGGGGGGGGGCTATCCTAGGGGGTCTGTCCATGGGGTGTCTAGGGGGTCCAGTGGGGGGGGGGGTCTGTCTTGGGGTGTCCAGGGTCTGGGGGGGGGGGGGGTCTGTCCTGGGGGGTCTGGGTTTGGGGGGGGAGTAGGTTCTGGGGGGTGTCCATGGTCTGGGGGGGCTGTCTAGGTTCTGGGGGGGGGGTCTGTCCTGGGGTGTCCAGGGTCTGGGGGGGGGGGGGGCAGGACTGGCAGGGGTGTCCAGGGTCGGGGGGGGGGGGGGGGTCTGTCCTGGGGTGGGGTCTGTCTTGGGGTGTCCAGGGTCAGGGGGCAGGGGTGTCCAGTAGGGGGAGGGGTGTCCATCAGGGGGAGGGGCTGTCCAGGCAGGGGGGTGGGGTGTCCAGCATGGGGGAGGGGTGTCCAGGGGGGTGGTCCAGGGGTGTCCAGGGGTGGTGGTCCAGGGGGAGGGGTGTCCAGCAGTGCTGTCTATTGCTGGTATTCTTTTTTGGACTTCAACAGATTATGCAGTGGGGGGGAGGGGGACTGGATGAAAGGGGTAGTGAGGGGGCTGGGTGTAGGGGGTGGGGGCTGGATATAGGGCTGGGTGCAGGGGGGATGGGGGGGGGGGTGGGGGCCTGGGTGCAGGGGGGCAGTGGGGGGTGCAGTGGGGGGGGGGGGGAGTGGGACCTAGGTGCAAGGGGTAGTGATGGGGATGGGTGTAGGGAGGTGGGGGCTGGATATAGGGTTGGGTGTAGGGGGGATGGGGGGGGGGGGGGGCTGGGGGCTTGGGTGTAGGGGGGCAGTGGGGGTGCGGGTGGGGGTGGATAGTGGGGGTGCAGTGGGGGGGAGGGGGACCTGGGTGTAAGGGGTAGTGAGGGGGCTGGGTGTAGGGGGTGGGGGCTGAATATAGGGCTGGGTGCAGGGGAGATGGGGGGGGGGGGGGGCTGGGTGTAGGTGGTACTGGGGGTGCAGGGGGGTGTCCAGGGGGTGTCTAGGGGTGTCAGGGGGGGGGTCTGTCCAAGGGGGAAGGTAGGAGCTATAAGGGGTCTGTCCAGTGAGGGGGTGTGCAGGTGGGGGGGGCAGGTTTTGGGGGGGGGGGGTCAATGTTTGGGGGGGAAGGTTCTGGGGGGGGGGCAGGTTTTGGGTGGGGGGGGCAGGGGTCTGGGGTGGGGGCAGACTGGCAGGGGTGTCCAGGGTCTGGGGGGGGGGGGGTCTGTCCTGGGGTGGGTTCCAGGGGGGTGTCCAGGGGGTGTCCCGGGGTTTAGGGGGTGTCCAAGGGGTGTGTTCAGGTGGGGGGGGGGGGTGTCCCGGGGTTTAGACTAACTTACTTACATATCATTCTTAAATTTTAGTTCTATATCATGTAGTATAATTATGAGTTCATATTTCCTCATGAACTAAATATTTAGAAGTTAAAAACAATCTGTATATTTTAGTTGGATTACTATAAAAATAAAGATTTATTGTAATCATGAATTGAGCATAAGAAAAATTTATGAATGAAACTACTTTTATAGTTAATTTAGTAGGTTTCATTTGTATTGCAAGCATGCTAACTGAATTAAATTTTGTGGGGGGCAGGGAGGGGGTGTGCAGGTGGGGGGGGGGTAGGGGGTGTGCTAGGGCAGGGGGGGCTACTGCGGGGGGGGGGGGGGGGGGGGGGTCTGCAGGAGGTGTCTGGGGGGGTGTTTGGGGGGTGTCCAGGGTGTGTCCAGGAGGTGTCCATGGGGTGTCCAGGGTATGTCCAGGGTGTGTCCAGGGGGTGTCCCGGGTGTGTCCAGGGGGTGTCCAGGGGGTGTCCAGGGGGTGTCTAGGGGGGTGTCCAGGGGCGTTTCCCGGGGGTGTCTAGGGGGGTGTCCAGGGGGGTATTTTTTATGGATTTGGACACCCTATAGCCACGGTTCTAAACCGTGGCTATTAGTTTATTGCCACGGTTTTTAACCGTGGATATAGACATAATGCCACGGTTTTAAACCGTGGTAATATATTCTTTCTGGCCTTTAGTATAGCCATGGTTTGAACCGTGGCTATAGATTTAAAGCCATGGTTTGGAACCGTGGCTATAGGTCTAGGCCTATAGCCACGTCAAACTTAGCCATGGTTCGAGGAACCGTGGCTATAGCCCGAATTTCCAGTTGTGCATGTAGATAATTCTCGTTGGATGCTTAATATAGAGCTTGCTCCTTAGTGGGGCACCCTATATATTCTACTTACGATAATAATTTGAGTCATCGTAGTTCAATTGACTTCTCAATTCATTAATGGATGAGGAAGGATGGTCATCCAATGGGAGAGAGTGAGTCTTGATGGTTGGGATGTTAGAGACATGAAATGCCTTATACTAAGGTGGATTCCTATTTGAGCATGGTCCTTTAGGAAGGAATCCTAAATATCTTAGTTATAGTAGGAATAAGATTTTTCGTAGTTCATTATGGTCGGGGCTTACACACAATGACCACCAAACTATTGGTGGAAATATCATACTATGCCACTAACTAGAGATTACACACTTAGGTTTTCCTACCTAGTAGATGTTTATTATGTGAGTGATATGATTATTGTAACTCCCTCAGATTATGTTCCCTATTATTAGTGTGGTAAGTAAGGGACAAAGAGTAATCAGTATCACTTCTTATGGGTGCGAGACATACATGTTGGTACAACACTTTGGAAGTTTGATATGGAGTGAGAGCCTTAGGAAATACATACTACACATCCTGATTATGGTAGGAATTAGATTCATAATAGTTCAGTTTGGTCGATGATTACACATTGAGGCCACACTAGTACCCCCCTTGGACAAGACTATCACATACTGCGATGTCTTCTTGACATGAAATAGTTATCTACCTGACATGTCTGGTCATTTTCCTGGCATGTCTGAGGATTCCTGAACATTTCCTAGTTGCATAGTGGACAAGTACAAGGAAACTTTCATGATCTAGGTTGACATGTACAAGGGGCATTGTATGACCTGGATGACTAGTCTAGGCATCATCACAAGACCTGGATGACTTGTCCCGATAACATCACATAATCTAGGTTGATATGTCCAGAGGGTGTCACATAACCTGGATGACTTGTCCAGGTGTCTTTGTGAGACTGGTTGATGTGTCTGGGTGTCATCATGAGACCCAGATAACATGCCTAGAGGGTTCTGTAAGATCTGGATGGTATTCTTAGAGGTATTTTCGATACATAGATGACATAAACCAATGTCATCATATGTTTTGGTGACATGTCTATAGGATACCACAATATTTGGATGGAAATCCTGGAGGGATTCACAAAACATGGGAGGAATTCACGGAGGGTGTCGTGTGACTTTCTTAAAGTGTTCAGAGGGAATCACATGTTCCAAGTGGTATGTCAAGAGGATGTCACATGTCTTGGGTGAAAATTCCTAGTGCTATTGCATGATCTGGATGAGTCATGTGAAGTTCATGGGGACTAGCATACCTTTCCTTGCATAATTTTCTATCTTTTAGTCTTTATTCCAACTTTTATTGCATATGAACCTAGATTTGTTCAATGTTTAGCTTGTTTTAAGTTTCATGTGACCCATAAAATATGAAGAATGTACTTTAAAAAATCTATACAACATGAAAGAAGTCCTTCAAATGATCTCAAGTGATCATGTGAATTGACTATGCATGATGCATATCCCTTAGATTCATTCCCCGAATTTTATCTGGTGGGTGACATTTGTGATCACGTCTTCTATTGCTCTGAAAAATCTTCTTTAAGCTTCCATACATAAGGGGTCATTAACGAATGATTTTTTTACTTTGGGGGGGGGGGGGGTTATAGGACTCAATACCCTAGTTATACTCTTCCTTGTGTGACACATATATTGGTAATTTGGGTAGGAGTCAATGAAGTATTGTGGTGTAACACATTTTATGGAATCCCACCATAAGTATCACATGAATTTCAGCAATTGAAAGACTATCCTTTCAATGCCCCATTTATTAGATTTTAGCTAACCAAATATGTATTTCTTGACTATGTGTACACCATAATAATCTTCCACAATTTAAGGAAGATATGTCTAGGGGACTTCATGAGATTAGGATGACTTTTGAAAGGATTTTGCGTGATCTAAGGTGACATGTATGAGAAATTTGGTGAGAAAAGAGTGGATTTTAAGGGGTCTTTATAAGATTGAGATGGATTTTTAAGAGATGAATTGTGTAATAAAGGTGTTTTTGGGTGTATAAACCCATTTTCCTGAGATTAGCATATTTTACCCCCACAATAATCTCCCTTTATTTCCATTTTTATATCTTTGTTTATTTTACAAGGGTTGGGGATCTTTCAAGTTTACATGAGTGTTGTCAAAGAAAATCACCCTCTCTATCGGTAATTCTTCATGTGAGAAACAAGGGGCTATACAGTGATAAATAAGAATTATCATGGAAAACCCTCCTATTTGTCTTTGGATATGGAATGAGGAACACATGACTGCCTAAACATGTTTGATTCCATTGGTGTGATGGGGGTGACATGTCGGTGGGCTCTTGCATGATAATGCTGGCATGTCATCAGTACTTCCATGGTGTCTTATGAAACCACATTGTTTCATTGAATTAAGTTTATTAATTCAAAAGTATCCCACATTTTGGATATTTTTATCCTTATTTTATGATGATTTTTGGATGGATTTTCGGGTGTTCAACGGTTGAAAAGTCGTGTGATCCAGAGGAACTCATATGACAGCCATCACTTGATCAACAATTGTCTTCATAAGACTTCATAAGAGAATACTGTCCTGTCAAAGGGGATCTTTAAGATCTCCCATTGGTTATGCACTACATATTTTAGGTTAGCATGACCTTCCAATGGTCATGTGATCACATGTCCTTTGGAGGGTGACACAACCCGTGAGTCTTGGCCACCCATTTATTCCTTTACATTTCTGGGAAAAATAATACCCATATTCAGGTATTTCTTCATTTGTGAATTTTTTGATGCTCATTTAGAGGGTATCAAAAAATTTAACACCTTATTAGTGACATCCCTAAAGATAAGGGATTAGTCTTGAGTAAAGTAAATTCTTACCTAAGTCTTCTGTGTTGTCACTAATTGGTGTCTTGGAAATTCTTGGTCTTATGGGTGGCATTTGGTATTCCATGGGATACCTTATAAATAGCAAAGTAGAGGGTGGATAATTCGAGATATACCCAACTCTTAGAGATCTTGGGCCTTTCCTCCATCGTGTGACCCTTTCAAAAGACCTTCCCATAAGAACCATTCATGAGATCCATTGTTGAGACCTTTCCATTAACACTTCTTTTCATGACCTTATTTTCCCAAGAGATTATTCGAATCAACCATGAACTTATCTTTGGTAATTGGTTGAAACTTTTCCATATTTCTTGTTTGGTTGCCTTTGAAGGTTTTTACAAGATATACTAGCTCAATCTCATGATCATTTGACTTTTATGAGGCTCATGAGACCATGTCAAGGTCACACAATCATGATTATTCTAACTAGTTTTGTGGTTATGAGATTTCTTATGGGTTTATGTGGTCTATGATATCTTTTATGGGCTAGGTGATTCGTGAGTCCTTTATGTAGTTTTGAATCCATTTGATGATTCATGCGATGCGCTTGATGATGCTATATTTTACATCTTTTCTTTGACATGATTTTTCTCTTCATATATCTAACATATGCCACTTATTTTTTGATCAGATGGATTCCATATTTAATTAGAGTTCCTCAGTGACAACTATACAATGGTCAATTATTACTAGTAATTTCAATTCTAACCCTTGATATCATTTGAATTTTGATAACGATGCTCTAAAAAGTATTCTCTCATTTGAACTCCAGAATTATCCTTTATCACACCAATTTTCTTTATACAGTTTTGGGTTTCTAGATGATGTAGCCATACCTTCTCTAGACTAAAAATTGTCATCTTTATGGGTATAAAATTATCTTGAATGTATTCAGGTGATGATTTCTAAGGATGGACACCTAGTTGTAGCATGGTCCCAGGGTGCATCTTATATGCTGAATAAATCTACCCTAGGTCCAGACGTATTTAGTTTTGCTAAACATCTTATCACTCTGAGCTATTTGAAAATATTTGTCTCATCTCTAAACAATCCAAGCGAAGGATAAAGAATAAAATGGGATCTTCAACCTGGTTGAAACTTTTATGATGAATGACCATGTCCATTATAGTTTAGGTAGAGTTTCCTAGAGTTTGTCAACCAATTATATGCCTCCCATATTTATGAATTTGTATGGGCCTCCCAGTTCATCTTTTATCATCAGTTTGATATTTTTTGAGAAATGGTTAGTCATTGGTGTCCTAGAAAAAACTCATTCAATATGTCCCATGATGATGTAGGACTCAACATTTGGGATTTCTATCAGCTAGGTGGGATACACCCTCTTGAAGGGATGTACAATGAGTTATTTACTACCGCAAATGTTTGGGATGATCCATTTCAAAATTCAGTACTGGTGAGGGACATTCTCAAAATTATGAAGGAAATGTTAAGAAATGATATGATAATGGATTTGCTAATTTCTTTCAAATACTGGATAAACATTTTCCTTTATCAAAGTAGAGATAACCCAACTGCTATACACCTTCATCAGTGTCCTTCCTAAAATGTTTGTGATAGTTCCGATTCATATTAGGCAATTTTTGAACTAGGGGATCATAATTCATGGGGATATTGAGTTATTCTAGAGATACCACCAAGAATTAGGATATAAGTATTCATGGAAATGTTCTTGAATGGATGGATTTCCCCAATTGAGGATATGTGCTCAGAAATCTAGGTCAGTACACTAGTGATGGAAGCACAATAAAAGAGTGATGATGCCTCAATCTGGTAGTACCAATTCTTTCATGCCTTTACCAGCTCTTGAGCCACATTCAACAAATAATCATCCCCTATAGGATCAGTGGTCCTCTTTAGTTTTTTATTTGACTAGATAGGGGATCATTTTCACTAATATGGATGCTACAAAACCATTGGGATCCACAGTGCCTTATTTCATCCCAGTACACCGAAGACATATGGGGTTGAGGCCATGTCGTTAGTCCCTAATGAGATTGTTGATGTGTTAAGATAAGCCGATTTCTTAAATTTCATGCCTTATCTTGCACCGACTAGGCCAATCGTTGATAATGATATAAAATATCTTAATTAAATACCATGTAATATCTCCCTTCAGGATAGGGTTATCATAGCCTAGATGGATGAGCTAATCATGTGCAAGCCGTATATGCCTTATTGGTTTGCTCCCCAGTTTGGCTGAACCCAAAGGGTATCCCCTCTCCCCTTAACTAGGTTGTGGGGAGAGAGACATCCCAAGATCATCTTATAGTTCTGGTCAATGTTAGCACATGAGGATAGTAATGCTAAGATTATCCTCTCACCTACTGGTACTCCTACCTTTTTTATCATGTGATTACGCCCAGTATTGGTTGGAGGCCTACCCGAGTTGTATGCTTGATAGATTGCTCCACCATGTGGAAAAACCATTTTCCCCAGTGACTCCCCTATCCATAAAAACAATGGAATTAATCTATAACTGGGGCGAATCTTGAAGTAAGCATCCAAGTCATGGTGGTGACCATACCAATAGAGAGTTAGAATCTATTAAGGAAATTATCCCTCCATAATAAACAATGGGTGATTCCCTAATTGAGGGAAGAGTATATGGATCTTTCTCTCCCACTTCCTCATATCCTTATCTTGCTATTAATCCTTTTTTTCTATAACTCCCTATCAGCTACAGAAGCTCAAACATGGCACATGATAATATGTAAGTAGATTCATAACCTGATTTCTAATAATCCTCTAGGAAGCTTTTATGAAAAAGAAAAAAATATTTGTCAGTTATTTCATTGTTTGGGGGTAGGTGTATTTAACCATAATTCATTGCATAAAATCATGTGATAAGTTATCCTGAAAGATAAATGATTTTATGACAATGAGATAGACTTGATTGACCTTGATGATGGGACTTCCATAGCTAATTTGATGAAGGAATCATCAAAGGTATTGGAATAGAGTATCCATATTATTTCTAAGATGTAGGCACAAAGGTATGTTTTGACCATGCATATATAGAAATATGGGGATATCCTAGATATCTCAAAGTATAACTTCTTAGTGTCATCATCCACATTGGAAAACTTTTATATGAGAGTTGAAGATCTTTCAACATTGATCGATTCCCTTCATCCTGGGGCAAAAGCAGAAGAAGCAGAGTGAGCGATACTTCAATATTCAATCAATACTTCTTTTCCAAAATCTTTATATATGGACCTGACCTTATTACATTACATAATTTTGAACTTAGTCAAGAATTTAATTCCTTTTCATTGAGGAGATTTTCAAGTTTATAAATTTATAGATTTGGGACAAAAAACATTCATAAATTACACATTATTACAGAGTGGATACCATAAAAACAACATTCATTTGTTACAAAATATAAAACTTTTCACATAAAACATGATTTCTTTGACTAATCATCAAAATTTTAACTTGTATTCCTTCTCTGTATTACACATCCTTATAACATGTAAAAATAATTAAAAAATGTGGGATGATCACAAAAGATCAGTAAGGGATATAGAAATAAGGAAAGAACACATTAGTCCATGAATACTTGTAACGTATGAAATCATTTTCAAAAGACATACTTATCACCTGTATACATATAATTACTTTGTGAAACATGAGATTTACACAAGATTCCCAAAATACATAAGAAAATAAGTAGAACCATAAAGGTATCTTGGTCCATTACTTACATAATCTTGTAACCCTCTCGGCTACCTTATAATTTGTAACCCTCACGGCTACCTTACAATTTCTGTAACCATCACGGTTATACTTGGAGTAACCATAAGGCCGAACTCCAACTTACACATACCCAATGAATTAGAGGGAAATATAGGTCCCTCCCTTCATCATAAAAAATGCCCAAGAACTATAACAAAATCATACAACATGAATAATTTCATAAAAACATTGCCTTTGAAATTTTGTAAAACAAAATTTTAAGAGGATTTTAAAAGAAAATACCATTATAAATATAATATAATTGAAGTGAGACTTAATATAGTGGATTGAATATGTATGAAAACTATAAATACACATAATTAAAAATATTATATACAAAAACAATCACACAAAAAATTTTAATACAACATAAATAATGAAGTATAAGGTTAACCCAAAGGATGGAAATCGAGTTAAGAATTCCCTTACCTTGGGTTTGTCTTAATTAAAAATTGTTTAAAACTATTGTATAATGGTTAAAAGAGTGTTATTAGTATTTTATAGAAATATTTTCATGTTTATAACATCTTATATGATACTTTCATAACCTCATTTTACCCTTTAATAGTTGTAATTTTTTCCTTGCATTGTTTAGGGATCGTTCTTTACATGATTTCCATGATTGGTTCACGATGGATGTTCTTGTCGATTGGAAGTGAAACTACAGAATTGGAATTGAATGGTATTTATATATTTTTAGTACCATAAATTATACCATTTTTCATTTTTGAAATCTTACATTAGGATGATTCACAAGTTAAAACATCAATGATGTTCGTTAGATCATTTTAGTGGTTCTTTGATAATAACGACCTCATTTTGTTTTATAATTAAAAACCATGTATAAAAAATAATTACAGAACCATAGATGTGACATAATATATATATTATAACCTATTTCAACCAATTTTTTTTCATGACCATACTTGAAGGAATTAAAGCAAATTGAAATCACATCGTCCACGATGTTGGTAATTCAACACATCACGAACAATGTTTTTAAATCCCTGAATAAGTGGGGGAGGAGGAGAATATTGATGATAAATTTTCCATGAACATGAGAACATACATAATATAAAATATTATAGAGCTTTAATGCCTCTTGGATAATATTAGGTGAGGAAATCATAAGAAAAGAAAGGAACTCAAAATAAAATAAAATTTGAGAAATTCCTTACAAAAATTCGGCAGCCTAACAACGTCGTTTAAATTTTCATAAAATAATTTGATGAGAGAAAAGGGGTATCTCATAATTATTAAATAATATGGTAAGTAATGTGGATATAAAATGAAATATCCCAATATAATCCAAAGTTAATGAAAAATAATAACATAAAATGAAAGGATAGAATGAAAATAAAAGACAATGTTTACCTCTTGATCTCTTCTCCTTGAGATCCCTCTTAAGGCCTTTGGTTTTGGCCTTTTTGTGAGACCAGTGGATCTAGGAAGTGGGAAAGAGAATTGGGAAGAGTATTGGGCAAAACTTAGGTAAGGATAAAGGCTTGAGAGGTGTGGGAGGAAGAGGTGAATGAGGGTGGTATTTATAGTGGAGGAGATGGGGTATTTTTCATTATTTTAATCATTATTATAATATTTTTGCTCAAGACTATGAATAATCTTAATTAATGTGACCTAAAAGAGTAATAATGGCATGTGATCTCGAACCAAGTGGTCTTACATCACTTATGATGTCATGAATAGTGTATTTTACTAATAATTTGAATATAAGGTATTTTACCGCATTTCACTATTCATAAAAAAATTTAGAATTTCAAAAAAATCCCAAAAATCAACCCTTACCATTCTTCAATGTATAGAATTTAAAAATGAAGTCCATTTTTTGAAAATAATTTTCTAAATATTATTAATTTAATTTTTAAATAAAATCATACTTAATTCAAAAATTAACAATTTTAAAACTATAACTGCTTTTATATCACATTGAAAAATTAAGAAAAATTTCATTATCTTCAAGCCTTAAGGAAATAAAATAAGAGTAAAATTTACTATTCATTAGGGTCATATTACTATTCATAAGGGTGTATTACTATTCACCAAAAAACAAGTTGGTTCCATTAGGTTTTAAATAACTTACTGAACACAATTGTAGATGACCATTTTTAGAAATTCAAAGCATAGAAGTGAAAAAATTATTTTCAAAGGATAGTTATAAATATCTACTTATAAAAATGTTTCATGAATTTCCATTTATTTTTAAAAAACCTTGGGGTGTTACATTATCCCTACATTTTGGAAATTGCGTCCTTGAAATTTTATTTACTTATTAAACAAGTGAGGGTACCTTTCTCTCATATCATTTTCAGAATCCCATGTTGCTTCTTCTACCATGTGGTTTCTCCAAAAAAACACTTACTTGGTGGATTACCTTATTCCACAATACCTGTTCCCTTCGATCAAGAATCTAAACTAGTTCTCTTCATAAGAAAGGTTCTATTATAACTAAACTATTTCTGGGATCAAGGAATGTGATGAATAAGGCATATACTTCCTCAACATCAAAACATGAAAAACATTTTGTACCTGAGACAAACTCAGAGGAAAAGCTACTTGGTATACAACTGTTCCAACTTTCTCCAGGATTTCAAAAGGACCGATGAAACTCGAACTTAGCTTACCTTTCTTACCAAAACGCATCACACTTTTCCAAGGAGAGATTTTATGGAAAAAATGGTTACATACCTCGAATGAGAAGTATTTTCTTATGTTATCTGCATAACATTTCTGCCTGCTATGAGCTGTCCTCATGTGCTTTTGGATTATCTTCACTTTCTCAGCCACTTCCTCTACTAATTCTGGCCCCAACAACATTCTTTCACCGATATCATCCCAAAACGCTTGAGTCCGACACCACTTCCCATAAAATTCCTCAAAAGGTTCCATCTGAATACTAGAATGAAAACTGTTATTATATGAAAACTCAACTAAAGAAAGATGTTGATACCAACTTCCCTAATTGTCCTTGAATAAGCTCGAATCATATCCTCCAAGGCTTTAATCGTTCATTCTGATTGTCCATCTGATTGAGGATAAAAAGCTGTACTAAAATTTAATTATGTGCCCAAAGACTTCTAAAATCTCTTCCAAAAGTTAGAAGTGAACATGAGATCCTGGTCAAATATAATGGAAAGAGGAACTATATGTAGCATGAAAATATTTTTGAGGTACAATTGAGAAAGATGATCCAACAACATTTTATCTCAAATAGAAAGAAAATGTGTAGATTTTGTCATCCGATCAACAATAACCCAAATCTAATTGTTACCTCAAGTAGTCTTTGGTAGTCCCACCATGAAGTCTATGGATACATTCTCCCATTTCCACTCTGGCACTGGAAAAGGATGAAGCATCCCCTTTGGCAACTACCGCTCTTCTTTAACCTCTTAACATGTCAAACATTTCACAATAAAATCAGTAATATCTCTTTTCATTCCATCCCATCAATAATACTCCCGGAGGTCTCTGCACATCTTAGTACTGCTAGGATGAACTGAAAATGGGTAACTATGAGCTTCACACAATAATTCTTTCTTCAACTGGGAATCACAAGGCACACACAACCTTTTACCAAATCTTAAAACAGAATATTTATCACGGTTACATTCTAGAAACTTACCCATTTTAACTAATTCTACCTTTTTTGTAGCTCATGGTCTTCCTTCTTCGCTTGCTTAATTCATTCTGATAACAATGAGTACACTAAAACTTGAGACAAAACAGTGGTATTTCCTACACCAACAAATTCTAAGACAAAATTCATCAAATCGTTAATCAAGGGATCATGTTCCAAATGTAATATGGTTAATGATGCATGATGTTTTTGACTCATAGAATCCTCCACTTTGTTTTCTTTTCCAGGATGGTAATTGATCATGAAAGAATAATCCTTTATTAGTTCAAGCCATATTCTCTGCCTCATTTTTAATTCCTTATGAGTGAATATATACTTTAGAATTTTATGGTTAGTATATATTTGACATCTGGATCCGTATAAATGATGCCACCAAATTTTCAAAGAAAAAACCACAACTGCCAATTCCTAATCATGTGTGGGATAATTTAACTCATGAGGTTTAAGTTGTCTTGATGCATAAACAATTACCTGACCATTCTTCATCAAAACACAACCAAGTACCTTCAAATAAGCATCACTATAAATGAAAAACTCACCATTTTAGGAAGGAAAGGCCAAAACTAGAGTATTCACTAATATATTCTTCAGTTCTTGAAAAAAATCACATTCTTCTGTCCAAAAAATTTTACCCCTTTCCATGTAAACTTAGTTATAAATACAGATAACCATGAAAAGTTATTAACAACAAATCGGTAATAACCTTCTAATCCAAGAAAACTACGAATCTCTATAACATTTGTGGGTCTTGGACAATCATCAACCATTATTTCTTTTGCTGGATCAACTTTTATTCCATCCTTATTTACAATGTTTCCAAGAAAAAAGCTTTATTGTAACTGAAAATCACACTTGATTAATTTTCCATATAGTTTCTTTTATTTTTAAGGTTTATAGAACAACCCTTATATGTTTTTCATGATTCTATTTATTTTTAAAAAATACCAAAATGTCATCAATAAATACAACCACAAACTTATCCAAGAACTTATGGAATATTATATTCATAAGATTCATGAATACAAAAGGTGAATTAGTTAACCCAAATGGCATAACAACAAATTCATAATGCCCATATCAAGTACGATAGGCTGTTTTGGAGATATCCTCCTCCTTCACCTTCAAATGATGGTATCCAGATCTCAAGTCAATCTTGGAAAAGTAATGAGCTCCCTAGAGCTGATCAAATAAGTCATCGATATGAGGAAAAAAATACTTGTTTTTAACAGTGATGTTATTCAAAGATCTATAATCAATGCAAATTCTCGTGGAACCGTCTTTATTTTTAACAAACAAGATTAGAGAACCCCATGGTGAAGTGCTAGGATGAATGAATCCTTTATCAAGAAAATCCTACAACTGAATTTTAAATTCAAGAAGTTCTATTTGAGTCATACGATATGGGGGTTTTTAAATTGGCTTAACATCAGGAACTAATTCAATTGTGAATTATATTTCTCAATCAAGTATGACACCAGGTAACTCATTAGAAAAAAAATCAAGGTATTAATTTACCACTGGTAAATCATTAATCTAAACAGTTCCCTTGTTTTCAACAATATGAGAAAGATAACTTTCATTTCCATCTTTCAACAGTTTATCAGCTTCCTGATATGTTATCAATTTTATGGGTTCATTATTGTATACAAACTGAAACTCATTCTAAAAAACAACTTCTTTAGCTCTATAGTCAATCTTAGCATGATAAACATAAAGCCAATACATTTCTAGAAAAACATCAAACTCGACTAAGGGAAAAACCAAAAGGTTTATAGGAAAAGTATTTCCACATAACACAATAGAAAGATTCCTATAATTCCTCTTTTCTATAATATTTTCCCTAGGTGTTTTAATAACAAGTTCTAGTCTAATTTGTTGAGGTGATATTTCCAATTTAGTAGAAAATTTCTCAGAGATGAAGAATGTGTAGACCCGGTATCGAACAAAACTTATGAAAAAATCAGAGAAAACCAACAATGTACCTGATACAACTTCATTGGATGGCTCGGTATCTGCTGAAGTAGTTGCAAAAGTTATCACTACACCTTTTTGCTTATATTTTGGCTTCTTGGAATCATTTGGATCCCTCTTTAGGAAGATATTTTCATAATGAACCATCTCATCACATTTAAAACACTTCCCAGTTTTGGTAAGACATTCCCCAGGGTGCTTCATGCCACATTTTTCACAAACTGGAAACTGGATTTTCTTACCATCATATTTATTTTGTTAATTATTACCCATCTCTTACCATCTAGACCTCTTCTTCTCATTGTTTCCAAAATTCAGGTGATCATCAACAGAGTCCATATCTACCCTCTCAACACATCATACAAGTTTCTCATAAATTTTGAATTCACGGGAGGCCAACACCCTTTGATACCTTGGCTTCAATACTGAGTAAATGTGGTTTATTTTTCTATGAGGATCCATAATAAGATTTAGAGAAGACATTTCCAGTTGGGAAAAGTTCACTTCATAAAGGTCCACTAAATCTTCTTCCTTCTGTTTCAATTAAAGGAATTTCTTCTCCATCCTATGTCTCACCACCTTAGGAAAATATTTTTCAAGGAAAAGACTTTTAAATTTATCCCACTCTAAGGAATCAATATCCATTCTATCCCTGATATTCTTTACCATTGACCAACAATGATCAAGTTCACCTTCAAAATGATAAATGGAAAGAATTAAATTTTGAATGTTTGAAAATCCCATAATATCGAATATCTTTTAAAGGGATTTAATCCATCCTTCAGCTGCTACTGGTTCAGAAGATCCATTGAAAGCAGGAGGGTGTTGTCTCAAAATATGTTCCACTATTGTCATGCTACGTTGTGGTATATATGGTTATTCTCTTGAATGGATGCTGCCACCATTTATTGCTTATTTTAGTTGAGCCATTACTATCACAAACTACCTGGTTCCAGTCCCTACCATTCTAGGATACAGATTCTGAAGGATTTCATTCTGTCGGTTCCTCTCCTCTTCAGCTTCCCGGTTTAATCTACGGACAACCATTATGAACAAACATATCTTAGATAAAGAAACAGGTTAATATTTAAATTCTATATCATTTCAAAATGACCCTAGAGTAAGAAAAACAGTTATGGTAATATATTAACATCATACTAAACCAAAAATTTATCTAAACCATACTCTTATACCAACTATAAGGACCCAACCTTATTACATTACATAATCTTGAATTTAGTCAAGAATTCACTTCCTTCACATTGAGGATCTTTTCAAGTTTAGATTTTTAGGGAATTAGGACATAAAACATTCATAAATTACACATTATTACAGAGTGGATACCATAAAAACAGTATTCATTTCTTACAAGATATAAAACTATTCACATAAAACATGATTTCTTTGACTAATCATCAAAAATTTAACTTGTATTCCTTATTTGTATTAAAAATACTTATAACCTATGAAAATCATTTAAAAACATGGGATGAGAACAAAATCTCACTAAGGGATATAAAAATAAAGAAAGAACACATTAGTCTGCGAATACTTGTAACGTATGAAATCATTTTCAAAAGACATACTAATCACCTATATACATATACTTACTTTGTAAAAAATGATATTTCCACAAGATTAAAAAAATAAATAAGAAAATAATTATAACTATAAAGGTATCTTGGAGAATTACTTACATAATATTGTAACCCTCTCAACTACCTTATAATTTGTAACCCACACAACTACCTTACAATTTGTGTAACCATCGCAGTTAAACTTGGAGTAACCATACGACTGACCTCTAACTTACACATACCCAATGAATTGGAGGCAAATATAGGTCCCAAAATTCATCATAAAAAAAATCCCAAGAACCATAACAAAATCACACAACATGAATAACTGCATAAAAACATTGCCTTTGAAATTTCGTAAAATAGATTTTTAAAAGAGGATTTTAAAAGAAAATTCCATTATAAATATTATATAATTAAATTGAGACTTAGTAGAGTAGATGGAATATGTATAAAAACTATAAATAAACATAAATAAACATATTATATAAAAAACCCATCCCACAAAAAATTTTAAAACCACATAAATAATGAAGTATCGGGTTAACTCAAAGGATGGAAATCGGGTTAAGAATTCCCTTACCTTAGGTTTGTCTTACATCTAACTTATTTAAAACTCTTATATAATGGTTAAAATAGAGTTATTAGCATTTTATAGAAACATGTTCATGTTTATAACATCTTATATGATCATTTCATAACCTTATTTTCCCCTTTAATGATTAGTATTGTGTTCCTTGCATTGTTTCAGGATCATTCTTTACATGATTTCCATGATTGGTTCATGATGGATGTTCTTGTCGATTGGAAGTGAAAATATATAATTAGAATGGAATGGTATTTATATATTTACAGTACCATAAATTATACTCTTTATCATTTTTAATTCTTACATGAGGATGATTCATAAGTTAAAACATTAATGATGTTCGTTTAGATCATTTTAGTGGTTCTTTGATAATAATAACCTCATTTTGTTTTATAATTTAAAACCATGTATAAAAAATAATTCCAGAACAATGGATGAGACATAATACATATATTATAACCTTTTTTAACTATAAAAATGGTTTCATGACAATAATTGAAGGAAATAAATCAAATTGAAATCACATCGTCCACGATGTCGGTAATTCTACACATCATGAACAATGTTTTTAATTCCTTGAATAAGTGGGGGAGAAGAAGAATATTGATGATAAAATTTCCAAGAACATGAGAAAATACAGAATATAAAATATTTTATAGCTTTTATTTTTCTTGGATAAGAGGAAGTGAGGAAAGAAGAAGAAAATAAAGGAACTCCAAATAAACGAAAATTTGAGAAATTCCTTATAAAAATTCGGCAGCCTAACGATGTCGTTTAAATTTTCATATAATAATTTGATGAGATAAAAGGATAATCTCATCATTATTACATAATATGGAAATTAATGGGGATATGGAATGAAATATACCAACATAATCCAAAGGGAATGAAAAATAATAACATAAAATGAAAGGAAATGAAAGAAAATAAAAGAGGATGTTTACCTCTAGATCTCTTCTCCTTGAGATCCCACTTAAGGCCATTGGTTTTGGCCTTTTGGTGAGTCCAGAAGATCTCGGACGTGGGGAATATCTTTTCGAGGAGTATTGGAAAAAACATAAGCAAGGATCAAGTCTTGAGTGGTGTGGGAAGAAGAGGGGAAGGAGGGTAGTATTTATAGTGGAAGAGATGGTGGTATTTTTCAATATTTTAATCATTATTATAATATTTTTTCTCAAGACCATGAATAATCTTAATTCATGTGACCCCAAATAGTAATAATGGCATGTGAGTTTGAACCATAGGGGATTACATCACTTATGGTGTCATAAATAGTGTATTTTACTGATAATTTGAATATATGGTATTTGACTGTATTTAACTATTTATCGAAAATTTAAGAATTTTAGAAAAATCCAAAAAATTAACCCTTAACATTTTTCGACGTGTAGAATTTAAAAATTAAGTCATTTTTTGAAAATAATTTTCTAAATATTATTAATTTATTTTATAAATAAAATCATTCTAAATTCAAAAATTAACAAATTTAAAACTATAACGGCTTTTATATCACATTGAAAAGTTTACAAAAATGTCATTATCTTCAAGACTTAAGAAAATAAAATAATAGTACAATTTACTATTCATTAGGTTCATATTACTATTCATGGTACTATTAATATGGGTATATTACTATTCACCAAAAAAATAAGTTGGTTTCATTAAGCTCTAAATAACTTACTGAACACAATTGTAGATGACCGTTTTTCAAAATCTAAAAGATAGAAGAGGAAAAATTATTTTTAAAGGCTAGTTATAAATATCAACTTAAAAAAAAGTTTCATGCATTTCCATTTATTTTTAAAAAGCCTTGGAGTGTTACACTTGCAGACTTGGCTAGCTCAGTTGATAGAATAATATTATAGTTCAATATTTGATATGTTTTTTTGATGAAATTCTATAGAGGCTAAAAAATATAGAAATTCCTTATTTTGTATGATATCAATGAATGGATTTACTGAAATTTATATATTTTTTTCAACTTTTATTTCATTCATGATGTGCATGAAATTTTGCAGATATAATGTTTTAGGAATCATCAACAATACCCATCCATTTCATAATATTAGTTAAAAATGAATGCTTGGAATTGAATATTTAAATTCTAATAGATTATTCTTGGGAAATGCTCATGAATTCCTACAAACAAGAGATTCCTTATTGACATATCTCTTACAACTATCTTAATACTACCAGATTCACAGATGGGATAATTTGGGTAGAATATATGTCCCATAAGGAGAATGATCTATCTTTTTCCAAATTCTATGCGCTTGGAGAGAAAAGCCTGATTTTTTCTAGGGCCATATGGTGGGCCATACAGGCTTTATATCCTTTTTCTTTTTGAAGAATAAATCATTGTTGTTCTATAGTTTAGGATCTTTTGTTTTAGAACTTCTATCAAATTAGTTTAGGGTATTTTAAATCCAACCTTCTATTTCTACAATTTAGGGTCTTTCATCTCAGACCCTCCATCACTTTAGATTAGGGTCATTTTGCTCAAAAATTCAATAGATTTAGTTTAGGGTATTTTAACATGGACCATCTATTTTATTAATTTTGGGTCTTTTTTCTAGAACACTCTATTTCTCTAGTTTAATGTATCTTATGTTGGACCTTCTATTTATTTAGTCTAGGGTTTTCTAGCTCTAACCTTCTATTTCCTTAAATTAGGGCATTTTATCTTGGAGATTATATTTTTTTAGTTTAGAGTCTTTTAACTCAGAACTTATATGGTAGAATATGGGGATGTAATGTCAGGGATGAACCAAGATACCCAAAGGTTCTGAGTTCTATAGTGGTGTTTCTGGGGGCTCATGAGGGTAATAGATCCTTTTTGGTAAGGAGGAGGAAACTTTGGAGAGTTAGTCAAATCACTTAGGCATTGATAACATGTTAAAACAGAGGTATCTTCACTCTATTCTAAGCACCATGGAAGATTATGGAGGTGAAATGGGCAGATAAAAAAAGTATATGGGAATTTAGGCTCACCAGGATAGTTAGAGAATGGGTTGAGTAAGACATAACCCAAAAGTTTAAGTCGAGGAATATGAGGTGTGGAAGACATGTCGGGGATGACCCATAACACCTTGAGGTTCTAGGTTCCTCCATGATGTTATTGGGGCACACAAGGATCAGAGTTCCTTTCTTGCAATGTGGGGATGCCTTTGATTGGTAGTTATAATCCCTTATGAATCGATAACATGGCCAAACATAGGAATTATTACCCTCTTCCAAGGTCCACGAAAGATTTATGAATACTCAAACATCTAGATAATGAATTCGGGTATGGAGGAAAGTCTATCCAAGAAGGGTTATAGAACCATAGCGTAGTTTATCTCTTATGTGATTCTCGATCCCTATGACCTGTGGTTTCGAATCATGGGGTGCGAACCATCAAAATGTTCAGGAATAGAGTGTCACATAATTGCTTTGATAAAGGGTAAAAAAACTATGACATAAAATTGAGGATTTTGAATCCACTTGAATAGTCAGGTTATGGGGATTATAAATCATTGTTCAAATCATTCAGGTCTTGAGGATGGTATGAGAAAATCATACCAACAATGGACTACCCCACACTGAAGTGCTGAGTTCTTCCATAATGACATCTGGGATGAAAAGGATTAGAAAACCCTTTTTTTAAAGTGACACATTTTTGGATGACCATAGGTGTATATAAAAGATTCATATGCATACATATATAGTAAAAAAAGGGTCCCTAGAAGTCGAAAATCATTTTATAAGGTCCATGAAAGATTTACGGTGACCCAAGATGCTCAAATCATGAAGTTTGATTTTTGTAATGTGTAATATCCAAGAAGGGTTCAAACACCCTAAAGGTTGTGTTGACACCTATAGAACATGTTTTCACCGTGAGGAGATGTGAAAAGTAATTACTCTAACTTTTTCCATGACCAGGGGGTCCAATGATCATAGCATGGATTTTTCTAGGGCTATAAAGTATGCCCTATGATCTTTATTCCTTATTCAATCACACTCTAATTTTATGCCTGAACTCTAGAGATTAAGAGTTCAACGAGAGAGTATTTGAATATTTCTAAAGACTCACTTTGTGGGTTCTCAACATGACAAGTTTCGTGTCTCTTTCACTAGAATTTTACGGTATTGCGATTTGGACCATCAAAGGCTAGAGTTTAAGGTTGTATAGAATTGACTAAAGTATAGGAAGTTTATGTTTATGATGCACATGGACCTAATATGAGGGGAATATTACACAAGAGCCTAATTAGGATACCCATAGTCGTGATAAATCTAACATCCTTCTAAGAAGGAGATTTGAATGTTATAAATCATGGTTCAAGGCTCTCAGGTTATGAGTAAAGAAATGTTCCAATCATACCAAAGATATCCAAGAACACCCTACCGTGCTAAGTCCTTCCACAGTGATGTCAGGGATCACAAGGATCAGAAAGCCCTCCATACAGAGCCAAGATATCTCTGGTTGGTAGGTCTGGTCCCTTATACACTGATAACATAGTAAATATGATATATATATTTTCCTTTAAAAGGACCATGAAAGGTTTTTGGAACCCCAAGGCACTCAACACATGAAGCGTGTTTTATGAATTGAGGTTCTTCAAAGGTGGCAGAATAACATCACACTCCGATTGACCTGGGAAAGGCACTTTTGGTCCTTTGGAAAGGGATGATAATTGGTGATGGACTACACATTTTGATTTCATGTACTAGAAACGTATTTGTTGTGTAGTTTTAATTTCATGCGACATGGGTGTTTTCCTTGTAGTTTAACATCATATAGAAAGGATGTATCTGTTTCATTATAGTTTAATGTTATGCGGTAAAGATGTGGGAACTGACAAGAAAAATTGTGAAGGATATATTACACATACAAGTAATCTATAGATAAATATGACTCATATGTTTTTAACATGAGTTTTTATGACTCAGTCCTTATGTAGTTGGTGTGTATTTTTAATTTTTCATTGTAATTGGACACATGATTGGTGATCTTGGTGTCACTACATATATAGTGATGGCAGGAATCAATACACACATAGTTCTTGAATGAGAAACTCTCTATATAGGTTTGAACCATACACAGAGGGGGGGGGGGGCATTGGCTCTATTTATTGTTGTAGCTGGACTGATGGTTGTAATTATAGGTGTCACTACATATCCTGTTTGGAAAAGAATCAAGCTACACATAGTTCTTGAGAGACCATGTAGTTTGGAATCATGAAGAAAGGACATAGGCTCCATGAAAATCAAAGGGAATGCTGCAGTTGGGACAAAAAATGTAACACCCTAAGCTTCCATGATACGTTTCCCTTTGAATAATGCAATATCTTGCATTGTATGCAACTTCGAGATTCTAACACACCGAAACCAATCAAACTAGCTATT
Source organism: Viscum album (assembly GCA_963277665.1). Classification (NCBI taxonomy): domain Eukaryota; kingdom Viridiplantae; phylum Streptophyta; class Magnoliopsida; order Santalales; family Viscaceae; genus Viscum; species Viscum album. Next base: position 242,895,305 of record OY728129.1, read on the forward strand.
ATGAATAGTAATACACAATTTTTTGAAATTTTATAAATTTTATCTTTCAAAATGGACTTCATTTTTGGATTCAGAATATCGAAATTATCTTAGGGTAAATTTTTGGTATTTTTTTGAAAATTTCGATTTTTGATGAATAGTGAAAAAACACTGCGTTATTGGTTAAAATTGAATTTTTATTTAAATAATTAGTTATTTTATTTCAATTTATTTTAGTTAAAAATAGATACATAATACATATATATTTTCAACTTAATTCATTGGATTCATTTTATAATAAGTTTAGATATATAAAATTTTATCAAACTTTTTACTGTCTTTTACCCACATCCTCGGAGCATTTGCAAATTTGTATAAAACTTAATTTTACCGCTTATGTGAGTTGAATTTCAAAACTCCGAGAGACATGGTTAATATAGGTAAGTAAAATATGGTTCAATAAGATGAAAATAATTTTTTGTGAATAGTAACTGTTGACTTTTATTTACCACCGTTAAAAGTAAATAGGGTAATTAAGGGTAAAAATGATATCATAATTACCCTAACACATGTCTTAATTATATTGGATAAGTATAATTAGACCAAAAAAAACCTTAGGAATAAAATATGAACCTATTTGATCCACTTGTATTAGATTAGGATATTTATTATTATTATATCTAAAGAAGAGTTAAAAGAGTTAAATTCAAAGTTTAATAACTAAACTATTTTTAATATAGAGTTAAAAAACATATAAATTAAACTATAAATATTCATTAGAAAGATAAAATTATTTCATATATAATGGTATTTAATTTATAATTTTTATACATTATATAATTTAATTTATTTATGACACAATGATGATGCAGTAATTACATTATTAATGAAATATTAAAATAATTGATATTATAAATATCCAAATAAATGTAAATTGAGAATTATAATGAATTACACTAATTTTATAGGTTAATATGACATGTTAGGGTTGGTTAAATAAATTTCATTCAAAGTGATAATGTTTTTATGGCTTTCAAAAAAATAAAATACTAAATAGTGTCAAAATTGACACAATTGAGTTTTTAAAACCAGTATTATATTATTAATTGATATAGTATTCATAAAAATATAAGGATCAGCCAAAGGACTTATATAAGTTTATATATATTAATAATAAACCACATGGGGTTCGATTTTCTTGTTATAGTAAGTTTATTAACCATATAATATAAAAATACAAAGAGACATGGTAAATGTCAAACAATTTAACTAAGAGTTAATATAAAAGATAAGGTTTATATGATGACCTAAACCTATATAAAACCTATTGGTTGAGAGGTTTTTGAACCATAACCACCTTATCCATTAAATAATTCATTTTTGAGCCATTAGAAACCGAAAATTATTTTATTATAAAATAATATTTCAAGCTTTTTCTAAAGTGACCCTCACCTCTCTTATAAAAGGGTACTTCCACTTCTCTTACTTTTACACCTACAAAGCCATTTGTCTCGGACAAACCCTGCCCAAATATCCTAACAAAATTTTTCCCTTCATCCTAGAGGCCTTAATTTGGTCATAAAGCCAATATAAGGATCCATTTTGATCAAATCAAAAGGAAGAACCCGAAGAAGGGGTAAATATTTCATCACCTCTTTCAAGTTCTTTTCTTCTTCCACTTCATCTTTATTTGTTTTTTACATTATAAAATAATACATATAGTATATTCTATATATAGTGATGTTATTATAAAAATGGTACAACCATATACATTATTCTATCCATCCTATAAATGATAAAGTCACCATACGTGCGTACGTACAGATTACCGTCTCCACGCCGTGGTGTAGTTTGTTATTCAAACACTTCATTATTTGTATGGGTATAATAATGAGTATAATTGATGTAAATAATAAATATAAAATGTTAATGATTATATATATATGATATACCATCCAATTACGTACTATTTCACCATCAATATAATGATATTGTCGCTCGTGCGTACGTACGGATTACCATCTCCATGAACGCGATGCGATTCATTTCCCATCGTAATCATTCAAGAATAATTTTCATTTTATGATTAAAAATAATTTTGATGAACATAATATCATTTTTTATATGAATAAAATACATCCTATCCATAACAAACATGTCTTACATAACCAATCATATAAAGTAAAACGAATCAGTTAACACACGAAACAATGATACTACTAAAATATTATTAACAAAGCAATATTAGAGGATCATATAAGATATAATATTTATGTATATAGTTCTTGTATAATTTAATAAAAATGTTTTAACTATTATATATGAGGTTAAAATACCATCGACTAAGGAAAATTAAAAGGTAAGGGTTAATTTCACAATCTCTTTATTATCCGTGATTGTTTTTACGTAAGTATCTACTGGGACCTATTTATCATCCACATATGAGTTTTCTTAAAAATGTAATTCAAAAAATTCTTACTATTTACTATAATATGGGTTAAATTCATTTATACCCTTATTTTACCATATATGTTTTGAAATGAATCTTTCCTTTGTTTTCCAAACAAGGTACTTTATGACCTTTTCGACAAAATTAAGGTAAGAATGTTTTTTTAACTTATACAGCAAGTGTGGATATTTTAGGCCGTTATAACATTGTCGAAGATTACCTTACAAGATTATAAGAATATTTTAAAAATAAATGTTTCCTTTTATAAATATATGACTTTTATATGATTTCATGAAAAAGGGATATTTCTCTCAAATATTTTTACTGATCAATTTCTACTATGTCAACATCCTTTACAAGATATTATTATTGATCGAGGTTGATTTATTATGATACAAATCATCCATATTGTATTGAAGGTTTTGTGATATGTTTGACTATGGATGTGTTGTTTTTATACCATTCATGGTTTTTAGATAAATTATTGACATTTTGTATGCTAGTTTTAATACGAATGTTTATGTTATGTTTAAACCTTTTCATATGCGAAATGCATTGGACTTAGTAAGTGATGGGTGGAGCCCGCTATAGATACTAGATGCATCGGTAGGTCTCATGGGACAAATTAGTGTCTTGGTACAAGACCTTGACAAAATATTATTTGTATTCTTGGCACAAGGCCTTGACCATGTGGTTATGAAGTCTGCCATTATGAATTCCATCATTATGAAAGTGGCTATTGATATTTCATGTGATTATTCGACTAGTAGAATATTTATACGAATAATTAAATGGAATTATTTGATTTTATCTTTTATATATTATGCTGATGTTTAATTTTAAAAGGATTTTGTTTTAGTCTAATACATTTCCCTAAATGTTTATGCTTATTTATGAATGTTTCTGCTATATTGTTATCCTTACTGAGAATTTGATGTCACCCCTTTATATGTTTTATTTTTCCTAGGATATGAAGAAGTATTTTATAGTCAACCTCCAGAGATAAGATAAGGATATAAGTGTTTTAAAAAATGGGACAAAATATTATTGATGTTTTTAGTTCATGATGTAATGTAAAACTTATGAATGTATCTAGTAATTCCAAGGCTACTAAGCTGATCGATCTTTTGGGACATGATTCCTTATATCATGACAATGTTATGTAATAAAGAATTGACTCTTGTGAACTGGGGTCAGGGAATTACAGTTGGTATCATAGGAAGCTTAGTACAGACCTTGGAAACTATATTTAGAAAAACTATGATTAGAGAACATTATCCTAAGATAGACTTTGAGGATTAGTATAGAAGAACTTCCTAGAATTTTGGTATTATAGAGATTTTGTGATTTTTACAAGAAATACATTCTTGTCTAGATATGAGTAAGTAGAGGAGGCTCTGGCATAGATGTACCTAAGGGTAAAACCCGAAAGCACCACTTTGTACTAGACTCAAATGAGAACTGGTGCACGATAATGGGACTCACTGCACTCTTGGTTACAACACTCCCGGGGGAAATTCTTAGGATAATTATCATTTTATTTACAAACCATTATGAAGGATTTATTGGTATATACCTCCTCAAAGAATTTTTTTATGATTATGGATTATATCCATAAACTGTTCAATTTATGTTAAGTATTTTACAAGTTCAGAATTATGTATTGCGGTTCATAAACTAATATACTATAAGCCATTTTTTAGAAATGGCGCCTAGTGGAAGGAATGGAAACCATATCAATGCATATAATCCATGTAGGGATTGACCACCTGCTCAAGATAATTATAGCATAGATGGTGATGCAATTGGTGCTGATCATATTATCACCATACTGAGACAACACACATAGGTTATGAATAATAACTTTACCCGTATGGAGCACCCTGATCCACAACGCGGGGGATCAATGTTAGATTGCTTCATGAGGCAACAACCACCAACATTCAATGGGAGTAAAAATCCGTTAGTATCTGAGAAATGGATAAGTTCCTTAGAGAAAATATTTCATGCTTTGGGGAGTAGCGAAAGGGAAAAAGTTGTCATGACAGTTTATCGCCTCACGGTAGATACAGATTAATGTTGGTCATTGATTCAAAACACAAAGGAAGATGAATAAGTATCAAATATGGGATGGAGGGAGTTTAAAGATATTTTCTTAGAAAAATACTTTCCTCATGACCATCGAGCGGATATGGAAAGGAAATTTCTAAGTCTGTGACAAAAGAAAAATAAGAATGTCGCAAAGTATGAAGCTAACTTTAAAGGTTAGCAAGGCATGCTGCAGATTATATACGTAACCCAAGAAGTAATATTGATTGTTTATTTGATGGGTTAAAACCATTTCTCCAGTGAGCATTAGTCTCACAATCCTTCTTATCATATGAAGATATTGTATCATGTGATATCAAGAAAAAAAAATAATTCTCTAAGTCTTACGACTTTAAAGAAAAGCAGAAGAATAACAGATCTACTGAACACTCTAGAAATGGAAATAAGAGGAATAAGGGAAAAGTTGAATATCTGTCCAGTGGTAAATGTGGGAAGAAACACCCCGGTACTTTCCTGAGGGGAATGAGAGTCTGTTACAAGTGCAGCGAAAAAGGCCACCAAGCTTGTGATTTCAAGGGGAAGAAAGAGGCTGTTGAATTCTACAATTGTAGAGAAAAGGGGAATTATAAAAATGAAAGTCCTAAGCTCCAAGGGAACTTACCTCAGAAAAGGAAAAGGGAGAAATCCCAATATTATGCGATCACTAATGCCGAGGTTGAAGCTCTAAAAGACATGGTGGCAGGTAATTTAATGGTTTCCTCAAGTTTAGCCAATGATTTAATTAATTCTGGATCATCACAGTGTTTCCTATCTTCCTAGTTTACTATGAAAATTAGATATTTTCAATTTGAATTAACAAGGGAGTTGTCAATAAAAAAACCTAAGGGAAGTATCATCGCAACAAAGTTTTATGAATCAGTTCCCATTAGGGTATATAAATGTTCTTTATCTGCTGATCGAATCGCCATAACCATGATTGAATTTGATATAATCCTTGGAATAGATTGGATTTCATACCATGATGCAAAAATTTATTATAAGAAGAAGTAGGTTACAATTTTCGATGATGATAAGGAGTACCTTATCTTTAGACCAGAAACGTCACCATATGATTCTTATCTAAATCCACCCCCAATAGCTCTACTAAATTCAATTATTGGGAAGGATGATAATAAAATAATTATGGGCGAGGAAAATAATTTTTGAATAGAGAATGTACCTATTGTGCAAGAATATGTTGATGTGTTTCCAGAGTATTTACCTGGCCATCCTCCAGAACGAGAAACTGAGTTTTCCATTGATTTAATTCCTGGTTCAAGGCCCATGTTAAAGACCCCTTATAGAATTTCCACTGTGGAATTAGTATAACTAATGAAACAACTAGAGTAATTGAGTAATAAGGGATTTAATAACCCTAGTGTTTCTCCAGGGAGAGCCCTGCCCTTTTTGTTAAGAAGAAAGATGGGTCTATGAGGTTGTGTATTGACTATAGGGAGATCAATGCTATAATAATAAATAAAAAGTATCCCCTACCTCGCAATGATGATTTATTCAACCAAATTCATGGAGCTCAATATTTTTTAAAGATTGAGCTTTGATTTGGATATCATTAGTTTTGTGTGAAGAAGGAAGACATTCTGAAAATAGATTTTCGAACTAGGTATGGGCATTATGAGTTTACAGTAATGCCTTTTGGATTGAGTAATGCTCCCTCTGTCTTCATAGATATAATGAATATAGTTTTCAAGGAATATCTTGATTAATTTTTAGTGGTATTTATTGATGATATCTTGGTATACTCCAAAAGCTATGAAGATCATGTAAATCACTTACGCATTATTTTGAAGACTCTTAGAAGAAATGAATTATATGAGAAGTTTAGTTAGTGTGAATTTTGGCTTCATGAGATTTCGTTTCTTGGCTATATTGTCTCTAAGGACGGAATCTCTATTGATCCTTTAAAGACCAAGGCAATCCAAGAATGGCCAGCACCGACAAGTATAACTGAGGTATGCAGTTTTATTGGTTTAGTGGGTTATTATCAGCATTTTTTCCAGAATGTTTCCCAATTAGCTAACCCATTAACCAGGCCCACTCGTAAAGGGATTAAACTTGTTTGGGAAAAAGAGTGTGAAGAATGTCTTGAAGAACTAAAGAGAAGATTATTTAATTCTCCTATCTTGACTCTACCATCGGGGAATGATGGGTTTATTATTTATAGTGATGCTTCAAAGAAAGGACTTGGTTGTGTCCTTATGTAGAATGATAGAGTTATTTCTTATGCATCATGACATCTAAAAATTCATGAGAAAAACTATCCCACTCATGATCTTGAGTTAGTAGTTGTAATATTTTCTTTGAAGATATGGAGACACTACCTCTATGGTGAAAAATGTGATATTTATACTAATCACAAGAGTTTGAAGTATATTTTCTCACAAAAAGAACTCAACATGAGGCAAAGGAGATGGCTTGAACTACTCAAGGATTATGATTGCACTATACACTACAACCCAGGGAAGGAAAATAAGGTGGAATATTCTTTGAGCAAAAAGGATCATGGAGTTTTAAACAAGATGAAAGTTGAAAAGGATCCTATTTTCATGGATCTAGTAAAGATGGATATGGGAATAACCTTGGAAGGCGAAACATCAATTATTTTTCAAATGGTTTTCAAACCATCTTTTCTATAAAGGATAAAAAGCTCATAAACTGATGATGAGGAATTTCAAAAGAAAATTAAATCTGTGAACGATGGGAGATTGATCAACTTCATATATAAAGATGGAATTTTGAAATTTGGGAAGAGACTTTGTGTTCCCGATATACCTTATCTAAAAAGGGAATTTTTGGATGATTCTCATAGATCTAATTTCTCTATATACCCTGGTAGCACTAAGATGTATAGAGATTTGAAAGAAATTTTTTGGTGGGACAACATAAAGAGAGATATTGCTAATTTTGTGTCGATATGTATGGTTTGTCAACAAGTGAAAGCTGGAAGGAAACAACCCGGAGGAGTCATGAAACCTCTTCCCATACCTGAGTGGAAATGGGATAATATTAAAATGGACTTTTTCATGGAACTACCAAAGACTCCTAGAAGGAATGATGCAATATGAGTCATTATTGATTGTCTTACCAAGTCAAAACATTTTCTTGAAATAAGAGAATATTTACCACTTGAACATATGACAAGACTATATATTAATAAATTTGTAAGACATCATAGAGTACCCCTATCGATTGTTTCTGATCGTGATCCCCATTTTACATCAAGATTCTGGGAAAGTCTTCAGAAGGACCTATATACTGAACTTTGTTTGAGCACTACCTACCACCCTCAAACTGATGGACAATCATAATGGACTATTCAAACCTTAGAAGACATGTTGAGATCTTTCTCACTTGACTTTCATGGTATGTGGGATCAATATTTACCTATGGTAGAATTTTTATATAACAATAGTTTCCATTCAAGTATTCATATGGCACCATATGAAGCATTATATAGAAAGATATATTGCACACCAACCTGTTGGGATGATGTTGGTGAAAGAAAACTCATTGAACTAGAACTTGTTGAAGAAATGATGGAAAATGTTAAGGTTATCCAAACCCACATCAAAGTAGCTCAAAGTAGGCAGAAGAGCTACGTTGATAACTGAAAGAAGGATTTGGAATTTCAAGTAGGATATCATGTTTTCTTGAAGGTATCTCCATGGAAGGGTGTTATAAGTTTTGGTAAGAATGATAAATTGAGTCCTAGTTACATCAAACCTTTCGAAATTCTAGAATGAATTGGAGTTGTAGCTTATCGTTTGGCAATGCCTCCAAGTCTCTCCAAAGCTCATGATGTGTTCCACATATCACTATTGAGAAAATACATACCTAACCCAACACATGTACTCACCTATGAGGAAATTGAACTGGAACCTGATATGTCTTATTGTGAAGAGCCTATAAAAATTCTTGATACAAGAGAACAAGTTCTGAGAAACTGGACGACTCGTTTGGTAAAAGTTCCATAGAGAAACCATAAGATGGAAGAGGAAAAATGGGAACTAGAGGAACTTATGATGAAGAACCACCTGAATATTTTTGTGTGGTAGTATTATAGAAATTTTGAGGATGGAATTATTTGGAGGAAATAATGTAACACCCCAAGCTTCCACGGTACATTTCCTTTTGAATAATTCAATAGCTTGCATTGTACGCAACTTCGAGATTCTAACACATCGCGACCAATCAAACTAGCCATTATGTATAGTAATACCCACTTTTTGAAATTTTATAAATCTTATCTTTCAATATGGACTTCATTTTTGGATTCGGAATATCGAAATTAGCTTAGGGTGAATTTTTGGTATTTTTTTTGAAAACTTTCAATTTTTGACAAATAGTGAAAAAGTACTGCATTATTGGTTAAAACTGACTTTTTATTTAAATAATTAGTTATTTTATTTTAATTTATTTTTTGGTCAAAATAGATACATAATACCTATATATGTTCAATGTAATTCATTGGGGGTCATTTTAGAATAATTTTAGATATATAAAATTTTATCGAACTTTTTACCGTCTTTTACCCACCTCCTAGGAGCATTTGCAAATTTGTATAAAACTTAATTTTACCACTTCTGTGTGTTGAATTTAAAAAATCCTAGAGACATAGTTAATATTATTAAGTAAAATGTGGTTCAATAAGATGAAACAAATTTTTTGTGAATAATAACTTTTGACTTTTATTTACCACGGTTAAAAGTAAATAGGGTAATTAAGGGTAAAAATGATATCATAATTACCCTAACACATGTCCTAATTCTATTGGATAAGTATAATTAGACCAAAAAATCCTTAGGAATAAAATGTTAACCTTATTGGTCCACTTGGATTAGATTAGGACATTTATTATTATTTTATCTAAAGAAGAGTAAAAAGAGTTAAATTCCAAGTTTAATAACTAAACCCTTTTTAATATAGGGTTACACACAATATAAATTAGAATATATATATTAATTAGAAATATAAAAATATTTCATATATAATGGTATTTTATTTATAATTTTTAGACATTATATAATTTAATTTATTTATGACACAATGATGATGTAGTAATTACCTTATTAATAAAATATTAAAATAATTGATATTATAAATATCTAAATAAATATAAATTGAGAATTATAATGAATTAAACTAATTTTATAGGTTAATATGACATGTTAGGGTTGGTTAAATAAATTTTATTTGAAGTGATAAAGTTTTTATGGCTTTTAAAAAAATCAAATACTAAATAGTGTCAAAATTGACATAATTGAGTTTTTTAAAACAATATTATATTATTAAATGATATACTATTCATAAAAATCTAAGGATAGTCCAAAGGACTTAGATAAGGTTATATATATTAATAATTAACCACATGGTGTTCTCTTGGCTTGTTCTAGTAAGTTTATTAACCATATAATATAAAAATACAAAGAGAAATGGTAAATGTCAAACTATTTAACTAAGAGTTAAATCTAAAAGATAAGGTTAATATGATGACCTAAACCTGTCTAAAACCTATTTTTTGAGAGTTTTTTGACCCATCCACACCTTATAATTTAAATAATTCATTTTTTATCCATTATAAACCGAAAATTAGTTTATTATAAAATAATATTTCAAGATTTTCCTAAAGTGACCCTCACCTCTCTTATAAAAGGGTACTTACTCTTCTCTTAATTTCACATCTCCAAAGCCATTTTTCTCAGCCAACCCCTGACCAAATATCCTAAAAACTTTCCTCACTTCATCCTAGAGGCCTTCCTTTGGTCAGAAATCCAACCTAAGGATCCCTTTTGATCAAATCAAAAGGAAGAACTTGAAGAAGAGGAAAATATTTCATCACCTCTTTCAAGTTCTTTTCTTCTTCCACTTCCTATTTATTTTTTGTTTACATTATAAAATAATAAAACCAATATTTTATATATAATGTGATGTTATTATAAAAATTTTAAAACCATATTCATTATTCTATCCATCCTATAAATGAAAAAGTCACCATACGTGCGTACGTACGGATTACCGTCTCCACGTCGTGGTGTAGTTTGTTATACAAACACTTCATTATTTGGATAGGTATAATAATGAGTATAAATGATTTAAATAATAAATATAACATGTTAATAATTATTTATATATTATATAACATCCAATTACATATGATATCTTCATTAATATAATGATATTATCACTCGTGCGTACATACGAATTACCGTCTCCACGAACACGATGAGATTCATTCCCCATCGTTATCATTCAAGATTAATTTTCATTTTATGATTAAAAAAATATTTATTAACATAATATATTTATGTATATTAATCAAATACATCGTATCCATAACAAACATGGCTTACTTAACCAAGTATATAAAGGAAAACCAATCAGTTAACACCTGAAACGATGATACTATTGAAATATTATTAACAAAGAAATATTAAAGGATCATATATGATATCATATTTATGTATATAGTTATTGTATAATTCAATAAAAATGTTTTAACTATTATACAGGAGGTTAAAATACCATCTACTAAGGAAAAGTACAAGGTAAGGGTTAATTTCACAATCTCCTTATTATCCGAGGTTGTTTTTACGTAAGTATCTACTAGGACCTCTTTATCATCCACATATGTGTTTTCTTAAAACTTTAATTCAAAACATTCTTACTATTTACTAGACTATGTGTTAAAGTCATTTATACCCTTATTTTACCATATATGTTTTTTAAAGGAATCTTTCCGTAGTTTTCCAAATAAGGTACTTTATGGAATTTTCGACAAAATTAAGGTAAGAATGTTTTCTTGAATTATATAGGGAGTGCAGATATTTTCCACCATTATAACATCGTCGAGGCTTCCATTAAAATATTATAAGAATATTTTCAAAATAAATGTTTCCTTTTATAATTATATTACTTTTAAATGATTTCATTAAAATGGGATATTTCTCTTAAATATTTTTACTGATCAATTTCAACTATGTCAATATCCTTTACTGGATATTATTATTGATCGAGGTTGATTTATTATGATACAGAGAATCCATATTGTATTGGAGGTCTTGTGATATGTTTGACTGTGGATGTGTTACTTTTATACCATTCATGGGTTATGGATAAAGTATTTACATTTCGTATGCTAGTTTTAATACGAATGTTTATGTTATGTTTAAACCTTTTCATATGAGGAATGGATTTGACTTAGTAAGTGACAGGTGAAGCCTGATATAGCTCCTCAACGCATCGGTAGGTCTCATGAGACAAACTAGTGTGTTTTCACAAGGCCTTGACAAAATCTTATTTGTAGTCTTGGCACAAGTCCTTTACCATGTGGTTATGAAGTCTGGCATTATGCATTCCATCATTCTAAAAGTGGCTATTAATATTTATTATGATTATTCTAATAGTAGAATATCAATGTGAATAAATAAACTACATTATTTGATTTTATCTTTTCCATATTATTCTGAAGTTTAAGTTTAAAAGGCTTTTTTTTAGTCTAATAAATTTCCCTAAATTTTTAAGCTTATTTATGGAAGTTTCCGCTATATTGTTATCCTTACTGAGCATCTGATCTCACCCATTTCTATGTTTTATTTTTCCCAATATGTGAAAAAGTATTTTATGGTTGACCTATAGGGATATGCTAAGGATATAAGTGTGTTCAAAAAGGGGACAAAATTTTGTTGATATTTTTATTTCATGATGTAATGTAAAACTTATGAATGTATCTAGTACTTCCGAGGCTACTAAACTGATCGGTATTTTAGGACATGATTCCTTATATCATGCAACTGTTTTATAATAATGCACCGAATCTGGGTAATTGGGGTCAAGGCATTACAGACAATGGACTTATGGGAATCACTACGTATCTACTAGTAACTGGAATCAAGACACAAGTAGTTCTTAAATAATATCTCCCAATGAAGCTATTATCTGTATATAGAGAGGGGGGATTTTTATGTTTCATTGCTATGAATGGACCCACGGTTAGAGATCCTGGCATCACTATGTATCATGTGATGATAGGAATCAAGTCATGTGTAGTTCCTAAATATATGATGTGGTGGGAGGCCAACACAAACAATATTGGTCCTCTCTAGTGAGGTCTACAAAAATGTGTAGTTTTACATCATGGAAAATACATCAAACATGTATTTTAATGTTTTTCGATGAGAAATCAGGACCCTGATAACCCTATTGTGAGATGATATTCCTTGTTTTAGTGGGGAATCCATTTCCAAATATCCTAATCCCACATGATCTATGCTCAGTGTGAGAAATGAGGAATGGTCAAGGTTCCTCATGATATAGAGGTAATTTGATAAAAGATAGGGGAATTTTGTATCATGTGGTGTCTAAACCAAGATATAGGATCCATGTGTCCCTAGTTAACTCATTATAATGATAATCATGTCATACATAGTTCTATGAACCCATGTTGTTTAATTTCTTGTGGTAAGGAAATCATCTGTGTAGTTTAATATCTTGGGGTAAGGACCTAGGTGACTCAACATAAAATAAGAAGAATCTTTCATCTAGGCTCAAGAATAGGGGTCTAGCCATCAATATGTATCCTATAATGGAAGGAATAAATCCACACATAGTTCTTGGAAACTATATAGTTTAGTTTCATGTGGTAATGAAATCACCTGTGTATTTTAATGTCTTGTGGTAAGGACATGATTCACCTAATGTTACATGAAAGTAATACTATGGATTATCCCAAGAATAGAGGTTCAAGTGTCACTACATATCCTATGATAGTAGTAATCAAGCCACATACAGTTCTTCGACGGAGCATTCCGAGGAGGATCTGAATTTCACAAAGGGATGAGAGCATTCCATCCTTCTTTCTCATGGATCTAGATCGTGTGTGGTGAATTGTTGGTGAGGAGATCTTTCAATGAAGTTTAGCTTTATATAGTGAAGAAATATTTATTTTAGTTTAAAATCATGTGGTAAGTACCTATTTTATTTAGTTTAACATCATATGGTTAGTATGTGAAACATTGTGCAGTTTAAAGTCTTACTGTTAGGATAAGAGATGCTGTGCAGTTTAAGCTCATGCATCCAAGACAACTTTGTGCAGTTTAACTCCATAAAACCAGGATGATTGGTTCTTGATGGTATCTATGCAAAGTATTTATTAAGAAATATTTTATTAGTGTGGGGTTTGATACATTCCCCATCCATTGTGGCCAATGAGTAGGCTCCATTGTGATAGAGATTTTGTATGATATAGGGCCCTTTTCATTTAGGTTCCAGCTTTGGAGGCTTCTTCCTTGGTATCATTGGGGTTCAAATAGCCAACACCAGTTCTCCTTAAAGTAATGAATGTATATATACATTTTTATTAAAGGATCATGCGATTATATTTTGATATACTTCAAGGTTGTACAAAGTACACAACCTGTTCTCATCGACCTCTCTAATTCATCCAGCCGCTTATATTATTTCTATTCATCCATGAGTTGTTCTCAAATGGCTGTTAAATGTTAGCGAAAATAGAATTGTATGGGTAATACTTCCTTGGTCCAATAAAAAAATGTGTATGGAGTTTATTCTATAATAGTATATGTAGTGGTATGGTAGGCCCATAAAGTATGGAGGAGCTTGCCTAACCGGGACTTCTTATCATTATTAACCATATTCTAGAGTATATTTCATAGAGTCTTATTGATGGAATATATCTATCCATTTTATATTTTATGGTATCAGGATGAGTGATTGGACTCGATGATACACTCTTGGTATATTTTCTTCAACTCTCTAGAGTTGAAGTTGGTTTCGTTCTCTATCAATATCGTGTGTGGGACTCATAACCCAGTGATGATATGGGACATTATGAAGTTGCTGATATTCATTGTCCCATATTCCTTGAGGGGTATTTCCTGATCCCATTTGGAGAATAAGACAATAGTAGTAAGGATGTACTTGAACTTCTTAGCTGTGGTTGGGGGATATGGACCCATAACATCCATTCCCTATAAAGAAAATGACTAGGAATATTTAGTTATATGTAGAAATTTTTAGGGTTTATGGATGAAGTTTTCATGGATCTAGCATGCATGAAATTTCCTAATAAATTCCACATAGTCATGTATCATGATTTCTCAGTAGTAACCCGACCTCATAATTTGATGGGAGTACCTATTCTTAGATTTTTGAGCATCTTAGGATCCCACATGGACTTATTTCATGATAGAAGTAATATCTATTTATGATATGCATATGAGGATGATTTTGTCAATGAATCACTTTTAGAGGTATATTTTCTCATTTGGACCATCCCATAGGGTAAAGTTCATTTCTCACTGTTAAATATGTTTCCTTCCTGCTCGGTCTGTCACTATATTTCCATTTTGAAGATAACAAATTATAGGATCCATCCATCCAAGGGTGGATACTGATTCATCAAACTTTGGAGAGATGTTTACCTGATTGATTTCTTCCATATCACAAATGATGACTGATGAGATCATACTTCGTTGCGTGATATGAAATGTTGATTCCTCTTGATCAGGGTTGTCCAGGATTGTGGCTGCATTAGCTAATGTGTCAGCATGATCATTCTTTGGTTGGAAAACATGATGTAATGTGGTATAAAAGGAAACTTTTCCATTAGTCCCCTGACATACCTAGTGAGAGGGGACATTTCTTCCTTTTTGAAGTAATATTAATCATTGATCTTATTTATCACTAGATCTGAATCCCCTTTGATATTCAAGTAGGCTATTTATAGAGGTATGACCAATTCTAACTCAGTGATGAGGTCTTGGTATTCTACCTCATTATTTGTTCCGCCTTAGAATAGTGAGAAAGAGTAGGGAAAAATTTCTTTGTCTAGAGAAGAAAATACAACCCCTACACAAACCTGATTGAGCTTTTTATTTTACATCCTTTTGCCTATATGAATTTAGAAGGAGCCATCAAAATACATATCCCATGACTAGGGAGTGTCATGGGAATACATAACCTCCTCATCAAGAGGTTTGATTTCCACGGGAGTAATTTTAGGGGTGGGATGTGATGTGATTAAATCAGCTATGTCTGTTCCCTTTACTGACTTATGTGAAAAAAACTTGATGTAAAATTATTGCAGAATGACCACCCATCAGGCCAGATGCCTAGTCAATATGGGAATACCAAGGATATACATGAGCAGGTCAATATAGGAGACCGGATGGACTTCATGGTGTGACAAGTAATGCCTCATCTTTTGTACTGAAAAGATGTGTGTGAGGTAGTTCTTATCTACATATGAGTATCAAATCTCAATACCTAGAATTATTTGGATGAGTTAGTAGAGACTATTATAAATCCCTACATAATTATTCAGTATTAAGAGGGCACTAAGTTATAGTTCCATGGAATCCACATATAATATGAGTAGATTTCCCCTAACTTGTGTCATTAATATTGGTGGGTGTAACATATACTGCTTGATAATTTAAAAGGATTCTTGATAGTCATCATCCCATTGATAGGATATCCCTTTCTTCATCAACTTGGGGAAATGGATAGATTTTCAGCTAAGTTGTCTGTGAAATTTTGAATGTAGGTGAGGTTACCTTGGAGTTACCTTAGTTATTTCATATTTCGAGGGGATGATATTGTTAAAATAGAACTAGTCTTCTCTAGGTATATCTCGATGCCATGATGGAATACCATAAAGCCAAGGAACTTCTATAATGTTACTTTTAAAGCCCATTTTAGTGGATTCATCTTCAAACTATGTAATCATTTATTGTAAAAGACCATTTGAATATATGTGAAGTGATATTCTCATTATCTGGATTTGAACACCAGGTCATTGAAATAAAATTCAAATATCCTTCCTAAGAAGGGATTAAACATATGATGCATGGAATGTTGTTAAGTAGCACTGGTGTTCTTTAAACCAAAGGTAATGACTTGGTAGAAAAAGATCTCTTGGAAAACTCTGAATGCATTGAATTCTTCATCTTCGGGGTACATAATTATTTGATTTCACCTTGAATACTTGTCCATAATGTAATGGTCATGGAAGCTAATATTTGCATCAATCAAGAGGTTTGTGATCAAAAATGGGAAATTATCCTCTGAAAAGTGTCAATTAAGGTATCTGAAATCAATGAAATTTTTAATCTCCCCATTCATTTTCTTGATAGGGACGATATTGGTGAGCCATATTGGGTATTTAAATTCTCTGAAAAAGATGGATTTGATAAAATTTTCAAATTCTGCCTCCATATTGGTATAATGGGAAGGCTACATCCTCCTGGATTCCTTCTTGAAGCCTCTACAATCATTAAGTTATCTAAGATGGTGCATTGTGAAATCTAGATCCAGTATAGGAATTTTCATATAATTCCAAGAGAACAAATATCAGTGTCGCTTTATAAATGAGATGTAAATATATTTATCTTTTAGGGGTATGGAGACACTAATTAGTGTAGGCTTATGGTCCTCTTCAATTCCCAGATTTTCCATCCAGAGATCATCAATAGTGGTGATGATTCCTTCCTTGAATGTGTGGGGGGGAATTCTAGATGTTATCCTCTTATTCTTCCATATCTGAGTTTGTGGAGGCATTTTCAGATGAAGTCAGCAATATGGGGTCATCCCTATCATTGTCGATGTGATAGAGGCCATGAGAAAAGACACTATCATACCTTAATATCAGAGTCATTGTAGAGAGATACCAGAGCTAATTGTCTTTTACACTATCACTAGAGACAAAAGGGGCTTTGACCTCTAGGACCAGGTATATTTCATCAATTAGATTTATAGGGATACATAGTTGCTATTAAGTATACTCGAAGGATTTTCAATGGAGGTCCCTAAACCATTGGGGGATGAAACCTTCATATCATCATCCACCATTGGTTGTTTTATTTACCTTTCATAGAAACCTACTTCAACATATGAGGCTTCACAAGTCTCGAAGGGGGTACTGTCTCCATGTAGTTTTTTGACCTTTCCATTGATGGGGTATTTCAGGCACTAATGGAATTTATAGGGTACCACTATGTGGCTATAGAGACAAGGCCTTCAAAGTAGGACATTGTATGTGGTGTCTTAATTAATGACCATAAACTCAACATTAGATAAGATATCCCCAAATTTAGATTTTAGCTTAACCTTCCTGAGATACCTCTGCTCAATCTTATCATACACTTGAATGGTCAACTTTATGGGAGAAAAATCCCCTTCACTATACCCCAAACATTGGAGGGTTTAAATTAGGATAAGGTTGATCCAAGAACCATTTTCAATCAGGGCCCTTCAGATGTTGATATTATCGAGCCTACCCAAAACATATAGGGGTATGATGTGTCCCTGGATGACCTCTTTATGATCCTAATTTGTGAACAAGATGAAGACATAACATTATTCTTCCATAGTATCCACTCAATAAACCTAAAATGTAGAAAATTTTATCTCAAACTTTTATGGGCTCTAGATGGATTAAATGAGTGAATCTTTAAGCTATTTTGAAATATGGAGCACATCTTGGATTGAGAGATTAGTTGGGGAAAATGCAATATATTTTCAAATTTCATAATCTTGTTCAAATGGTCAATGATTCTCAATGTGGGTTTTATCCTTAATATGTGGTTCATGATATAAGTAATTTGAGATAGATGGGCCTAGTTCTTATGAAAAGGTCGATGAAGCATCATCTTCCAAGGGCGCATGTTGTTCCGGCCTTCCCCATTGCTTGGGATGATCACACAATCACACCCCTACTAGGTGGTCATGTAAGATGACCTAGTGTTGATGACTGCTGGAGGGACCTCAAACACCTCAATGTTTTTGCTGGGCTTTTAGGAGTGATTTTCCCTAGGTCTCAGCTACATATATGTCCTCTAGGGGGGAATTGACCAAAATATCGGGGTCTTCCACACCTGTGTTGTCCCCCCTATCCTTAGTTCCTGTGCATATGACCTACTATTCCCTAGTTAGGGGTGGAGAAATCTTACTTGGAGGAATGTTCATCATTAGATAATGGGTATGCTAAGTGTATCAGGTTAATAGAACCAAATATGATCTCTATATCCAATGAGGGTTCCATTTAGTGGGGTGGTGCCTATGCTTCAGATGTTTTAGGGAAGAAATCTTCAAGAGTTAGATCTTATTATGGAGTAGGATATGATTATTCCTCTTCTATTTACTCATATGTTTTAAAGTTGTGGCCTCCTTCGAGGGACATATCTGATGTCACCTCCTTGCGTGGAAGAACTATTGTGGGTTTGCAGAGCTATTCTCTCAAGGTGGAATGAGCTCAGTAAAATATTTTTCGAGTCATCCAATTATTGAAAAGCTACCCAAGCATGTCGAAAACATTATTAAAATATCATTATTCTTCTGAATAGTTGGTTATTATACCGGAAACCATCTCTAAGGAGTTATATAACACCACCCGTCTACAATTGACCATGCTTTGAAGGATGTATTTCAAGGAAAATTAATCCTAGATAATATGACCCAACCTTCTATGAAAAGGGAAGTAGTCAGGATGATCAGTGAGGTTTTCCTCATTGGGATTCCTAGGTTGTGTTAGCTTGAGTAGGTTATTTTCCATGGTTGCAAGGAAATAACTAGGGACTTGCTCATTTCGAAAGAAGTAGGGTTTATTCATCCATTCCTTAAATCTAGGGTAAACCTGATCTCTTCTCACTTTAAGATGAGGAAGATTTTATAGTTTTTTCCGCTTGATAAGAGGTCTTGGCTGGTTTGGAACCTACTTAGGTTCTTTAATGGGCATGAATACAAGTTTGATAGTGACAACTACAATATATACCTTATTGTGACTTTTACCACGTGCTGAAGGCCTGATTTGAGATTTAACTTAGGTTATCTAAATGGAGTCTTATAAAAGTTGGTCTATTTATGTGAACTCACAAAACCCACCTGGATACTTCATTGAGATCAAAGGTGTATACAATTCATCCTATAAATTTTCATCATAGAGTTCTCAAAATTATTCTTATGAGGGAGGGATATTGAGAGAATAGGTTAAACCCCTTACATCTGGATATGAAGTCAGAAAACCTATCATTTTCACATTGATTTTAGTTTTTTAGGTCAAAAATTTTCATTTTCCTTAGATTGTAGTTAAACTGGTAAAGGAATTGATGATGAAGGTCTTCCCATTCTACAACAGATCCTTCTATACAAAACAAAAGACCGCCCTACTAGAGTCTATACAAAACACCTTAGCTTGGTCACTTTCTATTGATCTTGAGGGCCCATCATCATACCACCTTTGGATATGAAGTGAGTGATATGTTGTTCAGTGCCTCCCACACTATCAAAGGAAGAGAAATTAGGATTTCTAAAATTGGGTGGGGGGTAATGTGTCATCCACCCATTTAGGACATGGATTCATTTTATGTTATACACATTCACCTATCCTTTCCATGGATTCCAATTATGTATCCAGGTACTCAATGAAATTGAGATGTTTTAAAGGTACTTTTTCTGAGCTATCTCCCATCTATAGGGAGAGGGAGGGGCCTGATCAGGTGGCCCTATTTTTATCTCCCTATGATTCTCCATTCATGCAAAGAAATAATGATTGATCTTGAAAGTGAGAGGTTTTTGATACAAGGGAGGGAAGACATGATCATTTTTTACTTCCACATTTATATAAAATGGATGTCTAGATATAGATATGGTATGATTATTAGATGATTCTTTTTTAGGATGATCAAATCTTTCCAGATGTATGGGAGGAGGGCTATTATCCTCATCCTGAAGATGATACAATGCGTGAATATTTCCCTTGAGTAACTCCTCATTGAGTTTTCTAAGGGCTTGTACCTCATTATCATACTGTGACAACTACTCCTTTGTGGAAGGATTTTTGGTTCTGTTGGGTGGTGATCATGATATATCCAAAAAATTTACTTTATCTTTGGTACTATTCTACTGGAGAGGTGGAAACTCAATATTTGGTGGTGAAAAACATTGGAACCTCCTATAGTTTCAGGTGTCTATAGACTTAATCAGTGCATCCAAATCTATTTACTATCCGGGTAAATTTTACATGCTGTATCCATCTGTATCTAATTCTTGATGCACATTATCTATTATGTTGATGAAGATGCCATTCATGAAGGTGTACCAGGAAATGGTAGTTCTCTCATTTCATTAAATTCGATAGGATTATTCTGAGCTACCTGCGTTAGGATTATTTGTTGAACCCTTATACATACTAGGCTAATTTGACTTGTGACCCCATCGGGCCTTGATTTCCTATCCTATATGATCCTCCCACCTCAAACTTTGAGTGGTGAACTTGAGGGAGTTTCTAGTCATGATTACCAAACTAGACCTGAATAATAGAGGTTTAAATTGTGTAAAGAAGAACCGATGATATTTTGACAATAAATATTTATATCCCAACCTAGAGAAGATAAATTCTCTTTGTGTTGATAATTATGATGATGAAAATTCCCCCATCCCTACAAGATGGTGAAAATCTAGGGCCACAATTGGAATTTATTGATCCTTTTGTTGAGGATCTGATGCTTTCAGTCGAGGATTTGATGATTCAATGGATGGGAATTGAGATATAAATGTCTCCATCCTAATGGGATGTGGTTAATATGGAATCTTCATTGATATCCCCAAGACCCTCTTAGGGGATGATGAACCTAGTGATGACTATTTAGTTATAAATGCCTCCAATGTAGTGGGATAGAATTTTTTTAAATGTTGTCGATATGTCCTAAATCCTATAAAAAATAGATGATCCGAGGGGTGGAGGTGGTGGCATATATTCTGCCAACCTGGAAGGCTTGGTTTTCTTCTAGATGGCTGCTATGGAAGCTGCTAGTTTAGCCCATTTGATGCGGCACAATTGTGTTCATGTGGGATCTGGGTGAAATGGAATCCCATGTTGGGAGTCAGTTTCTATAGGTGGTTGTCTGAAGTGAATTCTTGTTTGTTCAAGGGGCCCAGTTCAAAGATCCACGAGCTATCCTCTTCCTCAATTCAGGATGTATTAGCACTATTGAAGCAGGAGGATTCTATTGTAGTGAAAAACTAGCTCACACATTACCCAGTCCTTTGATTTAGTCAAAGGCTATAACATTATAGTACACTTTATTTGAGGGTTTGTTTTGTAATGGGGACATATTGGAGTGAAAACCTTCATATTTCACCCATCCTTAGATATATACGTCTTGAAATACTCTATAAATCAATCAGTATAGAGTTGACATGATGTGGAGACATACACTGTGTAAGTTTTGTATTATACTTCTCCATTAATGGGTTCCAAACTATAGAAGAGGCATCCATATCTACCTTAAAATAGAGTGTATTGATGATTTGATGGTGATACTCATATACTTGATAGGGGATATGTATAGCCTTCAGTCACTGATGAGTAGCCCATATATTTTGGTGTCGATAAGCCATGAACTCCTTTTCTAGCTCATATAGGATCTCATAGTCAGAAGTGTTAAGGGGCCAGAGCATAGTGGGGAAGTTTTTTCTGGATAACTCTCTCCACATTTCAATTTCAACTTTCACTTTATCAGACATACTCGCCTCCATTTGATCAGACCATAGAGGGTGCTTCTTGAGGTTCACCTACTGACCAAAGTGGAGTGTTTTTGAAAGTATATGGGGTACTATATATGGTTGGACTTGATGTTTTGAGTACCTCTCTATAGGAAGGAATCTGACTTTTGAACATCACTCTATACAAAGGTGTCTAAGAAATGAGAGGATTTCCTTATCCGTGGGAGATATTACCATGGGGAGGTTGACCACGATGTATGTTAGGAGTAGAGTCCCTACAATCATTATCCACACTACCATGAGGAGGAATATCATAGTAATATTTGTATTCTACTTTGTTTAAATATTTTATTGACCCTTGGGGTGTTGGGAGAGTTTCTCAAACAATCTCAAATACACTGGAATTGAGCATATTAGGGATATGAGCCTCATTCTTTAACATGGCTGAAATTTTCTAACCTACCTTCTAGAATTTTGATGGGATGTTAGCCTAATATATATTAGTTTCCAAACCTTGTGTATAACCATCTAGTGATGTGGGGTTATGATCCCACTATTAATAAGATACTGGAATATGCCAATGATCTTTTCCATTATTGATAGGAATATGAGCCTGTATCGATGTATGTTCCATTCTTACTTGGTGAGTATCGACCAAAATAGGGATATGAGCCTAATATTTGGCCTTTAGAGTATTCCACTAGTCTTATTCAATGAGAATATGATCATGTCTCAAGGCATGTTCCACTCTTACTTGGTGAGAACTTATTGGAACAAGAATATGAGCCTTTTCTAAATATGCATTCCCCATCAAATTATGCTGAAAAACCTCTGAAATTGGAGAAGGGATATGAGACTCCTCCTATATAACCTTGTAAGCATGATAATGTAGTATTTCATTTATGAAAGTAGGGATATGCTCCTAGATTTTGTGATCTACTAGAATATTCCATGTAGATTCACTGATAGAAATATGAGCCTATCCTGAGGAATGTTTCATTATCACTTGGTGATCCTCCGGAAAAATGGAATATGATCATAATCTTTGGCCTTTAGAGTATATCAATAGTCTTCTTTGATAGGAATATGATCCTATCCCAAGTCATGTGCTTCTCTCACATGGTGATCCCCAGCTAGAAAGGGGATATTAGACCGATCCTAAGCCTTTGGAATATGCCTCATGAATTTTTCGATAAGAATATTCCCCTATCCTAAAGCATGTGGAACTCTCACTCAGTGATCCCTAGTTATAATGAGAATATAAGCCTAGTAAAATTCCTCTTCCTTTACCAGAATATGTCAATAATCATCCTGGATGAGAGTGATAATATGTGCCTTCTCCAAAGAAAAAAAATTGTTTATAATGATTAGAGTGTTATGATTACTCGACCATAGGGATAAGAATACATTCTTGCACTAGTATCTGTACCAGTGATAGAATATGATGGAATATTTGTTCTTCTATTCCTAATATGTATTGGAATTTTAGTGAAGTGTGTGTAGGAATATATGCATTCACATTTTCTATCTCTACTATGTACTAGAATATATCTTTGATTGAAGTTAGAATATGATCCCATTTTTGTCCTCCTTGTGTAATTAGGATATGTTGATGGACTTCATGCACGAGGGTAGGAATATGTGCCTCCCATATTCTGGATATAGGCATATAACCCCATAATTCTTCTGAATGATTGGGTATATGAACCTTCTCATTGGATATCACTAGAATATACTGGAGGACATCGTCTGTGGGAGTGGTGAAATGATCCCACTCATAGTTATCTAGATCCTTCCCTGCCTGATGTATCTTCATTATTGATCATTCATGAGTGTTAGAGGTTGTTGTGTGTTGGTTGGTACCCTCAATAAGAAACTAAAGGGAACTTATGGGATGGTGCTGGTGAAGGTGGTTCACATGAGTCCTCTTTAGTGGACCCCGAACTGGAAGGGAGTAATAGTTGGATCATTGGTCCACCATCATCAGATACTAAATGTGGTGATTATTTCACTTTGGGGTAAGCTTTAAAATCATTTTGATATAGAAATGAGGTCCATTGTATTTTTTTATCATTCCTTAAACAATGTAGACTCGCTGGTTTTAGCTTTTTTTGACCCTTATATGCAATGAAAAGGGTCGAGATTGTACCATGTTGTTGGTATTCTCAAACCATTTCATCCTCCACTTATAGCTGAATATGTCTTGAAGGTGAGGAAATTCTATGACTCATAGGGGTTACTTCCATAGTTGTTTTTCCATAATAGTTTCCGGATGAAGAAATTTTCTCAAGAAGAGGTATTGTTGGTGGGAGTTGTATCAAAAGACACATAGACAACATGGAACAAGTCCACTGATCATTACATTATATTAGGCATGATGTGTGCTCAATCTAATATGTATGGTCAATACAATTTTTCTTTTATTCCTGATAAAACCATTCTAATTTCTTGGATTTTGTCAAAACAAGGATAAAATTTATCAGTGAGAACCATGGCTATAGAGGATCATATATAAGATGCATGTCATGGTCAACTGATCATTTTTTTGAGAGATTCACGTCAAGTTCACCATTTTTATTTTTTAGGAAAATATGTAGATATCTTGGTCCAATGGTTTCATTTTGGTCGGTTTGATACCTTCAAAAACATTCATGTCAGGTTCACTATTCATGTTTATCTTCCATAGAAACTCCCAATAGTTCCCACATCCATAACTGGGTGCAAACATGTTTTCCAAAGTTAGGCGGTTGATTGGGGTTTTAGACCCAATGAAATTTAGGAGCTCACATTGGTCAAAAGGATGAGAGGTTTGGCTCATCAAAACTTTTTTGAGGATGGTATTGATCCATTATGAGGCATCCTACATATCATGTTTATAATAGGAATAAAAAACCATGTACTTCATTAAACCTATGTTGTTTAACATAATACAAAAATGACATATATGAGGGAACATGGGAACCATATATTGATCTTGAGCCTCATGGAGGAATCCTATGTATCTCAGGGTATGGAAGGAATCAGAGTTATTATACTTCAATCACACCCTTGGGACTTTCTCCAAGGTAGATACTCTTATTTGGGGGAAATTATATCAGTCCACTAATTGAACCATACACACTATGGTTTCCCTAGATGGTAAAGATTCATGATGAAAATGATGTGACCATTGAAGTTACCTAATCCCCTGTGAGATATACTCAGTGTTTGATACAAGGGATAACAATTAATCGTTATCACCGCATATAGATACGGGGCTTACATGCTGAGACAGACCACTGGATGCTTAATATAGATATCATGGCTTATGAAGGCGTCCTATGTATCCTAGTTATGTTAGGAATTAGTGCATCATAGTTCAGTTGACTTCTCAATATACCCGTGGATGGAGAAGGATGATCAGACCAAGGTAGATATTGGGTCCCAATGGTTGGTATGTTAGAGACATGGCATGGATTATACTAAGGTGGATGCCTATTTGAGCTCGACCCTTTAGTAAGGTGTCCTATGAATCCTAGTTATAGCAGGAATCATAGTTCTCATAGTTTAGTTTGGTCAATTCTTATACACTGAGGCCACCCTAATATTGGTAGTCATATCATACTATGCCACTAACTAGGGAACACTAAGGTTTCCCTTCCTAGTAGATGTTCACGATGTGAGTTATATGATCATTGAAAATCCCTAGGATTACGTGAGATAATCTTGGTGTGCAAAAAATGGATATCAAGTAATCAGTCTCACTGCTTATGGGTGTGAAACTTACCTGTTGGGAGAACCATTTTGATGTTTGATATGAATCTTGAGACTTAGGAAAGGTTTCCTACATATCCTGATTATGCCAGGAATCAGAGTCATTATAGTTTAGTTTGGTCAGGGATTAGGCATTGAGGTTTCCCTAATACCTTCCTAGACTAGATTATGATGCCCCAAGATAGCTTCTTAACATGTCCTGGTTGTCTTCCTAACATATCTGGTTCTTAGACTGACATTTCTGTGGATGTATGGACTTGTATTAGTTGCATAGTGGACATAATATAGGTTTTATTGTGAGACTTGGATGACTTTTCCATGACATTACATAATCTTGGTTGATATATGTATAGGGTGTTGCATGACCTGGATAACTTGTCTAGGTTTCTTCATGAGACTTTTTGATGTGTCTGAGTGTCATTGAGAGACTTGGAAGACATGATTTGAGGGTACCGTGAGATCAAGATGGTATTCAAAAAGGGATATGTGAGGCCTAGATGACATACATTAGTGTCACCATATGTTTGGGAGACAAGTCTATTAGACAATGCAAAATCTATATGGAGAGGATAGAAGGATTCATGAGACATGGGTGGCATTCCTAGAGGGTGTTGAGTGACTTTCTTGGAGTGTCTAGAGGACATCGCATGATCCAAGTGGTCTGTCAAGAGGACATCAGATGTCTTGGAAGACAAGTCATGGTGTTGTAACATGTTTTGTATGAGTCATACGAAGGGAATGAGGATTAAAATACATGTATTCACATATGTTCCCATCATTTACTCTTCATTCTAGATTTTATTGCCAACTCACCTTAAATTTTTTTAGTTTTTAACTTAGTTTAGGTTTCGTGTGAGCCAGTCGATATGCGTAATGTCTTTTTCATAATTCATATGACATGATAAAAGTACTTATCATGGTCTCAAGTGATAACACAAAGTGCCTATGCATTTTTCATATCCCTTGGAATAATTCCTCATATCTTACATGGGAGGATACTTTGATGATCATGTGATCCATCACTCCGATAAATCCTCTTTGAGCTTCCGTACACTAGGGATCATCGATGGATGATTTTTTGTGTGATGGGGGGGGGGGGGGGGTTATAGGCCTCAAATCCCCAGTTATATGACATCTAGTGTGGCCTGTATCTGGATAATTCGGGCCGGATTTGGTGGAGGACTAATATGTCATGTGTTTTGAAAAGTCTTACCATTAGTGTTGCATGAATTTCAGTGATCACAAGACCATCCCATTAATGAATCATT
The DNA here is from genome assembly GCA_963277665.1 of Viscum album. NCBI lineage: Eukaryota > Viridiplantae > Streptophyta > Magnoliopsida > Santalales > Viscaceae > Viscum > Viscum album. The sequence continues at coordinate 242,922,380 of OY728129.1, forward strand.
TATTGTATTTTGGAAAAAAAATAGGTTTTTATTGAATGTGAGGAAATCATAAGAATATTCCACAATGTCAAGTCGATATTTATATGGCCTTTCATGAGATCAGGATGCCTATTTAAAGGCTTTCGTGTGATCTGAGGCGACCTATCTGATACCTTTCACGAGACAAGGGTGGCTTACCCGGGGGTCTTTGTGAGATCAAGATGGCTTGTTGAGGGAGGACTAGGGTGATATATTATAAATTTAAAGGGAATATGACCTCATTATCATGAGGGAATCATATCTTCCACTTGGAAAAATCTCCCATCATTTTCATTTTTTATTTCCTTGTTTATTTTACAGGGGTTAGTGATGACACTAGTTTTCACGAGTGTTGTCAAAGATAATCACTCTACCCACCAGTGTTGCATCGCATGACCAACACGAAGTCCAATAGTGATGAATTATCATTATCAAGTCCAACAACCCTGTTTTTCTTTGGATTTGGAAGGAGGATCACATGACCACCGAGACATGTTCGAGTCCCTTCACGTGATGAGGGTGACATGGTGGCTGGCTCTTGGGCGACAAGGATGGGATGTCGTTAGTTCTTCCACCACATGGGAATGTCACATGAAGTTTATGAACATGAAATGATACCACATTTTATATATTTTTATATTTAATTTACAAGTAATTTTTGATGGATTTTCAGCCATAGGTCAGTTGAAAGGCTACGTGATCTAGTGGAACTCATCTGGTAGCCATTGCATGATCCTCGATTGTCTTTGGATTCTTTTGCAAGAGAAGATAGTATTGTCAAAGGGGTTCCATGGGATCTCCTTAAGGTTATGATCTATGTAATTGATATATTCATGGCCTTTAAATGCTCATGAGATCTCATGTACTTTGGAGGGTTATGTGTTTCATGAGTCTTGGCCACCGTTTTCTTCATTTTCTTTGTGAGGGAATATAATACACATATTTAGGTATTTCTCCCTTTTTTAAATTTGATGATTCTAATTTGGAAGGAGTCAAAAATGTTGAATGAATAATTTATATTATAGTAAATGTTATTATATTTTTGAAATAAATACTAACAAGATTTCCCCTTTCCCTTAAGAAAAACAAAACTATTATTCATGTGTGGTACATATTACTTCCTCCATGATGCAACATGTTTCATTTCCATTCAATGATATAAAAGGTAGGATATAAGGATGGGATTAAAAGATAAATATTATTTTTATGATAACATTAGGTTTAATGTATAAAAAATCAGAGAACCTATTAAGGATATGATCAACAAATGATTATTGTTTATTCAATTGTTTAAAATAAGTGTACTAAGAGAATAATATTTTTTTTACAAAATTTAAATATTTTTTTATTAATTAATTATTATTCCAATTCCATTATAATTATGATATATCACAATAAAAAACCCTACATTATATCATTATTCTATTTTTTAATTATATTGTAACTATATGACCTCACAATCGTCCCTTAATCATTATATATTCGTCTTTGGGTTAGTTTGAAGACCGACTTGAAAAATATTATGAATTTATATCATGAATGACTATGTGATAATAATTATTATTAAAAAATAATATAAATGTTTAAATAATGATTTTTCTTATTTTTTATATTTTATATCAATATTTAATTTATTAATTAAGAAACAACCTTTAATCATCAATAATTACTGAAACATGCTTGTTATTGATTTAGCCTTAAAGGATAAAGAATAAAACAATAATGAATGAAATTTTAAACATAATAAATGATTATAAATCATCCAAAATAGTATATTTAATGATCTATTGTTGATGAACTTTGGAAGAAGAATGAATATGGATACTTTTATTATGAAACTAGTACAAATTATCAAAACTATAAACACCTGATATGGAAAATAATTATAATTCACCCAAAAAACAACTTTTAATGAACATTATAGATGGAAATGGATTGATTAAAGTTATGAATTTAGTGATTAAAATGGATATTCTTTTTATAGAGGAGGTAAAAGTATATTTGTGGAAGTAAATAAAATAGGTAAGGGTAATCTATCTCAAATTCCCCGTTTTGAGACATATTTTGTATTATGCACCTAATTTCCTTTATATGGTGTATATAAACTAACTATTTGAGATGATATATCATTAAATGAATTTATTCATGGTATATTAGGACCAATTTTAATCCCTATATTTTAATAGTTTATGAGTGAATTGTAATCCAATCCATAAGTGGGTATTTTCACCTCAATTGTTATTATTTGGGACTCATGCTATATTCACTACCAATTTTGATTTTCTATCATGAATTTATTTCCATGGAATATATTTTAGCATTTTCATCAGGAAATTTAATGGATTTAAAAGAATATATTTTTATCCCTACAATATATTATTTTGATTCAAGAGTTACCAAAACTGTTGTAAAACTAAATTGTTTCCATGGTGGAAAAACCATCCCATGTTTTGGTTAAGTAAATGTGTGTAGTTTTAAAAAAAGTATATCCCTATATAGATACTAGAAAGTGGATTTAGTTATTAAATAAATTTATATATGGGTAATAAATATGAAAAGGGTTGGTTGATAATTGACTCAATTTTTACTACAATGAGTGATGAATTGGTCTAAGACTGAACTCCTATCTAGAAAATCTCGAGGGACAAGCTTTAGAACATTCACACGCTCTTAATGAACCATGATGAATTATTTTTACTACCATTTACTTTTTAACCTACCAACAAAAACTGTTAAATCCAATTAATATCTTCCATGGATAACCGAACACATTGAAGGTACCATCCATACTATATTTTTTTGATAAGGGTTCATCCTATTACTTTTAAAAATACCCCAAAACTACTATGTTGATTATGGGATTTTATCCTAGACATACACATTATAATTTTTTGAATTTTAATGTATTTTTTATTCATATTTCTCATTATATACATATATCCATGTTTTTATTAATCTAGAGGTTCCTTGGGGAATGGTAGGAATATTATTGATGAATCTTATGGTGAATTCATTGGACTTAATTAGGTGATGAGTGGGTCTAAAAATTATATAGCCCCTAGATGTATCAAAAGGTATCATGAGATAAAACAATTTGGGTTTTGATGTATACCTATTCCCATATCAGTATAGTTTCTTAGTATAAGGCCCTAACAACATGTTTTTGTTTTCTAACATTATGAATTACAACAGTATGTGATCAATAATTATTGTTATTCATGTTTTCATTTATTATCATGGATATAGATTTTCCTTAGTTTTAGTTCATTATGGAACCCTATTTTTTATTTATTCCTACCACATAACTTATGAAATTTTTATATTATGATGGATTCCACTGTATGATCATCCTTACCTAGAATCTAAGGTCAACCTTATTTGTTTTCCTTTTTCCATGAAACCTAGAGGATAAATATGTATACCTTTTGGGGACATTATGGAAGGGTTAATAATGTTCTGTCAATATTTTCATGATCTATCAAATGTTTTAAAATGTAATTTATATATCTATTTAGTCTTCCAAGACTACTAAAATGTTGGATCCTTTGAGAACTCTTGTATTCTATACCAATAATCTAATATAACTACCCTATCTAGTTTTCTAGAGTTTGGGATGTTACATAATCAGTCCATGTTTAATAAAATAAATCCTATAATTCCATTATAAACCAAATAAAATCCAAATCACAACTCACTCAAGAAAACACATATAAAAACGTTTAAAAAAAAATCATCCACCCCATAGATGGATTTTCGAAATTAATACACCATAATAGAAAGTCATTTATTAAAAAAGATCCCACTCATTTTAAATTATCAATAATTTTTTTTAAATCCTTACACTATTTTATTTTAAAACCACTGACCTTTATAAAATTTCAGGATCGTTAAAATCTATTTCACATCCATTATAAATTGGTTTTCCAAAATAAAAGACCCCATTCAAGCTCTTTTCCTCCCCCAAAAAACAATTTTCTAATACATAAAATGATTCCCAAAAATGAAATAACTAATAAAAAACCATATGAATCATGTAAACACCACATCCAAACACATAAATTCACCATAAAACTCCCTCATTTATCCTCATACTAATGGAAAACACCATAAGTGCTAATTTGGAAAACATGGGAGGAAAGGAAAAAATTTTGGAGAAGAAATAACACTATGAATGGTATGGATGCTTGAGCTAGTAAACTGTAGTACAACCACAAAAAAAGTTCTTAAATGGTTCTATGACCATTTTCATAGGATCCACATTGTTTGATAGGTTGTGCGGGCTAACTATGTAGCTCTGGTCTCTTCCACACTTTGACCTTTAAAATAGAATTCACCCCTCAAAATCACTATCATGAACATCAGAGATCAAAAAATAACCATAACATATTAAAATACATTAAATAAACTCAAATTAAAAAACAAATTCAAGACTCAAATCCTAACCACCCATGGAGACTCAAGGTTTAGTGTGAGGAAGAGCTGGAAGAACACTTTCACACACTCTCCATTTGAGTCCCAATGATGATGCTAGTATCCTGTATATTAAGACATACCCTAATTAAAAATATGGTGCTCTAATACCATTTTTTCATGAAAAAAACAAGGTAATTAATAAACTTTGTGCCAAAATTGGGATGTGGCCCGACCGAAGGCATATTCCTGATCACCCCAATTTGGAGACAAGTGTAGGGTATAAAAACATAACCAATAGGAATGATTTTACCCTCTATGACAAAAACCAAAACATTTATGCCACAAATAAATCTAGAATAAACCATCCATACGTTGGATTCCCACATCTAAAAATAAATAGTTTGAAATAGAGAAGAACATCCAAATAAAGAACATAGTAAAAAAAATACATACATCTTAAAAACTTAGCAGTAATAACAATAAGAATCACCATATAAGATAGATCAAAATAAAAGTCCAAGAAAATTAGGTTGATATGGGAGAATCCAAAAATAAAAACAAAATTCAAACCACTATAAACTATATGCATGTGACCCCACTATCACTCTTCATATCTCAATACAACCATCACAAACAACCCAAAAACCCAACACGAGGGAAACTAAATCTAGGGAACCTGAAAATAAGAAATAAAACCTAAACACATAGTATGGTGTATACAGGGTTTGAGAGAAACCAAGCCTAGTAGGACACCACCAAGTAATTTTTATAAATCATGTAAAACCATGGGATTTTATGATTTTTTTGAAATACATTTAATTTCTGTAATAGATTGCATTATAAGTAACACCGATTTGTGATGAACAAAAATATAAAATTAAAAATATTATTATTTAAACATGACCATTATAACCTACCCGATAAATTTATCTATATGAATAGGATAAACACATTTTTAAAATAAATATTGAAGGTATTAAAAAAAATATCGATAAATAATTACTTAATTTTTATTAATGTCTTTATATGATTTGAAGATGAATATTTTTATCATAAAATGTCTTTATTGATTTTAAAAAAAAACAATAAAATTAATTTTTTCAACTTTTAGAATATTTATCAAAAAAATTGAACTTCATTTTCTTAATTAACATGTCAAAATTGACAAGTGTTCCACTCACCACAATTATAAAAGGGAACCTTATATCCTCTCATCTTCAAACTTAAAAACCCTTTTAGTTAGGATAATACCTTCCCACATACCTTCCTTAAATCCTTCCCCATGACTTGGAGTCCATTTTTTTATTATGATACCTACCTATAAAGGATTTTGGTGTAAACATAAAGAGGTTTTTAGAAGAAGTGGTATCATTCTTATCTAAGTATTTTTGTTTCATTTCTTCTTCAATATAATTCAAATATTCTTAACTATATTAATATAATTACACCAGTATAATCCTTATACTAAAATTTTATTATGTTAATTTCAAAACATATATCCATTTCCTCCTCTATCAAATGGTAAATGAAATTGTAGATCATGTGTATGGTGGATTATCGCCTCACAAACCGATGTAATTTGTTTTCCATCACTGCCTCTAACAGATGGTTATAATGATGGATTTAATATATATATATATATTATATTTGTGATATAATAATACTTATTTAGTTATAATATCATTTATAAATTCTTACCTTTCAATCCATTGAAAAATGACAGTGTCACTCGTGCGTACGTGTGGACTATCGTCTCCATGAAGCAATGTGATATGATTTTCATTTTATTTTGAAATGGTTTATAAAAAGGATACATTTATTCAATATATATGATATTAAAATTATTTTTTAGAGTGTAATTAATACTTACCTTTCTTTGGTTCCATCCTTCAAAAAAATGGAAACAACATTCATGCGTACGTACGACCTACCATCTCAATGAATGGTGTAATTCCTTTTTCCATATCTTACTTTTATGAATGATTATAAATTTTTTTATATTGAATATATATAATATTTCTTGATATTATGTAACCATAACCAAAGTAAAAGTATCAAAACTACCAAACCAAAACACACATGAAAAATGAAGCAGTTATCACCCAAAAGAGTGATTTTAACAAAGAATTGGTAATGAATTGTTGGTAAATGGTTTTAAGAAAATAATATATGGTTTGATATATATGATTATGGTTCTGGATTATATATATAATATATATATTTTTATTATCCAAGATATTTGAACATGTATGAATGAAGGTAGGATTGAGGTAAGGTATTTTAATCTCACTTTTCCTTCTATGAGACACACTCCATATTCACTACTTGGTTCTTTTATGAGGTGTATATACTAACTATGAATTAATTTTATTATTAATATACTAAAAAATGTGGTATATACATATCCATAAAATTTTATTTCCTTCATTTAGTTTTCAATTAATAAGTTACCAAAGTGGAAAGGGGTTTATAATACAATCTCATTTTTTACCAGGACTATATATGATTATGCTTCTGATGATGAAATATTATAATATATATCTCAAGAAACTCATGAATTATATTTACTCTTTTTATTTATAGAAATTAAATATTTTAAATTCTTTTTCCTCTATTCTTGTACTCATCATTCCAAAAATATTATTTTAAGTAAAATCAACTTTATTTATATCTTTGGTCAAAATTACTTTCTCTTATATGTTTATGTTTTCTAAAAATATTCTAAATAATGTTTTTAATATTCTAATATTATTTTTTAAAGTCATTTTACCCTTGTTTAAATTTTTATAAAATTGTTAAAAATGATTCTTCTTCTCATTTTTGGAATGATTCACTTTATACTTTTTACCAAAAATATGAAATGAATATTGGTTTAAACATTTAAAACATGAAAAATATTCACCTATATCACTGTTTCAATCAAAATAGTGAGAAACAGTGTTCTTTAATGTGTAAAACTAATTTATTTTCTATTTGTGAGGTTTACACTAGGTTTACCTTGTTTTGTGTCCTATGGAAAATCAAGTGGGGTTTGAATAGAATTTTGAGGTGGTGGTGGAGCAACCCTTCATTTTAGACACAACTTTTTATTTACATATCCTTTATAGCCAATTTACAATAGGTTTTATTCATCAAACCAAAAGAACTTAATGGTTCCTTTATTTATGATGTTCCATGAACGTTTTTTCCAAATGCACGTGGTCATTGGAAAATGATTCCAACAACTCTTAGGGACTCACATTTAATGAGAGGATGGAAGGTCAGACTCATCATACATTTTTTTGTGGGAATTATTTCATCCTTGAAGACTCTCTTATAGATTTAAAAAATATTTATAAATCCTTTATTAAATCCCAAATATATACCGAGTCACCCTTATATTAACAATAAATTATTTTCATGTATTGGATTTAGAATCATCTGTATATATATGAGGTTCATCATCGATGTAGACATATGTATGTATCTGAGGTTTTCCATCGATGGTACCCTTTGTATATATATTAGATATTCTTATGTTGTTTATTATCATGACACTGATTTAAAGCCACACAATGGGGCACTTTGGAATTTATCATAATCCAGGAAGACATAAGTTGTTTTTCTATTGGGATTGGGTCAATGAAAAGGGATTCTTATGTATCCTTGTGAAAATAATTAGAACCCATGTAGTTCAGTTAAAACTAAAGGGACACATCATACCTTTTATGGTCATGTGACGAGGACAACACCATATAGTTTAATGTCATGTGGAAAGGATGTCTAGATGGAAGGTTTATAGCTAAAGATGGTGTAAGAATTCCTTTGAAATGGACCAGGGTACTTAGAAGTGATATAGAATCAATGTTTATATATGAACCTATTGGGAATATGATCCATAGATTATTAGGGTGAGTTTGGGGTACTATGTTTATACCTAAAGGAGGCTTCCAACATATCCGATTTGTAGAGGAATCAAATCCCATGTAGTTTGGAATGGTTGTGTCTTACACCTATATAGGAGGGCCAGGATGGTGGTATTTTATTATGATAATGACATGATCTTAACTAACCTCTAAGACCAAATGAATCAGGATCGGTGTGAGCAAGAAAAGGAATCGGAATATTTGTAAACCCACACAATTTACTTCTTTTGGTGGTGGACGAGGGTGATGATATGGAAGGTGGGGGAATTCACCACAAGAAATAATAGAGGTTTACTCTAGGAGGGATACCCTAAGAAGGGATTTGTTCCTCATTTACTATAAGACAAGAATGGTAGTCATGTAAGGGCATTCAAGAAAAGAGATGGGGTTAGGTATGTCTGTATCTTCTCTAGTTTTCAAACCCCAAGGATTAAGGCTTACATATACATATGGATACAACCCAATTATTTTCTTATTATGGTAAAAATATGTTATATCCTAGCCTAATAATCCATTCATCATCATCATTAATGTTGGTATCCTATTTACCACCAAATTTACTGTTGAAGACATTATGAGGAACCTAACTATTAAGTAGGATAAATGAGGGACATCTATTACCAAGAGAATGTATAATTGATAGGACACATTTTTGTGACTTTTTCTCTAATCATATATATTTTGAGGATTTTGTGGAGGTCTTGGATTGGTCTACCATGTATGGGGGATACAAGGAAATATGTTTCCTATAACTAGTGATATGAAAGAGGAATCAAAGGGTGGATCACTCAGGTTAGGCATGAGTGAGCTGAAGGTGATTTTCCTAGGTAAGGCTTGAGTGAACAAAATGTACCTCATGTAACGTAAAATAGGCTGAGTTGGAAATTCCTCATGCTAGGTGGACTTGGGAGAGATTTATATTCCTTATGCGGGGTAGACCTGGGTGGGATAGAGATGCCTCACATGGGGTGGGCCTAGAAGATCTGGAGATGCCTCATGCAGGTTGGACCCAGGAGATCTAGAGATTCATCACATAGGGTGTACTTAGAATATTTGGATATTTTTATTAGGTTATGAACAACCTATTAATAAAATCTTAGGATTTTATTTTCTCTAAGTTCCAAGGCTCTCCTCAGGTGTCCTTGTACAAATGGAAGCCAAGTTTTGAGCTATAGAAGACCCTTCGCTCTTGTAGTTTTGAATAAGTGTGGGGGGAGGGGATAGTTAATATCAAGTTTATTTCTATTTTACTCCTTGAGGGACATCAATAAACTAAATTTTGATAATTATTCCTTCTTTTGTATGCTTAGGGAACTACTTGAGGCTTTAGAGAACTTGGGTGAGAGACTTGGGTGAGAAGAGATTCAAGCAGTATCTTTGTCTTTCTAGTCATGTAAAATTAAGAGAAATATCATCCTATTTATAGAAAAAACATAGGACCCTAGGTGAAAGAGATCATTCATACAGGTATATCACATAGGACCTCATGAAGGTATTGGCTGCTTATGTCGGCTCATGCATATTGGGCCTGCATGAGCCTCTTGGCACTTTGGTGGGGTCAGTTTGAGATTTATTTGGGAGAGATATTTGATTCCATTTTATCCTCTAATACTTGAGTAATTTTCCCCTAAATATTTTCATCATTATGTAAAAAAATGAGGGTCATCAAATTCCACCCCCTTGGGATTGGGCATGATTGGGTAAATGGGATCTGATCCTAAGGTAGAGAGGAATATGGATGTTGATGAAATATTTACTAACTAATTTCTTTCTACTTTCATGAACTTAGTTTATCTTCAAACATCATTACCTAATTATTTCATTAAAGAAATATACAATATGGATTAAAAATGTCCACTACATAGGTCCATCACACAGGTTTTTCATGCTAGTCATCCGCGTTAGTCAGCCACACTAGTTAGCCACACTAGTAAGCCATGCTAGTTGGCTATACAAGTGATTAGGCCTCCATAAATAGATTCTTCTATCTAAAGAATTAATCATCATGTTATAACCTCTTATTTTTTCTCTCCATTATAGTCTTATGTGAAACCCTTCTATATTAATCTTTGGTGCTAGTTATCTCACGTACCTTCAGTTTGTATGCTAAAATGGCCTTAGTGAGATACTTTTAACAAAACAATTGAACTATTGACTTGCATAAGGTCACTCATTTTATATATTTTCTTAATATTAAATAAAACTTTATGTATACTCCTTGATGCTAATGAACATATTTGTGTCTCATCTATATATTTCCAATAGAAACTCAAAGGATATTTGATGAAAAAGATACCACATGTGTTAAAGAAATGCTTGATATACTCAGACTATATTATTATGACATGTGTGAATCCACTCTTCCATACTTGGAAAAATATTTAAACAAGTACCAATGTGAGTACCCACTATGTGATCTGATTCTTCTTTACGATCAAATTCTTCTGAAATATTACTTTATCCCAAATCCATAGAGTTATTTAACAAATTCCTAGTTCTTGGTGTACACCAACTACTCCACTACCAATATCTATTATAGAGGCGTGTTCAAAAATTAAGGAACAATACCCTCTTCATGCATCAAGCATCATATTTTATGTTCCCCATGCCTAAAGCCTCACACCCAGGAGTCAAAACCTCCTTGATATCAATAAATCTTATATGCTTCCAAGATGGATCAGTAAAAATGATGGAAGGAGGGTTGGGACATTCGTTTTAGATGGGAAGTCAAATACCAATGGATGTGGGTGTACTAGGTGCACCAAATATTTTCTGAGTTTGGAACCGAGCTGATTGTAGTTTGAATTTATAAAGCTATCTAGGTGGCCCATACATATGTGTATAAGAATCTAGACATAATCCCTATGATTTTTAGATAATGGATCCCTTAGAAAAACACCTTCCATATGGAACGTTATAAATTTATAATAATTTTATAGTAATTCTATATGATCTTGAGAGATCCTTTTCTCTAAGAGATGTATGATAGATTTATCACTCCTAAATCAACATGTGATGACATTGGACAAACACTAACATAAGTCTACGAGCTATTATTGTTACCCTATAAGGTTATGAAAAATGATCATTTCCCAAGGGTAGACGTTCATTCTGATATGTGGATGAAGGCCTTACTTGTGAAATAAAAAGAGGATCATAGTTACTAGCACCCAACATAATTTCCTTTATTATAGAAGTGATGTATTCTTGGTAAATTGTTGGCCTATATTGGAGAAAGGATAGTATGATCGGTGGGGGGTATACATTCAAGACTAATGTCATTATCAAAACCTATTTTTTTGGATTCCTAGAAATGGGGTTGAACACCTAATTATTATTGGTCTGTGAATATAATGGTGGTGTGAAGTAAACAATTATTTTCATAGTATCCAAATTAGTACAAGGAAATAAAATAGGGTTGGAGGCTCCAATTTTGGATAATATTTACCAATTATTATTATAAATGTACACATGGAAGGACCCGTACCAAATTTCAAGGCCGTTGCAAGTGTTCTGGGAGTGGATTGAGACACAATTTGGTTATTATTATATGATGAGTGGATTTGAAGTCCCCGAAGGATAGTTTAATTTGTTCATTTAGGATATTTTTGGTATTCATCCATTTTATTTGAAGTATGGCGAAGTTTTAAATAATATGAACATACTGGGAGAGTTTAAATTCTTCCCATATGGTGATATGCGTATCATAAATTCATTGAAAAATGGACTAGATGATGATGAAACGAATCTATACATGATTGAATTTAAATATCATGTGCTGGAAACCCAGATTGATAGCAAGTTCAGATGTGAAGCATATGCTCCAAACAAATTTTTTACCAATTCATGTGTCTGTAATAACTAAATGTACCACCCCTACATGTTCATTTTTAGAAACACCCAATGGTTTTCTGAAAATTCATCATCCTCATTTCTTTTTAGGTATATGAAGTTCCATTTAAGATACCTACACTAGGTGTAACTATTGGGTTAGAGATGAAAATGACTGGATTTTTTCCTACCCTTAAGGGGTGTTAACAAAAACTATCCCCCGAGTAGAGGACCTAATTACTATTGGATGGGTAAATAATGATAGGAAAGATCAACCTAGGTATGATGAAATCAAATCTCCAAAATCATATAAAAAATATTGTACATGGGCCATAGGTCATGTTAGAGTTTAAAAATAACAACTTTCAAGTGAGGGTGGTCTAATTGTCATCACCAAGATGAGACCCGAGCTTCAGTTTCCCATCCTCCATCCAAAGTAGAGAGGCCCGAAAGAACATTAATGTAAAATGATTTATGTTCTTACTCACAATAAGACACATCAACATCTTATTATGTGTTTCTCGAGGTGGTACAAGCTTGGAAAGGCATAACATGTGACATAAAATATTTATAGGTATCTCTTTAATATATCATAAATAATCTAAAACTTGAAGATATTTTAGATCCCTTTGATATTAAACCTAACACCAATTTTTTCAAGGTGGGTTAGTATGGTTGGGATGTGACCAATGACCAAATCCTGACCACAAAGTATGTAACTAGCATGCTAGATCTAGGTGCTATTGGGGGAGTGACTGGCCAATCTAATAATAAATGTGATGAATTTATTGATGATGGTGATGTAAGATTCCTTTCATTTCCTTTTAACCCATAATAATTTTTGAGAGTAGAGAAACAAATATTAAGGGTCCACTTTGACATAAAGAAGGAGGCATCACTGAAACTATCCTCCCTGAGATATACTTCAATTGGAACCCTAATCGGGGTTTAGATATCTATGTCTGAGTCTAGGGAGTTATCTCTAGGTCAGAGATTAATAGAAAATGAGATGGTGGGGGACCCATTATACCTTTAGTATCTATGTTTAAGAAGCCTAAAATAGTCCCCATACTATCTTAGGTGAAGAAATGTAATAGTAAAAAGATGTTGGCTATGCGTGTTTTTTGGTAGTAAGTCTTTACAATGTCATTCAGTCCTATAAATTTCTTAATGCACCCATCTGACTATGCTTGATCTTTGTAAGATCTTCCTCACTTTTTTCCCTCAAGGGGTTTAGTGATTATCCCTCATGAATTTAATAAGAATCTTCATATAAGGAAATAAAAATTATTTATAGGTCTATACCCCTGATAGAGGAAGTTTCAGGTGACCATACTTCATCTTTCCCAATTGTTGATGAAAGAGAAGAATAACCTGGTAATGGAGATTATGCATAACTATACATCATATAACAATGAATGATTCTAAATTTTTATAAAATTTTGGGCCTGTATAAAGTATTTGAGGACCCTATGGCGACCACTACTAACCCTGTAACTGTCTTGGGAGAAGCTGATTGGAGTCTCAAGTTATTGGAAGAGGGTGTTTCTACTAAAATAACTGTGGGTGAATTATGCAGAATAGAGTTCCTAAAAATGATGTCCCCTATATCCCCATGTGTGAGGCTTAAAAATTGATTTTGTAATTAATTCAATAAATTAGAACTCATGCTATGAAAAATGAAGTCATTCTTTCACATATTAATATCCCCGACTCTCTAGAGGCGTTCAAGGAATTCAATAAGGATTTAGAATGACACGATTCTTTATTTTTGAATAAATAAACTTTACACTTTATGTTTAAATCATGGATACTTGATTTGTACAAATATTTCTATGGAAAATATCCCTGATTCCATTAATAGGTATGAAACTGAGCTTCTTCACCCTTATCAAATGGATGAGGAATCCGTCCTTATGACGACCCAAACATTTATTAATGAAAATTCTTCTTGATCCATTTAAATGTCTTATTATGTACAACAGTTATATAAAACATATAAAATTAGTTGGTTTTATGTTTTTAGATTTTAAAATACCCTTAATGAATGTTACCATTTCTAATATAGTCGTTGAGCAGTGATCACATGATTAGTATAAATGTAGGGCTTTAACAAATCCAATTTGCTTAGAAAAAGGAATCGATGACTTCATCTAGTAGAATTTCTCCATACAAATCCCATTTTTCAGAGCTTGTAAAGAAGGTAACATCACTGGGCCCCAATCTTCATCAAGCCGAATCCGATCGTCAACACGTTAAGCTTGAACATAATTGCCTATTGGATAAGTGGAAGTTAATAAATATTACTACCTGAGCAATGTTATCCGACCCACCCCAAGAGTCTGTCACCATCACACACCTTACCCTTAGGTCGTATGTGGGTGTTATAAGGGGTTATTCAATAATACCCTAGCACTATGATTATGTGCATTAGTTTTTTATATAATAAATAATATACATTCATTTCATTATTGTTACTTTATAACTGGGTTTTAAAGCACAAATAGTATTTTTTAGTTAATATTCAACTAAAAAATCTATTTTGATGAATTAATGGATTTTTAAATTAAATAATATTTTCATAAAATATTATTACTAAATTACTTTTTATTAAATATAAATGATCGTATAATTTTTATGAATACAATTTTAATTTTTATTATGGTTTGAAAGCTGTTTTTGTTAAAACCCATGAATTTTCGATAAATGTCCATTTTTATTTTAAAAGTAAAAATTAACATATTTATAAAATTATTTAGATAAAATGAATATTATTTATGGAATCAGGATGTTGAAATTATCCAATGGTTAATTTTTCATAATTTTTTGAGACAGTCAAATTTTTAGGTAAAAAGTAAATACTGTTTAAATATATAATGTGTTTTATGACATCATAATGACCAAATAGTGGTGTAATAAAAAAATATAAATGGGATTTTTAGACAATATATTTTTTACCTTTAAAATAATGTGATTTTATATTTTTTTTATTAATTTTACAAAGCCTTAGTGGACTCTCCAAGACTTATAAAATATTTTAACATTTTAATATGATTTCCTTGAGAGTGTGACTCACCTCCACATAAGAAAAACTAATATTTTAATAATTTCATCCATTTTACTAATAAAATATGTTTTCCACATACCTTTGGCAAAACAAATGAGTAAAAACCATGGGATGGTTTTTGTTTTTGATTAGTTTAATGTGTAGTGTCCAAAACCTAAATAATTAAGAATTCCCTCCCTTTTCTTATATAAACCATCCCAAGATCCCACTTATTTTCACTAAAAACCTTTGGATATAGACCAAACCTTGTCTTCTCTCTATATAATCCTCCCAAGGCACCTGAAGCTCCCAAGAAGCCTCTCTCAAGCCTCTCCCAAGCTCTTGTGATCGCACTTCCAAGTATGGGATTTCTTCTTTTCTCATTTTTATCCAAATTTCATTATATTGTTATACCCTTTTTCTTTCAATTAAAAATTTTGGTGTATTATTTATAACCTCCCCCATACTTCCCTAGTCATTTTTTAATGGTAATAAACCTATTTATCTCTTATTAATTCCTCCCATTCACACCCATTACTATGAGAAATTCTGTAAGGAATTTCTCTCTTCTCATTTTCATTCAAGAAGTTCTTTTATATTATGCATATAAATTCCATTACGTATATTGGGGAATGTGTCTATAATACCCACTTTCCATAAATTTCATGAACATATGATTATATACCCCTTTATTTTTTCATTAACCATTTTTATGAATTCTTATGTCACGCCGTTATGCTGAAAAAATTGCACCGCGATACTCCTTGCCATGGTCATTGTGTAGTGAATACCATGACCATTTATCTATCAAGGGTATTAAAATTTATGAAAATTTTATTATTGATTACAGAGTCTCATATATTAATTCCAAATTTCTTTTTCATGGAAAAAATAATTATGTTTAATGAATCCATGTTGTATGATATTTGTGGCACGCTTACGCTTGAAATGAAATGATTTAGAAAGATGCACCCTGATAGCACTCCAATGCATTGGGTAAAGAATATTATCATGATACACCATGTGTAATTAAGGTTTAATCATGCTAATTAAAGTGTAATGAGGTTTTACTTAGGCTAATTCAAGTGCATGGAGGGTTTACTGATGATCCATGTGCAATGATCCTAGGCTCATGCTAATATAATGTTAAATGTTGTTGCCACATTTCCATGTCATGATAGCCATTCTATATCATGTATAACGCCCGAACCTAGTTACCAAGAGTTGGTGCACTATTACAAAACATTTTCATGATACAAGGAATCATGTCCTGAAAGACCGATCAGTTTAGTAGCCTCAGAAGTACTAGATACATACATAAGTTTTACATTACATCATGAAATAAAAACAACAACAACATTTCATCCCCTTTAAACACACTTATATTCCTTAAAAAAATCCCTGTAGGTCATCTATAAAATAATTCTTCACATCCTGGAAAAAATAAAACATAGGAAGGGGTGAGCTCAGATGCTCAGTAAGGATAATAATATAGTGGAAACTTTCTTAAATAAGCATAAACATTTAATGAAATGTATAAGACTAAAACATAAGCCTTTTAAACTTGAACATCAGTATAATATGGAAAATATAAATCAAATAATTCTATTTACGTATTCACATGGATATTCTACTAGTCTAATAATCACATGCAATATCAATATCCAATTTCATAATTATGGAATGCATAATGCCAAACATCATAACCACATAGTCAATACCTCGTGCCAAGAATACAAATAAGATTTTGTCAAGGCCTTGTGCCAAGAAACTAGTTTGTCTCATGATACCTACTGATGCATCGAGGAGCTATAGTGGGCTACACCTATCACTTACTAAGTCCAATGCATTCCTCATATGAAAAGGTTGAAACATAACATAAACATTCGTATTAAAACTAGCATACGAAATGTCAATACTTTATCCATAACCCATGAATGGTATAAAAATAACACATCCATAGTCAAACATATCACAGAACCTTCAATAAAATATGTATGATTGGTATCATAATAAATCAACCTTGATCAAGAATAATATCCAGTAAAGTATGTTGACATAGTTGAAATTGATCAGTAAAAATCTTTGAGAGAAATATCCAATTTTCATGATTTCGGGTGTTAAGTGATGCGTTTGCCTTTATATGATTGGTTACATATGTCATGTTTGTTATGGATAATATGTAATTGATTCATATCAATAATTCTGTTATGTTCTTAAAAATTATTTTTTGATCATAAAATGAAATTTATTCTTGAATGGTTACGATGGGGAATGAATCTCATCGCGTTCGTGGAGACGGTAATCCGTACGTACGCACGAGCGACAATACCATCCTATTGATGGTGAAATCATATGTAATTGGATATTATATTACATATACATAATCCTTAACATGTTATATTTATTATTTACATAATTTATACTCATTATTATACCCATAAAAATAATGAAGTTTTTGAATAACAAACTACACCACGACGTTGAGACGATAAGCCGTACGTACACACATATGTTGACTTGTCATTCATAGGATGGAAAGAATAATGAATATGGTTGTACCATATTTATAATAACATCATAGTATGTATATGGTCCTGTATTTCTTATTTTGGTATGGGAAGAACAAATAAAGAGGAAGTGGAAGAAGAAAAGAACTTTGAAAACGGTGGTGAAATTATTACCTCTTCTTCGGGTGTTTTCTTTTGAGTCGATCAAAAGGGATCCTTAGGTTGAATTTTTGATCAAATTAAGGCCTCTAGGTAAAGTTGAGGGTAGTTGGGAGGATATTTGGGCAGGGGTTGGCCAATACAAATGGATTTGGAGGTTTTATTTTGAGAGAAGGGGAAGTACCCTTTTATAAGAGAGGTGAGAGTCACTTTAGGAAAATCATGAAATATTATTTTATTATACAATCATATTCTCTTTATAATGGCTCAAAAATAATTTATTTAGTGGATAAGGTGGTTATGGGTCAAAAAACTCTCATACAATATGTTTTAGACAGGTTTATGTCACCATATTAACCATATATTTTAGATTTAACTCTTAGTTAAATTGTTTATCTGTTACCATATATTCTTGTATTATTAAATTATATGTTTAATAATCTTAATATAAAATTCCATGAGAGCCCCAAGTGGTTCATTATTAATATATATAACCTTATAAAAGTTTTTTGGATGATATTTAGATTTTTAGGAATATTATATCAATTTATAATATAGTATTTGTTTTAAAAACTCATTTTTGTCAATTTTGACACTATTTAGTATTTGATTTTTCTTAAAGTCCAAACAACTTGATTACTTTGAAAAAAAATCATTTAATCAACCCTAACATGTCATATTAATCTATAATTTTTTTTAATTCATCAAAAGTTTCAATTTACATTTATTTGGATATTTATAATATCAATTTTTTAATCCTTCAATAATAAGGTAATTTCTGCATCATCATTGTGTCATAAATAAATTTAATTATTTAATGTCTAAAAATTATAGATAAAATACCATTATGTATGAAATATTTTTATATTTCTAATGAATATTTATAGTCAAATTTATCTTATGTATATCCCTATATTAAAAATGGTTTAGTTATTAAACATTGAATTTAACACTTTTAACTCTTCATTAAATAAAATAATAATAAATGTCTTAATCTAATCCAAGTGGACCAAAAGAATCATATTTCATTCCTAAGGTTGATTTTGGTCTAAATACACTTATCCAATAGAATCAGGACATGTGTTAGGGTAATAAATATATCATTTTTACCTTTAATTACCCTATTTACTTTTAACCGTGGTAAATAAAAGTCAAAAGTTACTATTCACCGAAAATTATTTTCATCTTATTGAACCACATTTTACTTAATGATATCAACTTTTTCTTTCAGATTTTTGAAATTAAATTCAAAAAAATGGTAAAATTACGTTTTATGCAAATTTGCAAACGTGCCTAGAAGGTGGGTAAAAGACATTAAAAAATTCAACAAAATTTTATACATCTAATTTTATTATAAAATCACTCAAATTAATTGAATTAAACTAATATAGGTATTATTTATATATTTTTAATTAAAATAAATTTAAATAAAATAAATAATGATTTAAATAAAAATTTGGCTTTAAACACTAACGCAGTGTTTTTCACTATTCATCAAAAATT
Source organism: Viscum album (assembly GCA_963277665.1). Lineage (NCBI taxonomy): Eukaryota > Viridiplantae > Streptophyta > Magnoliopsida > Santalales > Viscaceae > Viscum > Viscum album. Next base: position 242,941,765 of record OY728129.1, read on the forward strand.
GAAAGTTTTCAAAAAAATACTAAAAATTCACCCTAAGCTAATTTTGATACTCTAAACCCAAAAAAGAAGTCCATTTTGAAAAATAAAATTTATAACATTTCAAAAAAGTGGGTATTACTATTCACAATGACTATTTTGGTAGGTCGTGGTGTGTCAGAACTCAAAGTTGCGTACAACACAAGCTATTGTATTATTAAAAAAGAAGTGTACCATGGAAGCTTGGGTTGTTACATAATTCCTTTATGTTCATGTTTTTCTTGTGCTCCATTGATATGCCTATTTCCTAATACGTACTATATTATTCATGCTATGCATTGCTTACTCCCTTATTGGGCTTTATATCTCACCCTTTTCATATGTATGTCCTCATGTTATCCCATGAAATGCTAAGTATGAGGGAATGTTGTGGTATTTTAACGGAATTTTTCAATAAAGATGTTGTATTTTTATGTTTGAAGTTGTTATGTAATGTTCCTAATTTCCCAAGATACTAGACCTCTCGATCCTTGGAGTCATCTTATGTGCAAGTTTATGTAATAAATCATTTTTAAGTGTGTAATATATAGCAAAGTTGTTATAGTTGGTATCAGATGATAGGTTTAGTTAATTTTGGGATTAGGATTAGAAAACCCCAGTGAAAGATTTTGGGATAATACTATGTAGAATAAAAACATCCCTAAATTTTGGTGATTATATAGTAAGTGGTTTATCAAGAAAATACATACCTATATGGATACGAACAAGTAGAGGTGGCTCTAGAAAATATTTATCTAGGGGTAAAACCCAAAAACACCACTTTGAGTTGGACTCAAATGAGAACTGGTGCACAACAATGAGCCTTTCTACACTCTTGGTTACGACACACCTAGAGGATATGCTTTGGTAAATTTATATTCTTAGTATGAACTATTATTAATGGAATAAAAAAAGGCTGCTAAGAATATATGTTGGGAAGTAGATCATGGATAACATATATTGAGTCCTATAAATTAATAAGTTAAGGAAATAAATGTAATTTTTATGTCATCACTTTTTTCATTGGATTCCCCTTTATGTGTTTAATAGTTTAAATTGCTCATCCTGTGTCTATATCGGATAAGGTAGAACCAGAATAAAAAGTGAAAGGTAGGGTTATCATTCGTAGTTCTACACATTCTTTTATATCCCAAAAGTTTATTAGAACAATCCAAACACCACCATGAATCATGGAATTAGAGATTTCAGTGAGAATATAAAATGGGGAAATCATTGCATCACATGAATATAACTCCTCCCCTATCACAATTTGTGGATTGAACTTCCCAGAGAACCTTGTCATACTCCCTCTGGTGGAATTTGATGCAATTCTTGGCATAGATTGGGTTTCTCTATATAAATACAGTATAAATTGCTATGAGAGGAAAATCACTCTCCATATGGTAAATCGACCCCCGATTTTGTACAAGGGAAAGGAGGAAGATGAATATTCTTTAGAACCATTATCTAAATTGTAGATATTAATTCAATATGAGCACATATATCTTACTCAGATGATTGAGTCTAAGGAAGAAACCATCCTTGAAGACTTGCCTATTGTGAGGGAATTCACTGAAGTGTTTTTTGAGTAAATGTCTGGTCTTCCTCCTAGAAGAGATGTTGAATTCTTGTTTGATCTTATACTTGGGGTGTTTCCAATATCAAGAAAAATAACAAGTATCCTCTTCCCCGAATTAATGAATTGTTTGATCAGCTATGTGGAGCACAATAGTTCTCCAAGGTGGATATGTGGTCAGGATATTACCAAGTAGGGGTGAAGAAGGAGGATATCCCCAAGACTGCTTTTAGTACAAGGTATAATCACAATGAATTTATAGTAATGCCTTTCGGACTAACTAATACTCTAGTAATCTTCATGGACTTGATTAATCGAGTCTTTAGAGATTACCTCAAAAAATTTGTGGTAGATTTTATAAACGATATTCTAATATAATCCCAATCCAAGGAGGAGCATTAGAAGCATCTAAACACTGTACTAGAGACCTCGAGAAAGGATAAGCTATATGCAAAGTACATAAAGTGAGAGTTCTGGTTGAAGGAAGTCTCATTATTAGGTCATATCATCACAAGCAAAGGGATATCTATGGATCCCTCCAAGATAACTGCAATTGAGGGATGACCAAGGCCAAAATCAGTGATAGATATCTATAGCTTCCTAGGGTAAGCTGGATATTATCGCCGATTTGTGAGAAATTTTGTCATGATTGTCAAAATCTCTTACCAAGATAACTCGGAAGGGAGTCAAGCTTTCTTGGAGTTATGAATGAGAAGAGAGTTTCAAGGAGTTGAAAAGGAGGCTTATCACTAAGTCCATGATCACACTACCCACAAGTGGAGAACTTTTTGTGGTATTCAGTGATGCTTCGAAGAAGGGCCTAGGCTGTATGTTGATGAAAAATGAAAAATTCATTACCTATGCTTAAAGTAAATTGAATTTTCACGAGAAAAACTATCCAAAACTTGATCTTGAGTTGGCTATATTAATATTCTCTTTGAATATTTGGAAACATTACCTCTTTGAGGAGAAGTGTGAAATTTTCACAGATCACAAAAGCCTCAAGTATATATTCACACAGAAAGCGTTGAACATGTGACAATGAATATTGTTAGATATGATCAAAGACTATGACTACTCAATCCATTACCACCATGTAAAAGAAAACAAGGTGGAAGATTCTCTAAGGAGAAAGGATTCATAAACTCTTACATTGATTAGAATTGAAAATGATCCAATTTTATTAGATTTGATGAAGATAGGCATGGGAATCATAATTAAGGGGACATCATTAATCCTTATAACAAATTATTTCTCAAACATCTCTTTTGAAAAGGTTAAAGGATGCTAAAAAATGTTATGTGGGAATTCCGAAGAAAGAGGAAACTATAAAAAAGGTGAATCCTTGGAGTTCAATGTTAATGAAGAAGGAATTGTGATATTTGTGACAAGACTACATGTTCCATCAAATTTGGAGTTAAATAATGAACTATTGGATGATGCACATTGTTTGAATTTCTCCATTCACCCATGAAAAACTAAGATGTATCAAGATCTACAAGAGAATTATTGGTGTGATAACATGAAGAAGGAGATCACTGAGTATACATTAAAGTGCCTGGTATGTCAGCAAGTGAAGGTTGAGAGGAAGAAGTCTAAGGGGATGATGCAACCATTACCTATACCAACATGGAAATGGGAGAACATCACCATGTACTTATTCACTAGACTTATTAAGACATCCAAAGGAAATAATGCTATCTGGGTTATTGTGGATCATCTTACAAAGACTACACACTTCATTGAAATTCTAGATTATTTCTCAATGGATCAAATAACACATATATACATTAGATAAGTTGTAAGGCTACATGGAGTACCACTATCATTTTTATCTAATCGTGATCTAATATTCACCTTTAAGTTCTGGAAGAGTCTCTAACATGCTCTGAATATTGATCTGAACTTCAGTACAACTTATCATCCTCAAACTGATGGCCAATATGAAAAGACTATCCAAACACTTGAGGAAATGTTGAGAGCATGCTCAATAGACTTCAAAAGAGTATGTGATCAACATCTCCCTCTGGTGGAGTTCTCTTAAAAAAACAGTTTCCACTCAAGCATCCACATGGATCATTTTTAAGCCTTTATGGGAAGAGGTGAAGAACACTTGCATGTTGGGAAAAAGTTGGGGAGTAAAAAATCCTAGGTCCCGAAATGGTCGAAGAAATGGAGGAGAAGGTTAAGACCATCCAGCTGCACATTAAATCTACTCAGAGTCGAAAAAGAGCTATGTTGATAATTTTCAATGAGACCTAGAGTTTGATTTCAGAGACATGGTATTACTCTGCATATCACCATGGAAGAGAGTTATGATATTTGGGAAGAAGGGAAAGCTTAGTCCAAGATACATCGAACCTTTTGAGATCTATGATTTCATTGGAGTGGTGGCCTATCGACTATAACTCCCACCAAACCTATCTCAAGTACCTGATGTATTCCACGTATTACTCTTGAGGAAGTACATAACTGACCCATTTCATGTACTCAATCCAGAGGTGGTACCAATGATATAGAACTCTCTTATGAAGAGAAGCCTATGAATATCTTAGATCATAGGGAAAAAGTTATACGAAATAAGACAATTTCCCTCATCAAGGTGTGGTAGTGAAACAAAAATTTTGAAGAAGCAACATAGGAATGAGTGGAAGTGATGAAGCAGAGTTACTCTCATTTGTTTTAGTGTGGGAAAATTAAATTTCAAGGGTGACATTTCTTAAGGGGGGAGATTGTAATGACCCAAAATTTTATTAATGAATATTCCTCTTGATCTATTTAAATGTCTTATTATGTAAAATGATTATATAAAACTTATGAACTTACTTGTTTTTATGTTTTCGGATTTTAAAATACCATTAAGAAATGTTACCATTTCTAATATAGCCATTGAATAGTGATCACATGATTAGTATAAATATAGGGATTTAACCAATCCAATTTACTGAGACAAAGGATGCGATGGCCTCATCCAGTAGAATTGTTCCATACGAAGCCCATTTATTAGATATTGGAAAAGAGTTAGCATCTTTGGGATTCTCTCTTGACCAAGACCAGGATGATCTTCAACAATTTAATCTTGAATGAAATCGCCTACGGGAGAAGTGGAAGTTAATAGAGATTACCACCCAAATAATGTTATCCAAGCCACCCCAAGAGTCTGTCACCATTGTGTACCTTACCCTTTGGTCTTATGTGGGTGTTATAAGGAGTTATGTAACAAGACCCTAGCACTATTATTATGTGCATTAGTTTTTTATAGAATAAATAATATACATTCATTTTATTATTGTTACTTTGTAAATGGTTTTTAAAGCACAAATAGTATTTTTAGTTAATATTCAAGTTAAAAATATATTTTAATGAATTAATGGATTTTTGAATTAAATATTATTTTCATAAAATATTATTACTAAATTAATTTTTATTAAATATAAATGATCATATAATTTTTATGAATACAATTGTAATTTTTATTATGATTTGAAAGTTGTTTTTGTCAAAACCCATGAATTTTTGATAAATGTCAGTTTTTATTTTAAAAGTAAGAATTCACATATTTAGAAAAGTATTTAGATAAAATTAATATTATTTTTGGAAATTGGATGTCAAAATAATCCAATGGTGGATTTTTCGTAATTTTCTGAGATAGTTGAATTTTTGGGTAAAAATTAAATACCATTTAAATATATAACGTGTTTTATGACATCATAATGATCCAATAGTGATGTTATAAAATACTATAAATGGGATGTTCGGCCAATATATGTTTTACCTTTAAAATAATGTAATTTATATTGTTTTTATTTATTTTATAAAGCCTTATTGGACCCTCCAAGACTTATAAAACATTTTAACATTTAAAAATGATTTACTTGAGAGTGTGACTCACCTCCACATAAGCAAGCGAAATATTTTAATAATTTTGTCCATCGGCCTTATAAAAATATTTTGTTCACTTCCATTTGGAAAAAATTATGGGTAAAACCATGGGATGGTTTGTCGTTTTGACTAGTTTAATGTGTAGTGTCCAAAACCTAAATAATAAAGAATTCCCTCCCCTTTCTTATATAAACCCACCCAAGATCTAACTTCTCTTCCCTAAAAACCTTTGGAGCTTGACCAGACCTTTCCATATACTCTCTATAATCCTCCCAAGGCACTATAATCTCCCAAGAATCCTCTCTCAATCCTCTCCCAAGCCCTTGGGATCACACATCCAAGTAAGGGATTTCTTTTTTTCTCATTTTTGTGAAATTTTTTTATATTTTTATACCATTTTTTTTGAATTAAAAATGTTTGGGTATGATTTAAAACATAACCCATAATACCATCCTCATTTTTTAATGATTAGAGACCTATTTATCTCTCATTAATTCCTCCCATTCACACCTGTTACTATGTTGAAATTCCGTAAGGAATTTCTGTCTTCTGATTTTCATTCAAGCAATTATTTTATATTATGCGTCTAAATTCCATTAAATATGTTGGGGAATGTATATATATGACCCCCTTACTATCCATTTCATGTAAATATGATGATATACCTCTTTATCTCTCATCAATCATTTTTATGAATTCTTATGTGACGCTGTTATGTTGCCAAAATTGCACCGTGATTCTCCAAGCCAAAGTCATTGTGTAGTGAATACCATGCCCATTTCTCTATCAAGAGTATTCATATTTATTCACAGTTGACTATTTTTTATAGAGTCTCATGTATTAATTCCAAATTCCTTTATCATGTAATAAATAATTATATTTAATGAATCCATGTTGTATGATCTTTGTGGCGCACTTATGCAGGAAATGAAATGACTTAGAAGGGTGCACCAAGATATCTCTCCAATGCATTAGGTAAAGAATAGTATCATGATATTCCATGTACAATGAGGGTTTAATCATTATAATTCATGTGAAATTAGTGTTTAATCATTATAATAATTGTTTAACTAGGTTTTACTTATACTCCATGTGCAACGAGCCTTGTCTCATGCTAATACATGTTAAATGTTGTTGCTGCATTTCCATGTTATGATAGTCATGATATATCATGTCTTTAAGTTCATGTTTGTCTTGAAATCCATTGATATTATTATTTCCTAACATGCACTATATTCTTCATGTTATTCCCTGCTTACTCCCTTACTCAGCTTTATAGATCACCCTTTTCATATGTTTTTCCTCAGTTTATCGCATGCAATGCTAAGTTCGAGGGAATGTTGTGGTCATGTAAGGGAAGTTTTCAATAAATATATTGTATTTTTATGTTCTAGGTTGTTATTTAATGTTTCTAATTTCCCACAACACTAGACATCTTGATCCTCAGAGTCATATTAAGTGAATTTTTATGTAATAAATCACATTTAAGTGTGTAATAAAGAGAAGGGTTATTATAGTCCTAGACCATGATGTGGGGAAATCCCAATATCCTTCTACTCTATACCCTGAGCAACTTAAAAGGAGTACCTCTCATCTGTATGTCCTTGATTAGGCTATAAAAGTTATAGATGTAGGGGATTCTTCTAATCTAGTAGTTTAAATACCTATGGGTTAGTATTATTAACTGCTCTGATTGTTGCCATTCCATTTTAATCTTTTATTTTCAAATGTTAATGATGAGTTCCACTTATTATCCAGTTCACATGAATTTAGAGACCGAACCTAGGGGAGATGCCTCCTTGCCTATTAAGTAAATAGTATAAGGAAAATATAATACTCATTCCGAAATAGTGGAACAATATGCCTCCTTGACTTTATTAATTATGGAATATATATATCCCTCTTTAAGTGACTTCGAGTCAGACTTGGAGGCATGATATTAATTTTGTTCCATGACCTATTACATTTGATGAGAAATTTAGAGGTTAATATTTAATAAACCTATTAAGGATCTACTATTGTGAATTCATAGACACCCAACCATGTTTTTCTATTTGGGATATATAAGATTCAATTATCTAATAATCCATCTTGTCATGAAGTCAATCATCCAACAATGGAAATAGGATCAAAGATTGTAGTGGGTTGAGGTGTAGCTAGTGGGACATTTTAAAGATCTTAGAGTTTTTATATCCTAGATGGAGGTTAGATATTCCAAGGAAGTGATGAATAATTAGTGCCACATTGATGAGAAATATCTCCAGATAGAACAACTTCAAAAATAATTAGATGATGTGAAGGAATAAATTATCCAAAACCACCAATCCTTAAAGAGGGTCCTATCACAAGGAAGAGATTTCATTACTATGGAGAAGGAAAAAATTCATCATGCTTAGGAATCCATCACCAAAAAAATGAAGGGAATTTGAAAAACTATAGATATGGCTCGATTATCACTCTAATAGATCAAGTCCTATATTTCAGAACACTTAGAAAACTTGGCAGAGAGACTCCAACATATAAAAGATCCTCCAAATACTGATATATGAATAGAATAGTTTTCATTCCTCGATCATTCATTTCATTATTACATTATATTGGATAAATTAATGTTATAATATAATCATTTAAATAAATACCCATGTGTTAATATTTCTAAATCCTAATGAAAGGAATAGAATAATGCTCCAAAATTTTCTTAGATCACTTGACCTAGTGAGCATTCCTTGATTATTATTAGGGCCTTATAATTGGATTCACTGAATTTTCTCATTTTACACTAACCATTTAATGTATTGTTGGATATACCAATGTAGATGTTGTTTTTGGTCAAACATATTTTACTAATAGTGTGGGAGTAACAATCCCAAATTTGTTTTGTGGAGGCAACTTATATGTCATGATTCTGAAATTTTCAGGTGGAAGGACACATATATAGGGAATGAATACAGACCATGTTTAAAAATAAGTTTCAATTATGATAATTTCAAGTCAGAAAAAGATAAAATTATTTAATTATAAGGATGTTAATTCCACTTTTTTATAGGAAACATTTTGGGACACTCATTATGTACTGCCAATTTGAGGATTATTATGCCCAGTTAACTTTAAGTCAGAGTCCAATTCTCCTTTTGTCAATATAGAAAGAAAAACCCTAAGGCTTTGAGTTACCTCAAGGAAGTAAATTATGGATCATTTGAATAAGGGTATTTGATGATATAATGGGGGAAGTTTAGGCTTGATCCTATTCTTAACTGGGTGGTCATGATCTCATTTTGATGTCATGTGGCTCCCATAAGGATTTCTCTACCCTAATCAAACTCATGAGAGGGTGTAAGAGATATTTTATATTATGGTCGAGCTAGAATAAATAATTTGGGATTCACTACAAGGAGTTTTACTTTTAAGGACTTTCCTTCAGGACAAAACATTCCTTTAATTTGATTATAAAATCGGTAGGTCATGAAAAAAATTTGACGATCACCCGGGCTCTCTAATTTCACATGAGTCGTGCTCAATGCGAAAAAAGAAGAGTATTTGAGGGGATTTCTCAGATTTTGTGATGTCATCAGTCAAGGATTGTCTTTTATGAACACCACATGATTGATTTTAGGTGTTTTTCTTGTAGTTTATTATCATTTCATTGATACTAATAGTTGATATAGTTTATGGCCAATATGAGTTTACCCATGGGTCTATAGATAATGAATAAAATAGGGCCTGAAAATCCAAAATGGATGTCCCAATATACCTAGAAATAGAGGTAGAGGTTGTAACCCATGAACTTAGGGGATTTTTAAATAGTATTGAGTTGGGATAAGTGCACAATGAATAACTAATGGTGTTGTATAAAAATCAACTATAGTTATGATGGTGTCAATGAGTTTGAAGATAAAAGGATATCTTCCAATGGATGAAAGTGCCTATGGTTAACGATCTATTTTTGGGAACTCGTTATACCTATCTAATTTGAGGTATATTATGCATTGTAAAAACAAATTTTTCTATCAATTTTAAGCACTCTCATAATTAATAGAAAAATAAAAGATTAGGATGATCAGAGTTCCTCCAAGACAATGGTATGATGCGTGGAGGGGGATGCGTTTGAACAAAAAGGAATAATTTAGATAGGAATTGGCCATGGAGTGTGTGGTTCCCTACATAGATATAGATCACATGTAGGGAAGGGAGACTCTTTTTTTTGTGATGGGTTCATTAATGAGGGAACCAAAATTAAGATATCTGGTATTAACTGGGGTTATGTGCAGAAGAAAAGGGACATTGATCCTCTTTTTTTTCTACGGATAGACAAATGTTAAGTGATACAGGAATCACTATATATCTCACTGAAGTGATAATAAAGTCACATATAATGCCAAAGGATATATAGGTTGGTGGTGTGGTAGGAGACTAACACTAATATTAGGGACCTCTCAGAAGAGGAACAAAGTCTAACTTGATTTTACATCATACAACATGGATGTAAACCATGTAGTTTTACATAAAGAGGTGAGGATTTTATCTTGAAGTTTAACACCATATTCCTGTGATGTCTCTCATGAATTTTAAGGTTATTCCATGAAGACCTTCCATTTCATTGTGATTTTGACAATAATGGTCCATAATTATCTGGGCATAAAGAGGGAAGGTAATAATCCATGGCCTCAAAGTTTCCAAATATGAGAAAATGATATGGGATAAGTGTGAAAGGGATGATGATATATCATGTTCAAAAAGTGAATTCCATTGTGACGTTGTTACAGTGTACAAAGAAAAAATAATTTTCTCCTAAGGAAAAAGCTGCGTCTGATTGATGGGCCATTTTGAGGCTGTCATTATGTAGTTTCAATTTGAGGCATGTTATGCATAGCCAATACAAATATTCCCTTTAGAGTTGAGACCTTTCATCATTTATAGCCAAGGAAATATTATGTAGATATGAATTTTCTGAGGCATTTAGTATGTTTTGTGAAAGGTATATGCCTGGTATAAAGGGATAATTTAGGCTGGAATTGACAAGGAATGGATAGAGGTTTCCTAATATAGGTATGATTTATAAATTGTATATAATTAATGGAATTTTTTTTGGATATACCCAAGATTTTGAGACATATGAGTCTCTACACATCTTCTGTTAATAGGAATGAAGCCATACATATTTCTAGATGGAAAACTCTCAACGGAGGTCTGAATTTTATGTAAGGAGGGATTGTTTTTGAATACAGGCTAACAAATGTGGTGAGAACCCATACTAAATTCTCCCATGCAGATCTAGCTCATACATAAGAGTGTGGGGATATTTTTATATTTTGGATGAACTATTGTAACACATAGACCCCAGAATCCCAGAGCCGATGCATTATTTTATTCCATTGGAATGATTACAAGGAATCAAAACCCAAAGGACCGATTAGTTTAGAAATTTTGGAAATAAATATTACATACATGATACCCATATTAGATTGGTAAATTGAAAAAAAATATGATACATAATAAAGTGAAATGAATAGTCTCCTTAAAATATTTTTAATAGATATATTCTTCATAACTTGGTGATAGGAAACAAAATAAGGGAGAAGTAAAACACTCAATAATGGTAAGTAAATAGTGATTAATAATGAATTTATGAGAATAATGAAAATGGAAAGGTACATAACTGATAACACAATCCATTTAAAATAACTATACAAGGATTAATCAATATGGGAAGGTAAGAAACTGAAACACAAGTAATTTAATCAATAAACTGAGAATAGAATGCATCTATAGATATATCAAATAAAAAATATCATGGAAAAATAATAACTGAATATAAATGAGATAAGTGATTAAATATTTGATTACATGTTTCCTAGGTACATGATACCTTTACCATCAAGACCATTCACCATACGATTTAGCATATTGGAAAAAACCCATCTAATTTGACCAACTAATTCGTCTCATGAGACTACCGATGCATCAAGAGTCTATCTATAACTAGGACCCACCCATGTCATACCTATCCAAAGAATTACTCATATATAGAATAACTAATTTAACAATTTATGGATTTCCTTATCAAATATTTGTGTTCAACAAAATATTTAGATTTATTAATAATTCCCTAGTTAATCAAATAAATGTCAAAGTGAACATCGTATGTAAAATTGTATACGGTTTACGAAATAATAATATCCATTACATAATAAAAATTTAATGTACCATGAAAATGATCATAAATAAAGTTATTTTTTCAAGATAAAGTTAACAATCCTGAAATAAGGTGAAATTTCAAAGGTAACCATTAAACCCATTCTTGAGGAAAATAATTTCTAAACATTCCAAAAGAGTCCCATCCCACTTTGAAAATTTTGAATCATAATACCCAAGAAGGAATAATGATAATGAAATTTAGAATATCATGAGAATAATTATATTCATTATATAACATGTAAAATGGTAGTATATACACCATATAAAAGTTAATTGTTGCATAACAACAAATAAGTCTCAATGGAATGTGACTTGATACGAAACACCTTAACTTATCATTGCTTTTTATATAGTATTTAACCTCTTGTATGTGGTTTAAAACATGATACTAACTTACACTATAACCTAAATCATATTTATGATATCATATATTATCTTTTTAAAATATATTATTACCCATTTTTAGTATTATTTCATTATTTTCACTATTTTAGGTGTTAATTGCCTAGTTTCTCAAGAATGTTTTGACTTGTTACTTGTTATTAATATTAATTAGATCATGGATTAATCATCTAAATAAAGTAATAAATAATTTAAATATCATATATATTAAATATATATGTATTTATAATAATCCATAATATTTTTAGATTAGAAATGAAATTCACCGTTCATGGGGACGGTATGTCGTACGTACGTATGAATGCTACTTTCATTTCTTTATTATCTTTAATGAATGAAAATTAAATTATATATGTATATTATAATTCCAGTATCATATATATTTTATTTATTTCAAATATTTTTATTAAAACAATCTTTTATATGTTCCATGTATAGTGTGAACAAATCACATCGCTTTGAGGGGGGTGGTAGTCCACACTTTCACCAACGATGTCATCGTATTTAAAAAAAATGAAAACACATAAGGGAATGTGTTATATAAAAATTAAATAATAATAAATAAATTTATAAATATCATATATATTATATATAAACATCATTTCCATCATAATTATGAAACATGAGAGGCTGTAAGGAAAAAATGAATGACATTGTTTTGCGAAGTGGTAGTTTATCGTTCACATAAATGGTATGTTCATTAAATTTTTTATGTAAGTGTGTGTAATTTAGGTATAAAACTTAGAATAGAAACATCTCAGTATATTTATTATACCTATGTTATTATTTAATCATGGAATAAGGAAAATTTAAAGAGTTTAGGAAGAAATAAAACTAAAGAGTTTGAGGAAGGATGTTACCTCTAATTCAAGTAACTCTTTTTGGTTTGCACTAAAGGGATTCATTGGATAGATTTATGAAAAATATTATGATTATTGGATTATGGGAGGGATTTTTAAAAGATATATTGGTAGATATTGGTTGATCATAATTTTCTTGAGAGGTGTGAGGAAGTGGGAGGGGTGAGTTCCTTTTTATAGTGAAGGAGGAGTGACATTCTTATAAATTTTCTGAAATGGAATTCTATTCACATTTTTCCAATGAAAAGTGGCTCCAATAATGATAAAAATTTCATAAAAGGGAGTATATGGTCTAATTAAGTCCATAAAAAGGCCTTTGGAAAAGTTTATAATTCATTTTTGGCCTTAAGTTTAAGATTTAGTCCTTTGTTATTATAATTGTTTTCTTAATCGTTGAAATTAATTTTAATCACCTTCACTAATATTTTTTGGTAAAATGATATGGTAAAATTATTAGACATTATAAATTATTATGATTAAAAACATTTAATACATTTTACAAAATTACAAACAAATAAGTGACATAAATTAATTTCAATTAATCCCTCTGATGGGACGACAATACAAATTTTTAATGTAAAAATATTCAAAAGTTTGCTAAGTTTTTATATCTGATTTCAAAATAAAATTGATTCTAATGACCTAAATTTCATTAATTGATATATAATTTTTATAATGTGACTTTAAAACCATTTAAAAATATAATTTAACCTTATAATTAACTTAGACGAATAATAAATTTTGAATTAAAATTCATTATTTTTTACTACTCATAAAAAAATGAAACTTCATAGAAAAATATAAAAAATTAAACCAATTTTTTTTTTGTTTTTATTTATTAAATAAATTTTATTTTTATATATTAAATTTATAAAAGTGGAAGTTTTTTTATTTAAAATAGGTTCTCTATTAAAAGTTGTTAAATGTGCCTTTAGAAAAATATTTATTTTTATGCAAAATATTGGGTTTGTTATTATCTTATGGATATAGAATCTATTGGATGAATGTCAAAAATATTTTATTGAATATAAAATATATAAATTTACTATATAAACTCTCTAAATTTTTTAAAATTTGAATAACTGTGAACATGTAACTAAATAGTGTTTTATCTAATCCGAGTGTTGGGTATATTGCAAAGCTATCAAAAAAATTAAATTTATTATAAAAGAAAAATATAGTAATTTATTAGGGTAACACATTATCACCACATTGAATAAATTTCATCTTTTTATTAAAAATCAATCTTAGTAATCAAGGGATTTATATTTGAAAATAAATAATGGTTAAAAACCCACATTGTTAATATGGTTAATAACATATCTTCTTAGTAAGATAGAAAGGAAGGTACAATGGTCATGTAACTATGTTACCTAGTAGGATAACATAGGCGGGAAATGGAAACATGGATATAGTAGATAAATCTAACAATCATGTTCTGATGGAGGGTGATAGAGAACATGTTCATCTGGAAGTTGATAACCACAAATCCTTAAACCACTATTATAAAAAACGTTATTAATATCATACATAATGATTATAATATGACACCATTTTTGTTTCAAGACCAATTTTCCTATAGTTGAAGAATTATTTCACTTTATAAGAATATAAGTAAATATATATTTCTATTTCATAAACACAATCGTATCCTTTTGTTGTGCCTTGAAATATATCTACTTATTTTCTTAGAAAATGATGCATCATACAGTGAAGTAATGCATTAACCTCTAAAACCTCATCCAAAGAACAAATTAAACCTCATAAATGGAAAAAATTTCCAAAATATTTTGATCCAACACTTTAAAATGATGGTCACCTAATTTCCAAAATGAACTTATCAAATAATGTGAAGTGGATTTTAATCATCACATACCAAACTTGTGAATATGGTAATAAATTGAATTACCATAAAACCATATTGAAAACATGCATAATTATTATAAATTAAATATAACACAAACTATTGGATATATTAATTAAATCCAAAAATTATGAAAACTCCATCAATGATAGAATAAGCAACTTCATTGAGAAAATATTAATCAGTTCCAAGGTAGTCATCACTTATCCACACCAATCATTTATTTATCTAAAAAATTGTCTTAACATTAGGCACATATTAAGGCTTATATTCCCCTCAACCATGTATTTTTCAAAAAATCTAACTTACTAATGAATCACTTTTCTTGGTACCATTAATCATATGATCTCAACCATTTAATGAAAAAGTACTGTGATATAATCCTTATATATTTCAAAATTTATATGATGAGAAAATAATAAATGAAATACTTTTAAAAAATATTTCTTATATCCAAATATAAAAATAAATTAATAATTACACTTTGGTTGTGTCAATAACATATGATTGACCTTGATACCTTACCTTCTTCTGAGGTATATTATCTTGATACTTGGGGAATTTGTTTGCATAGTGCCCCACCTCCTTGTAGTGATAACACTGAATAGAAGCATTTTCTTTTATCCCTTTAAATTATTCTTCTTGGTGACCCTTTCTCTACACTTATAAAAAACTCCCAATCCTTTTAATCATTTACCAGGGTTATTCATTCCATAGTTATCACATGTGAGAAAATCATTCTTTCATTTCTTCCCTTTATCTGTTATTTTCTCTTACTTTATCTTCTTATCTTTCTTCCCTTTGAATCCATAGTACATGTATAATTATTTATCTATATTAATATAACATAGAACTATTTCATCGCATGAAGAAAAGGTTTGAGACACTAGATCCCTTCAGATACTTAGCTTATGTCCTTAATGATCAATCTTGCATTCTATATTGCATATGATATCTATAACATACCTTTATAACCTGGTAAAGGTTGCTTAATACTCCAAAAAATGTTATTCCTCATTTTGATTTATCTAATTAACTTCATATTCATCTATGCTTGTTGATCATGAGGGAAGTATTTATCAAAGAATGTCTCCTTAAAATTTTCCCATTCCATGAGTTCTATTTCTTCTTCCTCCCTAGTATTACGGATCAACGACCACTATTGATCTGCATCACTATTCAGACAATATATTGAAAGTGTAACCTTTTACTTTTCACCACATCCCAATTCCATTAATATATTCTCCAATTACTTAATCCCTTTCTCATATTCCATTATATTAGTAGCCCCACTAAATGATGGGGTCCTCTATTCATAAAGTGATCCAAAATTAGAAAATCTAGCTATGGAACAGTTTTCTCCATATGGGAAATGTTATGTGTTATAACCTTATTAGGATTACCTAATATATCCAAAAATTTATTAGTTATAATACTTGATATATCATCTTTCTTAGAAGGGAAACATTTACATTGTCCATGAGCATTGAAACCATTCTTTCTTCTAGGTGGCATTTCTAAAAAATGGAACATATTGAATTAGATCATAAAATTATGAACATTGTATAATTCTAAACGTAGTGTAACACTTATCATAAATTGAGAAATTTATGTATATTTAATCTCATAATCATAAATATGTTTTTTTGGGATATCTATACTTTCAAATCCTATATAATGGTTTGTAAAGAAAATCTGAATTATCTTAAGTGTATCCCCTGGGAGTGTCAAACAAAGTGCATATTAAGGGACATTGTCTTGTACCAGGTTACACTGATCTAGGCCCAAAAAACTTTTTCAGAGTTTTTACCCCTAGGTACATCCATTCTAGAACCAAATACCATAGTAGTATCCGTACATTGATGTATTTCTTGGAAGACCCAAATAATCTCTTCATTACCATGTTTCTAGGATGTTATTATATACTTATCCACAAAGTCTATCTTAGGTCTATGTTACTTAATATATTTTCTCTAAATATAGGTTACAAGGTTATGGATAAACTTCCTTTGATACCAATAGTAATGCCCCAACCCCAGAAGCTTGATGTTAGTGAATTATTTTATTACATTGACATGATTACATAGAATCAAATCCTAAAGGACCGATCAATTTAGAAATTTTGGAAAGCTATATTACAAACATGATACCCATATTATTTTGGGAAATGGAAAATAAAAAATGATACTTATTAAAATGATATGAATAGTCTCCTTGAAAGAATATTCAAAGATTTATTCTTTATAACCTATGGATATGAAATAAAATAAGGGTGAGCTCAAATGCTCAACAAGGGTAAGTAAAGAAGAATAAATAATGAATTGATGAGAATAATTATCATGGGAAGGTATATATATTATAAAAAAAGACATTTAAAAAAAACTTTATAAGGCATAATCAATATGGAATGGTAGGAAACTAACACACATTCCATTTAATAAATAAACCGAGAATAGAATGTATCCATAGATATGTCAATGAAAAATTATCATGGATAAATAATAACTGATTATAAATGTGGGAAATGATTAATTATTGGATTCCATATTTCTTATGTACATGGTACCTTTATATTCAAGACCTTTCACAAGATAGTTTAGCATATCAGCTAAACAATCATCTATTTTAGCCAATTAATTCATCTCATGAGTCCATCGATGCATCAAGAGGTTATCAATAACTAGACCCCACCCATTTATTAAATATCCAAATAATTTTTAATATATCTAATAATTTATTTGATAATATAAAATGTGCCTTATAAAATATCTGTATTGAATAAAAGATACAAATTTAGCAATAATTCCCCAGTTAATCAAATAACTATCAATCTGAACACCAAATGTAATATGGTATATGGTTTAAGAAATAATAATATATGTTGAATGAGAATATGGATATTTAAGACAAATATAATATACCATAACAACTATCATAAATAAAGTTATTGTTTCAAGAGAAATTTAACAATCACAAAAGAAGGTGAGATTATAAAGGTAATCATTAAACACATTCATGAGAAAAATAATTATTAAACAATCTAAAGTGTCCTATACCACTTTGAAACATTTTAATCATAATTATAATAAATTAATAAAATTAATTAAAATTTATAATATCATTATAATAATGATATTAATTACATAACATTTCAAATGGAATTATACGAACCATATACGAGTGAATTGGTGCATAACAACAAATAAGTCTCAATGGAATGTAAATTAAGATAAAATCCTTTATCTTATCCCTAATTTTTGTTATGTGTTCCTTAAACTCATTTATAATGATTTAAAAAATTATAATAACTTATATTATAACCATACTCATATTTATGATATTTTATATTATCTTATTACAATATCTTATTACCCATTTGTTAGTAATCTTTCATTATTTTCACTATTTCAGGTGTTAATTGCGTAGTTTCTCAAGTATGTTTTGAATTTTTTTACTTTTTATTCATATTAATTAGATAAATATTTCATTATTTCAAGAATTTAAAACATTATTTAAAAAACATATATATTCATTATATATGTATTTATAATGATCCATAATATTTGGAGATACAAAATGAAATGCACCATTCATGTAGATGACTGACCGTACGTACACATGGATGCTACTTTCATTTATTTATTATATTAAATTAATGATAAGTAAATTATATATATGTATATTATAATTTAATTATTATATATATGTCATATTTGTCACATATTTTTATTAAAACCATCATTTATATGTTCCATGTATAGTGTGAACAAATGACATCACTTAGAGGGGGCAGTAGTCCACACTTCCACAAATGATGTTATCATATTTATAAAAAAATAGAAAGCATAAGGGTATGTGTTATATAAAAATAAAATAAGAATAAAACATTTATAAATATCATGTTTATCATATATAAATAATTTTTCCATCATAATTCCCATCCATGAGATGCATTAAAGGAAAAACAAACAACATAGTTTTGCGAGGCGGTAGTTCGTCATACAGATAAATAGTATGTTCATTACCCATTAGATGGAAGTGTGTGAATGTGTAGGTAAAATAATTATAATAACAAAATCTCAGTATCTTTAGGATACTTATGTTATTATTTAATCATGAAATAAGGATAATTGAATGAGTGGAAACAAAATAAAACTTAAGAGTTTGTGGAAGGATGTTACCTCTTATTTGGGTAACTCCTTTTGGTTTCCACAAAAGAGAATTCTTTGACAGATTTATGCTAAAGGTGAGTCTTCTATGATGATGGTATATATGTTTAGGAGATATTTTTTCAGATATTTTTTGATAAAAAGTGTATTTATTTGTGTGATTAAGTGGGATGGGTGAGAGTCTTTTTATAGTGGAGGAGGAGTGGCATTCTTGTAAATTTTCGGAAAGGGAATTCCAGCCACGTTATTCTTATAAAAAGTTTATTCAATATTGGTACAAAGTAGATAAAATGGAGTATAGTGATGAAATATGGATATAAAATTTACTTATGAAAAATTTTATAGGTCATTTTAGGCCTTAAAATTAAAGTTTAGTTTTTTATTAATAATTTTTTTCTCTTAATGGTTGTAATTAATTTTAATCACCTTCACTAATGTTTTTTTTTCAAAAATGAAGTTTAATTTTTTATATTTTACATATTATTATGATTATAAACATTGAATCCATTTTTCCAAATTTTAAACACATAATTGGTAGAAATTAATTTAAAATTAATCCCAGAGACGGGATGATAATGCAGGGTTTTAAAGTAAAAAGGTTCAAGAGTTTGCTAAGATTTTATATCTAATTTCCAAGTGAAATTTACTATAACTACCATAATTTGATTAATTGATATATAATTTATCTTTAAAACCAATTAAAAATATAATTTATCTTTATAAATAAATAATACTAAAAAGGAGTTTTGAATTAAAATTCTGTATTTTTTACTATTAATTAAAAAATAAAACTGCATAAAAAAATACCAAAAATTAACCCTAACCTAATTTTTATGTTTTTATTTTAAAAATTAATTTTATTTTGACATATAAAATTTATTATTGTTCTAAAATATTCATTTAAAATAGGTTCTCCATTTAAATGTGGTAAAAGTGCATTTAGAAAATATTGATTTTTTATGTGAAATATTGAGTTTCTTCTTATCTTATAAATATAAAATATATTTTATGAATGTTGAAAATATTTTTTTTGAAAATATAATATATAATTTTACTATATAAACTCTCTAAAAGTGTTATAATTTGATTTAATGGGAAAACATGACTAAATAATGTTTTGTTTAAATCAGGTGTTGTGCGTATTGCATATTTATCAACAAAATTAATTTTTTTTATAAAATCAAACATGTTAATGTATTGCGGTGATACAACTAGGATATAATATCTGGGCCTCACTATATATCTCATTGTAATGAGAATCAATCGACATGTATATCTTGGATAGAGGTGTGGTGGGAGACCAATACCAAGGATATTGGTCCTCTTGGGAAAGGGACAAAAAATGCAAAATTTTACATCACAAAATAAATGTAAACCTTGTATTTTAATGTAATGTGATAAAGAGTTTTGGTATACCTCTATGTTTGTGAATATAGGGAAATGATAAATCTAACATGAACTGATACATCTCGATAATATAGGGAAGCTCTTACTATAATTTCAAACCCCACATGAGCAATTCTTGGCATGAAAAATAAGGGATGAAAAAGGTTTCTTTCAACAAAAAGAGGTAATTGAAAGAAATAATAGGGGAGTTTTCATAATGTGGTGGATGAAAAAATATATAGGGTCTAATAATCTCTTCTTATCTCATTTGAATGATAATCAATCCATACATAGTTTGGGGAGCATTTTATCATTGAATGAGAGGGACATAAACTATACAGTTTAACGTGATGTGGTAAAGAAGAAGTTCACTAAAGTAAAAAAGAAGGAATGAAGTTTGATAAATATTGTCCAAGAATTTGGGAAATCATCTCACATGTGGAATCCCATGTTTGCGACATGACGATTTCTGACCTGGTTTCCCAAGCTATCCTATGATTGGTACATAGGGTAAGACTACACTTTAACATTGTGTCCTGAAGAAGGTTTTTTGAAGTTTAATGTCTCGTGACAAGGAGGACATGGGTTATGCCTTTTAGGGTCATGAGATAAGGACCTATACTTGATTTTTAGCATCATTCATTAAGGAATAAGGGTTTATTATAGTTTAGGGGCATATTATTAGGACCACTAATTTTTTTCATTGAAGAGAATTTCATGAAACTTATAAGGTAATAACCCGATGTGAATAGGGTGGAATGGAGGCCTAGTTTCATGAAAATGTCATGGGAAATTACACATTGTGATGGGAGCATTGAAAGGAAAAATTTTAAGAGAATTTTTGGCTAGAACATATACAAGAGGCCTTGGTTTCACTACATATCCCACTAAAATTAGAATCAAGGCATACATAGTTCTAAAAAATAGTGCAGTAGATAACCAAAATTATTGGGGAGGAAACCTATTAAGAAAGTTACAAAGGCACCATAAAGTTCAATGTCATCTGAGGAGGATTATTCCATATAGTTTAACATCATACGACTAAGAATAATTGATCGTGTGTTTTAAAGTCACATGAAAAATACCTCTATATAGTTTATATTTAAAGAGAAAAAATTAAAGTGTCTTGTATTTTAGAGTCTCACAACTAGGACTATGGGGTTTATATTGTTTAAGGTTATAATTATTGGATCAATATGAGGGTTAAATGATGTCATCGTCAGCAAAAAGTTGACAAAACCTACAGGAGGAGAGGCCTCAGGGATTAAAGGTTAGAGAAAAAGATCTTGTAATGGAGTAGATTTGGGTTGGGTATAATATATAGCCCCTAAAATTAACTATGTATCTCATCAAAGTGAGAATAAATCCACACATAGTTCTATATTTTTATATCTCAGTGGTGTGGTAGGAGACCAACACTGAGATTGGGGACCTCTCAAGCAAGGACCAAAGTATGAAATAATTTTACATCATGTAATAGGGACGTGAACCATGAAGTTTTATGTCATGTAGTAAGGATTTTTTAATATAGTTCAGTGTCTTGTGATGAGAAAATATGTCATTCCTTTTAAGGTTATGCAACTAAAAACTTGGTGTCTTTCAAATTAGGGTCTTATAACTAGGACCTTGGGGTTGATCACATAAAGTATTTCTTGAGAAAACTTGAATTGGAAGGGTATGTAGTGTTTTCCTCATCCATCATGATTAATAAGTAATATATAATGGGATAGCCATTATGTATGATGTAACACCCTTTCAAGTTTTTTCATGATTTGGGTGTTTTCATTCTTTTATTGTTGGAGATTTAAGAGCTAAAACTAGTTCTAATTAAAGGAATAAATAGATACAATATTTACTGTTGAAGGCTCATGATATCTAGTTTTATTGAAATTGTTAGAGGTGAAGGGTATGAAAACATTTTTCACCAAGTATCCCTAACTCGTACAACCACTTATGTGATTTATCATCATCTGATATTTTTCCATAAATAACTATTCCGAGTAAGGGAAATTGGACCTCAATGGGTGTCAATACCTATGTTCTATAAACCTATGAATATGGGGTTTCCTGAGTAGTGGTGCAGGTTATATTTCTTTAAGACCACAAGGCATGAAAGAGATTTTTTGGAAAAAAGTATTTTCTCTATACACTATTTTCTAGAGAATATTTTATAGAGTTTTATTGAATGTCTATATCAATAATTTTCCCACTACATGGTAGTGAGAATAATGGTTGGCTTTAATGTCAAACTTTTTCTATAACTTCTTTAGTTTTTAAAGAGCATAATTTGGTGACATTGTTTGTTAGTAATGAGTGTGGGAAACTAAATCTAGTGATGATTTTTGATTTCAAAATATTGATTATTATCTTGATCTTGACTTCCTTAAGAGGTACCTCCTTATCCTAATTAAAGAATAAGTCGGTAGCGGTAAGGATATATTTAAACTTCTTGGTTGTAGTTGGGGTGGGGGGTTTGACCCTACAACGTCCATTCCCTATATAATGAAAATGAAAGATAACTTAGACATGTGCATCAAATATTTGGATCGATGGATGAAGCTGACATACATTGGAAGGAATGAAACTTTTTGATGAATTTTGTGCACTCTTATGTCATCATAGGCAAAAAATACCCAAGCCTCTTGATTTTGTGAGAAATCTTGGTTCCTAGATGATGGGAACTAGAATCACCAACATGAAATTCCTTCATGGAGGAAATTGACTGCTATCTATCAATGAATCCAATTATAACTCCATTTAATATTCACTTATAGAGAACCCTATGATGACATTAGCTATAATAGATAGTGAAATTGACTAGCCATCATTGGATCTTTTTTTATATCTTTATGATGGAAGAGTCCCATTTTGGAGGTATTCTTGTATGAGCGTAATCCAAAAAATTTCATAATTATCTGGTTTAGTGTTAGAGTTAACCATGTTGATCTATTCTATACTATGAACAAACTATGATAGTATTATGCGATGGGAGATGCTGATGATAATTTTATCCTGATTTGGATCTTCCAAGGAAACTGTAGTATTTTCTAAGGATTATGATGGAAATTTTTTTGAATGTTAGATGTGAGTTAGTGTTGTCTTAGAGAGGAATTATTCCATCCACCATCGAACATAATTAAGCAGGGATATCAAGACTCTTTTTTTATGGAATAATCATCATTGATCTTCTTAATCAACAACTCGGAGTCACGTTTTATTTTTAGGTGAGTCAATGCTATTTGAAAAGAAAATTACAAGACTTAAATGAGGTATTTTTATTTATCCTAATTCTTAGTTCAGCCTTATGATAATAGTAAATAGTAGGGTAGAACTTCCATTGCTAGAGAAATGAGAATGATTCCCAACCCGACTTTTTTGATCTTAGGCTCATCCATCTTCTTTCTAACTAGGATTTTGGATGCACTATAAAAGTAAATTTCTCACATTTTGTTAGACTCTTGAATATATAAGGTCACCTAGTTTTATTGTTCGATACATACGAACATTTCTTCCACAGAGGGATGTTTCACAAGGAAATTTTCTAAGGCCTTCCATTTTATCACCATTTACTGTATGATCTGGATATCGAACTATTGTAGAATGACTACCCATCACACAAAACCTACAATTACCATGGGTTGATTGAGGATAAATTTGAGCAGGTCATTTCCAAAGATCAAATGGATGTCATGGTGTTTTATATTGTTCCTAAATTATCGAACTATTAAAATTAGTACCAAATAGTAATTCTAGATATATAAATACCAAGTATTATTGTTCACCATGGTATGATTGAGATAATAAATGTTGTTTTCATTAGCAGTTTTATTTTTCTATGAAAGAAAGGCACCCAATGACCATTCTAGAGCTTCAACATATATGATGAGTGTATTTATTTCAATTGGAGGCATCATCACTAGTTGCATCATGAGATATTTCTTAATGCTGTCGAATGATTCTTATTAGTCACCGGTCCACTAAAATGTGATCTCCTTACACATCAACCAATTGAAGGAAAAAACTTATCTACAAGGTTTGTTATGAAGATTAAAATAATGGAATGGTTTCCCTATAGTCCTCTAAACTCTTTGTGGTTTTAGTGGGGTGACATACCCAAGATTTCCATAGTATTTTTAGGGTCAAATTTGATTCTATGACGGAAGAGTACAAAGTCAAGAAATTTTCTTGAGTTAACACTGAAAGTGAATTCAAGGGGGTTCATTTCAAGACTGTGTTTTCATAGGTTGTAAAAACAATTTGCAATTTGGAAATATGATCAAAATCTTGGGGTGATTTTACCACTAAATCATAAACATAACACTCGACTAATTTTCACAAGAAGGGTTTGAATATGTGATGCATGGAATGTTGATATGTGGTGCCAAAATTATTTTAACCAAAGGACATCAACTGAGAGTGGAATAATCCCTAGGGGTATCTAAATGAAGAGTATTCCTTATTTTTAGGGCCAATTGGATTTAGTTGTATCCTGAATATATATCCAAGAAATAGAGGGCTTGATAGACAACAATTTCATTGATCAAAAGTTATATAATAAGAATTTCTAAGTTATCTTTCAAACAGTGTTGGTAGAGGTCTCTAAAATCAATGAAAATCCTGATCTTCACATATTTTTTGATGGGGACAATTTTGGTGATCCATTTTGGGTACTAGAATTCCAAAATGAATTTTTCTTTGAAAAGCTTGTCAATTTCATCTTTGAACATGGTGGCATGAGTCAAATGTGTCCTTATAGTTTCCTTGTTATAACAACAATGATCTCATAGAAATAAAAAGTGATGGGTAACCACATTGGGATCAAGTCCTGATAATCCTTTGTAATTATAGAAAAAAAATATTAGTGTTACTTCATAAAAGAGGTGTAAATTTTCTTCTCATCAAGGGGAATAAATATGATGATCAACATCAGTCACAAATCCTCCTCCATATCCATATTTATCTATTGGAGTTCATCAATAGTGGTGGAGACTCCTTCCTCAAATATTGGAGGAGTGTCTCTGAGGTCTTCTTATTCAACTTCTCTTAATTTATATCCCTCTTCCTTTTCATTTTTTCCATGTCGGGATGGATGGGATGAAAAGGGGAATTATTAATGTTAAGGGGGAGGTCTATGTTTTGAGATCCATCTTCCCATGGTGATATAATGACCTCCTTAGATTTTTTTATGGAGTGGTGACCTGCTAAAGATCAAGAGATGAATTTGTGAAATTTTCATTTTATTTATCTCCACCAATGGAAAAATAAATGACCTATTCAGTTCCCTCAGATTCAACTAACATGGATGATATTATGAATATCAGTGAGTACATCTTTGAACCTGAGCTTATGTATTTGACCTGACTAATGGGAAGAAAATATTAATTACTAAGGTATTTGAATGGTTTAGTCAGGGTTATTTCCATACCTTTTGGGGTGAAAATACAAGAGATAAAATCAGTTATGGGTTGTTTCCACTCTCTTCGGTGGAATCATGCATCAATATATAGAGATCATCTTTCTAGATGGCTAGGAACTCAGAGCGAGAAACTTGATCTCCAAGATGAGCATTCAACTTAATGTAGTCGAGGGATGTATATTCACTTTAATCATATCCTTGAAGCATTAGAGATGAAGGGGATACATCATATTAAACATATTTCAATCAATGAAATTTTCTGACTAGAATGAGGTTGAGCCCTGATCCATTGTTAATGAAAACTTAATGGAGGTCAATGTCATTTAATTAGCCTGATACGTTTAGGGTCTCGATATGTCCCTGTATAACAAAATCCCTTTTTGTTGTTCTATGAAAGAGATAAATTCATGAAACTATGAATGGTAAACCACAATAAGGTATACCTCGATAGAAGTAAAATAAAATTTAAACTCATTAGGTCATGATAATTCCTCTACAAGTGATTCTCCTATATCCTTTGATATATTGAGAGCATCCGAAATTGAAACTTTCACTAGAACCATGATCAACTGCTTTAGGTCGTCATATTTTTGGGTTAAAGGCATACGTGTTATTATGTATATATAACAACCTGATATTTGGTGAGATATATTTTAAAATTAATTTACTCTTTTTGATATTTTTTAAAACACATAACATTGAGTTTATCTTTCATTACACACTACACTGATTTTAAACAAAACATGTCATATTATTAAAATATTATGATTTTATAGTCATCACCTATAAATTGGGAATATAATTTTCTAAATTATGAAAATATATGTTTTAACCATGTATATAAAATTAATTCTTTTATGAAAAACTAATTAAAAATGAAGATAAAAATAATTTGAAATTATAGGAAATATTTTTTTGAAAAACTATTTTTATGAAAACAAAATTGTTGTACCTAAAAAAATTAATCAAACCACTTTCTATGAATGATTTTAATGTAATATATATATATATAAATAATATTTAATTAATTATTTAACATTCATAATATGTGTTTTCTAGATAAGATATTAGAATAAATACAATTTTAAATTTAAAAATTGTATTTTTCCAAAAAAACCAGTTTTGTCGCCTTTTTGAACATTTTTTTTAAAAAATATTTAAATTATTAGTAAATTTATTTTGAAAAATACAATTCATTTTTTAAATCATCATTTTAAAATTATATTAGGGTTAATTTTTGAGAAGTTTATTAAAAGACTAATTTTTTGATGAATAGTTAAAAATACATACATTTAATTGAAAACCGTATTTTGATTTAAATTATTTATTAAGTTAAGTTATATTTAAAATTGGTTTTAAATTGGAATTGGATAAATTATAAATTTATTAATCCAATTTAGTTAATTTTAATCATTTTAATATTGAATTATGATTTAAAAACCAAGTAATATTTTGAATATTTTCCCTTTTAGAACCTTCTTTATCGTCGTATATGTGAGATTAATATTAAATTTAAATTTACCACTTATATGAATGAAAATTGAAAAAATTTATTCAATAAATTTAATCATAATAATTTATATTATCTAATAATTTCTACTTAATTTTTGAACATAATTAGTAGTAAGAACTGTAAAAATTATTTATAGGTGTTAAGGTAAAAATGGGTTTAGTAGAGGGTTAAACTAAAATAATAAGGGTTAAAATGACATAATAACTAGTATAAAATATGTTTTATGGAAATGTTTCGTCCTTATATTGTATAGGGTCTTGTAATAATCCATTTGGGACCACTATGGAATGTAAAAAATATGGCTACACCTTTTTCTTTTAAAAAATTACAAGTGTGCCACTCACCTAAATTTCAAAATCCAGCATTCTCCTCTATTCTTCACACCTTGAAGCCATTTTTCATACAATACCTACCAAAATACCTCCCTAAATTCCATAATAACATACTAGAAGAATTCGTTTTGTCATAAATTCAACCTATTAAGGATTTTGGTGAACACCTAAGGAGGATACCTGAAGAAGAGGTAATGCTCTTCAAAGAGATTTTTTATTTTATTTCTTACTCCACCACCTTAAATTATTATTATAACATTATTATATAGTAACATAAGTATATTAAATATACTTAGATGTTTTTATGTTAATATCATGACCTAAAACCATATTCAATTTCATCAAATGGGTTACAAAATCATTATTTGTGTGTACGACAGACTACAGCCTCACGAATCGATGTCATTCCTTTTTTCCTTTACCACCCATCAAAGATGGGTATGCTGATGAATATAATATATATATATATATATATATATTATATTTATAAAATTATTATACCTCTAGATTAATTATATCATATTTACCTTTTTTACTTTCCATTTTATAGGGTATACGATAACGTCGCTCGTGTGTATGTCAGACTACCACCTCACGAAGCGATGTGATTCTTCTTTCAGTAACGCTTTAAAGGGAAGGTGAAAAGTATTAATTTAGTGAATATTTGTGATATAAATGATATAATTATGATATTAATGAAATATTTATCATTATTATAATATAACACATCTATTTATTTTCTACATTTTCACTCACTGAAAGATGATAACGTCATTCATGTACGTGTGGATTACTTCCTTCATGAAGTTACGTGACTCTATTTTCTCCACTACACCATAGGGATAATATATATAAGTATATTTTAAGAATAAATATGTTATTTATGATATTATTATCATTATTTAAAGATAAAATATTACTTATCTCATTTCCATAATGATCATCTAAAAAATGGAAATGTTACTCATGTGTGCGTACAACCTACCGTCTCCATGATCATAAAGTACTTCATTTCTCAAAACCATCTTTCATGATTGGTCATAAAATTATAATTGATGTATAAATATGATAATTATTTCATGATTATTATTCTTTATATGATTAAACCATGATCAATGTAAGAGTACTGAAAATAACAAATCAAAATATATATGAAAAACAAAGCGGTTATTACCCAAAACATGATTTTAACAAGGATTTAGTACTGAACATGTACTGAATGGTAATAAGTAAATAATATATAGTATAATATATATAATTATTCTTCTATAATAGATTTATAATAAACTTATATTTATTATATAAAATTTTATAATGTGTACAATGGAATTTGAGACTTAAGGTAAGGGATTTCTAGTCTCTCTTTTATTTTTCGGTAACAAATAAAAATTCAACAATCGTTTCTTTTTTTGTTGTGTATAAACTTTATATTTGAAATTTTACATCATTAATATCCTTATTTTAATGATATTAAATGTTTTATTTTATGTTATTATTTATTTTGGATTATGATTCAAATGATTATAAAATCGGTAAGGGATTCTCGTATCTTCTTTATTTTCTATGAGATAGAATCCAAATTCACCATGTGTTTATTTTATGTGGTTTATAAAATCTCTATGAATATATTTCATGATTCTTATACTGAAAATTATTGGGATTTACATATCCATTTAATTATCTCTCTTTCATGGGGTTTATGGTTTAAATTTTACCAAAGCGGTAAGGGATGTTTTTCTCAATTTTCCTTTTTTGAGACATATGTTATGTTATGCACCCATATTATTTTATCATGTGTATATACTGATACTTTGGAATATAATATCATGTATTTATTTATTCCCATGATAATTTAATTTTCATTAAATGTTATTCTTTCATGGTAATTAATATTCAAATTTATCTACGTGGAAAGTTTTTTATGATACAATCTAACAATTTATCAGGACTGTTCATAATTATACATGAAATGATGAAACATTATGAACTACCACCCAAAAAACTCATGTATTTTATTATATTATGGTTATTTCTTCATAATATATCTTTCCAATACATTTTCATCCTTTTATGTACTCAATAGCTCAAAATAATGTTTTTAATAAAAAATTTATTTATTACTCTCTTCTGTCAAAAAATCCTTTTCCATACAAAACCATGTTTTATATAAATGTTTTCAAAAATTTTTCTAACATTAATAAATTTATTTATTAAATAACTTTTTAGCATGTTTTAATTTTTATAATTTATTTGAAATAAATATTCTTTTCATTTTACAAATAATTTTCATTTGGATTCTACCAATATTATGAAAGAAATATTTGTTTTAACTTGTATGAAATTTACCTCTATCATGACCATTATTTGATTTGAAGCTTATATTATATGTTTTCAAGGTTATTTTAAAATAAAAGGATTTCAAAAATATTTTTATGAATTTTTAGTTATAAAATGTGATTTTCCAGAAAAGTTACATTTCTTATGAAATTTTCCAAGTGTATATTCAAAATAATTCTCTATATAATACAAAATCCTTTGATTTCACTCTTTTTTTAAAGGGATATGAACAAAGGATACCATTTTTTTTATTCCACTGAATAGTTTATGATTAAAATATATTTAGGAAAAGCATTTCTCACACACTGGTTATACCAAGATAAATTTATTATGAAACCCGATTATTTTTCAGTGGGTTATAGAATGAAATAATTATTATGAAAGTCGTTTCACTTCCATGGGTTATACCATGAGGTTATACCATTAAGTAATGTTTAAGAAACTCACTTATTTTCACAGGTTAGGGTATGATTAAATTGTTCAATTTTCTTCCCTAGAACCAACTTCTATGTACTTTACGAGAACCTATATTCATTATTTGGAATATTAATAAACTCTTTATCACATTGGGATTGTTTTTCTGCAAAACATAGAATGTGAAAATGTCTAAATATTATATTTTTCATTGAATGGTCATATTTGTTCCTCACTATGATGAGAACCTAAATGTTCCATGACAGTATTCTTGAATATATGTTGTATAACTAGATAAAATCATTTAAGGGGAACAAATGATACAAGAAATCGGGGGTGGAGACTCATAGGAATTCTTGGAACCTTCTCATGGTGTAACCCCTTAGTAATATCTAGTGTAAGATATTATGAGAATGAGACCCAACAGTTGGAAATCCACATTTATATGTATCATTTGATGTTCTTATCTAAATATGTGTATATTAGTCCTCATAATTTAATAATATTATTAATGAGTGTCATAAGTCACATACTTTTATGTATTGATTAAAACCATAAAAAAATATTTTTGTGGTGAGGAAGAATATATTGGGTGAATTGGGTGTAATATTTCATTAATGAATAATGTGATAAAGTATTTAACCCTTATGTTCATTAGTGTATGTTTATATCTCAAGACCTTTGATGGAAATTATATAGCCTAAATAAATCCTTGGCCATGGTGTTCTATTGGAATGTTTGTTTTCTGGAAAGTCTAAAATGAGACATCGACCACATATGTTGATGGCACCAGAATTCAACGTGCTTGATTAAAGATATCATGATAGATGGATTATATTACACACTAAGTGTCCGTATGAGGTACAATGTCACTGAAACATTATCTTATTTTTCTATGGGTGCTTTTGTGTGTTTCTAGATGATAACCTTGGAACATAGCCTGCTTCATCTAATTTCCCTGAGAAACAGTCTTAGAGTGTCACACACTAAGTGTATCCAAATTATCAGTCAAATAATATGCTATTATTTATTATTTAACAAGTTGAATAAAAATTATTCCCGTATAGGGACTAATAATTATTCAAGTTTTATTGATCACATATATTCTTTCACTAGTTATTCGAGAGAATATTATGTGAGTGGAAAATTTAATAAATATTAAATTTTTATTTAGTGAAAATAATAACAATTTATTTATTGGTGAATAATGCAGTGATGTTTATATATTAAATAAATACTTATTATTCAAGTCCTAATAAATATTGTGGTGGAATTGACGAAAAAGTTTATAGGTCTAGTGAGAGATAATATATATATTGAATATTATTTAATTAAATAATATTTAATTTTATTCACAAGTTAAGCGTGTGTCATGAAATAATATTTTTTATTATAGACATGGGTTTTCATAGGGATTAAACAAATATTAAAGGGAACTTGTGAAATTCTTTATTTCCAACCCTGGTGATATATAAACCAAATTATATTATTTTTCCAAGAGATCTAATTCACTTTTTTTCACAATGAAATTTGGAGAGAATCCTCTCAAACCCTATAGAGCTCCCTCTCCAAGAACTCTCACAAGAACATAGTGTGATCTTCCACCACCTTCAACTATTGAATCTAGAGAAATCAAGGAGAATCCTTTGGAAGAAATTCTCAAGGAAATCAAAAGGAAATGATGCATGCGATAGGATCTACCCTAATAGTACTCAGAGATTCCTTCTGTGATGTTCATAGATTTGTGGAACACATGTGTATTACCACTAGAGTGAATCTAATCTTTATTCTTACAATGAAATGATTGTATGATGTAGATCCATTATCAAATCCATAAATAAAGAAAGAATATCATGTAAGGTAATTATTATATTACTTAAATTAATTATTTATAACATGTGAAAATCCTATACTTCAGTTACAATGATTATCCATTGTCAATATTATTTGATTCAATTTTTTTGGTCACAACATTTATCATCGTGTAAATATAAAATTAATTATTGATCAGGACAAAAAGGAAAACTTGTGCATGACCCATTTGATGCATCCACTATTCCCAAAACCTATAAGTGGTATTAGAGGGGTCACATAATAATTTATAGTTATTTAAAGTTTGATGATTGATTTAAACATTTATTATTGGTATTAAATTCAAGTTTAATCATTATTTAATCTGAATTTATATATTTTATTTATTTCTCTTCATTTCTCATAAATATAATAAAATTCATTAATTTTATGGAAAAAATAAATTTGAAGATCTCATCTCGAGGTTCCAAGGAAAATGGACGGAGAAAACAAGTGTATAAATTATGTAACTTGGAGGTACATGACGTGAATTAGTGTTTAAGACACAAATAATTAATTCATAATTAATCAAAGTTGTCTTCATTTATGACATTTGTTGGATTTAATTTTACACTGTGTGTTGACTGGGCCAACCTGGTACACGCTTAGCCCGAGTACATTCCATATAACATTCGTACACAAAATTTAGTCCTTTTGTCATAGAAGGGTAGTGTATCTTATTACATGTCCTACGTGAATTGTGGTCATGTAACTCACAGAACACATGTCATGTAGACCATGTACACACGATGTACTTTGAATGTTTATATGGCATAGTTACATTCTAAGTCCCTAGTAATGTTTCACATATAGACGATGAGAATAATACACAATGTGTATCTTAAATGTAAACCACAAGAACTTTTATAAAATTTTGTATAATTAAAATTAATTTATTATACTATTCATAACATATCAACATATACATGCATTTAGTTATTAAGTTGATAGAACACTCCATGTTATTGGTTATACATATATATATATATATATAATTAATTACTATATAATGTTCAAATATTCATATCATGTATAAGTCATATTAGATTTATTATTCTAAAAACATTGAAGCATTACATGCTACATAAAAATACAAAAAATCATGTAAATTGTGTGATCATTAAGTTGATAGTATATGTCATGATATTACATGATAAGTCCTGTATTCCACATGTTATAAGAGTAAATAGTAAATCAGTATAATACAGATTGGGTAGTTCTGATGGGACTCACCATGTTTTCTCCAAGGTATATCTTTTTTCATAATTAGTTTTAAATAATTTTTCTTAAAATTATGATGGATTTTAATTTCAAGGAAATTTGGATGAGAATTAAGATAAAAGAATTTATTAATTAATGAAGAGAATTAATTGACTCAAGTGAAATTTATTTTAAATAAGATTGATAATAATTGAATAATAATTTTACTAAATACATAATTCATTACATGCATATGGATGATCATGTGGATTGACCATATCTTTTTATGTGATTGGTTTCATTTAATTTATTACTAAATTATATTATTACCTTGTGTTTCATCTCTCCTCTCATTATGTAAGGGCCCATGTTTTTGACACGTTCTTGTCATGGGATGTGATAAAAAAATATTTCCTAAGTTAAAAATGTTGAAAAGTTGTCATCTTAGGTTGTCTTCATATATGAGAACACAAAAATCATGTTTTCACTTGAAATTAGAGAAATAAGTGAGATTGTTTTTGAAATTGTTTGATTTTAAAGAAAGAATGAAATTAAAATGAATTTTGGAGACAAGTTGATGAAGAGAGTGATAGGGTAAGGGTATGATAACATTTTTCAATGTCATAATGGTCATAAAAAGTATTCCCCAACTATTCTTATTTAATGATAAATGAAAAGACTACTCGATCGAGTTGTCAATCCCCCTTGGTTGAAGGAAGTAATAGAAACCAATAATTTTTTCCATAAAAGGTAATAAACCATTACCAAACAACTAATAATAGTCTTGGTTGGTAGTTATTTCTCTTTGTAAATCTATAAACAATTCACTTATTCCACACACATGCCAACAATCACTAGACACTCACCACCTAACAGAATCTTCTCAGTCGAGATAAACTGCAGTAGGTGGAGGGAGTTTAAAGATCTTCAACCAAATATATAAATAATGAATGTCATCAAAACCAACAATATGATCACATTAAGAGAATAAGATACCACTAAAAATATAAACTAATTTATAGGAAAAGAGAGTTTAAATTAAATCCGAAGACCCAGACATTATAAAAGTAATATCCCCCATACATGATCACTCAAAATATTTACCCCACCAAGTGAAGGGTAAGAGTTTAATGGGGAAGAAGAATGCATTATAAAACTAATAAAAGTTAAAATTGAAATATATTCAAGGTTCCAATACTCTATCATATCTACTCTTTAAACTTCTTCAAACCCTTTTAATGGAAGTGGATACACATATCTATAGGGTTGAGGGGTGGAAAAATTTCCCTCAAGATTCTATACATAGAAAGTATGAGTTTATTTATCATGATAAATGGAAAAATCTTGGGAAGGTATCTCCATAAAAGTTTTTACACTATCTCTTGTTCATGATACCTCCAAATATAAGCTTCTATGGACACGTTGTAAAAATTTTATACCTGAATTACTGAAGAAAACAGTTTATACCTGAGGAGAATCCTCAAATACCTCAACTTTGGGGAATTAAATGGATGTCTTAATAAATGAATATTAGATGGAATTTAATGTGAAAATGAGGATTGAAGTCCAACTTCCAATCCACGTGGTATCACCACATTTGGATATCTCAAGATAGATACATGCCTCCATTAATGAGGTGGGGTCCATTATATTATCCAAAAAACATTCTTCAATTTATTGATTGTTCTAGCCCAACGTGTTATGAATTGTCTCTGGGTCTATATGATAAAGTTGACACAAAAAATAAAATCCTATAAATTAATAATCACTCAATTTGGTCGGAAACTGTGTTGTGATAAGGGTTGATACACTTCTTCCCAAGTTAGTCCTATCATTTCCTTGAATTATCATCTTCTTTATGTAAATATCCTTTAAAAATTTAGCATAATTTTGAATTTTTTTGAGTGCTTAAAAAGGGGGTAATTAATTTCCACTTTCTGGAAGGTGTCTAATTTTTTAAAGATCTTATTCTTGAAATATCTTAGATTCAATCATACTTGATGGAATGGTGGGTGTAATTCTTCCTATAATCTCTTTTACATGTGCTTATCGTGGAGTGTGAATTTTTTTACTAATTTAAAATAAAGTATTGTGGTCAAACTAGGTTGTATCCAGATAGAATCACTCAACAATAACATTTTTCACTTGAAATAAGAGAAAGAAGTTGAGGTTTTTTGAAATAGTTTGACTTTAAAAAGAAATAAAGAAATTAAAATGATGTTTGGACACAAGTTGATGTTGAGAGTGATGTGATCAAGGTATTATCATCTTTTTCAATGTCATAATGGTCATAAAAATCATTCTCCTCTCTTTTAATTGAATGAAAAATAAAAAAACTCCTTGATCAAGTTATCAATCACCCATGATAGTAGGAAGCAATGGAAACCACTCTTGTGTTTATGAAAGTTCATAAAATGTTCTCAAACCACTAATGAAATCCACAATGAGTATTTTTTCTTCTTATAAATCTAGAAACAAGTTAATTTTTCTACAAACATTCCAATGATCGCTAGAAACTCAAAACCTAAAACAATCTGTTGGATCGAGACAAACTGCACTGGGTGGAGGGAGTTTAAAGATCTTCAACCAAATCTATAGATAATGAATGACACCAAAAACCTAAATATTATCACATTGATAGAATTTTGAAACACTGAAAATATAAATCATTGAATAGAAAAAGTGAGTTTTAAATTAAATTGCAAGGCTTCGACATTATAAAAGGAAAACTCCCCCTTTTTCAATCACTCAAAAGATTTACTCCTCCATGTGAAGGGTAATATAGTTGAAGTTTGAAGAAGAGAACATTATGAAACTAAGAAAAGAGAAAATAGATAATAAAAATAACTTCAATTTTATAGTCCTCCATCAAAACCCTTCCTTCACCTTCTCCAACCCCTTTGAATGGAAGTGGATACTCATATTAATAGGGTTGAGGGGTAGAAAATTTTCCCTCCAGATTCATTCATTTGAAAGTTTGATTTTATTTCCCATATTAAATAGATAAATCTTGAGAATATATTGTAATAAATGTTCTCTCTATCCCTATTTTTCATTCTCCCACAAATTATCATATTATTTGGAAAACTATCAAGATGACATTACAGGGTTTTTATATGGATTTCAGTTCGTAGGATTTACATGTGAATGACTCTAAGGATGAATAAGGAGGGCTTGACTCTTTTTGAAGAAAAATTAAAAGATTCAATTTTTTCACAGAAGCATGGTCTCCTCCTTACACCCCTTAGTAGTAAATAAACTTCATCATCATGAAATATCAAATAAATTTCACACCATTCAATATTTAAGTATAAAAAATATCATTATCATCAATATAATTTTTCTTGAAATCCCAAAAATAGGCATATATTTATTTCTAAATTAGATGATACAAAATAGCACAAATTATTTTATCATGAAATCCCTATAAAGGAATATATTTCTTAAGAATTAATTATTCAGTTGAAAAATCATTTCATCAATATTTTATTTTCCACCCAAAGTATCATGAAATGAGTTATCATAATACAAGATAACTTTCCCATATACTTATGTTAAACTAGATCATTCAATTTCACTTCAAGGTCAGGTTAGATATGGAAGATTGGATTGTAATGTGGCTAAAATAACAGCCAGTTCATAGCTTTTAAGGTAAAAAATGATTAAATGTATAAGGAAGTCCACAATAAATAGTATTCTATTGAAAAGGGGGATTTAAAACGAAATAAATGCCTCAATCATTTAAAACATAATGACTTAACACCCTTAATTTTTGATAGCAATAAATTAAATTATGGTCAAAGAAATCATTGTTTAGTTCTCAAAAGAAATGAGTTGAATGAAAATAATATGAAAAAAGGGTTGAGAAGCCTCATGGTAAATTGTTTTAAATATAAATACAATGATATGTGGCATGGGATTCAAAAATCAGAGTACTTTTTATGAAATTACCAAATAATTTAACTTGAAATAAGGTCATTTCCCGCATTCATTTAAGATCAATTTCATGAAATAAATTAGATAAATCATTGAAATGGGTTTCCAAAATGTAAATGATAATCATTTTAGCTCAAAAGTTTTTAAAAAAATAATTTTTTTGAAAAATAATCACAAAAAATTTGAAAAACAAACATTTTTTAGAAAAATAGAACAAAAAAACGAAAAACCTATTCTTCAAAGGTTCCCTCCCCCACACTTAAATTATACAGTTTCCATAATGAATTAATATTTATTTAACATGTAAGAATATTTAAAAATGAATCACAACAATAAATCAAGTGTAAAGGAGAGCTATGACCTGATGAATTTTATTGGTAAAAAGGTTGGAGGAGTGTGATCTCATCCACTAGTTCTGATGGAATGGTCACATGGAATTTCCTCAACCCATTTCTATTAATATTGAATATATCATAATTTATATCCATCAAAATCTTAATAACATCAAAAGGATATACATGAGTAACTATAAATGGAACTTCCCATCTGTAATGAATTTTACATGGCATCAAATTGAGTTTTTTTCAAATAATAGCACTTTGTCTCTAGGATGGAAGTATTTTGGTTGGATCATCATGTCATGAATAAATCTTGTTCTCTCTTTATAAATACTAAAATTTTCAAAATCATCCCTTATAATTTTCTTTATACCCTACAACTACAATCATCTCTCTTTTTGAGTGAAATAAAGATCCAAATTCAGGTTCGTCATATCCCAATATGCCTTATACTCCAATTCCACAGGCAGATGATAGATTTTCCCATAAATCAACCTATATGGACTCATTTCAATAGGTGTTTTGTATGATTTCATGTAATACCAAAATGTGTCTACCAAAAATTGGCTCAAATCTTTCCTATTTGGTTTAAAATCCTTTTCCAAAATTTCTTTTGTTTCCCCATTGGACACTTAAACACTACCATTAGTTTGTGAATGATAAGGAGTTGATGTTTTATGATTCACCACATACTTTTTTAGAAAATCCTATATTATCCTATTGAAAAAGTGAGCCCCTTAATCTCTGATGATGGATTTGGGCCCTCCAAACCTTCAAAATATGTTAACCCTAACACAATAGTAAACAACATTAACATCCTCGGTCCTAGTGGATTTTTCTTCCATCTATTTGGAAATATAATCCACTAAAAGAAAGATATATGAATTTTCAAATTCCATTACTAAAGTTTCTATAAAAAATATCCTTTAGACTTCAAAAATATCATATAATTTAAGTGGATTTTGGATAATTTCTTGGATTATTGAAATATTTCCATAAAACTTTAATTTTCAAACGTTTTTCAAAACTAGTGTGCATATTTAAAAAGGGTGTCCCAATAATTTCCAAATTCTAAAACCTTCCTTATTATCCTTTGAGGTCCAAAGTGGCCTCCAAAAAATAAAGTGTGACAAAACTCAAAGGAAAAACCAATTTAACTCTCATAAAAACATTTTATTATCACTTGGTCATTACAAATCTTCCAAAGAAATGGATCATCCAAAATGAAATATCTTGATTTAGATTTATGTTTTAGAATTTGTAGACAATTTAAATGATATGGGAATCGAGATGTTATCAGATAATTGATCATATCAGTATACAGAGGCACTTATCCTTTAATCAAGTAAAACTTCTCTCCTATAATATAATCATTATTTGGTTCTTTTACTAGAATTTCAGATTCATCAGTGTTGGGAAGCCTGCTTAAATGATCAACCAATTGTTTATCAGATCTCTTATTTTCCATGATTTAAATGTTTAACTCCTATAGTTTTAAAATCCACCTCACTAGCTTGAGTTTCTCTTTATCCTTTGTCATTAATTTTGAAAGAGCTGCATGATCAGAAAATACAGTGACTTTAGTTTCAAGTAGATATAGTCTCAATAATTCTAAAGAAAATAAAAAATCTAAAAAATATTTTTCTATGGTTGTATAATTTAAATGGATAAAATCAAAGGTTCATGAAGTATATAAAATGACTTGTGGACTTCCCTTATTTCACTTGGAAAATACTACACCAACTTCTTTGTTGGAAGCATTACAAAGTAGTTCAAAATGGTTCTTCCAAATTTGGCAGCTTTATCACTAGTAGTGTAATCAATATTCTCTTCAACTCATCAAATGATTCCCTAAATTCACCATTGAAATCAAAATCAGCATCTTTGAAAAGAAATCTAGATATAGGGGGAGAAATATTATTGAAATATTTAATAAACCACATGTAAAATACTATGTCCTAAAAATGATCTAACTTGTTTCACACAAGTTAGGTAAGGCAATGAATTTATTACCTCAATTTTTTATTTATCCACATTAATGATTTTTTTGAAATGACATGCCCAAAAAAACTTTGTCTTTCAACCATGAAATTAGACTTCCAAATTTAAAACAATATTATTTTTAATATGTGATTCCAAAACATTTTCTATATCTTTTGATCATTGGTTAAAAGAATTTCCAAGAACTATGAAATAATCCTAGAAAAACTCTAAGAGATAATCAATGTGATCGGAAAATATACTTACCATGCACCTCTTAAATTTACCCAGAGCATTACATAATCCAAATGGAATTATTTTATATGAAAAAGTACAGAAGGGAAAAGTAAATGTTGTTTTCTATTAATCATCGTGAGAAATAGGTAAATGAAAATAAACTAAAAGTCCATCCAAAAAGAAATAATGAGTTATCCCTACCAATATTTCTATCATCTGGTCAATGAAGGGGATGGGGAAATGATCTTTTTAAGTGACCTAATTTAACTTCTTAAAATCAATGCATACTCTCTACCTATTCTAAATTCTCATAGGGATTAAATCATTATTTTTATTCCTCATAGTGGTTAGGATAGTTTTTTTGGAACTACCTGAATGGGGATAATCCAATATGAATATGAGATGGGATAAATGATCTCATATTCCAAGATCTTTTATATCTCATTCTTCACAACCTCTATCAATGTGGGATTCGACCTCCTTTAGTGTTGTCTGATAGTTTTGAAATATCCCTCAATAATAATTTTATGTGAGTATATTATTAAGTTTATTCCTGGGATATCACTTAATTTACCCCATATTTCTTAGAAATACTCTCTAAAAATTTCAATAAAATATGTTTCTTGGGTTTCAGATAGATTATGAGCAGTTATCATTAGTAATTTCTCTCCCTCCCTAAGGTACACCTATTTCAAATCAGTGGGGAGTGGTTTTAATTCTAGGTATGAGGGATGATCAAGAGATGAAATTAAATTGAGTTTCTCTACTTCCAAGAGTTGGACTTCATGCACACAAGAAACCATATCATGTTCTTCATCCTTTAATAAATAATCAATGGAATCATATATTACCTATTCTTCCCACATAAAATCATAATCTCTAGTGTGTTGGTAATCTATATGTTCTGTGATATTTTCAACAGAAAAATTATATCCTAAGGATAATAATTCATGTAACATACCCAATTCATCAATTGGATCAGTAAAAACATCATTAAAGAGTAAAAATAGTGAGTGATCATCTGATGGGTGTCTCAAAGATTCAAAAATATTAAAGTGGATAGTGCTATCAAAAAATTCCATAGTGAACATACCTTCATGTAAAATGATGATGAATTTATATGTATTTAATAAAAGTATCCCCAAAATGATGATTGAGTGTGAAAGACTCATATATTATTCCATATTCAACGTATAATAGTAAGTTATGAATAATAGATCTTTGAATTTCATAATATCATCTTCTTGAACTTATGCTAGGAAGACTATGGATCTATTTTCAAGCTAGAACACCACTCTTGTGGGCTTAAAATATCCTATATACAAATAATTGTATAATATGTGAGGTAATACATTAACTAAAGCACCTATATCACACAAATAATTATATAAATTTAAAGAACCAATAGTGCATGGAATGGAAAGAATCCATGGATCTTGACATTTGGTTGGAAAATATTTTATGATAAGGGCTAAGACACTTCTTCCAAAGTCTATCCTCTCATTCAATTTAAGTATCATATTATTTTTTCATATATAATTTAAAAATTATCATAATTTGGAATTTTTTTGAGTGCTTCAAGAATGGAGTTCTTAATTTATACTTTCCGTAAGATGTCCAAAATTTCTTTTTGAAGTCATTCTTCTGGCAATATATTTCATTCAATCATCCTTGATGAAAATGACGAGGGTAATTCTTTATTCTAAATTTGTTTCTTTTTTAGGGTTTTTCTTTTGTATTCCTTCTTATCCTACCCTTCTCATCCTTCTATTTCTTCTCTTCCTCATAGTGCATTTTCACAGAATTATCAGAATTTACAACTTCATTCTCCCTCAATTATAGTGGTCTTGATTTAGGTTCATAGATTACTGGTGGTGAAATGTATTTTCCAGTTCTTATTTTTATCATGTTCAAATTATTTTTGGGTTTTTGGATTGTATGGGAAGAGATTTTTTTTGGGTTTTTGGACAGGACTTCAAAAATACTTCCCACTGTGTTTTCTAGCTTATCAAACTTATTCTCTAGGAACTCAAACTTAGATTATAGTTGTTCTAAATTAGGTTGGTTACTACTCTATGGTTTCTCATAGAGTCTTTATAAAGTGGGTGGTTGGTGATATTATGGAGGGTTATAATATTTTTTTGGAATAGTGGTGGGTTTTGGAATTATTATTGGAATGGGGGTTGGTTTTGGAACTGGTTTTGGTATGGGGTTATAACTTGATTCTATTGATTTTTAAATCCATATTATACTTGATTAGGATATCTCCATACTTGATTTTTTTAGAACTTCCTTGGTTTAAAGGCTGCCGCACAAGTTTCTATTCCTGGTATTTCAGCACACTTGTTGGTGAAATGATCATGTGATGAGAACAAACCACATACCTTAATTGGTGTTTATTGGTCAACCACTTATTTCAAGGCCATATAACTCACCAAAATGGTTATCTCTTCAATCCTAGTTTCTAGTAAGTGTGATTTATTTGAAGTTATTACCTCATGAATACCTCTTTTTCAAGTACCTCTTGTACCAATCTATTGCGAGTTATGAGAAATATTCTTAATCAAGCCCTTAGCTTCTTTTGGTGACTTTTTAACCAATAAACCTACAAATAATGCATCCAGAAGGTTTTTTTCACTCTACTATAAGACATGGTAAAGGAATATAAGAATGTGATTCTCCTCAATTTCTTGATGTGGGTAGTTTTCACATATATTTTTAAATATTTCATAGTACTCGAAAAGGGTTTCTCCAGATGATTGTTTGAGGAAAAATATTTCCTCTCAAGTGGGTGTTATTCTAGAGGTGGGGAATAATATTTTCATGAATCATCTCACTAATTCATTCCAATAATTTACATATTCTAGTTATCACCTATACAACCACTCTTTGATAGTTACTTTCAATGAAAATGGGAATTCCTTCTATTTTACCTACTCCTCAGCTACACCTTAGGGTTCGAAAGTAGATAAGACATATGTGAACTCTTTATTATGGGTTTTTGGGTCTTAACCTTCCAACCCATGAAATTTTGTAAGAAATGGGATCTTTTTAGGTTTTATCTTAAATTAATTTTGTAAGTATTATTTTTATAGTTGATGTTTTGATTAAAGAATTGTGAAGCACAATGGTATCTAAGGGTTTAGTTCTAGTTTCTAGCCATGATGAAAGGCTCTGAGTGAAAACATGAAGTTTCAATTGATTATGTAATATAAATTTACTTAAATTGATATTTAAAACCATTTTTTCTAAGTCTATTAAACAAGGTTATTTCAATTTTAATATCTATGGGTAAAGGTTCATTGGTTTTTGTTCGAGTAATTCAATTTTAATGGGAAAATAAGAAATGAAAAAAATGATGTTGAAAACACCTACTAAGCAATGGTGCCATGTTTTGACACCTTCCTATAGTGGGGTGTGAAAAAAAATATTTCCGAAGTTAAAATAAAGTATAGTGGGAAACCTAGGTTTTCTCGAGAGAGGATCACTCAACAACCATATTTGTCACTTGAAATAAGTGAAATAAGTGTATGTTGTTTTTGAACTTGTTTGACGTCAAAAATAAAGAAATAAATTAAAATTAATTTTGGACTCACTTTTCTTTAGAGAGTGATGGGTTCAGCGTATGATCAAAATTTTAAATGTCATCATGGTCATAAAAATCATTCCCCTTTTCTTCCTATTGAATGATAAATTAAAAGACTCCTCAATTGAGTTGTCAATCACCTTGGTTGATGAAATAAATGAAAAACACTCCAATATGTATTATATTTAATAAAACATTTCAAAATAACTAAGAAAATCTCTAATTGGTGTTTTTTAATCCTTATAA
This sequence comes from Viscum album, assembly GCA_963277665.1. Lineage (NCBI taxonomy): Eukaryota > Viridiplantae > Streptophyta > Magnoliopsida > Santalales > Viscaceae > Viscum > Viscum album. The sequence continues at coordinate 242,985,500 of OY728129.1, forward strand.
ATCTATAAAAAATTCAATTATTTCACAAACATGCCAATGATCTCCATACACTCACCACCTAACACAATCTACTCGATCGAGAAAAAGTTCACTAGGTAGAGGTAGTTTAAATATATTAAAAAAATATTTAAAAATTGAATGAAAACAAAACCCTAAATACAATTACATTAAGATAATTGGGAACCCATAATAATAGAAATCATTCAATAGAAAAAAAGAGTTTAAAATTAAATTCTAAGAATCTGACATTACAAAAGGAAAAAACTCCCCCTTCCCCGATCTCCCAAAAGATTCACTCTTCCATGTGAAGGGTAATTGAGTTTAAGGGGAAATAATAGATAATTATGATACTAATAAAAGAGAAAAGAGAAAATAAAAATTACTTCAAGGATACAGTCCTTAATCACAACCCCTCCTTCACCTTCTTCAACCCCTTTGAATTTAAGTGGGAACTCATATTTATAGGGTTGAGGAGTGAAAACATTTTTCTTTATATTTATTCCTTTTAAAGTTTTAGTTTCTCATATCAAATATCCTAATATTAGGAAGGTTTATTAATAAGATTTTTTCATTTCACTCTTTTTAATTCTCCAAGAAAATTTTAGATTATTTGGATAAGTGTCGAAAAAGTTATACATGAATTAATAAAGAAGACTTTTTCTGCTTGATTAGAATACTAAACTCCCTCCACCTTGGGGAATTCAATTGATGCCTTTATGAATGAAATTATACATAAAATTAAATTTCAATATGTTATTCTGAGTCATATTTCTCTTCCATCTAGAATCAACACATTTTTTTTCTATAGGCTGAGATATGCCTCCATTACTGAGGTGGGTTGCATTCTGTCAGCCAAAAAACTCTCTCCACTTGATTGATTTTATGGGATAGGGCATTTAGAATTTTCCATGGGTTTAGAAGATAATATTGAATCCCATGAAAAATTTATGCCTAAAAATAATCACCCAATTTTGGTTGAGAATTATAAAATTTATTCATGAAATATAAAAGTTCTAGAAAATTGTTAAATTTTTATAATTAATAAATTCCCTTAATTAATTCTAAATTCACCAAAAATAATAAAAGGATGAAAATAAGCATGAATTGATTAATTTTTAGGGAATAAATATTAGAAAAACATTTGATTAATTATTAAAATATTTTCTCTATCAGTTCCCATGGTTTCTTTTATGTAAACCCATTAAACAATGCTTGGGTTCTCATCACCAGCATGTGAGTAAAATCATATGTAATAGATAGAGATCCCAGGATAGTGGAGGCGGTTCAAGTATTGATCCATGGTGAAACAATTACAAGAGAGATACATAGGTAGAAAGGTGGAAATCTATAACATGGACCATAAATAGTTCAAGGTGTTTTTCCACTAGGCCAACAGTTAGTTTATCACCACTAGATAAACTAACCATTTGGAAAAGCTCAGGAACATACCAATTTATTATTTTATTTTATTCAAGTTTCATAGATATTTCATTATAGATGATTTTTTATGATCACATCAATTAATTAATTAAAAATAATTCAAGATAAAACTAAAATAAATTTTCATATACATAAATATTATTTAATATATGGTTACCCACTTAAGTAAATCCACTTAATATTAAAAAGAATGTAATAGAGATAATAATAGGAAATTTATGCATAAATACAAAATCCCTCAATTGTATATATTAATTTGGTATAACCTTCCGATTCTTTTGTTAAAATCGAACCATAGTTCAAAGTGCTTGACCAACTAAAGTTGGGGTGCTTTAAATTATTAGGTAATTATAACTTGATGTTATGGGTTTAATTAAATTAGTTCACATTAATGGTTGAATTCAAAATTATTAATTGGTGTAACTTAGAGGAAAATGTTGAGGAAATATAGTTTATGTATTTTAGGATTGGAGAATCCACTCAATAGATCAAGGAATTGTGAGTTAATGAAGTTGACATTTGGAATGACTACCTAAAACACATAAAATTTCATGACCAACCAAATTTGGGTTGATGATAAGAGGAATATGGATCCTATATACTATAATTTCCATGAAACATGATATTCTAAAGAAAATGGTTAGGGATATTGGGTTTTGATAAAATAATAGGAGATTAATAAATATAATATTTCTGTATTTGTCTAAATTTTATCAGATAGAGTACTACAACTCTTCTCATTTTATTTGTATAAAAAATAAAAATTAATTCAAAAATATCACTAGGATCTGTACTTGAGAAGTATAACATTTTCACCCGCACAAAATTCCAAGAATAGAAAAGGTGATTATGCGTTATCCAATACCATGAAAGGAAATTTTATATACTGGAAGAACCTATTTTGTTGCTACAGGTAATGAGACTAGTGAGGAAGAGTTATCAATCTATGAGAAAAATTTTAATGATGATACTTATGTTTAATGTTTCATTATAACATCTATGACCAATGAGATTTTGAAGAAATATTAGAAAATATATGCATATAACTTGACGTCTCACCTTCTGGATCTCTATCAAGAAAAGGAAAGACATGAGAGATATGTGATCAAAAACTCTATGTTTACAAATATTCTTGGAGAGTCAACACTATCTAGTCCTCATGTAGTCAATCTTATTGGATACATTGAATTCTTAGATATCTCAAAGATTTAATTTCATGATGATTTTCACATAGATCTCATAATTTCTTCATTACCCCAGAACTTCTACAGTTTTATTGTTAATTATAAAATGATCAATAATTAAAAGAGTATTTGGTAATTTATTACTCTCATTCTTCATGTGGATAAGGACATGGGGTAAGTCAAACCCACAGTTGTTATGGTGAATAAGAAAATGATGAAAAATGAGAAGGATCCTAAGACTCATAACAAGTCCAAATCTCCTGAGAACTATCATTTGATGAAGATGAAGATCCAGAGACAAGGAAAGAAAAATGTGGTAGTTTTTTTTCATGTGATATGAAAAACCACTAGAATAGGAACTGCACCTAGAAGAAATGGGAATCTAAATGTGTGTTTGTTATTGAGTACAATATTTCAATATCTACACATTGGGTACTAGATATATCTTGTGGTGATCAAATATATATCCAAATTCATAAACTTAGTAGACTCCTAAATAAAAATTACGGGATAGGTGGATTTGTGATCTACCAATGGTGAGAGGCTATCTACTTTATCCATTGGTTACTACCACCTTTTATTTTCAATAAAAATTATATAGGTTTATGGTATTGTTATTATATACCAATTGGTACTAAGAACATAATTTCGGCATCATGCCTAGATGTAGATGGGTTTATTTTGATATTTGAAATTAAAGTTTTTTCTTTTATAAAGAAAACATATATAACGGTATGGATTATTCAAATAATGGTATTTATGTATTAAACTAAAAAAACGATGAATTGAAAATAGATAATGTATCATGTTCACATGACTTATTTAACAACCAGCTATGGAATCACTATGTTGGTCATGTAAATGAGAAGCACTTGTGAAAGTTCTATCAAGATAGTTATTTATACACTTTTGAGTTAAAACCACTTGAAATATTTCATCCTTATTTACAATGAAGAATGTGGACATTGAGAAAGGGCCATAGGGATTTTTGGATTGGTAAACACTGATGTGTGTGGACTATTTTAGTAGAAGCTAGAGGTGGGTATTCGTATTTAATAACATTTACTGATGACTTGAGTAGATATGTATATGTCTAATTGATGAGGTATAAGTCTAAGTCCTTTGAGAAATTCAAATAATTAAACAATTAAGTAGATAATCAACATAGAAAGAATATAAAGAATATTTGATCAGATTGATGTGGTGAATATGTTAACCAAGAGTTTATTTACTTTATATGGGATTTTGGGATTCTATCTTAACTCACACCACCTTAAACATCACAGTGGAATGGTGTTAGAAAAAGGAGGGACCATACCTTTTTATACAAAGTAAGTTCAATGATGAGTCATGAAAATCCTCCATTATCCTTTTGGGTATATGAATTACAAACTACAACATACACACTAAACCGAGTACCAACTAAATAGGTAAATAGAATTTTCTTCGAGTTATGGAGTAGAAAGAAACATGATATTTCACATACACATTTATAGGGTTTAAGGAAATTTTAAGGACCTTTCTAGTAACAAACTGGAATCCTAGGTCACAAAGTGTATCTTTTGGGGTATCCTAAGAAAAAAATGGGATAATACCCATAAAAACCGTTAGACTATAAAGTTATTATCACTAGAAAAGTTTTATTTTTTTAGAGTGAGAACATAATTAAAAAATTATAGTGGAAGAAAGATTTACTTTGATGAAGTTGATGCACATGATACACAAGAGTTAGTACAGGAATAGATGCCACATGTCCTCATAGAAGAGGTAGTTCCAAAAACACATGTCTTACATAGAAGCACTAAGAGGTAAGAAAACCAGAGAGATATGGTTTTTTATTTACCAAATATGGTGACTCATTATTGGTTAAAAATAATGAACCTATCTCCGAAAAATAGGAAGTAGAGAGATCAAAAGATAAAATATGGAAATAAGCTATGAATTTTAAAATTGATTACATTTATCAGAACAAATTTTGAGTTCTAGTTGATGTGCTAGTTTATGTAAATCCCATAGGGTGGAATTGTGTATTCAATAGAAAATTTGACATGAAAGGTAAGATAAATACCTATAAATCAAGGCTAGTGGCTAAAGGGTTCTAACAACTTTAAGGAATTGACTGTAATGAATCATTTTCATCAGATTCCAAGTTTAAATCCATTAGAATTCTAATTACTATAGCATCTTATCATGACATTGAAATTTTGTAGATGGAATTAAAAATAGAATTCCTTAATGGGAACCTTCATGGAGATGTCTATATGAAACAACTAGAAGGTTTTGTGAGTCCAAGAAAATCCAAAAGGATTTTAATGTTACATTTATCTATTTATGGATTGAAGTAAGCATCCAGGTCATGAAACATTCAATTCGATGAAGCTATAAAAGGATTTTGTTTAATTAAGAATGAATGTGATACATGTATTTTAAAGTGGTTTATTAGGAATGTTTTCATTATACTAGAAGTATATGTTAATGAAATTGTTTGTCAGAGTGGATACTCAAGAGGGGGGGGGTGAATTAAGTTCCAATTAAAAATTTCTATTAAAAATATTTCTTTTAAAATCCCCCAAATTAAATAATAATCTAAACTATAGTGAATTTATAATACAGTAAAGGGCCAGTTAGGTTCTCAAGAGATTGATTAGTTCTCAGTTAATCTAATATGAAGATTAGATTAGCTTTTAAAACTAACCTAATGTGTTACAATAAATACAAACACTTATTAGTTTAACTATAAGAGTTAATTTAAAATAGATTTCTATTTATAGTACTTAGCAGTGGAATATTCAATATAGTTTAAAACAACATAAACAATAACGATAGTTTTAACCAAGAGGTTTAGCCTCAAGCCGAGACTTAGTCCTCTTAAACAGTTTAATATAAACTATGATCCACACCCTAGATCGGGGTTTACAACAATACACAGACTATCCCGATACTAAGACCTCTACCATAGTTCTTCATGAAAAAAAACAATAGCACACAGGTTATCTAGGTCACAATTGACCTATACCACAATTCACAGTGGGAAACAAGAGTGTAAAGGAAATATTGACTGAGGATTTAAAAATCCTCCAGTTCATCACATGAGACAAAGTGTGTTTAAAATATATATCACTCATTTCTCAAAATGTCAATAAATGAAGCACAATAGATCTAAACAAGTAGAGATGAGTTTAGAATGCTCTATGTGTTTTGAGTGAAGCTCTGGTCTCCTTAGATTGAATTCATATGAAGCTTTGAGTCCTTCTTTAGAAGTTGTAAGGAAATAGAGTGTCGTGGTTTTGTTCCTTCACTTCTAGTGTAGGTGTTCAACTCGATTAATAGAGTATTCTTTGTAACAGTTGAACTTATTATTTTAAACTTTTGCTTGATGTGTGTGACTGTTCTTTTATTTTTTCTCATGTTATTCTTTATGAATTTCACTTTAGGTGTCACACACTTGAACGTATATTCCTATCGCTTTCTTCATTATCTTGATCTTCCTTTTATACCTTTAGCTCCGGAAATGGGAATGATTACCTTTTTATAGGTACGAGATACAGTTCCCTAACATGCAAACAACCCTAATTAATTAATATCAGTTGCATTAAAAACATAAAATATGACCATTTCTAGATAAACAAATATAATAGAGTTTAGGGAAACTGTGACTGGTTTCCATCGGTAGCTCCTAGTATCAGTTAGATTTTAATGATGGACTTTAGTCAGTAGGTCTATACCGGTGGCTGTTACTTTATAACAGTAGCTCTATGTATTAGTATCTATTTCCATCGGTAGCTCATGTTATCGGTAGCTCTTTCCATTAGTATCTCTTTCCATTGGTAGCTCTTGTTATTAGTAGATCTTTCCATTGGTAGATCTTTCCATCCGTAGCTCTTGTTATCGGTAGATCTTTCATACTGGTGGCATTCTTGTATTGGTAGACTTTGTAGTGGTACCTGTCTGTCTATTTGTATCGGTAGCTGTCAGTCTGTTTGTATCGGTAGCTGTCTATCTGTTTGTATTGGTAGTTGTCTGTCAGTTTGTATCGGTAGCTGTTTCTCTGTTTGTATCAGTAGCTATGTACCAGTGACCTTGTGGTATCAGTCGACTTGTCCATACTAATAGACTTATTCTATCGATATATCAGGTGTAATGGTGACTATCTGCATACTGGTGACCTTATCCATATCGGTAGACTTTTGTACCGGTGTACTTAGCCTTATCGGTAGCTGTTGTGCATACTGGTGGACTTATTCTATCAGTAGCTGTTCTATGAAAATCATATCCATATTGAGTTAGAATTATTTCAAAGCATGTATAAACATAGATAAAGGTTGATTAATATATTCCAATGATCATTTTGATATTTTATCAACTCAATAGTAGGATGTCATATATTGAAAGAATTAATATATAGATAAACATTATTTGGGATCATCAAAGCATATTGAAACATAATTGAGATTATCAAAACATATTAAAGAATAATTGGGATTATCAAAACAGGTGAGGTCAACAATATCCCCCTTTTTGATAATCACAAATTATGATAATATAATCCAAAATAACCAGTAAGGTATCAGAGGATATAGTATTAAATGAAATTGTATCCGAGGTAAAAAATGTACTAGAATTATAAATCAAATGTATAAAAGGTAAAATATAATGGTTCTTTATATCATAGTTATCCCCTTATATAAATTCAGCTACATTATGCTCATTTATTTCTCCCCCATATATATTATTTCTCCCCCGTTGTGATTAGAAAAAAGGAGGAAAAAAAGGTGAGAAAAGTAACTGAAAGTAAGAGAGAATGAAAGAATTTGTATATTAATTGCGGACAAAATACATAGAAATACAGAATTGAACCAAAAATAATACAAGTGATTCCTATCAAAGGTCCTATCCACTAATCAATCCACCTCCTGAATGTCCACTTTGTATTTGGCTTTGGGTTCAGAGGTAGACTCAGGCTGGGTAACTTCAGTAGAAGGCTTGGGAATTCTAGAAAGCACTACTGGAGGTTGAGCAACAGAGACTATTACTGGCCTAAAGTGGGTACTCCTTAGAGTAATCAATGGTGTCAAGCTTCTAATATCTTGAGCCGGTGACATATGAGGAATGGAGGCAGACTGAGCAGAGGCATGCAGAGCTGGAGGTGAAATTATTAGAGTACTGTCCACAAGAACAAATGAAAGCAACAGATTTATAAAGTCCATTATGATCCCTCCTCCTCTTTCCATAGCAGAAATGAAGTCATCCTTGTTCTCCATGAATTTATCTAGCACTGGAGTCAACTTCCTCAGCTTTCTTACTTGTTCTTTGAAAGCTTGAGTGACTAGAGGTAGTTTTAGGTTTTCTAACAGAAGCTTGAAATGATTGTTCAACTAATTCTTATTGTAGATCCTTTGGAAATAGAAATCCACTTTGTATTTAACCTCTTTTTGAGAACCAGTGGCCTCTCTCATAAAATTCTGAACAATTTTTCCTATATCCATCGTGGTTGTCACCACTTGGGTCAAAGTAGCAGAGTCTATAGAGCCATTGGTAGAAGACTGTCCAATCTCTTATCTTATCACAACTCAAATCTGATCAATATCCAAAGAAGTCCTGGTAGAAATCAGAGGTGAAACAGTAAAGGATATTGTTTCCTTATAGGATTTAGTCTGCCCACTTATGAGATTTTTCAAAAGAGAGTGCTGGGTGCTAACATGCTACTCCATGGAAGTCTTCAATTCCTCAAAAACTGATACCATCTGGCCAACTACATTTTTCACAAAAGCTGAGTCTTTCTCTTCTTGAGATTTAGAGCTCATATAGGATTCCATAGAGATAACTAACATCTTTAGAGAGTCAAAATCCTCTGCCAAGTTTGAAATTTGATTCTGGCAGGTCTTGACTTGATTCATCGTCTCTTCCACAGTGGTTAACACAATACATCCAAGAGAGAGTTCAAATTATTTTTCCATTTTGTTCAGTTCTTCAATAAAATAGATCTTTTAATATTCAACAGATATAATCCAAGTTGCCTTCAAATTATCCTTTAAAGATTCAATATTAGCCTTAGTAACCAGATTTTCAGGCACAACTGTAGGTGCTCTTTCAGACACAATACTAGCCACAAAATCATTCATAATAGATTGAATGGATGATATCAAGGAGGTTTCCATTCTTCTTATTTCTTCTAAAAAAGAGGCCTTAATATCAGTCTTCAAATGATAAGATCAGATTTTGTTATCACATCCTTAGGTAAAAACTCAGAAAGGATATTATAGTTAACTTGTGGTCTATTGATCAGTGTCTGATCTTCTGAATCAGGATAGTCCAACCCACAAACTACAAAACCTGGGTCTTCTGCCCAGTCCGCAATCTCATTAGCTACTGAAACAGTGCCACGTCTAGTAGGATGCTCTCCCTCAATTTGTGCATTCTTCTGTATATGTACAACAATAGAACCCTCAACATCTTGGTCTTCCTTAGAAGAATTCTCCACAACCATTTCCAATTCAACAGCAGGAGGCTCCTTAGGAATAGGTACAGGTCTGTCTACTTCAACAAGAACAACCTCTATAGGCACAAAAGTACTTCCAATCAATGGACTCATACTCAAGGTGTTCTCATCTGAGCTATCAGAAACATGTTCTCCACTTTCATGGAATTCTTACTCATTAATAGGGGCTTCTTCATTGATTACTCCCAACACTATTTCCTTTCCAGATGATACAACTTTAGCAATAGGACTTGGAGGCAAGTCTGGATCCCTTCCATCAGCTATAGAGGTATCCTCCTCTTCAGTATCATCACTATACATGGGTTCCTCTTCACCAGGTCCTAGACCTGGATCACTTACATCCTTAGGACTAGAAGTATGATCATAGGGATTAAACTTATCATACAGATTCCCTTCATCACTGACCCATTCTCTTTTCCACAGATTCCAATTGATCTTCATGTATTTACAAACAGTGCTTGAGATGCAAAAATTGTTCCTTACCACCACTGTCTCATCCTGAGACTCAGTTACTCCCTTCACTTTGATCATAACAGAAATTAGCTTTGCAAAGAATAGAGTAATATTTTTTGACTTTGGCATGGTCATATCTTCAATTTGATTTATCAGAAGCCTACCCAAATTTACCTTGACACCATGCCTCAGCAAATGAAATAAATAAATATCTTGATATTTCATATTTTCAAAGTCCCCTCTTCATGGGCTTATCACATGTTGGATGAACTTGAATAGTAACCGGTTCTTTCCATCCATATCTACAGCCACTACATTTCTAGGTGTTCCATCTCTTGTTAATTCTTCCAAGGAAGCTTCATATTTAAATATGTTACTAGTAGGAGGTACTAATTTCGAGAAATACCCAAACTCTCCTTCATGTGGAACTCTCAAGCACTCAGCCCACTCAATAGAAGAAAAAGATTTTGTCTTGCCATTTACTTCTGATATCATTCTGTTCTCAACTTCTGATTTCTCAAAATGAACAAACTCATATAATTCTTTTACCATCTTTGGATTATAAGGACCATTGTTATTCGAGAAGCACTCTACCCATTTTTGATCTTGCAGCACTTCTAGAACTAAAGACTTACTGGCCATCAACCATTCCGTGCATAAATCTTTCTCAAATACTATTTCCCTTTGGACGAGGTGTGGATTAGTAGGTTTCTTCACCTTCACTACCACTACTAGGATCTCCTTTGAGTCTCTTGGCATTCAGATTATCATCCTTTTCACTGACTGATGGTCTCTTCACTCTTTCCATTCTGCGAATCGCGAGGCTTAGGGTTCGAGAGAAACGAAGGTTTAGAAGCTAAGGATTGAAGGTAAAGGGTTTGAGGTGGATAAAGAGAGGGCATGACTTATATTTTATCATTTAGGAATCAAAAAATAAATAAAACATAATAAAATATAATAAAAATGATACATATTTTAGCGGCTAATGATTCAAAGTTTAAAAATAGTAAAAACTAATGGTAATACATACCGATGAGGATTCCTAATGGTGAGGTATTTTTATTGGTGAGGTCCACTAATAGTGAGGTATATCGGTGAGGTCCACTAACATTGAGGAATAATAGTGAGGTCCACTAACAGTGAGGTATAACAGTGAGGTTTGGCTAATGGTGTGGTTTGGCTAATGGTGAGGATTAGGCTCTACAAAGTCTATCATTCCTAACTCATGTCTAATGTAACTTAACCTATCTAAACTTAAAGTATTGGTGAAAATGTCAGCTAATTGATGTTTAGTACCTATAAATTCAAGAGTAATATCACTCTTTTGGTAATGGTCTCTCAAGAAACGGTGCCTTACATCATTGTGTTTGGTCCTAGAGCGAGACACAAGATTCTTAGAAATGTTAATCGCACTAGTGTTATCAAAGTTTAAAGATACATTTCTAAACTGATATCTATAGTCTAGTAATGTATGTTTCATCCACAGAATTTGTTCACAACAACTGCTAGCAGCAATATATTATGCTTCAGCAGTAGAAAATGCAACATAGTTCTTCTTTTTACTACACCATGATACTAAGGACTTACCTAGAATATGACATGTTCTAGAAGTGCTATTTCTATCTAACTTGCAACCAGAAAATTCAGCATATGAATAACTTATTAAATCAAATGATTGTCCTTTTGGATAAAATAATCCTAAGTTAGTAGCATGTTTAAGATATTTGAAAATTCTTTTAATAGCAAGCAAGTGTGACTCTTTTGGATTAGCTTGAAATCTTGCACACATTCACACACTAAACATAATGTCAGGTCGACTAGCAGTAAGGTAGAGCAGGATCCCAATCATACCTCTGTATTTGGGTTAATCCACTAGTTTTCCAGTTTCATCACCATCCAACATACAACTAGTACTCATAGGTGTATCACTTTCATTAATACTATCCAAACCAAAACATTTTAAAAGATCCTTTGTATATTTACTTTGATTTAAAATAATACCATTGTCATTTTGAAAAACTTGAAAACCAGGAAAATATTTGAGTTCTCCCATTAAACTCATTTCAAATTCATTTTGCATACTCTCTGAAAAATCAATACATAAAACATTTTTAGAAGATCCAAAAATAATATCATCAATATAGATTTTTACCATCAAAACATCTTTGGAAATTATTTTAATAAAGAGAGTTGGATCGACAATCCCTTTAGAAAAACCTTTTGAAATAAGAAACTTACTTAGTCTATAATACCAAGCTCGTGGAGCTTGTTTTAAACCATATAAAGCTTTAGAGAGCTTAGAAACTCGATTTGGAAAATGAGGATTAGTAAATCCAGGTGGTTGTTCAACAAAAACACCTTCAATTATAAAACCATTTAGAAGAGAAATTTTAACATCCATTTGATATAACTTGGAATTCAGATGAGCAGCATAGGAAAGTAGAATCATAATAGATTCTAATCTAGCTACAGGTGAAAAGTTTTCCTCATATTCTATTCCTTCCACTTGACTGTACCCTTGTGCAACTAGCCTTGCTTTGTTTCAAACTATATTTCCAGACTCATCAACTTTATTCCTAAAAATGCATTTAGTTCCTATGGCCAAAGTGTCCTTAGGTCTTTCAACTAATTCCCAGAATTTGTTTATTTCAAATTGATTTAATTCTTCTTGCATATCCATTACCCAAAATTCATCATTGATTGCATCATTGATATTATTAGGTTCTAACTGTGAAAGAAAGGCTTGATGTTCAACCTGGTTTCTTAGAGGAGCTCTAGTCTGTGTCCCTCTATCAAGATTACCTAAAACAGTATCTAAAGGATGATTCTTTAGAATCCTAGTTGATCTAGTAAAGGTAGGACTAGAAATTTCAGGTTCTTCTCTATTCCTGGGTTCACTAGAAGCAGATTCTGGAATATTTCTAGAACTTCTTGTATTTACAAAAGGTTCACTGATTTTATCATTAAGTTCTAGAATATATATATCTTCTTCAAGATTTCAAGAGAAGACTTAGGTTCATGCGGATTCGTTTCATAAAATTTTATGTGAACAGATTCTTCCACACATTTGGTTCTTTTGTTAAAGACTCTATAAGACTTACTAGTTATAGAGTAACCTAGAAATATTCCCTCATCACTATTAGAAGAAAACTTGTCAAGATTATCCTTAGTATTAAGAATAAAGGCTTTGCAACCAAAAACTCTGAAGTAACTAACTTTAGGTTTCCTATTATTCTACAGTTCGTAAGGGTTTTTTTTAAGAATAGGTCTAATCAAGACTCTATTTATAATATAACAAGATGTATTGACAGATTCATCCCAGAAGTCAATAGGTAGGTCATACTCATTAAGCACAGTCGTTGCAATTTCTTGAAGGGTTCTATTTCTTCTTTCTACTACACCATTCTATTGAGGTGTCCTAGGGGTAGAGAAGTTGTGATCGTAACCATTATGTGAGCAGTATGATTAAAATTCATGATTTTCAAACTCACGACCATGATAACTTCTCAGGGTTTTAATCTTAAGTCTACTAAGGTTCTCTACAGACTTGGAATACATAATGAAATAGGAACAAGCTTCTCTTTTGTGAGCAAGAAAGTATACCCAAGTTTATCTAGTAAATTCATTTACTAAGACATAGACATAGTGCTTCCCATTTAAACTAGAAACTCTAGAAGTTCCAAATAAATCCATATGAACCAACTCGAGAGGTTGAGAAGTTGGAACTTCTTTCTTTGATTTGAATGAAACTTTATGTTTCTTTCCCTTTTGACAGGGAGTACAAACTTTGTCTGGTGGGAATTTTAGTTGAGGTAGGTCTCTAACTAAATTTTTCTTAGTCAGTTTCTTAAGTGAATGAACATTTCAGTGTCCTAATCTTCTATGCCATAGCCAAGACTCTCTATGAAAAGAATTTAAACAGGTAACCTTTTGTTTGGCTAAAGAATTTAAATCTAAATCATAAACATTTTCATTTCTTAAGGCCGAAAATACTAAAAAAAATTAGAATTAAAAACATTACAAGAATCATTTTAAAATTTAGCATTTAAACCATCATCGCACAACTGAGAAATTCTTAACATGTTGTATTTTAATCCATCAAAAAATAATACTTTAGAAATTAAAACTAAATCAGTGTAACCAATCGGGCGTAAGCCGACGATTTTTACTTTTGAATTATCACCAAAGGTGACATGTCCTCCATCAACCTTGATTAAACTTTTGAAACATGAGTAATCTCCAGTCATATTCCTTGAACATCCACTATCCAAGTACCATATCTTTTATAGGAACTCTTCATGAAATTCTCATACAAAATAGTTTTAAACAAAAAATGATTTTGGTACCCAGATTATTCTTGGGTCCAGACAGGTTAGAAAGAAAGACTTTTGGTACCCAGATTTGTCTAATGGGTTTCATATAATCAATATACTCAATAGACTTTGAAAGATAAAATTTGTTTGATCTATAACTATGTGGATCACTAGTTGAGACATAGGAATTTTCAGAACTGAAACTAGCATCAAACTGTCTAGATTTTGGAATAAATCTATTATTAATAAGCTGTCTCTGTCCTGATTGATAGCCTAAACCAGTGGTGTACTTTGGGGAAACTTGTTTCCCAAGAATTTGAGTTAGAGTATTCTTTCCATTTGTGAACTTCCCTAAATCTTTTCTAAGTTTCTCATTGGACAATTTAAGTTCAGTATTCTCCTTTAACATTTGAGTATTCTTTTCCTTTTCTATACCAAGATTAGAGTTAACAATACTAGTCAAGGAATTCTATTTATTTAATGACTTGTACTTATCTTTCAGCTCATTACAAGTATCTTCTAACATATTATAGTATTCAAATAATTCAGATTTATAAATATTATCATAACTATTTGAATCACTTTCATTCCTAGAATAATAATCATTAAATATAGGGAAAACATGTACCTCATAAGTATTAGTCATGAAACACATGTTGGCATGATTTTTTCAGAATCAGAATCCTCAGATTCACTTGTGCTGTCTTATGAAGCACTCCATGTTTCCTTCAAGGCTTTATTATATTTTCTGTCCTTGTAGTCGTATTTCTTCTTGTACTTCAATTTTGGATAGTCAGCTTTAATGTGTCCTTTCCTTTTTCATTCATAGCACACTATCTCAATATCCTTATCATTTTTCTTCCAATATTTTTTCCAATCACCTCATTGGTCATACTTACCCTTATAAGTTGGTTTTCTGAAAAATTTCTTCTTCCTATAGAATTTCTTGAATCTCCTGTATATTTGAGCCATCTCTTCATCACTATCTGAATCTGAACCTCCACTTGTTGAGATTTCATAAGGTATGTGACCATTCTCTTCGTCCTTGCTCTTTGAGGAAGTAGACTTAAATGCCATTGACTTCCTCTTTAGTTCATCATCTTCCATTCTGTTTACCTTTAGCTCTTTTTCATACATCATAAACTTACCAATTAGCTACTTAATAGGTAGTTAACTTATGTCATACAATTCTCTTATTGAGACTGATGTGCCTCTCCATCTTTTTGGAAGATATCTAATTAATCTCATGATTTTCTCCTTTCAGCAACAACTTTTCCAAGTGAGTTCATTTTATTTACGATTTCCTTGAACCCGAGATACATGTTAGAAATAGGTTCATCATGATTCATTTTAAAATTATCATACTTAATAGTGTAGGTATTCAATCTCATTTAATTAACATTGGTTTTTACCTAATGATAAACACCCAAAGTATCCCAAATTTCATAAGAAGTTTTACAAGAAGATATTTGATTAAATTCTTCATCTCCTAAAGCACAGTACAAAGCATTCATTGATTTATAATTATTATTGTAAACAGTATTCGTTGGTTCATCCCAAGTCATTCTTTCTGTTTCTGGAATCTTATACTGAGTCTCTATAGCAGTCCATATATCAAATCCCATACTTTCTAGATGAATTTTCATTTTCCGTTTCCATTGGGCATAATTAACACCATTAAAGAAAGGTGACATGTTGGTAGAAGCACCTTCTAGTCTATTACCCATAATTAGATTTTAGAAAATACATTTAAAGAGATAAAATTTAGAACTAACATAAATTTAATATTTTTAAGATACAACTAAAATCACAGTTGAAAAAACAGATTATTTTGAAATCCTTTATTAAGAACAATCCTATGATACCAAATGTTGGTCAAAGTGGATACTCAAGAGGGGGGTTAATTGAGTTTGAATTAAAAATTTCTGTTAAAACTATTTCTATTAAAATACCCCAAATTAAATAACAAGCTAAACTATAGTGAATTTTTAATACAGTAAAGGGTTAGTTTGGTTCTCAAGAGATTTATTAGTTCTCAGTTAATTTAATCTGAAGATTAGATTAGCTTTTTAAACTAACCTAATTCTTTACAATAAATATAAACACTTTCTAGTTTAACTATTAGAGTTACTTTAAAATAGATTTGTATTTAAAGTACTTAGCACTGGAATATTCAATATAGTTAAAAAAAAAAATAAATAAGCACATCAATTTTAACCAAGAGGTTCAGTCTCAAGCCAAGACTTAGTCCTCTCAAACAGTTTAATATAAACTATGATCCACACACTGGATTGGGGTTTACAACCATACATAGAATGTACAGGTACTAAGACCTCTACCACAGTTCTTTGTGGAAAAAACAAAAACAATAGCACACAAGATATCCATATCACACTTGACCTCTACCATAATTCACAGTGGGAAACAAGAGTGTAAGGGAAAGATTGAGTGAGGATTTAGAAATCCTCCAGTTCAGCACATGAGATAGAGTGTGTTTAAAATATAGAGCACACACTGCTCAAAATGTAAATAAATGAAACACAATAGAGATAAACAAGTAGAGATGAGTTTAGAATGCTCTATGTGTTTTGATTGAAGCTCTGGTCTCCTTGTATTGAATGCAGATGAAGCTTTGAGTCCTTCTTTAGAAGTTGTAAGGAAAACAGAGTGTCATGGTTCTGTTCCTTCACTTCCAGTGTAGGTGCTCAACTAGAGTAAGAGAGTATTTTTTGTAACACTCAAACTTCTTCTTTTACACTTCTTCTTGATGTGTATGACTATTCTTTGAGTTCTTATCATGTTATTCTTTATGAATTTCACTTCAGGTGTCACACACTTGCACGCATATTCCTCTCTCTTTCTTCATTAGCTTGATCTTCCTTTTATACCTCCATCTCCGAAAATGGGAATGATTACCTTTTTATAGTTACGAGGTACGATTCCCTCACATTCCAACAACCATCATTAATTAATAGCAGTTTCTTTAAAAATATCAAATATGACCATTGCTAAATAAACAAATATAATAGAGTTTAGGGAAACTGTGGCTTGTTTCTATCGGTAGCTCCTGGTATCAGTGAGCTTGTAACGGTGGAATTGAGTCAGTAGGTCTATATTGATAGCTGTTACTTTATAACAGTAGCCCTATGTATCTGTATCTCTTTCCATTGGTAGCTCCTGTTATCAGTGGCTCTTTCCATCGGTATCTCGTTCCATCGGTAGCTCTTTCCATCGGTAGCTCTTGTTATCGGTAGCGCTTCCCATCAGTAGATCTTTCCATCGGTATCTCTTGTTATCGGTAGCTCTTTCATACATATGGAATTCTTGTATCAGTACACTTTCTAGTGGTAGCCGTCTGTCTGTTTGTATCGGTAGCTGTCTGTCTATTTGTATCGGTAGCTGTCTGTCTATTTATATCGATAGCTGTCTATCTGTTTTTATTGGTAGTTGTCTGTATGTTAGTATAGGTAGATGTGTACCAGTGACCTTATGGTATCAGTCGACTTGTGCATACCGGTATAATTATTCTCTCGGTAGATCAGGTGTAACAGTGACTATCTATATACCGGTGACCTTATCTATATCGGTAGACTTTTGTACCGGTGTACTTAGCCTTATCGGTAGCTATTGTGCATACCGGTGGACTTATTCTATCAGTAGTTGTTCTATGAAAATCATATCCAAATTGAGTTAGAATTATTTCAAATCATGTATAAACATAGATAAACATTGATTAACATATTCCAATGATCATTTTGATATTTTATCAACTCAACAGTAGGATGTCATAGATTGAAAGAATTAATATGCATATAAACATTATTTGGGATCATCAAAGCATATTGAAACATAATTGAGATTATCAAAACATATTAAAGCATAATTGGGATTATCAAAATATGTGAGGTCAACAGAAATATTACATATTGGGAATGATATACTAGTTTTACAGTCTATCAAAGACTTATTGAAAACGTGTTTCTCTATGAAGGACATAGGTAAAGAAGCCTATATTATGGGGATAAAGATCATTATTGATAGATACAAGAGGCTTCTTGTACTATCTCAAAGTATATATATTGATCAGATTCTAAATATATTTTTCATGGAACAATCTAATAGGGGATTGTTCTAGTGTCATATGGTATGAATCTTTCTAAGAAAATGTGTCTTTAGACACAACCGGAGAAAGAGAGAATGAGTAATATATCATATGTTTTAGTGATATGATTAATCATTTATTTAATGTTATGTATTTTACTTGATTTCCCTATTCAATGAACATGTTAAGAAGATATAAAAATATCCATGAGAATAACACTGGTCTTCCATTAAGGCTATCCTAATGTATCTAAGAATAACTAAGGATATATTCCTTGTGTATGGAAGATATGAGGATCTGGTCATCATGGGTTATATTGATGCTAGTTTTTAAATATATCCAGATGATATGAAGTCATAGTTAGGATATGTTTTCTATCTCAATATATGTTCTATGAGCTAGAAGAGTTCAAATAAGCTGATTTTCACTGATTCTATAACAGAGTTCGAGTGTATAGAAACTTATGATACAACCAAGAAATTTATTTGGATATGAAACATTGTCCATGATTTTTATGTGGTACCTACTTGTAAAGACACTATCACATTGTATTATGTTAACACTATAGTGTCAGATCTCACAAAGATCCAATAAAATATCAAAGACCAAAGCACATACTCCATTTGTATCACCTCCTGATGGATTTTTCTTAGAGGGGTGAAGTTCTAGTAAGAAGAGTTCCTATAGAGGAAACATAAAATACCCCTTTACTAATTCTCTATCTCCGTAGAAGCATGAGTATCATGTGAGAGATAACAGACTGAGTGTTGTTAGAAGTTGGCTGTAGTGCAAGTGAGGATCTTTTGGATTCAGTTCCCTAGAACCTACTTATGTGTAAGTTATGATAATATTTATTCATTTTTTTAATATGAATAAACTATTTATCACATAATGATTATTCATCTATGTAACATAGCATGTGATAATATCCTAAGAGTAGCTGTCACACTGAAAGGTTATAGCAATTCCCTACTATGATGAGAACCCATAAGTTCCATGATAGTATTCTTAAATATGTGTTCTGTATCCATATAAAATAATTTTAGGGGAATAATTATACTAGCTATCATGGGTTGAGACTTAGAGGACTTTGAGGCACACTCTCATGGTGTACTCCCTTGGTTATATCCAGTGTAGGATACTATGAGAACAATACCCATCAATAGTAAATCCAAATTTATATGTGTCATTGGATTTTCCTATCTAGAGATGAGTGTATTGGTTATTAGACATCAAGAGTATTATTAATGGGTATTATAAGTTTCAAAATTTTATATATTGATGAAAACTGGGAGGATATATGTTCTCAACATTGTAGGATTTTTTGGGTATGTCACGAATAATATTTTATTAATACATAATGTGAGAAATGATTTTTCCATTTTTTTACAAAAGTTGATATCTTAGTCCATTTTATAGAAATGATATAACCTAAATAAATTCATGGTGATGGTGTTATATAAGAAAGTTAAATTTTTTAAAAGTCAAAGAAAGAGATATGAAGCACATAGGTTGATGGTACTAGAACACAACCTATTTGACTAGAGATATCACAATAAAGGAATTATATGGCATAGTAAGCTTCAGTTCGAGGTATCATGTCATTTTTGAATCAATTCAATTCTCCATAGGTGATTTAGCATGTTGTTAGACTCTAACATTTAACTTTAGGGTGCTTCACATAATTCCGCTGAGAAATAGGCCTATAAGGTTACACACTAAGTGTATTTGGAATATCAATTAAATAATATATTATTATTTATTTTTTAAAAAGATAAATAAATATTAT
This sequence comes from Viscum album, assembly GCA_963277665.1. NCBI lineage: Eukaryota > Viridiplantae > Streptophyta > Magnoliopsida > Santalales > Viscaceae > Viscum > Viscum album. The sequence goes on from OY728129.1 coordinate 243,005,280, forward strand.
TCCCTCATGCGGTTTAATAATTATTCATATTTTATTGACAATGCATATTCATTCATCAGTTATTCAAGATAATATCATGTGAGTAGGATATTTAATAAATATTTATTTTCCATTTATTGAAAATAATATTTATTTATTAATTTGATAATATTGCAGTGATGTAGCACCCTAAACATTTTATGGTATGTTTCTCTTAAATAAATTCTAGTTATAGCATGTATTTTATGAATCACTGAGCCTCTATAGAACAAAACATGGTTACTTATAGGAGATATCCATAACCTAGACAAAAAACTTATATTTTTCAGCTCTATGATTTGAATTTTAAAAATCTAACTTACACGGTTGTGGCCAAGATGATAATTAGAGTCTGATATAATTAACTTAATTTTCAGTGAATTGTAACCCCTTATGAATAGTGACCTAACATTATGAATATTAACTTACCCTTATGAATAGTAATATGAATTTTACGAATGGTATCCATGTCCTTGAATGTATAAATGAATTTAGGCACCTTAAAAATGAATATGAATACTTTAAGTGTTTATACTTTTCGATTAAATAATTATTTTAATTAAATATTTAATTAATCATATTTATAAAATTATTTTTGAAAAAAGGACTTCATTTTTGGATTCTACATGTCTAAAAATGGTCAGGGTGAATTTTTGGTATTTTTCTGAAATACTTATATTTTTCGAAGAATAGTAAAATGCGACAATTTATGATAAATGCTAAATAAGGAATTTATTGAGTCATTGATGATGATTTTTTGATGTAATTCCAATTGGTTTAAAGTCACATGCATATATTACTATTATTGGTTGTGGAATACTCACTATTGGTTGTCTTGAGTGGAATTAATAAATTAATGATTATAATTTTAAGAAAAATCCTCTCCCCTCCACTATATAAACCACCCCTCACCCCCTCTTCCTCCCACACCACTCAAGCTTCAATAATTTCCTAAATTCCTCCAAATACTCTTCCCAATCACTCTCCCCATGTCCAAGACCTTCTGGTCTCACCAAAAGGAAAAAAACAAACTCCTTAAAGAGATTCTCAAGGAGGAGTACTCAAGAGGTAAACCTTCCTTCTCTTTTCTTTCAATTTATTTTACATAGTTCCATTATTTTGTTCCCCCTTCTCACCTCACCTCATCCAAATTCCTTAATAATTACTTTAATTTATATGTACTAGATTTTTATTGTGTTAATGGAATATTTCTTCTTAATATCTCATTTCCCCTCCTTTTATACAATAAATGCAAACACCGTCTGAGATGTGTAAATTTATCACACTCAAGGAAGACGAGTTTTAAATATGAATTACTATCTTCAATACTGGTCATGAAACCTTTTCAATGGTTGAAACAGGTCATAATATATGTATCTTTTCTTGATTAATGTTCTGGAATCCTTACACATTCATAATATGGAATAATAATACAAAAACAAGTTTATTGTGTAGAAAACCGCCAAGCCAAATCCAAGCGTTTATTTTTAACTCATCAAATGAGTCATCCCCATGGTATATAAACAGAATCATTATAAGATCATTTATATTTCTTTAATGTCACTAATAATGTATATTAACAAATTCGGGATGTTTAACCACACATTAAATGAACTTCCATTCATGAATTCAAGTAAACAAATCATGAAACCAAGTAAGAAAATGCTTCCAAAACAATAAAATTAAATCTCTTAAACCCATCAAAAAGTCCGTTAATGAACTTAATAAGTTTACACCATATCAATTAAAGGTTTATAAGGTTTTGTAATTTTTAATTAATGATGCTAAATTTTATTATTCAGGTCATTAAGAACAAATAAGAACACATTTGAGTGTAAGGTAAGGGATCCACTCTCTCACTTTTGTTCAAGAATATCCCCTATATTGTGCCCTTTTATTTTTAATTCCTAAAGATGGGGTATGTTTTCACACCTCCCCCATACTACCATTGTGACATATAGATAATTTAATACCCATTTACTTCTCATTAATCCCTCACAAGAACACTCGTTACCATGCCGAAATGTTTTTAAGAGGTTTTCTCATCTCACTTTCAATTCTGTGATATTTCCATTGTTTTCCTCTTCTTTCTTATATGTGGTATAGTTGTACTTCAATTTGATATATATTATCATTATTATCTTTATATTTATGGTATTTTGTGATTCATTTGGTGGTTATTAACTTTTTTTCATATAACTCAATTGATTACAATGTGATAACGAGCTTTGTCTTAATTTTCACTTCATTGTGACTTGATTTGTATTGTGTACCTACTCTTTCTTATGTGGTGTACCTAATTCCCATTTGAGATCACTTTTCAATTTAAATTATATTCCATTTAAATATCCATATTCTCATATCATGGATATGTTTATTGTCTAAGTCATATACCATTTTACTTATGATATTTATTTTGAATGTTATTTTGATTGTGGAAATATTGATGAATTTTTATCCTTTATTCTATAAAGATAATGTAAATTCATGCTAATATTATGTTGAATATATGTATAAATTATGATTTGGATGCATAGGTGGGTGGGGCCCTATATATCCCCTCGATGCATTGGTAGGTCTCATGAGACAAATCAGTTTGACGACAAACCCTTCGAGCTTGTTTCCAAAAATCAGACGTGTTTCTACCCACAAAACTAAACTGTTTTATGGTATTATGGTATCATGTGCCAGATACATGATGTAAAATTATTAAGCATTTTCTTTATTCATTATCAGTTATTACTATTCATGAGGTTTTCACTATGACAAAATCTATGGATGCAGTTTCATTCTATGTTTATAAATGGTGTGAGTTTTTCATCTATTCACCATGCCATATTGATTACGTCAGATTGATTATGATTCACTTAATATTGTATTAATTATTCTTATATTTGTAACCATTACTAATAATTTTAGCTCACCCCTTTCATTGTTTACTTTCAATAGGTGACAATGAGTAGATCATTTACTGAATTCTTGTGGATGCAGTTTTTAGTTTTCGTTATGTATTGTATTTTGTAAACTTTTCCAATGTAATTTGAGTAGAATCTATATATCTAGTTTCTTCAAGACTACTAAACTAATTTTTCCTTCAGGATTTAAATTCCTTATAACCATTCTAATATAACAAGTAGTTCTCTGTCTCTAGTCTAGAGGGGTTTGGGCGTTACAGTTGGTATCGTAGGAAGTTTAGTAGCAAACTTGGAAACTATATTTGAAAATGTAGATTAGGAACAAATCCCTAAGGTAGTATTTGAGTATGAACATACAAGAACATTCTATAATTTTGGTAAGGAATAGATTATGTAAATATTTCTAGAAAATACATCCCTTTATGGATATGAGCAGGTAGAGGTGGCTCTAGCACAGATGTACCTAGGAGTAAAAGCTTTGAAAAAGAGTTTTGGGCTTGACCCAGGGTATCCTGGTACACAAAAATGGGCCTTGCTGCACTCTTGGTTACGACACTCCCAGGGGATATGCTTAGGATAATTCATGTTTTCTTTACGAGCCATTATGAAGGATTGAAATATAAATTATTCCTTAGAGAAACCATTTTTCTGATTATGGGATTAGCCATGCATAGAATCTCAATTTATGCTAAGTATTTTGTTAAATTAAGATTATACATTATGAATCTTACCCTAATCTAGTGTGTTCCATTATTTAGAAATAGTTTCTAATAGAAGAAGGGGAATCAATACTCATGGGAAAGGTAGGGATCTCCCCACTGAGCTAGTAAACATAGTCAATGTTGGAGCAGATCAGATCATGAACATATTGGGAAAACATACTCAGGTTTTAAAGAATAACCATTAAAAACCTATGTTGGATGGTTTCATGTGGAAAAAGCCCCCATATTTCAGTGGGACTACTAAGCCAGTGGTTTCTGAGCAATGGATCAAGTCCCTTGAAAAGATATTCATGGAATTAAGATGCAATGAAAATGATAAGGTAGTACTGGCAGTATATTTTCTAAAGAAAGATACTGATCAATTGTAGTCCTTCATTCAGAATACCATAAAGGAAGAAGAAATAGAATATATGTAATGGAGGAATTTTAAGGAAATATTCTTCAAAAAATATTTCCATCATGAGCAACAAACAAAAATGAAGAGGAAATTCCTTTGCTTAAGGAAAAGGGGAGAAGACAGTATTGCAGAGTATGAGGCTACCTTTATTAGGCTAGCTAGGTATGTTATAGATTGCGTACATGACTCGGAAGATAAGATTGATCATTTCTTTGAAGGTATTAATCCAAGTCTTCGAAGGGAACTAGGTTCTCAAACATTTTCATCATATGACGAAATTGTATCAAGTGCCATCAATAAAGATAAGGAATTTGCTAGATCAAATTTGTTAAAGGTAAACCAAGATAGAAAGAGGTACTCTGATAATAAAGGGAAAGGTGAAGCACCAAAGAAGAACAAGGTAATGAAGAAATTACTATTATGTGAGAACTGTGTAAAGAATCATCTCGGGAAATGAATGAAAGGCATTGGAGTTTTCTATGAGTGTTGAGAAAAGGGTCATCTATCTCATGAAGGCAAGTGGAAGAAACAATTTGAAGATGTTCAATGATTAAAATTTAGAGAGAGGGGACACTATGCAAATGAGTGTCCTAAGCACCAAGGAAACATGCCTTAGAAAAATCAAATAGAGAAAGGGAGATCTTATATGATTATAACTGCGAAAGTTGAAGTTCCAAATAATGTGGTGGAAGGTACTTTAATTTTTTTTTAAAACTTACCCAACCCTTTATTCGATTAAGTATCATCACATTCATTTATATCTTCCCATTTTTCCACAAAAATTAGACATGTCCAATTTGATTTAATACATGATTTATCAGTCAAAACTTTTAGGGGATGCATCATTACTACAAAGGCATGTCAACTTATCCCCATCGTGACACAAAAATGTTCTTTAGTTGCTAACCTTATCATTATACCAATGACTGAATATGATATAATTATCGGTATGAATTGGATGTAAAATCATGATTCGAAGATATATTGCAAGAAAAATGAAGTAACAATTTTTGAAAATGGTGTATAATCTCTTATCTTTAGAGCAGAGACCTCGCCATCTAATTATTATCTAGACCCACCCTCAGTAGCTCTGTTAAATGCAATTCCTGGAGAGGAAGAGAACCCAATATCTATGGGTGAGGAAGGAAATATTCAAATTGAAGATGTGCACATAGCGAAAGAATACATTGATGTATTTCTAGAGGATTTACCTGGACATCATCCAGAGCAGGAAGTTGATTTATCTATGGATTTAATTCCTGGTTCAAGACCTATATTAAAGACTCCCTATAGAATGGACACCGTGGAATTAGTGAAGTTAAAGAAATAACTAGATGAATTGAATGAAAATGGATTTATTAAACCCAGTGTTTCTCCATGGGGAGCCCCTGTCCTCTTTGTCAATAAGAAATATGGATCCATGAGGCTATGCATTGATTACAGGGAAATCAATTCTATTATAGTAAATAATAAGTATCATTTTCCCCGAATTGATGATTTCTTTGATCAATTTAATGGAGCTCAGTACTTTTTAAAGATCAACCTTAGATCTGGATATCATCTGCTACATGTGGAGATGGAAGATATTCCTAAGACAACATTTCGAACCAGGTATGGGCATTACGAGTTTAGAGTGATACCTTTTGGACTGACAAATTCACCCTATGTTTTAATGGATTTAATGAATAGATTTTTCAAGGAATATCTTGATAAAATATTTGTGTTATTCATCAATTATATCCTGGTATACTCAAAAATCTATGAAGATCATGAGAATCACTTACAGATTATTCTGAAAACTCTTAGAAGAAACCAATTATATGGGAAGTTTAGAAAGTGAGAATTCTAGATTCAATTATTTTCTTTCTTATGACATATTGTCTTTAAGGATGGAATCCTAGTTAATCCTGAAAAGAAAAAGGTAATCCAATAATGACCCATTCCAACAAACATAACTGAGGTACACAGTTTTATTGGTTTATCAGGTTACTATCGGCATTTCATTCAGAATTTTACCCAACTGGCTAACCCACTAACCAAGCTCACACGTAAAGGAGTTAAGTTTGTGTAGACAAAAGGATGTATATAATGATTTGAGGAATTTAAAATAATATTGGTAAATGCTCAAATTTTGACACTTCCATCTAGAGGTAATGGATTTGTAATATACAGTGATGCATCAAAGAATAGAGTAGGTTGCATCCTTATCGAAAAAGATAGAGTTATTTCTTATGCATCAAGACAGTTGAAGTCTCATGAGAAAAATTATCTAACTCACGATCTTAAGATAGTAGTCAAAATCTTTGCTATGAAAATATGGAGACATTATATCTACAGAGAAACATGTGTGATTTATACAGACTATAAGAGTTTGAAATACATTTTCACGCCGAAAGAACTCAACATGAGGCAAAGGAGATGGATCAAGTTACTCAAAGATTGTGATTGTTCAATACAATACCACTGAGGAAAGGAAAATAAGGTGGTAGATGCATTAAGTAGGAAAGATAATGGACTTCTAACTCAAATGAGGATTGAGAGAGATCCTATATTCAATGATCTACTAAAGATGGATATGGGAATTGTTAAGGAAGGGGAAACATATTTTCTCTTTAAAATGATTGCTAAACCATCTTTAATAGAGAAGATAAAAATCTCTCAATCTAATGATGAGAACCGGTAGAAGAAAATTAATGTTGTCAAGGATGTGAGATTGGAAGATTTCATGTATGAGAAAGGAGTTCTAAAATTTGGGAAGAGGTTATGTGTTCCATCAGTACATGAGATAAAAAGGGAACTATTAGATGACGCTCATAACTCAAATTTCTCAATACACCCGGGTAGCACAAAGATATATAGAGATATTAAGGAACATTTTTGGTCGGATAATATAAAGCAGGAAATTGCTGAATATGTGTCAAGGTGTCTAGTTTGTCAACAAGTGAAGACAGATATACAAAGTCCCAAAGGAGTGATGCAACCTCTACCTATTTCTATGTAGAAGTGGGATAACATTACGATGGATTTTTTCACCAAACTACTGAGGACATCGAGAAGAAATGATGAAATATGGGTAATTGTTGATCGTCTCACAAAATCAACACATTTCCTTCCAATAAGATAGGATTTACCACTTGCACACCAATCAATAATTTATATTAATGAAGTTGTAAGACTTAATGGTGCACCTCTATCAATTGAATCTAATCGAGATCCCTGGTTTACATCAAAATTCTGGAAAATTCTTCAGAAGGATTTGAATACTGAGCTTTGTATGAGTACTGCTTATCACCCTCAAACTGACAGACAGTCTGAAAGGACTATTCAATCTTTGGAAGACATGATGAGATCATGCTATTTGGACTTTCAAGGTATGTGGGATCAATACTTTCCTTTGGTGGAATTTTCATACAACAATAGTTTCCATTATAGTATTCAAATGGCTCCATATGAATCATTATATAGAAAGAGATGTCGAACTTCAACTTCTTGGGATGAATTTGGTGAGAGAAAACTTATAGGACCAGAACTTATTGAAGAGTCCATGGAAAAGTTGAAGAAAATCCAAGCCCATATAAAAGCAGCCCAAATTAGGTATAATAGTTATGTTGAAAACTAGAGAAAGGATTTGGAATTCCAAGTGGGAGATCATGTCTTTCTGGAAGTATCTCCATGGAAGGGTGTCTTAAGGTTTGGTAAGAAGGGGAAACTAAGCCCTAGGTACATAACCGTTTGAAATTTTGGATAGAATAGGAATTGTAGCATAACTTTTAGCAATGCCTCCAAGTCTCTCCAATGTTCATGATGTGTTCTATGTGTCGTTGTTGAAGAAATACATGTCAGACCCAATGCATGTACTCACATATGAAGAAATAGAATTAGAACCTGATTTATCATACTGTGAAGAACCTATCAGGATTCTCGACACAAGGGAGTAGGTATTGTAAAATTGGACAACTCGTCTAATAAAGGTTCTTTACAAAAACCACAATATAGAGGAAGCAACATGGGAACCTGAAGATGTTATTAAGAATAACCAGCCACATCGTTTTAGTGGGATTTATAAATGAAAAAATTTGAGGATGAAGTTTCCGAAGGAGGGAATAATGTAGTACCCCAATCATTTTATGGTATTGTTATCTTAAATACATTCTAGTAATAGCCTATATTTCATGAATCACTGAGCCTATATGGAACAAAACATGGTTACTTATATGAGATATCCATAACATATCCCTAAAACTTATATTTGTCAGCTCTGTGATTTTAATTTTAAAAATCTAACATACACGGTTGTGGTCAAGATGATAATTAGAGTCTGATAGAATTGACGTAATTTTTTGTGAATAGTAACCTACCTTTATGAATAGTAACCTACCCTTATGAATAGTAATATGAATTTTATGAATGGTATCCATGCCCCTGAATGTATAAATGATTTTACACACCTTAAAAATGAAGATGAATATTTTAATTGTTTATATTTTTTGATTAAATAATTATTTTAATTAAATATTTAATTAATCATATTTATAAAATTATTTTTGAAAAATTGACTTCATTTTTGGATTCTACACATCAAAAAATGGTTAGGGTGAATTTTTGGGATTTTTCTGAAATACTTCAATTTTTTATAAATATTAAAATGCGATAATTTATGATAAATGCTAAATACGAAATTTATTGAGTCATTGATGATGATATGCTGATGTAAGCCCAATTGGTTCTAATTCACATGAATATATTACTGTTCTTGGTCATGGAATAATCATTATTGGTTGTCTTGAGAGGAAATAATAAATTAGTGATTATAATAATAAGAAAACTTATCTCCCCTTCACTATATAAACCACCCTCACCCCCACTTCCTCCCACACCACTCAAGCTTCAAGACTTGCCTAAATTCTACCAAATACTCTCCCCAAGCCCTCTCCCCACGTCCAAGACCTTATTTTCTCACTAGAAGGCCAAAAAAAAAAGTCCTTAAGGATATTCTCAAGGAGGAGTACTCAAGAGGTGAACCTTCCTTCTCTTTTCTTTCAATTTCTTTTAAAAAGTTCCATTATTTTGTTCTCCCTTATCACCTCCCCTCATCCATATTCCATAATAATTCAAGTACCTTACATGTACTATATTTTCATTTTTCTAATGGAATATTTCATCATAATATCTCCTTTTCCCCTCCCTTTTTACAATAAATGCAAACACCGTCCGAGATGTGTAAATTTATCACACTCAAGGAAGATATGTTTTCAATTTGCATTAATATCTTCAATACTGGTCATGAAACCTTTTCAATGGTTGAACCAGTTCATAATATATTTATTTTATATTGATTAATGTTATGGAATCCTTAAACATTCATAACATGGAATAATAATACAAAACAAGTTTATTGTGCACAAAACCACCAAGCCAAATCCAAGCGTTTATTTTTAACTCATCGAATGAGTCATCCCCAGGGTATATAAACAGAATAATTATAAGATAATTTATATCTCTTTAATTTCACTAATAATTTATATTAACAAATTCAGGATTTTTAACCACATTTCAAATGAACTTCCATTCATGAATACAAGTAAACCTATCATGAAACGAAGTAATAAAATGCTTCCAAAATAATAAAATTGAATCTCTTAAACCTATAAAAGGGCATTAATGAACTTAATAAGTTTTACCATATCAATTACATGATTATGAGGTTATGTAATTATTAATTTGTAAATCTAAATTTGATTATTTGGTTCGTTAAGAACAAACAAGAACACCTTCGAGTGTAAGGTAAGGGATCCACTCTCTCACTTTTGTTCAAGAATCTCCCCTTTGTTGTGCCCTTTTATTTTTAATTCCCAATGATGGGGTATGTTTTTGAACCTACCCCATACTTACCTTGTATAATATAGATAATTTAATACCCCTTTACCTATCAATAATCCCTCGAAAAAACACTCGTTACCATGCCATAATGTTTGTAAGGGGTTTTCTCATCTCACTTTCAATTCTGTGAGATTTACATTGTTTGCCTCTTATTTCTTATATGTGTTATAGTTTTACTTCCATTTGAAATATATTTTCATGATTCTATTTATATTCATGTTATTCTATGATTAATTTGGTGGTTATTAACTTTTGTTCATATGACTCAATTGATTACAACGTGGAAACAAGATTTCTCTCAATTTTCACTTCATTTTGACTTGCTTAGTATTGTACACCAAATCTATCTTATGTGGTGCACCTAATGCCCATTTGAGATCAATTTTAAATTGAAATTATATTACATTTAAATATCCATATTCTCATATCATAGATATGGTTATTGTCAAAGTTGTATACCATTTTACTTACGGTATTTATTTTGAATGTTGTTTTGATTGTGGAAATATTGATGAATATGTATCCTCTATTCTATACGGATAATGAAAAGTCATGATGATATTATGTTGAATATATGTATAAAGAATGATTTGGATTCAGAGGTGGTTGGGGCTCTCTATATATTCTCGATGCATCCTTAGGTCTCATGAGACAAATCAGTTTGGTGACAAACCCTTGGAGTTTGTTTCCAAATATCAAACAGGTTTCTACCCACATAACTAAACCGTTTTTATGGTATTATGATATCATGTTCTAGATAAATGACGTCCAATTAATAATTATTTTCTTTATTAATTATCAGTTATTACTATCCATGAGGTTTTCACTATGAAAAAAATCTATGGATGTAGTTTCATTCTGATTTTATTAATGGCGTGAGTTTTTCATCTATTCACCATGCCATATTGATTATATCAGATTGATTATGATTCACTTATTATTGTATTCATTCTTCCACTATTTGTAATCCTTACTAAGTGATTGAGCTCACCCCTTTCATTATTTCCTTTCAATAGGTGACAAAGAGTAGATCATTTATTGAGTTCTTTTGGATGCAGTTTTTAATTTTTGTTATGCGTTGTATTTTTTAAACTTTTCCAATGTAATTTGAGTAACATATATGTATCTAGTTTCTTCAAGACTACTAAACTAATCATTCCTTCTAGATTTTCATTTCTTCTAACCATGCCAATATAACAAGTAGTGCACCGACTCCAGTCTAGAGGGGTCAGGGCATTACAAGTGGCATTTATTTATTAAATAAATAGTCATTATTCAGGTCTAGAGAAATATTTTGGTGGAATAAAAGACCAATTTTACAGGTCTAGTGAGAAATAATATATATATTGAAGATCATTAGATTAAATAATATTAAATTTAATACGCAAGTTAAGAACATGTCGAGAAACAATATTATTATTACAGAAATGGGGTTCTATAGAGATTAAATCTATTATCTATACTAAAATTGGCTTCCTCATTGCCTACGTGTCACCATTTCAATGTTCCATGACACCCACCATTCCAAATTCCGCTTCTCCCAATTCCCCATCCCACGACACAATTACATCTCCCCCTCCCGCGCTCCACCTCCATTCCATCGGGTTTCTCCTAGGGTTCCCACCGGCCTCATCCTCTCCGCGAGTCCCCTCTCCTGGTCACCTTCCCGAACATCCTCCGCCTCCACGCCTCCGTCTCCACGTTTCTGCTAGATTTCTCGCTCCCCTCCTCTCCCTGACTCCCCTATCCCTCTCCCTCTCCCGTTCCCGACTCTCCATTTGATGGTTCCCTCCATCTATACCCCTACCCCGCTTGGGCTTCATCTCCACTACGATTAGGGTTCATCATCAACATCCTCAGCTCCGTCGCCAAAACCCCACTACAGTATTTATTCCGCCTTTGTATCTTGGTCTACATCCAGCTAATATGACTCCGAATCCACCACCTCCGGCTCCCCTTCCAACAACACCTCTGTATCCGGCTACTCAGCCTTCATATGCTACACCTCTGGTTCCTCCTCGTGTGGTTTCTTCATGCACGACACCCCGCTATTTCCTCTAGGTGATTTTCCTCTGTCAGGTTCGCCTATGGCTGCTCCGACCCTGCATCCTCCCACTGCAGTTCCTCTCCCTCCAGATCTTTCCTCCCCATCTCCTCCACCTCCTGCTCCTCTATTACTGACAACCTCCTCATGCCTCTTCTCCACATCCCGAAAATACACCCCAGGGTTTGGTCAATATCATAGTTCTACCTCATATTTCATTCTTCTTGTATGATTTCTTCAGTTAGCATTCTTAAACTGAAATTATGAATTATAACATATATGATTTGTTAGTATCAATTTCTATTCTCATTGTTTCTCAAATCATCCTTTGTTTTCAATTTCTATTTGGTTACAACTTATTTAAATATCCACAGATGTTTATAGCTACATAATTTTTTATTAAAATCATCTGCATCACATCTATTCACCTATGTTCTGTACGATATTTTTTCGGGATATGTTCACATATGATCTATTAAAATCTGAACACATATCTTCTATTCAATTTGGATCATATTCCAGTATATAGAACACATTTTACGTTGACCATTATATGTAAGGTATTAATTTCTTTGAGTCTTTATAATTCATTTAATGATTTAACATAATCCTATTACTTCATTTATTCTCAATTTATATATGGGAATCAGTTGGACATGGAGTTTTTCCAAGGGGTGATTGTTTCTAATACATATCATTTTAAATGTTTGGATTATGTTCACAGGTTCCCATATGAAACCATACTGGTTGCAGGCTATGATAATTTTTTGGACTTCCATATTCTTGATATAATGAGCCTCTATGAAATCTTCAAAATGGATTGACATATATGTTTTCACCTAATATGATTTCTAGAAGAGTTGATTTTCCATTATATTTCATTAGGAATTTGAGTATGATCTTATGGGAGAGTAGGATGTGAAGGTAGGTAGATCTGGTCCCCGCATTAGTCATATTGGAGTAATTAAAATTCATGTTGAAGGTAGGTCTCTTTCCATGGATGATGTGAAAATTATATATTCATTTTCTCCTAGTAGTGGAAATGAAGATATTAGTTTTATGTGTATATTTATGGTTATAAACCTATGATTTATATTGATTTTAGGAAGCCACCTACTATTAATGCCTTCATGTCCAAGTAGTCTCCTATTCCACTAATTGAACTAAAATGAATTACCTTGGTAGGCCTCCCTTTGATTTAAGTCATCTGGTATGCTTTCTGTTCCTTTGAAACTCATAAATACAGGTCGGGATTTCCACATCTGTCGGCTCTGATTCCGCTTGCTCCGCCTCTGACTCCTCTGTGCATCTGACAACAACCCTAGGTTGGATTTAATTTTCTTAATTGTTTCTAGATTGCTTATATATATGTGTTTTCTTATACAAGACTATTTTCAGATTTCTTACACATAGGTATTTTCAGATTTTATATTTCAGATTGTTTCCATGTTTATTTCTACAACAAAATAGTCTAACTCTTCTCTGCCCTTGATTAAGTTTGTATATCATTGCATCCTCTTGTGGATTCTATTTATAATAATTTTCATTATGCATCTCTCCCATTCCCAGAATATCCATATAAATTCTTACCTTTTTAAACACCATAAGTTGATTTGTTTCTATTGAACAGACGGAGATGAAGGTTGGAAGCTTCTTTCTAGGTTCTGTTATGAAGAAAAAAAACATTCCCTTTTACCTTGCATCAGTAATAAATTGTGATGTTTTATTATCATGCAATTTGATTACTGTTGTGCCATGCATGGTTCCTGATTACTTAGTTTAATGAAGATTATTGACATAAAAACATCAATCATCCAAAGTTATATTTCATGCCTAGATATATTTTCAAATTAATATCATCAATTTATAATTACTTCAAAAGTTTATTAGAGTTTTTTATGGAAATGAAAACTATATATAGCTTAAATTAAACGAGTGCACCCATTGTAATGATGCTCAAAGCTCAAGTCATTTTCTTTTTCACCCAGGGTACTAATTCTTGGAGAGCAATGTAGGTGGGAATATTATGAAGATCACATAGAAGAAAACCTTCATATATTTAACCAGAGATAAAAAATAGAGAATAAACACAAGCATGGATGATGAGAAGAGAAGAAATTGGAGACAAAAACTCAAGAGTTCCCCAAGGAACTCTTACCCAAGCTGAGCTGGTAGCTAAAACAAATCAGGTATATGTTTTCTTTTTCATCATTATATTATATTTTCATTAGAGTTGACATTGCATAATTTTTTCATTTAGATTTACCTAGCATGATTAATACTGACTACATTTTATCATATAATTTTCCATTTCATAATCTTCAAAATTTTTTACACTAAAAGATCTCAGAAATTCGTTCAAATTATTGACTGAAGTCAATTTTTCATGTAGAAAAATCTACTGACTGAGTTTGATGTTGAATATGTGGTCCAATGAACTATTATATCTTGAGACTCTGAGGCAACAACAATCCATGAACTAAATCCCCGTTTAAAGGAAAATTTCAACAAGAAAACTGAAAACCTTGAATAAAATTTGGTGATGTAATTGCAAGGTATTTTAAAAACATTACTAATTTTTTTATTTTCTAATTACTATTTACATTTTTTACTTCCACTGTAAACTTTACTTTTATTAAATATACACAAAAGATGTATGAACATGTATAAGGAACAAGTACACCCTCTCTAATGAGTAAATCACGTACATGTTATGTATTTACCACTATTTACTCAACATTAGTAACCTGTGCAGGTATCAGATTGCTATCAACCAGCAACCACCACTACTTGTCCACTATAGTGCTGCATGAACCCACTTCTTCAAGGTTTTTACTAGCACAATTTTATAAATTTAGTTCGACTCCAAGTGAGACACTATCTGCTATCAAACTATCCAGTTACTGTAACATTTTTCACCCATATTTTTGCTAAATAAACCATCTGTCCAAACAATTTGTTTTTATTTTCATGTGTTCAATTCAAAATCAGATTTGATGAAACTGTTGTTTCCATTTGAATGTTTCACTGTTTGTATTACATTTTTTATTTGATCTGAATGATAATTCATGTATTTAATTTCTCTATATTGACAATATATTACCATTTTTTTCATATATACCTTCTGATTTTTAATAGAATATTTAATTCTTAGTAACAATAAAAAAATTGTTTCATTACATTTACTACAATGAAATTACATTTTGTTTTCAATGTAGCAGGTAACCCTACATTTTTGCTATACTAACTGACTTCTCTATGTTGTTCTACATAGTATTCCAATGATGTTATTTGAAGTGACATGCTGGTGAACCTATTTAAAATTGGACTTAAGTTTACAAAATATCTTATAGGTTGTTGAATATTAACAGATCTGACAGCTCGTCTACTTCCCCATTACATATCTCTATTCAGGCGAGCTTTAAAACCAACAACACAACACTCTTGAGTTACTTCGAAGACTCAGTTCAGGTTTTTATGCATTCTGAAAGTTCAGTTTCATTTTTATATTTATTATCATGAATTTAAAATTAAAATGAATTAGGTTTTCTTCATTTAGACTAATATAGATAGGAAAATGAATTATCAATATTCATCTATACCTTTTAATTATGACTACAATTACCTTTAGGCTTTCATATTTCAGTATTAGAGGGATTAGCTGTATTCATATTCCATGGTTTACACTGTAGTCTAGACTCAGGCATTCATAAAGGAAATTATTTAATATTTTCCAATTATTTATAATGATACAATTTACTTTTCGTGCTTCATTATTTCATATTATTTTCATGATAATGAACTCTCTATTTTTCCATTGAATTTATTCTAATAAATAAACAAATAGGGTCATTATCTTTGTTAACCATTTGAAGAAACTATCTGTTAGAATTTGATATGTTTTGACTATTCAATTTAATATGTTTATTGATCTATTTTTAGAATGGAAAAAATACCACTATCAACTGGTTATTATTCTACATGAAGTGCATCTATATTTACCAAAAATGGGTGGTTTTTTGAAATCTGTAGGTACATTTTTCTCCATTACTTATAAACTGGTTTTCATTGAAACAAGATGTATGGATTAGTGTTCTTTTGTCACAATGCCACTAAATCACGTAAGGTAACATAAAACAATTTTACTGTAGGAAAATTCCTTACTATTAATTCATGCACGTATATTCTGTATTGGCAGATTGTAGGAGGATAATGGCACAGAGAAATCCATTTTCGAACAAATCTTCATGGGTCACCCTGTAAAATGTATGCTGACCCATTAAGCCATGATGCCCGGTTTGGGGAGGCCAAACCCATCACATTGTCCCTATTTCCAGTCTCATTCTTTTAGGTTTTTTGTCTCTAACACAGGAGGTATGGTGAGGGCCGAGAAATATGTTTTTGTCCCCACCGTCATTCCTAGGTAATTTTTTTAAAACTCTTCCTCATCCTTCTTCTAATTATGGTTAAATTTTGAGAGAAAGGTGCTATAAGTATGAATGTATGATATTATTAGTTTTATTGGGAAGGTGATAACTGTATGAATGATAGTTTCAGTTTTATTGAGATATGGGGTTTATAATGATAGGTTTAATGTATTTTTTTCAGTGTTGGATTTGATTTAGGGGACGGTAATTGTGAATGGACAACAACATGTCCATAAATATACACTAATGAAATAATGGTATCACTAGAGGACTTTTAGTCAGCTTACACTAGAGGCACATACCAAGATGGAGGAAATAATTATTATTGTGGAGTGAAATTTAGTATAGCATGTTATTTTAGTCAACTAGAGAGGCGAACAAAGGGTAATTTGAATAAGAAAACTGAGAAATCAGACTAAGATGTTCAGATGCAATGTCGTGCTAATAATACTTTGGCTATTTAATTAGTTTTCATTCCTTTTTTTCTAAAATCTTATGTGCATTAAATACTGTTCTAGAGTATTCACATTACAATTACCTTATTAGAACATGTATACTGCTCAGTTTTATGGTTTTTATAAGATTTACATACCAAATTTACTTTATACACCAGTTACGAATTTTCTTGGGTATTATTTAGGCCAATACCAATTCCACACAAATGAATTACTGTAGGAAAAGTCATTACTATTAATTCATGTACCTATATTATGTATTTTCATATTTTACCTGTTGAATGTTTTTATATCTGCCGATTGTTGTTTTCAGGATTTCTCATGGTGGAAATTTTCGTATGGGTTTTTAGCAAGTTGATTGTCAGTTTTTCATGTTGGAAGTTTTTTATGCAGGACGGTTTTCATGATGGATGGTTTTCTTGTCATCCTGGATGGTTTTCATGGTGGACGTTTTGGTATTAGTTTTTCTTTCTATATGTTTTCTATTAAGCTGGACGTTACTCATGCTGGAGGTTTTTGATGATGGACATTTTCTTGCAGATTGATTAGCATGGGTTTTTCATGTTAGATGTCATTTAATGCGGTAAGTTTTGTTATATTTGATGTTTTTCATATTGCTGGATGGGTTTCATGTTGGAAGTTACTCATTTTGGAAATTTACCCTTCTACTAATCATTAAATGATTATAGTTTTATTTGATTATTTTCTAATTTTTTTCTATACATGTGAATACATCAATAGGAATTTCAAATGAATGCAGGTAATTTTTCATAAAATTATAGTATACTGAAACTGTGATCTTTACTATTGAGGGGATCATATCTAATGACTTAGTTTGTCAAATTGAATCTTTGTTTAACACTGCATGTCTGAGTGAAGACAATGCTTTGACAGATGTAATCACCTAGAGTATTTATGACATGCATAAGGTGTTATTTTACTATTTAATAACATTTTTTTTCTGTTTTCTAGTCAAGAAAAAAACTGGACAACACCTCACGCACCTATTGAAGATCGAGTCATTTAGTTGTTGGAAGCATAAATAGACATCCATGTTTTCTTTAGTTTTTTTTTTCAATGTATTTGATGGTTTCCACCTACCACTTTATAGTGTATGCATGTCATTTCCGATTTAATGTGAAGGTATCTCTAAAAGTCATTAAATGTGTAGGTTTTATGTCACTGTTATCCAAGATTTGATTTACTCATCTCTGCAATGGACCTTTGAGAGACTATATTGGTAAATATCTCCTTTTTTGGTGCACTCCATTACTGATTTTGTATTATTTAAGAACATATTTAAAGATAACAGAACATGTGTTTTGTACCCCCCCACCCCACCCACATGCATGTCATCGTCTTACTATCAATACATTGACATCCTCTTGTATGGAATGATTTTAATATGCCAAATTTAATCAATCACATGATAAATTCATTGTTAATATGTAAAATATGAACTACATTTAGGAAGACACACTAATGTGTTTATTTTCTTGGGTTCTGATTTGATCATGTGCAATTATATTATAGGATATATTTGTGTTTTGAACTAATATTTTTCAGTTTCTCATTATTTCAGTGCATGTGAAGGGGGTGCATACCCGGATGTGGTGGTTCCTACTTTGAAGATCACACCCACTAATGGACCGGGGTTGACCTATAGGAACTATCCAGCTGCTGACAAGTTAACTACAACACCTATTTGGGGTTATAAACCCAAAAATTCTTCTCCCTTTCATTTAATTTTATTTCCTTTATTTAATTTTCTACTTAATAACAGTTCTTTCCTCTTTTATAGGTTGGAAAAAAACTGGACATCACCTCACGCAGTTGTTGAAGATCAATTCATACTGTTAGAAGCTGAAACAAACATCTAGGTTCCTATTTTTACTTTGATTTCAATGTAGTTTATGGTTTACACATTCCTCTTTTGGTTAGTGGGGAGGGGAGGGGAGGGGCTAGGGAGGTTGGAGGGGAGGGGAAGGGAGGGAAGGGGAGGATGAGGGAAGGGGGGAGGGGGAGGGGGCTGATGGGGGAAGAGGTTGGGTAGGTAGGAGGGGAGGGGAGTGGAGGGGAGGGTAGGATTAGGGAAGGGAAGAGGGGGCTCAACAGGTTGGAGGGGAGGGGAGGGTAGGGGAGGATGAGGGTAGGGGGAGGGGCTGGGCAGGTTGGAGAGGAGGGGAGGGGAGGGAAGGGGAGGGGAGGATGAGGGAAGGGGTGATGGATGAGGGTGGGGGAGCTAGGCAGGGGCTGGGGCAGGGGCAGCGGTAGGGGCAGGGGGAGGGGGGAGTTGGGCAGGTGGAGGGGGGGGGGGGAGCTGTGCAGGGGCTGGGGGGGAGCTTGGCAGGGGGAGGGGGGGAGCTGGGCAGTGGCAGTGGGAGGGGGGGTGCTCAGCAGGGGATGGGGGAGGTGGGGGAGCTGGGCAGAGGTAGGGGGCGAGCTTTGTAGGGCCAGGGGGAGGGGAAGGGAGGGGGGAGCTGGGCAGGGGCAGGGGGAGGGGGGTAGCTGGACAGAGGCAGGAGGAGGGGGGAGCTGGGCAGGGGGAGGGGGGTTGGGCAGGGGCCAGTGGAGGGAGGGATCTGGGCAGTGGGAGAGGGCTGGGTAGAGGGACGGGGAGGGGGATGGGCAGGGGGATGGGGAGGGGGATGGGCATGGGAAGGGGGGCTAGGCAGGGGGAGGGGGGCTGGGCAGAGGGGAGGGGGAAGGGGAGGGGTTATATTTTATTCCTTTTCATTTAGTCATATAAGTTTCCTACTGTTATAACGATTTATTAGAAGTTTCTCTTTCTGTTTAAATTTTACCTACCACTATCTTGTCTTTCTAACATATCGTTTTGTTTTCCCTAGGTTTGCATCTCGGTTGTGGTGGTGCTTCCCAGTTTTGGTCGTGGATGATTATTGAGGTATACCAAATATTTACTCCTGCTCTTGCATCTGTCTTCACTGTTTAAAGATTCATGAATAACTATCCTAGTAATTAATTGTAACTGATTTGGATATCTCTTTATGTGGTTCATTTTTTTAAATCTAGTCATCTTTCCACTGCTTTTCGAAGGGCACGTTTTAGTGGGGGTGGCCAGGGGGAGGGGCTGGGCAGGGGCAAGGGGGAAGGATGGAGCTGGGCAGGGGAGGGTGGGGGGAGCTGGGCAGGGGCTGGGGCAGGGGCTTGGGTAGGGGATGGGGCTGGGGCTGGGGCTGGGGCTGGGGCAGGGGGAGGGGGGAGGTGGGAAGGTGGAGGGGCGGAGCTAGACAGGGGCTAGGGGTAGCTGGGCAGGTGGAGGGGGGAGCTGGGTAGGGGTAGTGGGAGGGGGGGGGGAGCTCAGCAGAGGCGGGGGCTGGGTGAGGTGGGGGAGCTGGGCAGAGGGAGGGGCGGGCTTTACAGGGCCAGGGGGATGGGAGGGGGGGAGCTGGGAAGGGGGAGGGGGTAGCTGGACAGAGGCAGGAGGGGGGGGGGTGGGCAGGGGGAGGGGGGCTGGGCAGGGGCCAGTGGAGGGAGGGAGCTGGGCAGTGGGAGGGGGCTGGGCAGGCGGACAGGGAGGGGGATGGGCATGGGAAGGGGGGCTGGGCAGGGGGAGTGGGGCTGGGCAGGGGGAGTGGGGCTGGGCAGAGGGGAGGGGCTGGGCAGGGGCAAGGGGCGGGGGGGATGGGCAGGGGCAAGGGGCGGGGGGGATGGAGCTGGGCAGGGGGAGGGGGGGAGCTGGTCATGGGGCTGGGCAAGGGGAGGGGGCTGGGCAGGGGGAGGGGGTGCTGGGAATAGGGGAAGGGGAGGGGTAGGGCTATGAGAGTTTGTCATATTTATAGTAGTAATTTTTTAGTTCAATTTCTTTCAACAGATTTGTAAATTTCACACCTTCTGAACTTCACCTCCCCCATTCGAGCATCTTCTATTTTCGTTGTCTTTAGTCTTAACTCCATTTTCTTCCATCATGAGTAACCCACTAACATCATTATGGTGTTAAATGTTTTAATACATTTCATAATTTTATTTCCATTTTCAGGTGGCTATCTTCAAATAATGGTTTGGAGCAAGTCCATGATTCACAAATAGGATGACAACACCTCTACAGTTGAACTTCTCTTCAAAACAATGGCTGGGAAATCCATGTTTTCATTCTGCTCATTTTTTATTATTTTCATTTTGCTGGACTGATTTCCATTATTTTTTGTTCTCTAGGTTTTCTAAACTTACCATATTTATTTCAGTCATTTTCACATTTTTCGGTTTTATTTTTCCAATCACCATCTTATGTTGGATTTGACTTTCACTCTTTAGTCAGTATTATTGTTTCTTCTCAACTTTTATAAATACAAATTCTTTTTAAAAGTAAAACCATTAATCAAGCCCTTCAGTTTTTCGTCAACATTATTTTTTCTTCTCAACAATTATAATTATTAATTCTTATTAAAAGAATAATCATTAATAGAATAAGTCGTGCTATTGCACGGGCAAGTACTAGTTAATATTAAAGGGAACTTACTCAATTATTTATTTCTAACCCTAGTTCTATATAAACCCAATTATATTATTTTTCCAATATATATGATACATTTTTTGGGCATAACGACATCCAGAGATAATTCTCTCTAGCCTTAGAGTGATATGTCTCCATGAATACTCCTATGAATAGAGTGCAATATTTCTCCACCTTTAACTATCGAGCCTAGAGAGATCAAGGAGAATAATTTGGAAGTGATTATCATGGCAATTTATAGATAATGATTCAAGCCATAGGATTTACCGTATTAGAACCCGAAAATTCCTACAACGATGTTCATAGATTCAGGGAGCACATGTGGATCTCGACTAAAGGGAATCTAATCA
The DNA here is from genome assembly GCA_963277665.1 of Viscum album. Taxonomy (NCBI): domain Eukaryota; kingdom Viridiplantae; phylum Streptophyta; class Magnoliopsida; order Santalales; family Viscaceae; genus Viscum; species Viscum album. The sequence goes on from OY728129.1 coordinate 243,026,962, forward strand.
TGATTCCAATAATGAAATGATGGTATGACATAGACCCATTTTTATATCCATCAATGAAAAAATAATTTCATATTATGTAATTATTTAACTGATTAAATTAATTTTAAATGATATATTATAACCCTAATCTTCGGTTCCAAAGTTTACACATTTTATATATTTTTTAATTCAATTTCATTGATCACAATGTTTATCATCATGTAAATATCAGATTATCCATTGATAATGAAAAAAATAAATGTTGGGCATGACCCATCTGATACTTCCACTAAATCTGGAACCTATAGAAATTATGAAATGATTATGAATCCTAATTCCTTTCCACGTGTTATAATATGATGATATATTTATGAAATCCATTTCATTTCATGGGTTATGATATAATGAGTTTTTTTATCATCTTGTGGAACACATACATATGATTTTAATTATGCAATGGGTGGGACCTATATCACCCTACAATTCATTGGGTAAATATTTATATCTCATGAAATAGATAAAATTGAAATGGGGAGTTAACACGGTTCAGTAAGTGACTTTGTAGCTATATTAGTATTGGGAGTGAACCTTCACTACTATGATGGTTTGGGGAGTGAACACATTCCAATATGAAATCCTTGGAAGTGAGCCTTGACTACAATGGAAATGATTTTCTTTTATTATGTGTATGCCAAAATTTAATGTATTATTTCAATGTTATGCTCTCATGGATCATGTTATTTGATCCCCTTATTATTCATGTCTTATAAACTTCTAATATTTATTCCATGACTTAAGATTATAATCAATTATATGTAAGGTTTTTTTTTCAAATGATATGATCATTTTATCAGATCCTTATGTTCATGTAATGCTTACATTTTTCTATTGATTACCCTTAATGAGTATTCGAGATCACCCTTTAATATGTTTCCTTTCCCCAGGTAATCTGGAAAGTTTTTAAGTAGGGTATTTTTTGTGAATAATGAAAAAGAGGAAGATATTTATGGGAGATATTGAAGATCTTTCACTAAATTAGAAGATTGTGTACCTAGTATCTAGAGACACTAAACTATTGTGGTGCTTAGGTGTCTATTTTTGTAATGTATTGAATATTAATCTAAAAAAATGTAATGTCTATGTATGAAAATATTGGTTCACTATAGTTAGTATCAGAGAGTAGTTTTAGTTATCATTTGGAAACTAGGATAATAAAACTTTAGTGATATCCTTAAGGAAATGAATAAGGATAAGTCTAAGGATGAGTCAGCCTATAGGAAAACTTCTTGTAATATTGTTCAAGGATAGAGCGAGTGGTTTCTAAGAAATTATATCCCAATATAGATACTACAATTGTATTTGGATATAGAAATGAGGTACCTAGGGGTAATTTCTTCGAAAAGGTCACACTGAGCTGGTCTCAATCACCCCCTTGTGAAAGAAAATGGGCCTTGCTACACAACTAGTCTCACAATATGATTTTTGGTTTTAGTAAATTGGGAGAACTCTAAAGAAACAGGTTAAGATTGAATGTGATAGATAAATTAATGATTAGAATCCAATTGGGATGATGACTGGAGTGAAGGATATTTTTATTATTCCTAATAAGTTATCAAAAAACATGTTGAAAAATGTGCACCTTAACCAAATATCAGACTCACCAAAGAAGATAAGGATAGAGTTTGATGAGAGTTAGGGTAGTGGATACCATCAAGGAAATAATTTTAGTTTTCTATATATTGAGAATGTTGAAAGAAGAACGCAAGGGAATGTCTCATAGTGACAATAATATGTTTTCTGTGTGGAAAAGGACATAAATAAAGTAACTGTAAAGGAAAAATGAAAATTTCATGGATGATAATATTACTCTCCATAAGGTACCATTGACTATTTAATGTTTTAAATGTGGAAATTATGTGAATTATTAAAATTTATGTCCTAAGTGGAAAGCTCTTGAAGAGAATCAGTAAGATTGTATAAGTAATTATTTTTTTATGATGAAGAGACTAAGACATATGAAGGGAAAGAGGTATTATGGAATAAGACGATGAATCGAAATTAATGGTTTGTGAAAGAAGTTGTATAATTGAACTATTAATGTATTGTAATTCAAGTATTATGTTACATGAATAATGAAATATATAAGGATTATTCAATATAAATTTTTCATTAAGGATTTTCAATAATATGTTGGATGGTACTGATGACCTTGAAAATTGATTTAATGGAATGGTGATATTCTTATTAAAGATAAGATTACCCTTAATAGGTTTCAGATGTTTAGATAATGATGTTGGGAGAAATAGGTGTTCGATATGAATAAGTAAATTGGATAGTACTGATTAACATGGAATAGATTAATTATTTTTGGAAACACTAGTTTATGCTATCATTTATGGAGTTTATAGCATTTTTTAATTTAATTAATATATCAAATGATCTATGGTTTTATTCATAGAATGAAGAAATATGCATGTTTTCATTGATTTTTTGGTAATTCAGGTTATTACAAATATTTAGAAGATTATATGACCATGGTATCCATATATATCTATGTGACCCTTAAGATATGTTTAATGATATTTCAAGGATAAATGCTGTGTTTGGGAAATATAGTGACATTGTTTATAAATTTTTAGTTTTGGAAGGGACATGAGCTTAACCATTTATGAAATAATTTAAGTTTAATTTTGGATGAGGTTTTAGGGATTAACATATTACATCACTGTAAAAATATTTATCCACATTGAATAAACAATGTTAATCTTTTTTTAAATAGAGATAGAAGGAATGAATTATCATTCTTTTATGGATATTATTTAGTGATTCAGACATGAAAAATTCATCTCTTAAAGTAAGATATGAAGTGGAAATTGATCAAGGTACAACTAAGGGATGAAATTTTTTCTATGAAATAAAGTGGTATAAATATATTAAATTTTTACATGTTCTTAGTCTATACGGAAAAGAACCCCCAAACATTATAAAAAGGATAATGAAATTTTTTTTCTTCTTTTTATCATCTTTTTTTATGGTATTATTGACCTTTTTCATGCTTAGTTGAATTATGGTTTTGTGGTTGTTGACCTTCTCTGGATCACATATTTTCTTTTGATCAATTATATATATAACTCCCTATAACTATTTACACTTTCCTTCCATGAACATATATTCTATTTGAATATATGTTGTCGAATTTGGAATCCTAGTATGTGATATTCCAGATGACTTTCACACATCCCATTATCTTTTTCAAGGGCATGTTTTATTAACCCCTTTTTAGATGTAGGTTTCTATGAAGGAATTTTGAAATGGTAAACCTTTGATGACTTAAATGAATTTTGATGGAAAAATTGATTTTTAAAGGGGGTAAAAAATGTTCACCCTGATATTCCATGACATATTTTCTCAAATTAATTTAATTTTTTTGATATTTTACGTTAGATGCAACATTGAGTTTATCTTGCGTTACACACAACACTATGTTTAAATGAAACATGTCATATTATTAAAATATTATTATATGATAGAGATCACCCAGCCATTAGAATGAAGGGTATGAATAGGATGAAATAAATTATGAAAATATACACTTTACACATTTATATAAAATTACTTCTTTAGTAAAAAATTAATTATAAATAAAAACAAAAAAATATTTTACAATATAAGAAATCTATTTCTAAATTTTTGTATGAAAAAACACGTTTAACCTCAATAAATTAAAAAATAATAATTTTTATGAATTATTATAATAAAATTTATATATTATATATTTAATCATTTTTTTAATTTTATTCTTATGTGTTTTCTAGACAATAGATATAAATAAATCAAATTTTATACTTAAAACTATGTTTTTCTAAAAAGAAGTTTAGTTACCTTTTTATACACTTTTTTTAAAATAAACTTTGAAACTTTTCAGAAATCTATGTAAAAAAATAAAGATAATTTTTGAAATAATTATGTAAAAATTATCTTAGGGGGAAATTTTGAAATTTTTTAGAAAAAATTAATGTTACGTTAAATAGTGAAAATACTGAATTTTAATTAAAAATTTCCTTTTTGTTTAAATTATTTAAAATGGTAAGTTATATTTTAAAGTTATTTTGAATTAAAATAAGATAAATTTTTTATATAATAATATAACATAGGTCATTGGTATCATTTTAATATTGAATTTTGATATAAAAACCTTTTAAATTTTGGAACATTTTCTCTTTGAAAACCGCTTTCTCATCGTGTCTATGAGATTAATATTAAATTAATATTTTACATTTCTATGAATGAAATTTGTAAAAATTTATTCCCCATTTGGAATAAGAATAATATATTTTATATAATAATTTCAAATTATTTTTTTCCATAATGAATATGGAAAATAGAAAAAATTATTTACCGCATCTAAGGTAGAAATGGGTCTATCTGGGGTTTACCTAAAATGATAAGGGTTAGAATGACCTAAATACTTTTATAAAATATATTTTATGTCCATATTTAAACCCTATAATGTTTATGGATATATGATAATCCATTTTGGACCCTTTGGCATGTGAATAACATGGGTAGGCCCTTTTCTTTACAAACAATTATAGGTGTGTTACTCACCTCGCTTATAAAATCCCACCCCTCTTCCCTCTTCATAAAACCTTAAAAACCTTTTTTTGGAATATAAATACCCAAATACCTCCCCAAATCTCCTTATATAATCCTAAAATCTTTATTGTTTGAATAAAACCACCCTATAAAGGCTTTTGGTGAAAACCAAAAGAGGATACTCGGAGAAGAGGTAGCGTTCTTCAACAGAAATTTCTATTTTATTTCTTCCTCCAACTCCTTAAATTATTATTAAAACACGATGATAAATTAACATAATAATTTTAAATATAATTATATGTTTTAATATTAATTTAATTATCTATAAAAATTTCCAATTTAATCAAATGGGATGAGACATCATCATTGATGTATACGGAAGACTACCGCCTCGCGAACCGATGTCTTTTTTTCCCATTAACACCTCTCACAGTTGGGTATGAAAATGAATATAAAGTATATTAATTATATTTGTAAAATAATTATACCCCTGTATTAATTATATTATATATATGTTTTTTTAATTTCTATTACTTAGTGGGTATGATAATGTCTCTTGAGTGTACATCGGACTACCTTCTCACAAAATGATGTGATTATTCTTTAACTAACGCTTTACATGAAAGGTTATGAGGACAATGTTAATGAATTTATGTGATATAAATGAAATAGTTATTATATTCATAACATATTTATCATTATGAAAATATAATACCTCATTTTATTTTTTACCTTTCCACTCACTGAAAGATTATAATGTTATTTGAGTACATGTGGACCACCACCTTCAAAAAGCGATATGCCCGTCTTTTCATCACCACAACAAATGGATTATATGTATAAGTATATTAAAGTAAGTAATATTGTATTGATGATATTATTATAATTATTTTTATAAAAAATATTACTTTACTTCTTTCCATAAAAATCTTTGAAAAATGAAAATGTTACTTATGCGTACGTACGACCTATCGTCTCCATGATCGTAACATACTTCATTTATCAAAAAATATTTAATGATGGATATTAAAAGTATAATTTACTTATAAATATTAAAATTATTTCATGATTATTATTATGGATATGATTTAACCTTTAAAAAATTAAGAAACTGAAAATAATAAATAAAAACATATATGAAAAATAATGTGGTTATTACCCGAAATGTGATTTTAACTAGGAATTGATGATCAACAGGTAATGAATGGTCATAATTAAATCATATATTATATAATATATATAATTATGTTTTTATAATATATTTATAATAATATTATGTTTATTATACATGATGTTTGAATATGTAAAAAGTAAGTAGTTGGGGTTTGGCTTAGTGGTAAGCACCCCTTAATTCTACACGAAAAATGGGGGTTCAAAACCCATTGGGCGTAGGGTGTTGTAGAAGTACTGTAGTAGCAAAGACACTGTATCAACAGTGGACACTGTAGCCGTGACAGGTCACTGTATTAGTGGATGGGTACTGTAGAAGTGACGGGTACTATGCAGTGCTGTAACAGTGTGGGTATTGTAGTAGTACTATTCACAGAATGGGTCTTGGGCCAAAAAAGGGCCTACGAGCCATGTAATGGGATAAATTCTCACTGGACCCTCGGTCTATGTAATGAGTCTCCCTCTACCCTAGGTATTTACTTTGCTTTAAAAACAAATGAGGCTTCATCCCCAACCATTAAAAAAATGTACAATGTAAGTCGAGACTTAAGGTAAGGGATTTCTAGTCTCCCTTTTATTTCAGGGAGACATATGAAAATTTTCCATTCATTTATTTTGTGTGGTTAATATACTACCTATTTAACATGTTATATCATTATTCTAATTATTTTAATTTTATATAACGTTTATTTTGATTTTATTCTTTATTTAGTATTATGATTCAAAAGATTACTAAAGCGGCAAGGTATTTCCATCACACCTTTATTTTATTTGATACACACGACAAATTGACCAAATTTTTATTTTATGTGGTGTAAATAATTTACAAGAATGTACTTTATGATTATTATAATTAATTTTATCAGAATTTACATATCCATTTAATTACCTCTCTTTCATGGGGTTTACAATTGAAATGTTATTAAATAGGTAAGATATTTTTTCCTCAATTTTTCTTCTTTGATCCATATGTTATGTTACAAACCTATATTATTTCATGAGCTGTATATAAAGTCCCTTTGACATGTAATATAATGAATTTTTTTATTCTCATGATATTATATGTTTCATTTAATATTATTCTTTCATGGGAATTAATATTAAAATTTACCAAAGTGGTAGGTGTTTTATGATACAATCTCATCATTTAGAAAGATTGTTCATGATTATGCTTCCAATGATGAAATATTATTAAAATCATATCATGAAACTAATGGATTTTATTTTCCTATATTAATTTATTAATAATACATGATTTATATTCATTTTCCTCCCGTTATGTACTCAAGAGTCCAAAATAATGTTTTCAATAAAAATCATATTTATTTCTGTATACAGTCAAAATCCCATTTCCCTTGACAAACTATATTTTCTAAAAATGTTTTTAAAATTCATGAAATGATATATTAAACACTTTTTACAAATTTTTTATTTTTTACAATAAATGTTTTGAAAATTATATTCATTCCATTTTTCAAACAATGACTATTTGGATTTTACCCAATATGTGGAAGAAATATTTCTTTTAACATGTATATAATTTCTCGTAGTTGTTACCATTATTTTATTTGAATATTAATTTATAAGTTTATACGTTTATTTTTAGAGAAAATTTTTTATAAATTTTTTATGATTTTTTATTTTTAAAAAGTGATTTTGAAAGAAAAATTATTTTTATCAAAAAAATTTCAAAGTGTCGTTTCAAAATAATTCTCCATATAAGATAAAATAATTTGATGTAACTTATGATTTAATAGGGATATGAACCAAGGATACCATTTTTTTCTTCATCGAAATTATTTATGATGAAAAGATATTTAGGAAAACTATTTCTCTTCCACTGGTTATACTATTAAATTAATACAAAATGTCATCCTTTTTCTATAAGTTATACCCTGATAGAATTATTATGAACCCCATTTCTCTTCCATGGATTATACCAGGGGAAATACTTATGAAACCCACTGATTTTCACAGGTTAGGATATTATGAAATAATGAAATGATTATGTAACCTATATCTTTTCCATAGGTAATGATATGATGAAATTTTTATGAAACCCATTTCATTTCATGTGTTATGATACGATGAATATTTTATGATATTATAGAACACATATGTATGATTTTTATTATATGAATGGGGGAACTATATCTCCCTCAAATGCATTGGGTAAATATTTATATCCTTTCAGATAGACAAGAATATAATAGAGAGTGAACCCTACTGTGTAAGGGACTTTTTCTTATATGATTGCCTTTAGAGTAAATGTTGACTACTATGATGGTTTCGGGAGTGAACCTATCACACTATGAAAGCCTTGTAAGTGAGTCTTGAGTACTATAGAAATTATTTTCTATTCTTCTATGTAAGACATAATTTTATGCCTTATTTCAATGTTATACTCTCATGAATCATCATATTTTAATCTATTATTGTTAATGTATTATGAACTTCCAATATTTATTCCCCGACTCAAGATTAAGATCTTTGATATGGAGGGTATTGTTTTCAAATTTTATGTTCATGTTTTCATACCCTTATGTTCATGTTATGCTTATGTATCTACCTTGTTTACCCTTACTGATCACCTGAGATAACCCTTTATTATGTTTCCTTTCCCCAAGTTATGATGAAAGATTTTAAGTAATGTATATTTTTGAAGAATACTAATGGTGATGATATTTGTAGGAGGTGTTGAAGATATTTCACCAAATTAGAGGATTGTGTACGTAGTATATGAATACACTAAACTATTGTGGTTCACATGCATGCGTTGGTTTAATGTATTTAATAATCATATAAAAATATGTAAAATATATTTATGAAAATGATGTGCTACTATATAGAATCTTCTCCCTAATAGGAACTATAGGGACTGAAGTACCTGGGGTACATGAGTTTGGTTGTTGCACAGATGTTGAAGGCATATTTACAGTTGGATTAGACCATTTTGGATTTCCTAGTTGTCTACAATTAATATATTGTTTCATCCCTTACATTCAATCTTCCCAAATGATTGATCATGGAAGAATTTGTGTGAACGTTTGGCCATTTCCCTTATCTTACTATTCTTTATGAAGAGATATTCTATAAGTATCATCAACATAAATGACCCTTGTATGGATTGGGTTGGGATATTGGTTTCAACCACAACTGCATCATCCCCTACCTCCCTAGCTTCTGTGATCTCTACATATTGTTTCCCAGCTTGGAATATAGAATTCAAGCATGTAATCCTTCTAATCATTAGAGAATGAATCTGTTAAGTTAATGAACATAATGAAGCTGAAAAATAATTCTACATCTAATGATTATTCTATTTAGCGGGATGATTCTCTCAGTACCATTTTTTAGGACAACACCTATTGTACCATTTTATGGAGAGGTTCTTGTACTTTTGTGGTTGAAGGAATTAAGTTATATATAGTTAAGGACATATTTTGCCTCATTATATGTTCATGCTCCATTATTTTTTCTTCTTTTCCATCCATTTTTTTCTTAGTAGACTAGTCTTTGGAGGGATTTTGTTTTGACATAGTCAGCTATTCCATAGAAGAAGTTACTGGGTCACAATTTTTTGTTTTAACTATGATTAGATGATAAAATGAGTCTAATTGATTGTTTTTAGTCATTCAATCACTAAAATTTTGTGCATTATTGTGGGTAACTTCTTCCCATTCACTTTATTCCTTAGAAATGGTGGTGAAGACACACGATAAATATTCTTATGGTTTTTATAGCTTTAATATTCCAAAATCAATAATATTTTGTAGGAAATATTTTAAAATGAAACAGTCTTGAATGGTGTTCCTTAGTGTTCGATGATAAGAGAAATAACCTAGGTGGCCTTCAAGTTCAAAATTCACAGGTATATTGATATCCAACAATTTTAGCAAGTTATTTTCCCAAGATGAAAAAAAGTAACTGGATAGAAGGAATAAAATTTCTTATTCTAATTCTAAAACTTTGAATGTTTATTTTTACTTCTCTCATCATAATGAAGATACTATTACTAACGTTTACAGTCCGGAGGAGGTTCCCCATGAGGAGGTGCAGGCTTTGGAGTTGGTTTCAGCATCGAGGATGGTTTTAAAGTAATGATTTTAGTTTCTACTCTACCCATCCCCTACCCATGATAAGATGGAATAGTATGGGAGTTAGGCTTGGTTCCCAAAATATAATCTTCCAACCTTTGTGTTACTACTGCAAGATCCCAAGGGAAACCTGGAAACATTACTTGGTTAAGTAGTGTTCATAGTTCGTTATGGATATTCTCAATGAAAATACCCAAAACAAATTATTATGGAATATATAACTTCAAGGAATTATTTGGTAATTTTTTTAAAGGTACGAACATTTGGATTTTTTAGATGAGTACGCATAAACAACATGTCAATCCTACGTGCGATGTTGTCAAAATGACTTGGTAAAAAGTTTTTAAATGTAAAAAATTCATTGAAAATGTGTATCATTGGGTCAAAACCAAGAAAATGACATCATATTTTTAGGAAATCAGAGGAAAATGAATATATATTGATTTTGAAATGTAAGAACTGAAAAAATTTCATTATGATTTACAGTTTTCCCGGGATTCTTGTAAATACATTTTTTGTTTTTTAAAATACTAAAACATGCAGTTAATAGTTAAAAACGTAGATAATGACCTTATATTAAAGTTAAATAACAGTAAAGTCATCATTGAGTTATTTTAGATGTGTACTCAAATAAAACTCATCAATTCGACATTTGGTTTTATTGGAATGACCCAGTAAAAAGTTTTTAAAGGTACCAAAACCATTACAAATTCATGTGTGTGGGGGGGGGGTCAAAACTTGAAAAAGGACATCAAATTTTCATGGAATCAGAGGAAAAATACTATAGATATATTTTTGAAATGTAAGAACTGATGTCGATTCCTTCCAAGTTATAGATTTTCTAGGATGTAAGAAAAAACATTTATAGTGTTTTAAAACATCAAAATGTGTGTGTAATAGTAAAACCCATAGTGAAAAACCTCAGGTTGATGTGAAGTCATGAGAAAGACTCTATTGATTTATTTTTGAATATATGGAATGATTTCAAATCAAAATCCTTATTTTTTTATTAATTAAATTACAAGAACACCACACATCGATTTAAAAATTAATTAGAATCCTATATATTCATCCCTTTTCAGTTTCAAGTGTTCAATCATGACATTAGTTGGTACTTTTTTGTTTAATTTTTTTTCATGATATGTTATATTTTATGTTAAAATTTATTTTGTTTGATTTAAAAAATAACAAATTCTATGTGCCACATTATTAATATATTATGTGTTATTTCTCTTTTTCATTCCATTTTTTAAATGTTCTTGTTTTTATTATAGCTGATAGACTCCTAAAAAATGTAGGTTCTGAGCACAACAGAAGCACATTGGTGGGTTTTCCCAATATTAATTTTAGTGTTAAACAACGTTCAATCTGAGATCCGTCACGATAATAAAATGCCAGATCTTTGGAATTGAACAAAGAATGAAAAGAAAGAGAAGGGTCCTGGGACCATCGAGAGGATCATCATATGTTGGTTATAATTAATTTAATTAATTTAAAAGAATTACCTTGATGGAATTCTTTCATCATTGATGTTTTTCAATCACGTTTCGATGTGATTCATCATTGCATCACAGAAGCCAAGTGTAGACTTCCTCGAGTGGTGATCCACAAGTGCACCACGTATCTCTGGACGTCACCAAAGGAATCTTCGGGTGATAGCATAGATAAACCTTTGCTTGCGTTTTCCACCTTAGATTGCCTTGATCCGATGGAGGGGGATCTCTCTCGGTATTGGGAGCGTTCTTGGAGGAAGGAGTTTGTTTCCTCTGGAAGTGGGGATGACCTAGTTTGTTTAAGGTTCAAACATTCCAATCAGTTTATAACGGGTTTATTATTAGAACCAGAAATATCCAATGATTTTATATCCATTTGGACCTACTTTCCAAAGGTAGGTGCTCATTAGTTGTGGAATGATGAGGATTAAGAATTTTCATTGGTCAAGAGGATCAGAGGTCGAACTCATCACACCTTTTTGGGGGGAATTATTGTCTACTCCGAGACTGTCTTTATAGATTTAAGTTATGTTCACGAATCCTTATTAAATTAACAAGTATGAAAATGAGCTTTACGTTAGATTTGAAAATCAATGATTGATATGTATGAGATTTAGAGAATATTTTATATGTATTTTAGGTTCTTCATTGATAGAGAATCATCTGCATTTGTTTAGAGGTTATTAGTAAATGGTATCCTTGAACACATTATATAGAAATCTCTTGTCATTCTAATAACAATACTGGTTTTAAATCCACTTAGTGGGGCACTTGAAGTTTATTGTTGTTCAGAAAAACATGGATTATTTTAAAGTTGGTATCGTACCCGAAGATGGGATACCTGCGTATCCTTGTTTAGAAAAGGAATCAGAACCCACATATTTCGGGAATTAAGATATAGTTTAACGTCATATGGGATAAGTGAGAATTAATGGGTGATAGGATTGAACCTTTATAAAGGTTTCCTACGTACTCTACTTTTAAGGTAGAGATCAATGTCCATGTAGTGTGATTAAGAATTGTGGGGCTTACGTATGATTAACGACCCAAAGAGATGTGTCGTGGTTACTTTTACACTCTAAGCTCATGTGAGTCATGCTCGGCGTGAGAAACAAGAGGTATCAGTAAACCTAACAATTTGTGCCACGAAAGATACAGTCACAAGGAATGATGTGGGGCTTACGTACATATGACTTCCCAGATAGATGAATATCGGGACTTACATCAGGGGAGAAGCCCATGAATAAGGTCCATAAAGGTATATGTGCTTTTTGGAGATTTGGATACTTAACTTAGGACTTAATCCTGAGAAGGATTCCCAAGTTAGAGGGGATTTATGGTTGGGTTTTATTCCTGAGAAGGAAGCCCAAATCAAAATAAATTAAGACTAGTTGAGAGAAATTATGACTGGGGGTTATTCTTGATAAGGAGGCCCAGGTTAAAGGGACTTGAGAACTGGGGATTACTCCCGAGAAGGAGGCCCAGGTTAAGGGGAATTATGATTGGTGCTTATTCTTGAAAAGGAGGTCCAGGTTAAGGGAATTTGGAATTTGGGGCTTACTTCTAAGGAGAATGCCCATATTAAGGAAATTCAAGATTGGGGCTCACTCTTGAGGAAGATTCCCAAGTTAAGGAAAATTATGATTGGGGATTACTCCTGAGGAGGATGCCCAAGTTAAGGAAAATTATGATTGGGGATTACTCCTGAGAAGGATTCCGATGTTAAGGAAAATTATGATTGGGGCTCACTTTTGAGGAGGATTCCTAGGTTAAGGAAAATTATGATTGGGGATTACTCCTGAGGAGGATTCCCAAGTTAAGGAAAATTATGATTCGGGCTTACTCTTGAGTAGGATGCCCAAGTTAAGGAAAATTATGATTGGGGATTACTCTTGAGGAGGATGCCCGAGTTAAGGAAAATTATGATTGGGGCTTACTCCTGAGGAGGATACCCATATTAATGATCTTCTCATATTAAAGGATGAGGTTGAATGAATGAAATATCTAACTTTAGTGATATAAAGATATGTAAATCACTAGGTTTTGAGAGATGTTCCACATAATTCCTTTAAAATAAGGAATCCAACAAAGGAACCATGCCATAAATGAATTTGAAGAGGGTTTTGAAGGCTAAATCTTGAAGAGAAGTGGTTGATTTAAAGAAAAGAGTTGAATAGGCAGGAGGGGCACCCAAAAAAATGCAGGCGCGCCAGTCCTGTTTGGGCACGCAAGTCCTGGTCGCGCAAGTATACTTCTACGACACATGTGTACTAGCGCGACGGTCAACCCATAGGGTAATACTTGGGCGAGACTTGGCTCAATCCCTTAGTATTATCCCTAAAGGCTTCCAAAAGAGTGGCACACAGGTTTTGTTGATAGGATAAGGTGGCATACAAGTGTATTCATTTCCCTTAAGGGTTAGACACTTAGGCGCACAAGTGTTGATGAGTTTAAACAATTAGGTCTTATTACCCCTCTTTAGATCTTCCATTCTAGGTAATAAATTACCTTAGAACTATTTGGAAGACTTCAAGTAGAGACTAGGGCGCCAAGAGCTTAAATCAAACTTTTGGATTTTCTTGTCCACGAAATTGGGGGCCTACAAGGGGTATTTATAGGCCATTGAAGACCTTGGGAGAAAATCAAATAGGGCGTGCAATTCACCTGCGCGACCAATATACGGCGCACAAGTATACTTGCGCGATCATGATGAAACTTGCGCGACCCATGTGTAAACAAATCCTTGTTCATTCCTTCGTCAATTTTTGATGTTTCTTAAAAGAATGAATCTCTTTGTACTAAAGGTATTCCCCTTTTTCCGTCGTTAGACTCTGTGATGGAAAGGAGCGTCAACAAAAGTCCCCCCTCAGATTTGGATCCGAAAGGAAGGAGTATTTGACTCTGATCTAAAGGATAAAACCAAGGAACTGCAGCGCACAAGTTTTGAGCACGCAGGTCACGGCGTGTAGGTGTGAGCCGTGCAGGCTATGGTGCGTTGGGTGCGGCCTTTGACTATAAATATGCGGCCATTCTTGCATAGAGCAACCAGCTTTATGACCTTCCTGCTCTTGTTGCGAAGGTGGCTCTTATCGCGCAAGTGTCTTGGTTTTCCGCAGTTCATTACATCTGTTTGTGTCGCCCTTCTGCAGAGGTAGTTTGACTTGTGCAGTGATACCTACGGGCCCAAATTTGCACGACCATACTAGACTTGCACGCCAAACATGAGACTTTCACGCCTTAATGCCTGAGCCATTTTTTTTACTTTTCTTCACAAATTTTATGAAAAATCAACTTACTTAAGAGTTAATTATTCAACCTTTGTGCAGATTCAATGGCTCCCAGAAGAATTAGAATGGCTAATGAACTGTCTAGAAAGAAGATTGATGATATGATGAACATTTTTGGCCATTATTACTATAATATCTGCGACAACACTCTCCCATATTTGGCCAAGTACTTGAAGAAGTATCATCTTAATTTCCCACAGAGCATCTACCTACCTCTGTATGGACATTTTCATCTACAAGGAGTCAATGTTCCAGATGCAAAGAACTATATCTCTGAGATGCGGCCACAATACTACTCCTCTATTTTGGTTATGATATGATTTAAGAGAAACAACAATGGTGTGAACTTTCAAAATTTTCCTCCATGCCATTTCCTTACAGATATGAAAATGGAAAACCCATTGGCTGATATATTTTCCACTGCTGGTTGTTGTAGAAAAGACTATCATAACATTAGAACAATATCTGAAAAGAGTACTCTCGCCAAATGGCTATTTACTTCCAATGATTCATTCTCACATCCATGTATCCATCTTCTAAGTCTCTTGGATAGAAATAGAGTCACTGTTTGATCAGCAGAAAATTTTCTCAAAACGCACTCAAGAACATTCTCTTACAATTGTTCCAAGAAGAGCTGGTATCACTGCATCTCTTATTGTATCCAGTTGAATGAATGAATTCCAGGTAGTTTCTGATGAAGCTCGGGATACCGTAAATCAAATGAAGAGTTATGTTGAAAACCTCTTATAATTCCTGAAAAAGAGAAGAGACTCCAATCTTTGGACGCCCATCTAACTCTTGTGCATCAATGAAAGACACTTTCATCTTCAATCCTTTGTGTCTGCATTATTTTGCTACCTGCTTTAATTTTTTTACTTAAGCCAATGGGCCTAGTAAGCATAGTTTGATTTTTTCTAGGATTATAAAAATAACCATATAAAATTTGAATCTTTTTTATTGCTCAATATTACCTAAATCATACAAAATGAATGTTTAGTGAGCTGGGACTTGACTTTTGTTCAGAGTTACCTTATCTATTGTGGGCAGTTTAAAGTCATGCATGTCAGACATAAAAAGGATAATGTTTATGGTCGAAATAGGTTTGACTCAATGAATTAAAATTGTCAAAATTCCTTGATAATTTATCGGAAAAAATATTACCATATTCAAGTATGAGGGAAAATATGTAAACTATGAATTAATAAATTTTTAATCCGAGGAATGATATGAAAAAAGGCTAAAATGCATTAGAAGAAGTATTTCCCAAGAATGAAGTTACAATTATTTAACAAACCCATTAGGGGGTTGAATTATGCAGGGCCACTTAAGGGCATTGGCTTCATAGTAAAATAATATCATCTTTTTGCTGACAGGTCTGTTATGTAGACTACTTATGCAAGGAAACCTAAGGGCACGTGCTGCATAGTCAGGAAAAAGAACTCTCAGAAATTTTACTTTTCTATTGCTAAAAATCTAGTGAAAGTTTATTGAGATTCAAATTTTCCAAAGCACAAAGTCTTCTGTATGGAGAGAGGTACTTGAATATAGAGAGGATATTTCCAATCAATATTATCAAAGAATTAGATGAATGTAACTCTTGAAAAGTTCTGAACCAAACGTAGGGAAGGGAAATATAAACCACAGACTTGAATACTTTCAGATCATGAAAAAGAGTATGGGTAAAATTTGTTAAGGATGTCTATTTTTGTGAATCCCTATATATTTTCATTAAGAAAAATGAGGACAGAAGAGGATTTCCTCCCAAGAATGAAGTTACCAGTATTTGACAAACCTGTTAGGGGGTTGAATTATGCAGGGCCACTTAAGGGCATTGGATTCATAGTCAAATAATAGCATCTTTTGGCTGAAAGGTCCGTTATGTAGACTACTTATGCAAAGCCTCCTAAGGGAACATGTTGCATAGTCAGGAAAAATAACTCTCGGGTATCAAACATTTTGTGATCAGAAGTCAAGAAAAGGGTTATGGAGATCTAGAAGTTTTTAAGGTTAGGATTATGATACAAAAAAATGGTCATTGTCCAATGCATGTAAGAGATACACAGACCAACACTAACCATAATCATGTTGTGGCTGGGTCCTGAATTGAGGTGCTGGACTTAACTACGTATCCCATAAGGATGGGAATCAATCCATACATAGTTCTTGAAATACATTTTAACGTCATGTGGGACGAGAGTCTAAGAGATCTTAGTTTAGGGTCATAGAGCTCAGACCATAATGAGGAATACACATTGTGTGTTTTATAAAACTGATGTGAATGAAGACTAGGGTTTTCATACCACATTCATGTTTTTCACAAGGGGAATTTTCAGCCAAGGTACTGAAAGTGGAATTTGGGGTTAGGCCCAAAGACTTGGGGCTGGATTTGAGGGACACTCGAACGTTCCTAAGTATCCCATAAAGATAGGAATCAAGCCATACGTAGTTCTGGAAATACCCTCTATACAGATTTGGTTCGTACAAGTGAAGGGTGAAAGTGGAATTTAGTGCAATGATGGTTTGACTGAAGATTAAAGGTTCGGGCATTTCCATGTACGCACGTAGTCTTTGGAATATAACATGATTGGAGATCAATGTAAATAATGATTCCCACTCAGGTGAGGGTGTCAAATACTGTTGTAGTTTATTTTCGTATAGGAAAAAAGAGCGAATAGTTTAACGTCATATAACAAGGATGATGGTGAACCAATGTAAAAAATATTGGTTCTAGGGGTGGCGTCACGAATCAACATCGTATGAGATGGATGTGAACTGATGTGAAGATATTGGTTTTGGGCTTGATCCTCAGGAGGTTTCCTACGTACCCATCCTAGAAGGCAAGGATCAAAGTCCTCATAGTTCGATTAAAGAATTAATTGGTGATCAAGTTGTTGTTGAGGACAATGACCTAAAAATGGTGTTAGGATTTACGCATGTTTAGCGGCCAAGAGAGGGTGTTATGGTTGAAGTTTACTCTAAGATCATGTGATTCATACTCGGTGTGAGAAAAAAGAGGTAGTAACAACCCTAAAGATGCACAGTTTAATTTCATGTAGGACATATAAGGGACAAGACACAGTTTAACATCATGTTGGAAGAAATATAGACTGTGCAGTTTAATGTCATGCGGTAAGGAATTAGGGGGACTATGCAGTTTAATGTCATGTAGTGAGGAAAAAAGAGGGGTTTTATAGTTTAATGTCATATATCTAGGATGAGTGCCGCACATTTTAGCTTCATGTGACTAGTACAATACATTTTGACGTCATGTTGGATGAAGAAGGGGAATACAGTTTAATGTCATGTTGGATGAAAGAGTGTTGTATAGTTTAGCATCATGTAGCTAGGACGTATGGCTATGTAGTTTAATGTCTTGTAGTGAGGATAATGGGGACACAGTTTAACATTATTTTGGATGTATTAGGGACTTTTCACAGTTTAACGTCATGTGGGATGAAGAGGTGCACAGTTTAACGTCGTATAGCTAGGACGACACAGTTTAATGTCATGTTGAACGTAAACATAGTTTAACATCATGTTGGACATAAGGGGGCTGTATAGTTTAACGTCATATAGCAAGGAAGACACGGTTTAACGTCGTGTTGGATGAAAGGATGTTCTTTACACAAAATACGTCTTCATAAATCTGGCATTGGTTGGAGTTGTGATGATTTCTCCATCCACGGAGATTAAAGAATAAGCTCCATTAGAGTAGACCTTATGTATTGAATAAGGTACTTCCCACTTTGTCTCAAGCTTGGGAGGTTTCTTTCCTGGTATCATTGGATTTTTGAGAACCAATACCAATTCTCCTTGAATGAATGAATGAAGATGAATTTTTTTGTTGAAATCTTGTGCTATTCAATTCCGATAGACTTCTAAGTGGTGCATGATGCACAATATTTTCTCATCTAATCATTCCAATTCATCCAATCGATTTTGAGATTGTTCATCTGTAGATGACTGATCACAAATGGCCACTCTGAGAGAGGGTAATTGAACCTCAATGGTCAAGAATTCTTCTATTCCATATACCAATGAATATGGAGTTGACCGCGTATTAGTGCGGGTGGTGGTCCAATAAGCCCATAAAGCATGGAAAAGTTTATCAGGCCATGATTTCTTATCTTTATTCACCATCTTTTACAGTATGTTTGAATGACTCTTATTGAAGGCTTCTATTTTTCCATTGGATGTTGTATGATACCG
The DNA here is from genome assembly GCA_963277665.1 of Viscum album. NCBI lineage: Eukaryota > Viridiplantae > Streptophyta > Magnoliopsida > Santalales > Viscaceae > Viscum > Viscum album. The sequence goes on from OY728129.1 coordinate 243,045,793, forward strand.
AGATGAATGGTTGGATTTGATGTTGTATTCTTGATACAACTTCCTTACCTCAGATGAACAGAAGTTGGTACCATTTTCCGTCAATATGGCATGAGGGACCCCAAATCTGGTAATTATGTTAGACCTGATGAAGCTAACAATGCTTTTATAACTGACTACTTCGAGAGGTATTGCCTCTTCCCATTTCTAAAAGAATTTAGTAGTAGTAAAAATATATTTAAATTTCTTGGATGTAACCGAAGGATAAGAACCTACTACATCCATTCCCCATGTTGAAAATGGCCATGAGTATTTCGCTGTATGAAGAAAATATGGGGGTTGATGAATGAAGTTGGCATGTACTTGGAATGAATGAAACTTCTTCGTTAAATCAACACAATATTGCATCATTTAAGGCCAAAAGTATCCAATCCTTCGAATTTGATCAGACAATCTATGTCCAGACTGGTGGGCACCACATACTCCTACATGTACTTCTTTCATGACAACCATTGTCTCTTCACCATCAATGCATCTGAAGAGAATTACATCAAAACCTTGCTTTTAGAGAATTTCCTCTAGGTGATCTGGGCTATCATAAAGAGTAAAATTGACCACACATTGCCAGACTTGTTCTTTATCAGCTCTATCAGGTGGGAGTGTTCCATTTTGAAGGTATTCCCTGATAGGTGTCATCCATCCTGTAGTATGACCATATGGTTCAAGAATGGGACTAATTTCATTGATTTCCTCTGTTCTGATTTGAACATAAGGTGAAACTATATGACAGTGGGCAATAATGATGATTGTCTCGTCCTGATTTTGATCTTCCAGAGCTGTGGCTATATTAGCCAATGCATCAGCTTGAGCATTTTATGATCGTGAGACATAAGAAAATGTCGGTTCTGATGGAAATTCCACCATCAACTCTCTGACGTAATCATACAAAGGGATTAAATCTTCTTTTCTGATGGCATAATCCCCATTGACTTGTTTGATTAGCATGTATGAATCACATTTCACCTTTAAGTGATTCACCTATGCCTGAAGCGATAACTCCAATCCTATGATGAGAGCTTGATATTCTGATTCATTATTTTTACCACCTTCCAACAATAAAAAGGAATAGGGTATCACTGCATTTTCCCAGGAAATAAGTACAATTCCTAACCCAAATTTGTTGAATTTAGGATCTTCCATTTTTTTCCCTGTTGGACTTCTGGAAACACCATCAATGTACATTTCCCATGTTTGAATATTATCTTGAATATAGAAGACTTCATCATCAGGAAGTTTAGTATCTAAAGATGTATCTTCTACTGAAGGATGTTCAGCAAGAAAATTAGCTAGAGCTTGGCCCTTTATTTCCTTTTGAGACACATACTAGATATCAAATTGCTGCAAAATAACTGCCCACCTTGCCATAATTCTTGTAAGCATTGGACGGCTAAGGATGAATTTGAGTGGGTTATTACAAGATACCAATTGGAACTCATGATGTTATAGGTAGTGTCTCAACATTTGAACTACAAAGATTAATGCTAGACAACACTTTTCAATACTTGAATATCGGGTTTCTGCTTCAAGCATAGTCCGACTGAAATTGTAAAGGTTTTTTTCAATCCCAACATCATTATTTTGGGCAAGGAAGGCACCTAATGACCGCTCTAAAGCTGTTACGTAAAGAATAAGTAGTCTTCCTTCAATAGGTGGCATTAATACTAGTGGAATGAAGAGATATTTCTTGAGAATATTGAATGCTTCTTGACATTCTTCAGTCTACAGATAAGTGACTCCCTTCTTCATCAATTTGGTGAAGGGTAAACTTTTTCCTGCCAAATTGGTGATAAAACGCCGAATATAGGTCAAGTGTCCTTGAAGTCCTCTCAATTATTTCAAATTTCGAGGAGGTGACATATAAAGGATTGACTTTTTCTTTTCAGAATCGACTTCGATACCATGATGGCATATAATAAAAGATGAGAAATTTTCTTGAGGTTACCCCAAAAGCACATTTCAAGGGGTTCGTCTTCAAATTGTGTTGTCGAAGTTTGTGGAATATGACTTCCAAATCATCCAAGTGATTAGAACTTTATATGGATTTAACCACCAAATCATCCACATAACATTCAACAAACTTCCCTAAAAAGGGTTTGAAGATATGGTTCATGGCATGTTGATATGTTGCGCCTGCATTTTTCAAGCCAAATGGCATTACCTGATAGAAAAACACACCCTGAGGGGCTCTGAAGGTTGTAGATTCTTCATCTTCTGGAGCCATTCAGATTTGATTATACCTAGAATACCCATCCATGAAGTAAAGTGCTTCATAGACAGCTGTTTCATTAATTAATAGTTCTGTGATCGAAACTGGAAAATCATCCTTGGGACAATGCCGATTAAGATATCTGAAATCAATGCAAACTCTAATTTTTTCATTCTTCTTTTTCACTAGGACAATATTATCCATCCATTTGGGATATTGAACTTCTCTGACGAAGTTAGATTTGATAAGATTATCCACTTCAGATTCAATTTTGGAAGCATAAGTTGGGTGTGTTCTTCTTACAGCTTGCTTGAATCCTCGATGTTCTTCTGGAAAACCCAAATGATGGGTAGAAACATTAGGATCAATCTCTATCATTTCTGTATATTTCAAGAAAATATATCTCAGTTTTGATTTAAAAATAAAATTTACATTTCTTTCTCTTCAAGAGTCATGGTCACACTAATTAAAGTGGGGCGTAGATCTTCTTTTGTACCCATATTTATTTTTCTGAGTTCATCCATAGTGCTAGAGACACCCTCTTCAAATGCTGGAGGAGCATCCCTGAGATCTTTCTCTTCTTATTCAACATGTTTTATCTCTTCTGTTTCTACTTTCATTGCAGATGATGAAGCATAATTTCCATGATCAAGAGAGATGTTAAAATTTGAACATCTTGAGGAAGAAGCTTCCATTTCTGACCCTATTGATGATGAAGGGTATTCTTGGGTAATAAAGAAGAGATGATGGATTGAGAATCGACATCATCATTCACCTATGACATTTCTATAACTTCTTCTGGCCTAGATGGCGAAGTATAGAATTGCTGAATTTCAGTGGATGAAATGAAGACATCTCCATTTGAGCTTTCATCATTGCTTGGTGAATCACCAATTTCTCCCATGCTGTCTGGCTTGATTGCCGTGATTGAAATTATGGAAGTTTCCATAAGTGTATTTGGATTTGGGTCTATCCTGTCAATTTGACTGATAGGCAACACATAATCTGTACTCACATGTATGAATGGGTTTACTGGAATCTTTTCCAAACTATATGGAGCATTAACTTTGGTAACCTCCCTTGTGGTGGATTTCTCCTTTCCCTCCATGTGATAGAATTACGTCTCAATGTATTGAGATTCACATGTTTTCAATGGGGAATTATCACCATACAATGTCCTAATTTGACCATTGAAACAATATTTGAGACATTGATGTTATGATGAAGGGATAGCCGCATGTTGATGTAACCAAGGTCTTCCAAGAAAAATATTAAAGGCTGTGTCATGATGAACAACCATGAAATCTGAATTAGATACAAGATCTCCAAACTGAGTTCTAAGTGTGATCTCGCCCATAGGTTCTTGTTCATTTTTATAATATCCTAGAAACATCAAAGTAGAAAAAGGTAAATCAGATTCGGTGAGGCCCAATCGACGAAGTGTACAAATGGGGATGAGGTTGACCCCTGAACCATTATCAATGAAAGCTCTTAAGTTATCTAAATCATTAACCTTTCCAGATAAATACAAAGGTCTAATATATCCATGCACAATAGCATCTTCATCTTCATCTGTAAAAGATATCACTGCATGGAATTATGCAGGATTATTCTCTACATGGTAGACTTCAGCCGCAGTAATTTTAGTTGAAAAATTTTGAGGACTTGACAAAGCCTCAATGAGTGCGTCCCGAAGATCCTTTGATAGTTCATGGCATTCATAATTAAAAACATGGCCGATACTTGGGCCAAATTTTTCAAGAAGTCATATTTTTGATCCAAAGGTCTGCATTTCCCAACAGGAACATGTGGTTTCGCAGGTACATTAGAAGTTGATGATTTGGAAGTAGATGCTTCTTGTATCGAGGTAGGAGTTGGAAATACTCCTGGCTTTAGAAGATTATACTTACTAGGTCTATTTACTTACTGAGAGGATGAACGTGTAACCTCTAGTCGATTCTCCAAAATAATTGTGCCAGGACTGAATTTTCCATGCATGGAAGAACCATCTTGTTCCTGTTGAGCCTGGTGAAGGGCTCTGCCATGAGTTTCTGCTGCATACACAGTTCTAGTAGGGGTAAAATTGGAATAGTTGTTTCTGGGATATCCATGTCTTCCTCTATATCCTAGAAATCTGGAACTCCCTCTAATTCCTCTGTTTGATACAAGGAACTCATGCTCATCGAGATCGAAACTTTGACTTTCTTAAGGATCTATTAAGTGAATCATGATAACAGAACCAAAAATAAAATCTTCATCTGATGAAGACTCTGCCTGATTATCCAATTTAGGCTGTGTTATTTGGTGGGGCGGTGCCTGTGGATTTGAAGTAGATGGCATAAAATCTTCCAGAGTCAAAGACAACATGGGCTTTGACATGAACTCGTCTTCTTCTGACTGTTCTTCTTTCTTCGAATTATGCCGCTTCTTTAAGGATTTTCCCTATGATGAAGAGGGTTTTTCTGTGGCATTCATAGCAGAAGACACAATTGGTTTCTTCAATTGCGTTTGTAAAATGGAATGAGTTTGGTTGATCGTTTTTCGGACCATCCAATCATCATATTTCTCTGCATTTTTGCTTTTGACTTCTTGCCACTCGCCTTCTTCCTCTGGATTTGTAGCAGTAACACATACTACCTGAGCTGAAGAACCTTTCAGTTTGACTTGTCCCGAGTCCACCATCTTCTATAACAGGTCTTTGAAGACAAAACACTCCTGAATGGGATGCCCCAACATCTGATGAAATGGGAAATAGTTGGGACGATCTTAATCTCCTTCATTGTTTGGCATTTTGGGCCTTATCAACTGAACCAAATTATTTTCCAGAGCCGAAATGAAGTAACCAAGAACTTGTTCATTTTGGAAAGAATAAACTTTGCTCTTTAACTCCTAAAATTGTTTCCTTCTTTGATCTCTTTGATCATCTTGATGAAACGGCCTCTGTTTTTGATGCTCAAGAGGTTGAGACCTTCGATAAAATGAAGGTTTTGAAGTAGAAGCAGGTACAGGTGCTTGTTTAAGCGTAACTGTATCATTCTATGCTTTATCCATTCTCCTTCCTCGAGCTGATGGAATTATACGAGTTTTATCCTTTGTATTTGTAAGAGAGTCTTTGATCTGCTGAGCGATCTAAGTAAGGTCTCGAAACCCTCTTGTGTATTTCACAGGGATCAACGGTGTGCGTAATTTATTACAAAAATTTTACACACAGATTAGAAACAACTCTTCTTGAGGGAGTTCTAAGCTTAGTGAATATGTTAATCCCTTCCAGTGAGTAATGAAATCTAAAACTCTTTCATTCTCCCTTTTCTTACAATTTTTAAGATAAAAAACTATTGTCTTTGGCAAAGTTGAGCTGAATTGAATAAGGAATCTTTGACGGAGATCCTGCCACCAGGTAATTGACCGGGATTGCAAGCTTGTATACCAGACAAAAGCAGGACCTTGTAATGATTGTACAAAACACATGAGCTTAAATGCATCTTGTTGCTGAGGAGTTCCCATTATAGGATCGCAACAAGAAATAAAATTTGTTATGTGTTGTTCTGGGTCTCCCGAACCATGAAAGATTGGGAATGTGGTACTTCAAAAATTTGATGGGGGGGAATTGAATCAACCCATTCAGGGTAAGCTCTCTTTTCTAATTGAATTTGTGCATTATTTCCCTCTATATCTTCCAAATGAGCTATTAATGACTCAGTGGTAGTTATTAACTTTTGAGAAACATCTGGTTGAGCTTGGACCTAATTAGGTGCAATAACTGGAGCTTGGATAGGTATGTTGGAAGGTATTGCAACTGATGGTGGCACCACTGATTGTTGTTGCGCATGACCCATAGGATTAGACCTGTGAGGGTTTACTAGTAAAGGAGGATATTCTTGATCCATCTCAGTAGCTACAACAAATTCTCTTGGCTGACTGACTCCAGCATGCTTAGGAGGAAGACTACCTTGAAGTAGTTCTGCATTCAACCTCCTTAATTCCTTCATTTCTTCCTCCTGTTGTGTGAAAATTTTCCCTAGTGAGAGTGATTGGCCTTCTCTAGAGTAAGGGTGGAATGTAACCTGATTATTTCCTTTCCCCTTGTTGGACTCCTTTGGGAGAGGGAGAAGTTGGTTTCTTGAAGTAATACCTAGATTTTGGTAGGCCTTTGGTTTCGTGTATGCACACCTTCTTCATTTGCCTCTGTGTGTACAACTTCTTGCGTAGGAACCTCTTTATCTGATCCCTCTGAGTGAGCCTCATGTTCTGGAGGATCAACTACAATGACATTGATGACATTTATTGATGCATAATGCATTGCGTCTCTTCTATCGTCATTTCTGCGATACTGTATTTTTACATTTCCCTGATGAGACACTACGTTCTGTTGAGTTGATGCCTCAAGAACTTCTTGAAGAACCGTAATTTGGAGGGAATATCCTGATAATTCAGCTCTTCTTTCCTCTTGTGGCTTCTTCCCTAATCAAGAGAATACTAACTTTCACTGAGGAAGAGATTGAGGATTTGAAAAAGTTCCCAGTCTTATGGACAAGGCCTGTTCCTGCTATTCCTGCTCAACTACTCTAATCCTATTTGTTGATTCCGAGGGTTGGGCTAAAATAGTCCCAAGTCTGGAAAGCTGGGGTGGTTCTTGAGATGCTACATTTGAGTCTTTTTTAAAATCTCTCATGATCTTGTGGACTTTAGTCTGGAAATTGGATGGATGCATCAACCTACATCCACTCACATCACCTGGCTCAAAAGACCATTGGATGATTTCTAACACTTCTATCACTTGATGATGTGCATTCTCTAAACGAGAAGCCTATTTGATATTCTCATTTTCTTGATGCAAGAGTAATTCGACAACTTGTTCTCTGTTATGCCTGACATTGAGAAGAACTAGTTGAGGCCTATTCCTGAGAAAGCCTTTGATTATGCACAAAATCAGCTAGATGTGGCCTGTTCTGGGAAATAATATTGCATGATACCACCTTTTCTGGGATTTTTTGACTAGAGAGTACAGTAAAGTGTAATGCTCCATGAACACCCCATCCCCTTATATGAATATCAGATTGGGTATTAGCAATTAACTGGCGCAATCTTTTTAGTGCGCCAAGGCATGAACACTGAAGGGATCTCTGCTGCTTTTCAGCCTTTAGATATTGGGAAACTGAGAGAGACGCCAAATCAATTTGGCATTGTAACCCTTCTATTATATTGACATGATTTTCATATTCATCATAAGATAATATTTTCTCTTTCAAGTGACAAAGAGTTTTCCACATTTTGAGACAAATATCATGAATACAATCTTCCTTCAACATCTCTGGAATATCATACTGAGAGTCAGCCAAAGGCCAAAACATGACTGCTACTTCACCTTTCGCCAGTTGTTTTCTCATATTCAGTACTTCCACTTTACCATTCAATGAAGATTCTTCTACCTGATTAGACCAAAGCTGGTGCTTCTTTGTTGATTCATCCGATTCAACAAGATTGGTAGAGAATTCATTTATCAAAATAGAAGATGAATGACCTAGGGATGGTTCGGAGAATGACCTACACCCTGGGCTATCTTCTACTTGAGAAATTATTTCACCTTATAATGGTAAAGCATCAGACATGAAGTGACTCAAGATAAGAGGGCTTTCTCGTCACTTCTTTGTCCTTTGAAGAATTTTCCAGGCAATGCGAATTTCTACTACGGAGAGGACTTTTGCAGATAAATTCATCATTATGGAGAGGACCACCATGGTGGGTTACAACAGAAGATGAAACCTTTTTCTCCTTGATCTTCTAGCCACACAAAGGGTTATCGTGGCTCTCATCTGAAGATGATACTTCGAGATCGACCGAACTGTCATGAAGCAAGCCTTCATGAGGAAGTGTTTGATAAATACCATCAGAATTAATGTTCCCACTATTGGGAAATGAGAGAGTAGAATATTGAGTTGCAATAGATAATTGTCTGAGTGTATCAAGAACTCCAGCATCGAGCAAGGCCTTATTACAAATTGGATCTTGATTTCTTGACTGTGTTGGATGAGTCTTTTTCTTAGATGCCTTCTTAATCACTTTGGGAAACACTTGTTGACAAAAGTGGTTATTATGGGAAGGTGTACGTGCCTGCTTAGGAGAAATAGTCAGGTTAGGCTGATTATCTTCAATCAAATCAGGTGTATGTGCCTAACTTAATTGTCTGTATGACATGGAGGAGTATTCCCCAAAACCCTCTTCGACTAGAACAGAGGTGTGTATCTATTCCAGAGTGATATGTTGATGTGTCACTCCACTAGTAGGGACAAATTTTTATTTCTTTCCCTGTGATGCTGCTGAAGCTATTATAATTTTCTGACAGGAATCTAGAATATGAGAAGGGATTTGCTTCTGCTCTTTCACCATTGTTAGAATGTTCTTGGTGAATTTAGCTACCAGAACGGGAATATACATCCATTCCGTGCTTGGAGTAGGTGTGTGTTCCTTCTCCTATCCTCCTTTTCCTATCAGGGAATTCTGACAGTACTCATATATGTGAGCAGAGAGTTGAGTCTGCTCCAAATTTGTCGTTGGAGCTTTCCGACTGACTTCTCCTGGTGCTACCAAATGAGACTATTGGAAGGCTTGATGAACATTGGCTGGTGTATATTCTTGATGTGTATTCTTCTTCATGTATGGTTGACAACTTTCCTTCAATACTGGCAGATGAGACTGGTGACAGAATTTTTGATTATAAACAGGTGTATGTCCCTGCTTATCAGTTGCCACCATATTAGATTGGAGAGATTCTTTGGGTGTAGTCAGACGAGCCTACTGACTGGTTGATGAGTTATAAATAGGTGTATATTCCAGCCTATAATACTCTACCAGAATTGCCTAGTGATATTGGCGTGTTACTGCCAGACGAGTCTGTTGGGTAGTAACATCAAGACGGACGAGTGTATATGCCCACTCATTATTTTCCATCATGTTGGCTTGATGGAATTCTCCAGAGGAGAAAAAATAAGAACCTAATCCCTGTTGAACAGATTTCTCCTCTGGCGGTTCATCTTGCATGCTTGGTTCTGAGGAACCTGAGCCGAACCCCTAAAGGCGGTACCCTAATCATGTTGAGGGCGCACTGCCGCACGAGTCTGGCAGCGATTGTTGATGGGAGCCCTTGGGAAGGACTCCTATCTCCTTGAACTAAGGCCTTGAGTGACCTTCTCATTCGCCTCCTCATAATATGGGAGGGACTGGTGATTGTATTCCGGGGATAACGACCCGAAACGGTTGGAGATGGTGGTTGGCACCACCCATTTCTTGATCACTGGTCATCACTGTCCAGACAACCAGGGTGAATTATTGACTTGGAGGGCTTGTCGAGAAACCCCCAGAGTCAGAATGGTACCGTGTCGATAGTATTCCTTAACAAGTTCATTTGAGACCCAGCGTTGAAGACGCTGAGTAGGTGATGTCATCCTCATAGCAGACAAAGATCCAATAAGAGTAGCAGCAGATGCATTCACAGGTGTGAACTTTAGAGAATCCATTTCTTTAACGTAGAGAGATCTTGGAAAAGAGTTTCTGTTTGATATAACAGACATAATAAAGATAAGTTCGGCCACTACATATTTTGGATGAGAACATATGTTATTTATTTCTCTGTTGTCCCTCATATTGAATTAAATAGGGGCCTAAAAAATAAGTAAAACATCATTTAACTTGGTTAAGGATTCACGTCGGGTTCACAATTTTTTGTTTCCTCTGGAAATGGGGATGAACTTTTTTGTTTAAGGTTCAAACATTCCAATCGGGTTCTAATGGGTTTATTCGTAGAAACAGAAACATCTAATGATTCTATATCTATTTGGACCTACTTTCCAAAGGTAAGTGCTCATTAGTTGTGGACTGATGAGGCTTAAGAATTTCCATTGGCCGGGAGCATGGGAGGTCAGACTAATCACACCATTTTGGGAGGAATTATTTTCTACTATGGGTCTATCTTTATAGATTTAAGTTATGTTTGTGAATCCTTATTAAATTACTAAGTATGAAAATGAGCTTTACTTTAGATTTGACAATCAATGATTGATATGAATGAGATTTAGAGAATATTTTATATGTAGTTGAGGTTCTTCATCGATATAGAATCATCTGTATTTGTTTAGAGATTCTTAGTCAATAGTATCCTTCAACATATTATATAGAAATCTCTTGGTCATTGTGATAACCATACTAGTTTTAAAGCCACTCAGTGGGGCACTTGAAGTTTATTGTCGTTCAGAAGGACGTGGATTATTTCAGAGTTGGGATCGTACCCACAGATGGGATACCTATGTATCCTTATTTAGAAAAGGAATCATAACCCACATAGTTAGGGAATTAAGATATAGTTTAATATCATATGGGACAGATGAGAATTAATGGGTGATAGGCTTTAACCTTTAGAAAGGCTTCATACATACTCTACTTTTAAGGTAGAGATCCAAGTCCATGTAGTTCGATTAAGAATTTTGGGGCTTATGTATGATTAACGGCCCAAAGATATGTGTCGTGGTTAGTTTTACACTCTAAGATCACGTGAGTCATTCTCGGTGTGAGAAAAAAGAGGTATCAGTAAACCTGGTGATTTGTGCCACAAAAGATGCAGTCACAAGGAATGATGTGGGGCTTATGTATGTCTGACTGCCCAGATAGATGAAGATCAGGACTTACTTTAGGGGAGAAGCTCGAGAACAAGGTCCATAAAGGTATATGTGCTTTTTGGAGATTTGGATACTTAACTTAGGACTTAATCCTATGAATGATTCCCAAATTATAGGGGATTTATGATTGGGTTTTATTCCAGATAAGGAAGCCCAAATCAGAATAAATTAAGACTGGTTAAGAGAAATTATGACTGAACCTATTCTTGAGAAGGAGGCCCAGGTTAAAGGGACTTGAGAACTGGGTCTTACTCTTGAGAAGGAGACCCAAGTTAAGGGGAATTACGAATGGGGATTGTTCCTGAAAAGGAGGCCTAGGTTAAGGGAATTTGGAATTTGGGGCTTACTCCTAAGGAGGATGCCCATATTAAGGAAATTTGAGATTGGAGCTTACTCCTAAGGAGGATTCCCAAGTTAAGGAAAATTATGATTGGGGTTTACTCCTGAGGAGGATGCCCATGTTAAGAAAATTTATGATTGGGGCTTACTCCTGAGAAGGATGCCCAAGTTAAAGAAAATTATGATTGGGGTTTACTCTTGAAGAGGATTCCCAGGTTAAGGAAAATTATGATTGGGCCTTACTCCTGAGGAGGATGCCCAAGTTAAGGAAAATTATGATTGGGGCTTACTCCTGAAGAGGATTCCCAATTTAAGGAAAATTATGACTGGGGATTTTTCCTGAGGAGGATGCCCGAGTTAAAGAAAATTATGACTGGGGCTTACTTTTGATGAGGATTCCCGAGTTAAGGAGAATTATGATTGGGGCTTACTCTAGAGGAGGATTCCCATATTAAAGATATTCTCATCTTAAAGGATGAGGTTGAATGAATGAAATCTCTAACCTTAGTGACATAAAGATATGTAAATCACTAGGTTTTGAGATATGTTCCATAGAATCCTTTTCAGATAAGGGTTCCAACAAAGGAACCATGCCATAAATGTCTTTGAAGAGGGATTTGAAGGCTAAATCTTGAAGAGGAGAGGTGGATTTGAAGAAAAGAGTTCAATAGGCAGGAGGGGCCCCCAAAAAGAGGCAGGTGCACAAGTCCTGTTTGGGCGCGCAAGTCCTGGTCGCACAAGTATACTTGCACGACACATGTGTACTTGTTTGACGGTCAACCCATATGGTAATATTTGGGCGAGACTTGGCTCAAGCCCTTAGTATTATCCCTAAAGACTTCCAAAAGAGTGGCGTGCAAGTTCTGTTGAAGGGATAAGGTGGCGTGCAAGTGCCTTCATTTCCCTTAAGGGTTATACACTTAGGAACGCAAGTGTTGATGAGTTTCAACACTTAGTATTTATTCCCCCTCTTTAGATCTTCCATTCTAGGTAAGAAATTACCTTATAAGTGTTCAGAAGACTTCAAGTAGAGACTAGGGCACCAAGAGCTTAAATCTGAATTTTGGATTTTTCCTTCCCCAAAATGGGGGGCCCCACAAGGGGTATTTATAGGCCATTGAAGACCTTGAGAGAAAATCAAATAGGGAACGCAAGTCACTTGTGCAACCAATATGTGGCGCACAAGTATACTTGCGCGATCATGATAAAACTTGTATGACCCATGTGTAAAAAATTCCTTGTTAATGCCTTTGTCAATTTTTGATGTTTCTTCAAAGGATTAATCTCTTTATGCTTAAGGTATTCCCCTTTTTCAGTCGTTAGACTCTGTGTCATAAAAGAGCATCAACAGAGTTCTCTCGGCCTTGAGAGATAATTTTCCATAATTTTTGTACACAACGATTCTCTCTAGAAAAGTTTTGGGGTTGTGAGGATATTTATAATTGGGTTTGCAGTTATATAGTTATGACAATAAATAAACGCGTTACACATTTAATTTATTTCATTAAATCGTATTGAAAACCCCCATGTCAAATGATTAATTCCTTGACATGCACCCACACTAATTATAGTAAATATCATTTAATAAAATGATATTATTACCTCAAAATCCCGATTGGAAAAACTACATGGTGTGTAATCATTAACACACGACGTGTACTCATTTTCCATGAAAACTACACGGTGTGTACAGTCAATGTACACGACATGTTTTATCTTGTTTTCATTTTTCTTTATTTCCTCCACCACATTTATTAGACCTTGAGTAATGGATATTTATTTCTTAAATAAATTTAACTGCATTACTCGCTAATTAATATATATTATTTCTCCCACAATATATTCTATATAATAACTAGTGTCGAAATAAATTCGATCAAGTATCCTTAAATAATTATTAAATCAAAGTCGGAAATAATCTTTATTTATCTTGTTAAATTAATATTTAACTGAGATACATGGACATACTTAGTGTGTGACCCTCTAGGCCTCTTTCTCAGTGGCATTAGGCAGATCCTACCTAAAGTCTAAGGTTAGTGTCTAACAACACGCCAAGGCACACATAAAGAAAGAAGTTAACACCGTAATGATGTGTCACCTCATATGAATACTTACAATGTAATATAATCCCTTTTTCACGATATCTCAAATCATGCGGGTTGCATGCTAGTGCTATCGACCCATTTGCTCGATTATTCTTTCTTTGACTTTCAGGAATTGAACTCACCCATTCCTTACCATGGCCATGGATTTATTTAGGCTATATCAATTCCATAAAATGGCCTGAGATATCTACTTCCATTATATAATAAAAGGGACAAATCCTTTCTCGCATTATCTATTAATGAATTATTACTCGTGATGCACCCAACGTATCCTACCTCGCTGCGAACAATGATTCGTCACAGTTTTCGTCAATACACCTAAGTGCGCAATTTGTAATACCCATTAATAATAATCTTAAAGTACAAGGACCAATACACACGTCCATAGATAGGATCATCAAATGAAACTATAAAATATGGATTTCCTACTGGCAGGTCTTGTTCTCATAATATCCTCCTTGATATTACCAAGGGCGCACACCATGAGAATGTGACACAATGTTTTATGTGTCCTCACCCCCAATGGACTATATTATTTGTGTCCCATAAATAAAATCATCTGACCATAAAACATTTATTGTAGAACAATGTTATGTCACTTTCGGGTTCTGATCATAGTAGGGATCCACTATGACCCTTTAATGATACAACTATCCTTGGAACATTATCACATGTATTATCACCCAGAAGAACAATCAAGATGTGATAAGGTGTTTATTTAATGAATAAAGTTCAAAGTAGTTGGTTCTAGGCCACCAACTCCAACAGACTCCCACTTGGACTAGAGACAATTGCTAATAACTTTTAACATGTTAGCTCTCATATGATATTCATGATTCTACTGATATAGGCCTTTACTCATGGGGTCCACCACGTTCTCTTCTATGGACACTCTGCTCACTGAAAATTCACCCCTTTGATAGAAATCCCTCAAGAGGTGATACTTTCGGAGTATGTTCTTTGTCCGTTGATGTGACCTTGGTTATTTTCCCAGAGTTACCACTGTAGTATTATCAAAATAAAAAAAGATAGGATCATTACTACTGGGCACCACATAAATCTTTTGGAAAAAGTTCCAAATCCCGACGGCTTCTTTGGCTACATCAGAAGACTCTATATATTCAGACTCCACTGTAGAATCATCGATAACTGGCTTCTTTGAACTCTTCCAGCTCACAACTCCTCCATTGAGACAGATCCAGATTGTGACTTCAGATCATTCTGATCTGTTTGAAACCCAGCATCAGCATACCCTCTGATGACAATCTCCTCATCTCGTCCTTACACTAAGAAAACATCCTCAGTTCTTCTCAGATACTTAAGGATAGTCTTAATAGCAGTCCAATCCTGTTCTCCTTGATCTTCTTGATATCTTCCTACCATGCTCAGTGCATAGGCGAAATCAATCCTTGTACATAACATGGCATATATGATGGATCCTATAGCCGAAGCATATGCGATCTTACTCATTCTATCTTTCTTCTATTGTATCTGTGGACAAATTTTCTTAGAAAGATGTAGGCCATGTGACACTGGAACTAATCCCCTCTTGGATTGTTCCACACTAAACCTCTAGTATTTGGTCAATGTATGTACCCTGACTTAGTCCATGTAGCCTCTTGGATCTATCACAAATGATCTTGATCCCTAGAATGTAGGTTACTTAACCCAATTCCTTTATAAAGAAACACTTGTTCAACCAGTCCATAACTAACTATAAGAGTGGTACATCATTTCCAATAAGAAATATTTTTTCAACATATTCTACTAGGATAACGATCACATTCCCATTAAACCACTTATAAACACATGGATCACATTCTTTCTTAATGAAACCAAATTCATTTATGGCTTCATCAAATCTAATGTTTCATGACCTGGATGCTTTCTTTAATCCATAAATGGATTTTTACAACTTGCAAACCCATTTGGCTTCACCTGGTGTCACAAACCCTTCTGGTTCTGTCATATAGACATTTTACTAAAGGTTTCCAATAAAGAATACCGTTTTGACATCCATCTGCCAAATCTCATAGTCATGGTAAGCTTCTATGGAAAGTATTATTCTTATGTATTTAAAGATGGAAACTAGTGAAAAGGTATCATCATAGTTAATTCTTTGATGTTTTCTGAATCCTTTAGCCACTATCCTTGCTTTATAGGTGCTAAATTGACCTTCCATGTCCAGTTTTCTCTTGAATACCCATTTTGATCCAACATGCTTTAACTAAACTGGCTCATCGACTAGAACCCAAACTTGGTTCTGATACACATAATACATCTCATAATTCATTTCTTCTATCCATATTGTAGCTTCTGATATTTTTACTACTTCCTTGTAGGATAGAGGTTCATCATTGTCCAATAATAACGATTCACCATCCTCAGTGACTAGGAAAACAAATCTCTCTGGTTCCCTTACCTCTCTTGATATACTACGCAGTACTTGTGTTTCTGTAACCTCTTCCACATGGACCTGTGGAACTTCTTCCTGTACCAACTCCTATGTATCTTGAGCATCAAATTCATCGAATTCAATCTTGATCCTACTATCATTTTTGAGTATGTTCTCCCGCTCAAGAAAGACGGCTTGTCTGGCGACAATCACTTTCTTGTCTGAAGGGTTATATAGGTAATATCCTTTCGTTTCCTTAGGATATTCTATAAACATACACCTCGTGCCCTGGGGTGCTAGTTTGTTGCCTGAGAAGGCCTTAACAAATGCCTCGCATCTCCATAAATGTGTGTGCGACAAAATGGGTTTATTTCCATTCTATAACTCAGATGGAATTCCATTTTCAACCTTAT
Organism: Viscum album; assembly: GCA_963277665.1. NCBI lineage: Eukaryota > Viridiplantae > Streptophyta > Magnoliopsida > Santalales > Viscaceae > Viscum > Viscum album. Next base: position 243,061,959 of record OY728129.1, read on the forward strand.
TTGGTACTTAGTTTAATATGTATGTGGCAGTTTGTAATGCATATCCCCTAAAACAAAATGGAAGATCTTCATGAATCATCATTGACCTCACCATGTCCAACAAGGTGCGGTTCCTCCTTTTACTAACACCATTCCACTGTGGTGTATAAGGAAGAGTGAGTTGAGATAGAATCCCAGACTCTAGTAGACGATCGATGAACTCTTGGTTCAGATATTCTCCACCTCAATCCGATCGAAGTTTTTTTATCTTCTTACCAAGATGATTCTCTACTTCATTCTTGAATTCCTTAAATTTCTCTAAGTCTTCTGTCTTAAACCTCATTAAGTATACATAGCCATATCTACTCAAATCATCAGTAAAAGTAATGAAGTAAGAATGTCCACCTCTAGCTTCTACTGGAAATGGTCCACACACATCCGTATTCACCAATCCTAGAAGCTCTATGGCCCTTTCACCTTGTCCACTGGAATGAGGATTGGTCATTTTACCTTGTAAACAAGCATGGAATCTATCAAGTGGTTTTAGCTCAGTAGAGTCTAAATAGCCATCTTGGAAAAGCTTTGTCAAGTGTTTCTCGTTTACATTACTGATATGGTGATGCCACAACTGGGTGATGTGTGAGTCATGTGAGTTTGTTTCATTATCGATTGCCAACACTTGGTTTTCGTAATTTAATACATACAAACGATTATTTAAATGTGCCATACCATAACATACGTTGTTATTATAAAATAGAAATCCCTTATTTCCAAACATGAAAATAAAACCATCCATATCCAAACAAGATAAAAAATTATTTTCTTGGTAACACTAGGCACATAATAATAGTTATATAAAACCAAAATCATCCTAGTCGACAATGAGAGGTGGTAATCTCCAATATCTAACGCAGCTAGCCTTGCACCATCGGCAGCTCAAATATTCACCTCTCCTATGGAAGTCTTTCTAAATCTACTTAGTTCCTACATTTGAATACATATGTGAGCCCCACAAGCTATATCTAATACCCAATGTGTAGAAATGTAAAGATTACACTCGATAACAAATGCACCTTTAACGTCCCCACGCTTCTGGGTGCAGTTCTTCTTACAGTGGCCTTGCTTTCCACAGACAAAACATACTACCTCCAATTCCTTTCCCAGCCTCTAGATATTACCCTTCTTGTAAGGATGATGCTCGGGGGATTCAGACCAGTTATAAGTCTTTGTCCCCTTCTCCTTGTCCTTATTTTTCTTATTCACCATAAGGACCGCGAGTTTGTCGTGCCCCATGTCCTTATCTACCTGGAGAATTAAGGTCATAAGTTTTAATAAACTCTTCTCATTTTTTCTCATGTTATAATTGACAATGAAGTTAGAGAAGCTCTTGGGAAGTGATGATAGGATGATATTTGTATGCAACTCATCCAGGAATTTAATCCCTAAGATGTCCAGATGTTCAATGTAGCCTATAAGCTTGACTATATGAGGCCCAGCTGGTACAGAATCTCCAAGATTAGTTTTAAAAAAATAATTTTAGATCTCATATCTCTCTCATATATCCTTCCCTTGGTAGAGATCCTTAAGGTGAGATATCATGCTATACACATCCATGTTTTCATGTTGCTTCAAGAGCTCATTAGACATGGACGATAGCATAAAACACTGGACATATGTGGCATCATCCACATGTTTCTCATAGAGATATATTTCATCTTCACTGGCCTCTTTCCTAGGTGCAATTGGAACAAGCTCTTCCAACACATACAATTTCTTTCTGTGGTGAAGGATGACACGTAAATGCCTCTGCCACACTTGGAAATTGGTTCTGGTGAGAAGGTTTTCCTTCACGATTAGGGTTCACAATGATATGTTTGAAGTCATTTTTCTTGACGTTTCTATAAATTAAGATGAGAAAAGGTTTAGTACATTATTACAAAAATGAGACAAATAAATTAGTTAATACTTATTAGTCTCCCACTATTTTATCAAAATCCAATATCCCTCACCATTGACTTCAAAATATTCTGTTGCCTAAATATTCTACTGGAAAGGATCCAAATTGCCCTTCGCATTACCCCAACTAGGGTTAGTCAAGAAACTTGAAGGATTTTATGTAGGAATTCTAAATCCCAACTTCATTAAATCATAGCTCCTTGATTCGCTAAGTGGACTCCCCAATCCTGAAATCCTTTTATTTTTTATTTCCTCAATATTTTCCTCTTGGTCACACAAAGTCCTACTGTGGTAGTCAACCCTTGATGCGAACCAAGTCAAGTCAACCCAAATCCTTGAATTAAAATTCCCCGATAATTGAAAGAACCCCAACTATGGTTGGTCAAACACTTTGAACTATGATTCCATTCTAACCAAGATTATGGAAGATTGTACCGACTTAATATTTTTTTGAGGGATTTTATCCTTATACGTAAATTTCCATTTTATTATCCTTGATTACATGCTTTTTAATATTAAGTGGGATATACATAAATGATTAACCATTTGTAAGATAATATTTACACATAATTCGGTATTATTTTAGTTTCATCTTACATGCTTGATTAATTCATTAATTTTGTGATCATGACAACACACCCTCAATAAATAAACCATGCAACTGACAGAAATCAAATAAATGGTATGGTCATGATCTTTTTCTATTGGTTAGTTTATCTCGCAGTTGATAAACTAACCCAAGACCTTGGGGATAAACATCTTGAACCTTTCAGTTTTGTGTTTACAGCTTTCCACCTGTCTACCATTGTATCTCCATGGATTGGTTTCACATTGTCTCCTGACTTGAGCCGCCTCCACTAGCTTGGGATCTCTATCCATTACATATACATTTATCTCACCTGCAGGTGAGGGGTAAAAGGGGTTTTTACATAAAAGAATAATTGGGAGTGCATGCCCTACATATTAATGAGGAGAAGGCTTGCATGACAACAAATTTAATTTAAATAAATAAATTAAAAGAAACCATTCACATACAAAGGTTTTGGTCTAGATCATGATCATCCATACATGCAACGATATTTACGCATAAATAAAACTATCATTAAATTATTTAATCATTCTTTCTTAAGATAAACCAAACTTGAATCAATTAATTATATTTAATTAATCAATCCTTTTATCTTAAACCATTTTCTGAATTTCCTTGAGATTCTCATCCATCATAATTTTAAAAAAATAAATTCATTTAAAATTATCTTTGTAAGTAACTTGTACATTGGAGGCAATCTGGTGAATTCCCATTCATTATGTAGATGTTAAATTAAACACATATATATAAAACACCTATCACGTGTTGTGCCTCATCTTTACGCCTGCACTATGATACACGTCTCAAGGGTTTGTATAATATAATAATGAATTTTAATAAATCTGTGTAATATGGATGAGTACACGGCGTGTAGTTCCGAATACATAGTGTGTACTTCTATTCACCGTCCATCCGAAGTACACACCTGGGGACATGACCTAATTCAGAAATTTTTGGAGTACACGGCATGTTCAGTGGGACACACGCCGTGTAGTATCCGCGTTACACGGTTTCCAGCCGGGAAATCTGTGTACGAGGTACACAGTCCAACCCTAACCCGAAGGGACTACATGCCGTGTTCAGTTGGACCACACGATGTGTAATCCAGAAATCATGTGCCACCTATTCATAGTAAACACACAGTTTCATAAATGTCTTAGATAGGATCCAATACATGGCCTGATTTGGCATATCAGTCAATGCATTGAACCTAGACTACACGACGTGTACTTCCGAATACATGCCGGGTATTCTGGTGTGGTACGGCCAGGATAATTTGGGACCTACAGATGAATTATTCTATTTTATTGTAATAAAAATTAAATGAAAAATTTGTTTCTATAAGGTGAATGAGAAACGAGAGGGGAGGAACAGATATCTAGATTCAGATTTTAAAGAACAGATAACTTGAATTAAAATAACTAAATTATTAAATGCATAAATCACCAATGAAAAACTAAATAATTATAATCAAATATATAACCTCCCTATAATACCACTTGTAGGTTCCGAGCATAGCGGAAGCACGTTGGTGGCTTTTCACAACATTAATTTTAGCATTAAATAACATTCAATCCAAGATTCGTCACGATAATAAAACACCGGATCTTCGTAATAGAACAAAGAAAAAAAAGAAAGAGGAGGGTCCCAGAACCATCAAAAGGATCATCATATTTTGGTTATAATTAATATAATTAATTGACAAGAATTACCCTGATGGAATTTTTTCTTCTTTGATGTTTTTTGTCACGTTTCGATGTGATTCGTCGTTGCATCACAGAAGCCATGTGTAGACTTCCTCTAGCGGTGATCTACACATGCACCACGTATCTCTAGAAATCGTCAAAGGAATCTACAGTTGCTAGTGTGGATAAGCCTTTGCTTGCGTTTTTCACCTTAGATCACCTTGATCCGATGGAGGAGGATCTCTCTCGGTCTTGAGAGTGTTCTTGGAGGAAGGAGTTCTCTCGGCCTTGAGATAATTTTCCAAAATTGTTGTGCACAATGATTATCTCTAGAAATGTGTTGGGGTTGTGAGGATATTTATAATCAGGTTTGAGCTTATAGAGTTATGCCAATAAATAAATGTGTTACACATTTTATTTATTTCATTAACTCTTATTGGAAACCCCCATGTCGAATGATTAATTCCTTGACATGCGCACATGCTGATTATTGTAGATATCATTTAATAAAATAATATTATTTCCTCAAAATCCCGATTGGAAAAACTACACGACGTGTCATCATTAATACACGGCGTGTACTTTTTTTATATGAAAACTACACAACATGTACATTCAATGTACATAGTGTGTTTTATCTTGTTTTCATTTTCCTTTATTTCTTCCTCCACATTTATTAGACCTTGAGTAATGGATATTTATTTCTTAAATAAATGTAACTACATTAATTTCTAATAAATATATATTATTTTTCCCACAATATATTCTCTCAAATAAATAGTGTCGATATAAATGCGATCAGGCATCCTAAAATAATTATTAAACCACAGTCGGGAATAATATTTATTTAACTTGATAAATTAATATTTAACTGAGATACATGGACACACTTATTGTGAACTACTACAAATATGACTTTTATCAGTGCTATAAAAGTTCATTAACAGTGCTAAAAAAGCATTGTTAATCGAGGCACAGATAAATGGGGGGGGGTCCCTATTATCAGCGCTCAGAAAAGCACTGATAAAGACCCCTTTTATTCGCACTTTTTAAAAGTGCCGATAAAAGTAAATAATAATAATAATAATTTTTATTTGGGGGCGAGGGGAGCTTTTAACAGCACTCCCCCCCCCTTTATCAGCATTAGGCAACCCCTCCCCACTCCCGCGCGCTGCCCTTGCCCACGTGTCCCACACATGCACGCACATTTCTTTGCTTCCACCCAAACTCGATCCCACAACCTCCCCCTTGCGTGCCTTCACCTTTACCACTAAGCCATTTCGTTTTTTTCTATTTAATGGTACATTTATTTATTTATATATATATAGTTATATTTATTTGTATATTAGTATAGATTCATATTAATGTAATTATATTTAGTTATATTAATACATATATGTTTATTCACATATTAGTATATATATATACATTCGTATATTAATATATATTTATATCTATTTATATATATATTTTTAGATACAATTTTTTATCCATACATTTATTTGTATATTAATATATATTTATAATATTAGTTTCAAACACATTTATAAAATATGTTTTTATGTGTGTTTATAAATAAATAAAAAAATACACACATACTTACATACATATATACAACACAGACACAATAACACACACACACACATATATTTATGAATAAATACATATATATATGTGTATTTGAAAAGCTATGTAATGTTAAAATGACCATAACTTCTAATATAGAAGCCTGTTTCAACTCCACAACCAGTAAAATAAAAGAAAATGAAACAATCTACAATATGATATGTGGTACAGGCCTAACGAACATCTGGATCAGAAGTTATACATGTTTGAATGTTAACAAATTAGTGTATCAAGACTAAAAACTCAATTTTGGAGGACTTATGGGCCTTTTTTGGGCTTGAAAAATGTGACATAAGCTTTTCTTAGGTCATAAGCGCGTAGATCTCATTGCAGACTTCGATTTGATATGCTTTAGAGCTCAAACGGACACCCGGATCAAAAGTTATGGCCGTTTGAAGTTTGAGTTACTTTTTCAACTAATTTTAAATATTTTATTAATTGTTTTGATTTTTTGTGTCTTCAAATTGTTATTAAATGATTTTTAATCGATAATAATTAGAAAAATTATTAATTAATAGTAATTTTTTTAAATATTTTAAAGAAATTTTCACTAAATTTCTTATATATTAAATGTAATAGTCTATTTATAATTATCTAAAACATATTTAAAAAACATATATTATATTTATATCAATATAAATATACTTATATAACAATATATTATTTTTTGTTAAAAAAATATTTTTTTTGAAACATAAAATTTATCAGTGCTAGGAAAAAGCGTTGATAAAGCCCCCATTTATCAGCACTACTAAAAAAAGTGCTTATAAAGAGGTACCCTTTAACAGCGTTAAAAAAATCATTGATAATGGTGGGGCCTTTATCAGCACTAAAAAAAGCGCTGATAAAGGGTCACTTTTAACATCCCTTTTTTTAGCGCTGTTAAAGGACTCCCTTTATCAGCGCTTTTTTTAGCGCTGATAAAAGGGTAGTACTTCCCTTACCCATTTTTTTTGTACTGGTGTGACCCTCTAGGCCTATTTCTCAGTTGCATTAGGCTGAGCCTTCCTGAAGTCCAAGGTTAGCATCTAGAAACATGCCAAGGCACCCAAAAAGAAAGAAGTTAACGCCTTTATGACGTGTCAACTCATACGAATGCTTATCGTGTAATATAATACTTTTGTCATGATATCTCAAATCAAGCGGGTTGCATGCTAGTGACATCAACCCATGTGATTGATTATTCTTTCTTTGACTTTCTGGAATTGAACTCACCCATTCCTTACCATGGCCATGGATTTATTTAGGCTATATCAATTTCATAAAAGGGCCTGAGATATCTACTTCCATTATGGAACAGAAGGGAAAAATTCTTTCTTGCATTATCTATTAATGCAGTATTACTTGTGATGCACCCAACGTATCCTACCTCACCGCGAACAGTGTGTCATCACAGTTTTTGTCAATACATCTAAGTGCGCGAGTTGTAATACCCATTAATAATAATCTTAAAGTCCAAGGACCAATATACACGTCTGTATATAGGAACATCCAATGACACTATGAAATGTGGATTTCCTACTGGCGGGTCTTGTTCTCATAATATCCTCTGGGATATTACCAATGGCGCACACCATGAGAAGGCCCCTTAAAGTTTTATGAGTCCTCACCCTTACTGGCCTGTATTATTTGTGTCCCTTAAATAACATCATTCAGACATAGAACATTTATTCAAGAACAATTTTATGACACTTCAGGGTTCTCATCATAGCAGGGATCTTCTATGACCATTTATTGCAATATCTATCCTTGGAACATTTTCACATTCATTTTCACGCAAAAGAACAATCAAGATGTGATAAGGTGTTTATTTAATGAATAAAGTACAAAGTAGTTGGTTCTAGTCCACCAACTCCAACACAACAGACAAGAGGTTGAACATTATAATATATGAAATTATTTATAATGACATACTGACCCTATCCTTTTACACACATCATTACATGATTTTAAGCATAAATAAAAATCAAATTATAAGCCAAGGATCGTAAATTCTAGTGTCTTTAAAGATTAGGTACATAAATAAACATCATAATAAAACTATTATTTAATCTTTATATTGAGATACTAACTTTTATTATGATCATACATATTCATAGGATAACCTAGGGATAACATAAATAAAGGGATGATCTAGAAGCCCTGTTAGGGAATAAACATAAGAAATATGCTTAACACATGGGTTATAAGGCATAACCTAATAATATAAAGAGGCATGGTACATGATTAAAAATATGGAATAATAAAATTTAGAACACGAGGTCATATAATTGTGAAATATTGGTAATGTTACAACAATATAAAACATGACTTTATCACAATTCAAATCTCATTGCACATAGAGTAGCACGATTCAAGTCTAACCACCATGACTGTTGCATATGGAGCACGAGTCAATGCTAACCGTTAGACCATTGAACATAACATCTCATGAGACTAAAATTTACCCAATTAATTAGAGAAATATTTGGGTTCACCCATCTTAACATGTTCATGAATATTTTTTCCACAAAACGAATCATACATAATCAATAATACATAAACATATGTGTTCCCATGGAAAGAAATGGGTATCATAATCATGTCATAAAACATAACGAATGATAGTATCATACTAGTGTCCATGAAAGTAATGAATTAAAAAATTCATGGAAATTCATAAGGGAAAATATTAATATATCATGGTAAGTGATTTTAAATAGAAGTGACAACATGTAAGAAGAGTATTTAATAAATTTTAGCATTAAAACATTTTAGTGCGGTTTTAAGGGAAATACTAAAGGGAATTTAAAATAGAAAAGGGAATGATATTTTATATAAAATAAGAATATAAAAAATATGGTTTTAATAATAAAAATAAAAATTTTATAAAAAACAATGGTGGTTTAAAATAGATTATAGATTGGACTTGAAATTATGGAAAATCTAGGAAGTTCCCTAAAAACAGGCTTGTTTATCGGAAAGAATTGAGAAGGTAACCACTTAAAAATACGTATATACCAAAAGGATAATGATTAATGGATCTGGAAATATTATTTTGGAGCATATAAAAAACATTTATAAGATTTAAATAAAATAAAATATAACTTCATTTGTGTAAAGAGAAAGATAGTGAAACCAAAAGGAATAATGGAGGTTTGGGTAGAATCTCTTACCTTAGGTTGGAAGGTGTTATTCACTTGATATTAATTTCTTATATAATAAAATCATATTCATTAACTAATAATTAAAAAACATCTTTTATATGTAATTTTTTTATTATAACCTTATAAATTTCATTCATATCATTTTTTGATGGGTTAAGAGGTTCAATTGCATTGTTTGGGAGCACTTGTTTCCTTGGTTTTCATGATCGGTTTACTTATATACATGTACAGATAATCATGTTAGATGAGGATGGTTGTCCAGAATTGAAGTTATATTTTATTATAGAAAATGATAATATTAAATGATTATAAAATTCATTTGGTAATTTGGAGTGAGGATGACTCATTATACAAAACATTAATGATAACCGTTTGGGTTAATTGGTGGTATTTTGATCACAACAAAATCATTTTATTTTATAAATTAATACTATTTGTAAAAAATAATTTGGTAAAATTAAATAATATATATTACATTAATAATAATATAGTTAAACTATAAAAATGGTTTCATGACCGTAATTGAAGATGATAATATAAATTGAAAACCCGTCGTCCTTAAATGTGATAAATTAACACATCTTAGATGGTGTTTCCATTTTTTGTATAAAATGAGTGGAAATGAGAGATGGTGAGGAATTATTCCATTATCAAAAAAAATCTAGTACATTTATGTTATTAGAGTTATAACACCATTTGGATGAGGAGTGGTGGGGATAGAAAAGAATACAAAGGAACTTGAAAAGCAATCAAAAGAAAATGGAAGAGGGTTTTACCTCTCAATTCCTTCCTCTTGAGAGCCTCCTTAAAGGATTGGTTTTTGGTACTTTGTTAAGACCACAAGATCATAGATGTGGTATATAGGATTAGGGAGTGATTTTATCAGAATTTGGATACGGTAAAAGGCTTGAGAGGTGTGAGGGGAAGAGGTGGTGAGGGGTGGTTTTTATGGTGGAGGATAGGGGAGTTTTCTCAAAATTTAATCCATTAGTTTATTACTTTTCTCAATAAAAAATAAATAGTTCTGATTATTGAGAAAAAAATAGTAATTATATCATGTTATTTCGAACCAAATGTGCTTAAATCATCCATGAGTCAAGAAATAGTATACTTAACATATAATTTATATATATCATAAATTACCATATTTCACAATTCACCAAAAAATTCTGGTATTTTTGAAAAATACCAAAAAAATCAACCTTACTATTTTTGGATGTGAATAATCCAAAAATTAACTCCATTTTATGAAAATAATATCCTAAATATGATAAATTTAATTTTTAATTAAAACCATAATTTACTTCAAAAAATTTAAAATAAAAATTTCTTTTCTAACACTTCGAAAAATTAATTAAGGACTCATAAAATTATATGATAATAATATAACATAAAAATATTATTTTATGAATACATTATATGGAAATAAATTTTCTTTTAATTTATTAAATTCATCATTAAATTTTAATTAAATATACATGACTTAATAAAACACCAACACTTAATTAATAATTTTTAAAATATTTATTTACTTTTACTTTTATATAATTACATCATATTGACACATAAAAGATAGATAAATTTTATTTATACTTTAATTTGTGAGGTTACTATTTCATTATCCAGTTTACTATTCATAAGGGTCACATAACTATTCTAAAGGTCAAGTTACTATTTCATCAATAAATGTTCCCCCCTTATAAAATTTTCCCCCTTGAAATTTCATTTTACATTCTAAGTTGAAAATAGGTGTGGGTGTTTTTCCTTCATCACTTCCTCCAATAACCATTGCACCTCTTCGTACTTATGGTTCCTCTATAGTACTTCGACCAGATTCTTAGTATTGTTAGTTAGAAATTTATCTCTATGATACAATATCTTCACTGGCTACTCTTCGTAAGAAATATCATTTTCCAACTATACCACATCATAAGAGAGTACATGTGAAGGATCTGGTATGTAATTCATATATGGAAGACATCATATACTCTAGACATGGTAGGTGGAAGTGCTAGTCAAGAGTACACAACTATAACATGATAAATAATCTCTAATGGGTCGATGTACCTCTGATGTACTTGAGAATTAACTTTCATTTCTTCCCAAATCTCATGACCTTCTTCCATAGAGATATGCAAAGGGATACCATGTCTCCAACTTTAAACTCAAGATCTCATCAATGATAGTATGCATAGATATTTTTTCTACTTTGGGCTACCTTGATGTGAGGTGGAATGGTTTTCACCTTCTTGACTTTTTTTCGACCATTTCAGGTCCTAGAAGATTACACTCACTGACTTCGTCCCAACACACTAGTGTTCTGCACCTTTTCCCATAAAAGGCTTTATATGGCGCCATTCAAATATTGGAGTGGAAAATATTGTTTTAGGAGAATTTAACCAATGGAAGATGTGAGTCCCATCCTTCTTTTAAGTCTATAGAACATTTTCTCAACATGTCTTATATTGTCTAAATAGTTCACTCAGATTGGCCATCAGTTTGGGGATGATAGGTCATACTAAAGTTCAATATAGTGGTTAGATCATATTGGAGACTTTTCTAGAACTTCGAGATGAATCTGAAATCTATATCAAATAATATGGAGAGTGGTACTATATGTATCCTTAACACCTATTTGATATATATTCATGAAAATTGATATAATGATAAGTCCTCTCTAATTGTGATAAAGTGATATATCTTTGTAAGACAATTGATAATGACCCATATAAAATTGTTTCCTCTTGATGTCCTTATAAGTACAAAGAAAAATTCCATGGTGGTGTTCTTCCACTTCCATGTTGGTATGGGTAGTGGTTATATCATCCCCTTAGACTTTTTCCTTCCATCCTTAACTTAATGACATACAAAGAAATTTAATGTATACTCAACAATGTACTTCTTCATATTGTTCCACCAATAATTCTCTTGGAGATCTTGATACATATTTGTGCTCCCTGGATGAATAGAGAAGGCTGAGCTATGTGCGTCATTCAGAAGATCCTTCTTTATCTCTTGATTAGATGGTACACATAATCATGAATCAAATCTTACAACTCCATCCTTTCCAATCATGAACTCTAAGGATTTCCCATTTCTGATAGCTTGTACCCTTTTCTAAATATCCACATCATATATTTGAGAATCTGTTATTTTGTTCATGAGGGTTAGTTGAGAAATAATTTGAGAAAGGATTGATGATGTTAGTCCATAAATGGTTCCCATATCCAACCTCTAAAAATATAACAAGATTGGATTATTTTCAATTATCATCATTTATAAAGATGAAATATCCTTTTGTTGGACTCCTCATGTTTTAATAATGTTTTATTGTTCACAAATCCTATTCATTATGTAAAAACGTGTTAATCCTGTGTAATTTATCTTAAATCATGTGTACAGATGATTAGTATCTTTATGATTTAAATAAAACTTGTGCACTATATTTAATTTACTTTATAATGATTTATATGATGAATGATTAAGTCAAATCCATTATATGAATATCACTACTTAAGTATGAATAAAGATATTTGGCTAAGTCTGATACACCATGAGTCTTCCACCAGTTATGTTTTTATAGCAAAGGACCCAGAAACCATGACCAGACACCATGACCGTCCAGTCACCATGAACATCTAGACAGTGTGACCATCCAGACACCGTGACAATTCAGACACTGTGACTATCCATTAACCCTGACCATCGAGACACCATGACCATCCAAACACCATAACCATCCAGACATTGTGACCATCCAGACACTGTGACCATCCAGACACTGTGACCATCCAAACACCGTGAACATCCAGACACCATTTCAGGGAGACACTGTTTCATGAAGAGACCATTTATAGACAAACTGTGACACCGTTTCTTAATCTATTTTGTCATTTTTCAATTTAACTTCTAACGGTAATATTTGAAGCTTTTAAATGAACTAAAATAATTAATCTTTATTTGTAGACATATAATTTGATAGTATGAGGTATGAGGTGTAGAATACATGAATCCTGTTAGCTTCAACACATGAAATCCAAGAATAAATGAAAAGTGCGACCTAGAAACATGAGAGCGTAAAAGAGGAGTGAAATAACAAAGTACACATGAGTTTTTCTAGAAACAAGAACCGACACATGAAACTCAACATTCTTGAAGAACACACGAATCATTATTGAGTCAACAATATGGATACCATAGATCAAAATCATCAAGAAAATATTCACATAGTCAATACCGCAAATAGCATGAGCCAGATCTAGTTGACTTATGGTACATTTTTTTCCACAAGAGGACTTGATTTCTTCATCTTCTTCATCCTAGAAGTCCAAAGCTACATAGACTAACACTTATAGAACTTCTAAACTTATCTCATCATTTCTTCTCTATTGTGTATTATTTTTATCTTTTGAGCAGTGTGTTTCTATATAAAAACACACACTATATGCTGCATCAAACTAAATGATACAAGATATCCTTTCTCTTACATCTTTTTACACCTGTTCATTACCATGTATAAGTGTAGAATAAGTCCATATGCGACTTGTTAGTGTTTACATATAAAACACTATGGAGGAGTTCATGTGACCAGTACAGTCTTATGTGTTGTTGCTAAACCCAATCCAGGGTGTGGATCATGTTTAATTATATAAATTTCTTAATGTAAGGTGATCACCAAGTGGAGTGGAGTAGGTCTCAACTTGAGACTGAACCACTTGTTGTATATCTGTGGTGCAGTTTATTTTAGTTTTCTCTATTTTACTATTTAATTTTGAATTCACTAAATTTACTTTGATATTTAATCTTGAAAATAAGTAATAATTGTATTGACTTATTATAATAGCTTCGAAAGTAATGTTAATAACCAATATTAAGATTAATGAGAATAAATAAATATTCTAAGAAGTTAATTAAACAATAAATATATCATAATATTATAACCTTGATTAACTAGAATGTATTTAAATTTATTGGAGAACTCTTTTAAGAATAATTTTTAAACAAATTTTTTGAATAGATACTCAATTCACCCCCCTCTTGAGTACTCTACTCTAAACAAAATTTGGTATCAGAGGATTTTTTTTAAACTCTGTTTTTAACCCTATTCAACTGTGATTGTAGTTTTACTTTAAAGATATATAAATTTCTATAAATTCTAAATTTCAAGCTCTTTTAAGTTGTTTATTTATCATGGATAATATATTGGAAGGTTTTTCAACAAACAGACCACCATTCTTTAATGGAAAAAATTATGCTCAATAGAAAATTAAAATGGAAATGCATTTAGAAAGTATGATATTTGAAATAATGTCTTCAATTATAGATGAATATAAGATTCCTACTACTAATAGAATCACTTGGGATTAACCTACCAAAATGGTCTACAATAACAATTGCAAAGCTATGAATTATTTATACTACTCTTTAGGATATGAGAAATTTAATAGAATTTCTTCTTGTAAAACTTCCCATGAAATTTGGGATACCTTATCTATTTCAAATGAAGGAACATATAGTGTGGAAGAAATGAGACTTAATACCTATAATATTAAATATGAAAACTTTAAAATGAAACACAATGAGCCTATTTATGACATGTATCTCAGGTTCAATGAAATTTTCAACACAATGATTTCTCTTGGAAGAGAAGTCACTACTAAAAAATAGATCATGAGAATTCTCAGATGCCTACCTGATAGATGCAGAGGAACATCTATCTCTATTATAGAATCATGTGATATCAGAAACCTAGATATAAAAGAACTCATTGAGAAACTAATGATGTATGAAGAGGAGTTGAAAGTCAATAAGGAAGATGAGGATGAACCCAAAAGAAAATTTGTTGGACTCAGGACCACCACCTCTAAACACGGAGAAAAAGGGAAAGTGGAAGTTTCTGTAGAATGTTACAGTAGTGAAAAATCATCACCAGATAGTGATGAAGAGATGACTCAATTATCCATAAGGTTTAAGATATTCTGCAAGAAAAAGAAATTTTTCAGAAACCCTAACTTCAATAGAAGATATGATCAAAATGGAACTTGGAAGAAATATTGGAAAAGAAGTGACAAGTCTGATGAGATTGTCTACTATGAATGTAACCAAAAAAGAAATATCTAGGCGTAATGTCCAAATCTTAAGTACCAAAATAGATTTTATGACAAAGATAGAAAGTATAAAAAGGAAATTAAAGCAACATGTAGTGCTTTTGATGACAATTTAAGTGACTCAGAATATTAACATGATGAACAGGATAACAAATCCAATATGCGTTTTATGACAAACACATCTGAGGTAACACTAGAATCTCTTGTACACAATTCATAATATTTTGGAGATGAGAGTGACTCTGATAATATGTCTAATGAAGAAATTTCTGAGTATTGAAATATGCTAGAAGTGACATGCGATGAACTAAAAGATAAATACAAGTATTTGAAGAAACAACATGCTCTTACCTCAACTGTTAAAACTGAACTCACTAAACAAAGGGAGAAAAATTCTCAATTACTCAAAGAGAACAATGAATTAAAACTATCTAGTGATCAATTGAAAAATGATTTTGAAAGGTTTATTAATGGTAAATATACCGTGGTACAAATTCTAGGTAAACAGATTGCTCCCAAATATTCTACTGGCATTGCCTATCAACTTGGTAAAATAAATTTTGAAAGAACTAATTTTGTGTCTAAATCTAGGACATACAACTTTACTCCCAGATTAGGAAAATATTCAATGATTTCAAGTTATGACACACTTTCTGCTGTTACAAGATTTTCTGGACCAAATAGTGTTTATTTTTCAAATACTTTACATAATGCTTATAAGAAACCTATGAGGCATATATGGGTTCCTAAAGCACTTATCACTAATATTACTGGACCCAAACAAGTGTGGGTACCAAAATCTATTTTTATTTGAATATTTTGTAGGAAAGATACTTAAAGAGTTATTCTAAGAGCATATGGTACTAAGACAGTGGGTGTTCAAGACACATGACATGAGACTACTCATTCTTCAATAATGTAATAAAAATTGATAGATAACATTTTACCTTTGGTGACAATTCCAAAGGAAATATCATTGACCTTGGCTAAATCGGTAACTCTAACTCAGTTTTGATTTCCAAATTACTTTTTTTTGATGGATTAAAATATAATCTATTGATTATTTCACAATTATGAGATGATAGATTTCATGTTAAATTTGAAAATGATTCTTGCAATGATTTTAATTCTAAAAATGAATTAGTGTTTTCTACATTAATAAATGAAAATGTTTATTCTGTTAACATGTATTCTTTAGCTTTTCCAAATGATTCATGTTTATGTGTGTTTCACAAAGAGTCCTATTTTTGGCATAAGAGAATAGGACACTGTAACACTCACTCCCTTATAAGGTTGACTAGAAAAGTCTTAGTCAAAGACCTTCTCAAAATTGAGTTTCTAAATGGTAAAGTGTGTAATTTTTATCAAAAAGGAAAGTAACACAAATTTTCTTTCAAACCAAAGAAATAAGTGTCAAATTCTCAACCTCTCGAAGTGGTTCACATGGATATGTTTTTACTATCTAGATTTTCTAGCTTAAATGGGAAGCAATATGTTTAAGTTCTTGTAGATGATTTTTCTAATTATACTTGGACTTTATTTTTGGCTCACAAAAGTGAATCCTTCCTTCATTTTACCAAATATGAAAAAACTATAGAAAATATTAGTGAACATAAAATTAAATCCTTAAGAATTGATCATGGTCGTGAGTTTAAAAATCAAGAGTTTGAATACTTTTGCTCACAAAATGGATATAGTCATATTTCTCTACCCCTAGAACACCTCAACAGAATGGAGTTGTAGAAGAAGAAATAAAACCATACAAGAGATTTCTAGAACCATGATTAGTGAGTATGACCTACCTATTTATTTTTGGACTAAAGCTGTAAATAAAACATGCTACATAATCAATAGGGCGTTGATTAGACAAATTCTTAAAAGGACTCCTTATGAGTTATAGAACAATAGAAAACCCAAAGTTAGCTACTTAAAAGTTTTCAATTGAAAAGTCTATATCCTTAATACTAAGGACAATCTTGACAAATTTTCATCCAAGAGTGACGAAGGAATCTTCTTAGGATATTCAATTTCTAGTAAATCCTATACAGTGTTTAATTAAATAACTAAATGTGGAGAATATTCTGTCTATGTCAAATTTGATGAAATAGACCCACATGAGCTTAAGACCACTCTAGAGAACCTAGAGGATGATGTATTAAATCTGGAAATTAATTCAAAATCCACTAAACATCCTATAATGAAATTTGTAAAAAATTCCAATTCTGTAAATTCCTTAGATTCTGGTCACAATGAACCAGATCCTACTGAAGAACCTGAAATCACCAGTCCTCCATTTTCTAGAGATGTTATAACTCTGAAGAACCATCCTGTAGATGTTGTTGTAAGATAATTAGATGAAGGAACAAAAACTAGAGCTTCTCTTATAACTTATTTTGAACATCAAGTTTTCCTGTCAGAACTTGAACCTAAAAACATTAATGATGCTATCAATGATGAATATTGGGTGATGACTTTTCAAGAAGAATTTAATCAGTTTGAAAGGAACAAAGTTTGAAAACTTGTTGAAAGAACCAAAGACACATTCACCATAGGCACTAAATGGGTATTTAGAAATAAGTTAGATGAAGCTGTTAATATAGTTAAAAACAAGGATAGATTGGTTTCACAAGGCTATAGTCAAGAAGAGAGAATTGACTATGAGGAAACCTTTTCACCTATATCCAGACTTGAAGCCATCAGAATTCTGCTTTCTTATGCTGAACATCTAAATTTCAAACTATATAAAAAATTATGTTAAGAGTGCATTCCTAAATGGGTACTTAGCTAAGGATGTCTTTTTTGAGAAACCCCCTAGTTTTAAAAATCCTCAATTTCCATATCATATTTTTAAATTATCCCAAGATTTATATGGTTAAAAACATGCTCCAAGAGCTTGGTATGATATATTAAGTACTTTTCTTATTTCCAAAGGTTTTACAAAAGGAATACCTGATCCTACCATATTTATAAAATGAATCCACAATGATGTTTTAGTTGTTCAAATCTATGTAGATGATATTATCTTTTGATCTCCAAAAAAATAATTATATATTGATTTTTTTAAATGATGCAAAACTAATTTGAAATGAGTTCAATGGGTGAACTCAAATTCTTTCTTGGATTTCATATCTTTCAAAATAATGATGGTATTATTTTAAATCAAATTAAATATACTAAAAATCTTCTAAAACATTTTGGATTGTATATCACTAAATGTAGTGACACTCCAATGAGTACCAGTTGTAAGTTGGATCTTGATGAAGATGTGAAATCTATTGATCAATCCACTTATAAAGGAATGTTTGGAAGTTTACTCTACATAATTGCTAGATGACCTGAAATTATGCTTAGTGTGTGTATGTGTGCTCATTTTCAAGCAAATCCTAAGGAATCTCATTTAAATGCAGTTAAGAGAATTTTCAAATACCTTAAGCATACACCCAATATAGGACTGTTCTATCCTAGAGGACAATAATTTTAATTAGTTAATTATTCTAATGCTGACTTCAGTTGTTGTAAGTTAGATAGAAAAAACATATCTAGAACATGTCACTTTTTAGGCAAGTCACTATTATCATGGTGTAGTAAGAAACCGAATTCGGTTTCATTATCTACTGCAGAAGTTGAATACATAGCTACTTTTAGTTTTTGTGCACAAATTTTGTGGATGAAACATACCTTACTATATTATGGATATCAATTCAGGCACGTACCTATAAATTGTGACAATACATGTGCTATTAACATCACAAAAAAATACTATTTCACACTCCATGACAAAACTTATTGATGTAAGACATCACTTTATGAGACATCAATATCAAAAAGGTGAAATCACTTTAGAATTCATTGGAACTGAATATCAGCTTGCTGATATATTCACCAAACCACTAAATTATAAAGGAATAGATTACATCATACATAAATTGGGTATGATAAATCTTAATTAGTTATCTGAATTTTTCAAATCTTACTGTTTTATATCTTACTATTTTACACTTTACGGTTTCACAAATCACTATCTTGAGATTACTATTAAACTATAATAGTTCTATATTTTTATTGTCCCAAGACTTACCGTTTCATGTTAACGGTCTCACAGTTACTATTTATCAGCTACTGTCTGACACTTACTATCTCAAACAATATAGTCGCACAGTTTAGAAATCACACTTGTTACAGTCTCACCATGAATGACTATTATGGTCTCCCGGTAAATATGTCATATTATTTCATTTATAAATTAGAATCAGTATTGTGGTAATTATTTATTTTACCCTTTTAGTTTCTCTCTCTTTTGTTTTTGCGGCGATTAGTATTCCTAAATGATAAAATAAAAGAAGTTTCACTCGTTCTTCACTCAAGCTCTCTTCTCTTCTCTTCTCTCAAACCGTAACCCCTCTTTCAACCCTTCTCTCTCTCTCGAACCTTTGGTGAATTCCTAGGATGAAACGCCCTTCATCATCAAATCCTAAGAAACGAAGTTCAAAGAAGAAGAGGAAAATCGCGCTAAAGATAGCACCCAAAGACCTCTAAATCCTACTCTGGTAGACAGAATAGTGGCGCCTGAAAAAGAGATTTTCTTCAAGTGACAAATGTAAAGTATGTCTCTAATGTTGAAAATGTTGAAAGAGAAAGGATGGTTAGATGGGTTTACAAATGAGGATCCGCCTATTTACCCGAAATTAGTTTCATAGTTTAACTAGTATGTTTAGTTTTATATTGATAAGGAAGATGACTATATTGTGAAAAGCTAGATAAATGGATAGAGATGCACTTTTTCTTTGAGGTTATGCACTACATGCCTTAGGATACCTCATGAGGGTATCTGTGAGGACTATCAGAGAGGTCCTCCACCTCTAAGTGAGATATTTGTTTTGGAAGATGCTTTGGAAAGCTTAACAGGAAATACGACTAAGAGGATAGCTACAGTTGCAGAGCTGGATGGAGAAACTAGACTTCGGTTTAAATTTGTTTAGAAACTGATTTTCCCTAGAAAAGATGATTTCACTGTAGTCATGTATAAGGATGTATTTTTGATACATCTAATGAAAAATTGACATAAGATCAATCTATAAAAGTATGTCATACTCCTTACGTGGGAATTGATCAAGACCACCTCCAAGTCAACCTCTCTATTCTATTCAAGGCTTATTTTATCCATGATTCATGCCAAAGGTTTGGCTGGATAGAATGAAGAAGATATCAAGGATTATGAGTTTTGTCTTTCAAAAGTTACAATAAAGAGGATGAAAATAAGTTGGAATCCTTGGAGAAAAGCATGGGTGGAAGACAATGATAGGATTTATAAAAATTTCAATATAATAGAACACCCTTCAAGAAATAATGATGTTTCTGATCCTGGTTTAGAACCAGATGAATTTATTGAGTATCCTGAAGAAAAAGAAGAAGAATAGTTTGTTGCACCTACAATAGAAACTATCCTGAATGAGGAGTACAGTGAACCTGTTCATAAAGACTTATATAAGAAATAAGTGTTTATTCCTAAAAAGGTTGTGTATTTTCAAGAATAAACTTACTCAAAAGAATATTTTATTGTTGTTGAAAGAGAAAAGGAAGATATAGAAGAGCATATAAAAGAAGATATGTCTCTTGTGCAAGAAGCTACTGGTGAGGAACATGTAGAGGAACTAACTTCACCTGAAGTTATTCCTTCTGCTAAAGAGATAATAGAGCTAGCCTTTCAGTTGGATAAAAAATAAATGGATGAGGAAATTAGGGATAAAATCATGGAAATAAATCAGGTACCTAAACCTCTCAGTCCTGAGAAAGATGCACCTATTGATGGGGAGAAACCCCCTAGTCTAGAAAGTACTGAAGTACCAAATCTGATTGATCCAAGCTCAGTGGATACATGGTATAAATTTCCTAGTTATTTTGATGTGAATGATTCACATGAAGTCATAGTCAAAGGTATTGATCTGTCCACTATTTTTCAGTTGAAAATGGCATCTGCTCTTGAAGTAATCTCTGCCAAAGAACATAATCCTATCTCAGCTTCTATCTTTGAGCCTTCACAAGAACCTTCAAACATGGTAAATAAGGATTATCTGAAATAATTTGAAGCTACCCTATTGAATGGGGTTGAAAATATCATGAATAATCAACATACTCCTATAACAATCTTAAGTGAGAGAGATGTTGTCTTGTTATTGGAAAATATTATATGGAAAATTCAACCAAAAATGCTCCATGAGATTCAAGAAACCATAATTGAGAATAAACATCTTAGTGATGTAGTAAAGACTCTAAGAGGTATGGTTGAGGATATATAGAATGTGCTGAACTCAAGACCATAACTTGCTTCTCATCTTGATGAAGATCTTGGTAGTCAGATTCCACAGGAAGTAGCCTCCCTTATTCAACATAACCTGACTTCTTTAGCTGAAAAAGTAGCAGAAAGAAACAAGCATGTTGTTCAAGAGTTGTGTGAGCTTTTTATTGGACTTAAAAAGTTAATTTATGAGTATAAGGGGTCCTCCATAAATTTCTCAATAAATTGAAATCTTATACCTCGGCTGTCACTACTTCTCGTACTGATGGACAATTTTCTCAACCTTCTTTAGATAGTGATCTACTCTAAATAGTTTTCAAAGAAGAACTTCAGAATGTGACCAGTGGCATTGATAAATAATCTCTATATGAAGTTATCAAGAATAGTGACAGAGTTATTGATTTGGTGCACATTCATTCCAAGATTTCTAATGATGCTTAACAAGAAATTTCCAAGAAAGTGGACTTCTACTTCAATCGTATATTCTATAAGAATTACATGACAAACCACTTCAAGTATCTTGTCGAGAATCTGAGTATCCCTCCTATAACTCAAGCATTCAAAACTCAAGTCCAAAATCTAAAAGAAATTAATCTTTTGTTTGATAAGATTATAGAGAACAAGGATGACCTTGAGAAATCTATGCAATATGGTGGAGAGATTATTGCTGATTTTATCAAGATCTTACAACCTTATCTTCATGTTTAGAGTACTGCCATTGTGGCTCCTATAGCTGCACCTCTAAGATATAGTTTTCCTACCATTTCATTATCTACCCTATCCTCCATATCTATGTCTGTCAGTCAGGCCCTGAGTCAGATCAGGCCTGTAATCCTTGATTATCAGTTGCCTCATTCTTCTAATACCCCTACCTTGTCCCCTTCTTATCGTTGAAGGTCTTCCTTTACCTTCTCTGTCAACCAGTTCACTCCCTTATTCTAATTCTACCTCGGCTCCTATAGATTCTTCTTCTAATGCTGCTGCCAAGGGAAAGGAGAAGACTAGCCAGTGCTGAAGAATAGTGACTACTATATTTTGATAGGGATATTTTTTCATTTGTTTTGATATCTACTCTTTGTAATGACACTCTTCTTTATCTAATGCATTATGCAATTTAATTTTCTATTTTCTATTCACTCTTTTTGATAATTCCAAAAGGGGGAGAACTATTCACATTAAATAAAGACTAGAGAAATATGTATTTTATATGTACATTGGAGACATATACACTCTAAATACACACTAACGAAGAGCCACATTCTCTAAGAAAAGATCTCTCACTCACATGATTTTTGATCATAAAAAAGAAGAAGATTGTTGGACTCCTCATGTGTTAATCATTTTTTAATGATCACAAATCCTATTCATTCTGTAAAAACATGTAAATATTGTACAATTTATCTTAAATCATGTGTACAGATGATTAGTATCTTTATGCTTTAAATAAACCTTTTGCACTATATTTAATTTACTTTATAATGATTTCTTTGATGAATGATTAAGTATAATATATTATATGAATATCAAAGCATAAGTCTGAATACATATATTTGGATAAGTCTAATACACCATGAGTCTACCACCAGTTATGTTTTTCAAGCAAAGGACCCAGACACTATGACCAGACACCGTGACCAACTAGACACCATGACCATCCAAACACTATGACCATCCAAACACTGTGACCTTCCAAACACTATGACTATCCAGACATCATGACCATCCAAACACCATGACCATCCAGACACTATGATAATCTAGACACTATTTCAAGGAGACACCGTTTCATGAAGACACCATTTACAGAAAAACTATGACATTATTTTTTAATCTGTTTTGTCATTTTTCAATTTAATTTATAACTGTCATATTTGAATCTTTTAAATGCACTTTCATAATTAATGTTTCTTTGTGGACATATCATCTGATAGTACAAGGTATGAGGTGCAGAATACATGAATCATATCAGCTATAATATATGAACTCCAATAATAAAATAAAAGTGTGGCCCAGAAATAGGAGTGTAAAGAATGAGCCTAATAATGAATTATACACGAGTTTTTCTGTAAAAAAGAGATGACACATGAAACTATACATTACTGAAGAACACACAAAGCATTATTGAATCAACAAGTTGGAAACCATTGATTAGAATCATTGAGAACATATTTGCATTGTCAATACCACGATGAACATGAGACAAATCTAGCTGACTTACGATACCCTATTTTCCACTAGAGGACTCAATCTCTGTATCTGCTTCATCCCAGAAGTCCATAGTTGCATAGAATAACACTCAGAGCACTTCTAAACTTATCTCATAATTTCTGATCTATTGTGTATTATTTTATCTTTCAAGTAGTGTCTGTGTCCGTATAAAAACACACACTGTCTCTTGCATCAAACTAAAGGATACAAGATATCCTTTCTCTTATATCTTTTTACACTTATGTATTCCCACAGATAAGTGTGGAAGAAGTCCTTGTGTGACTTATTAGCGTTTACCCATGAAAAACTGTGGAAGAGGTTGTGTGACCTGGATAGTCTTGTGTGCTGTTTTTAACCCCGATCCAGGGTGTGGATCCATTTTATTTATATAAACTTCTTGGTGGTAGGTGATCACCAAGTGGAGTGGATTAGGTCTTGTCTTGATACTGAACCACTTGTTTTATATCTGTTGTGCTGTTTATTTTAGTTGTATCTGTTTTACTATTTCATTTAGAATTCACTAAATTTATGTTGATAGTTAATCTTGGAAAGAATTTGTAATTGTATTTAATTATTAGAATAGCTTCAAAAGTAATGTTAATAACCAATATTAATATTATTGAGAATTAATCAATCTTCTATGTAGTTATTTAAACAGTCAAAATTTCATAACAATATAACCTTGATTAACTGGGATATATTTAACTTTATTAAGGAACCCTTTTAAGAATACTTTTTAAATTGAAAATTTTAATGGATACTCAATTCACCCCCTCTTGAGTACTATACTTCGACAAAAACCTTTCGACTTAGATCATTCACCACCTTACTTTCCTTACTGGGATGGTTGTGGATTCATCAATCATAAACCTTGATGAGATATTATCATCTTGACTAGCATATGTAAATCTCTTTCTATGTGAATATATATTTGAAACTCTTGTGGTCAATATATATATCACACTTCTCCCCATAGAGATAATGCCCCCAGATTTTCAACGCAATGATCACATCCACCAACTCCAGATCGTGTGTGGGATAGTTTTTCTCATGGATTTTCAGTTGCCTTGATTCGTAGGCTATAACTTTATCATTTTTTTATCGGCACACATCCTAATACCTTTTTTAAAGAATCACTATACACCATAAAGACTTCTCCACTTATCAGGAGTGTGAGTACTGGCATAGTAATAAGCCTCATTTTGAGCTCCTAAAAAGTTTCCTCACATTATTTAGTATATAATAACTCCACTCCCTTTCATGTAAGATTATTCATTGGGTTTTAAAATCATGAGAAGTTATTTGTAAATCATCAATAATACCCGACATGACCGAAAAATCTACAGATCTCTGTTACAGATGTTAGAGGTTGTTACTCTTTGATTTCCTTTGTCTTGGAAGGGTCTATAGATATTCCTTTTCTAGTGATATCATTCCCCAAGAATGATACTTATTTCATCTAGAAATCACATTTACTGTACTTTTCATAAAGGTTCCCCCTTTAAAAAGTCATCAGCACAGTATTCAAATGCTCTTTATGTTCCTACTTTCTCTTGGCGTATATCTAAATGTCATTGATAAAGACTACCAAAAATTTGTTGAGGTAATATCTATATACTATATTCAATAAATACATAAATATTGGAAGATCATTAGTGATTTTAAAGGGCATCACTCTAAACTCATAGA
This sequence comes from Viscum album, assembly GCA_963277665.1. Taxonomy (NCBI): domain Eukaryota; kingdom Viridiplantae; phylum Streptophyta; class Magnoliopsida; order Santalales; family Viscaceae; genus Viscum; species Viscum album. The sequence continues at coordinate 243,087,239 of OY728129.1, forward strand.
TTCCATACCTCATATAAATGATAGTCTTTGGAATATCTTCCTTCCTTACCTTTAATTGGTGATATCCTGACCGAAGGTCCACCTTAGAGAAATAATTGTCCCCACATAGCTGATCGAACAAGTCCTATATCCACGGTAGGGGATACTTTTTATTTATCATGATTTTATTGGGATCATGATAATCAATATAGGGACCCATTAATCTATCCTTCTTCTTAACAAAGAGGACAGATGAACCCCATGTGGGAAGCACTCAGGCGTATAAAATCATTCTCAAGATTCTCCTATAACTTCTTATTCAGCTCTTCCATCTAAAAGATGCCCATTTTATAAGGTGTCTTTGATATCGGCAGGGATCCAAGAATAAGTTCAATTTATAAATAAACCTCTCAATCAGGAGGAAGACCATGAAATTATTCCAGGAATACATCAGTGTAATTCATCATGATGGGAATATATTAGAGATTTATCATATCCTTTTTCTCAATCATTTGAGTAAGATATACTTTTTCAAAAGGAAACATTATCCACACTAGAGATTATGATTCTAAAAGAGATTCATCTTTCTACTTACACTTATAAAGGATTGGAAGATAATATTGGATATCAATAGTGACCACTCTTTCTCGATAGTTAATGTTGTATTTATATAAATATTTCTAATACATGCCCAAAATAGCATCGAACTGCACTAGATAAAGTATTAAAATTTTTTCTAGGGGGTTCAGTCCACAAAAATTAATTGGGGGAGGATTTATAAACCACAGACACAATTATTTCCTCAATTAACATTCTCAAAGATAACTCAACCTCCAAATTTTGAGGCGGTATTTGGCTAGTTATACTAACCATGAAAGATATTAAATAATGCATAGAACTAGAATCAAATAGTATGTTTGTTATCCTTGAATGAATAATTAGCATACCTATCACCACATCATTGTCCGGATCGACCTCAGTGGTATTGATAACATAAGCCCGTCCTTGTTGCCTTGGAGGTTTTTGTTGGTAGCCTCTGATAACCGTTGAATTAGGGTAATTGTTCACATAATTCCAATGTTACTTGAAGTTGCAACATTTCACTATTGGTTGAGTTTTGATCCGAACCTTCCTTTCTTCTTCTACATTATGGGAATTCATTATATCCCTCCTACAGTTCTTATCCATGTGTCTCATTCCTCCACATTTGAAGCAATTCCTAGTTCCCTTTAGAAATTTCCTAGGATGTTTCTTCCCACAATTTGTACATGTGGGATGTTCAGTCTTATTTCCATAATGGGATTTATTTTATGATCCACCCATATTGGAATCCATTTTCCACCTTTTATCACTAGGACCATGAGACCATTGAGAGTCTCCAATATCTATTTCAAACGTGAGGGAACAACAGACAATCTCCTCATAACTTTTAAATTCTTGAATTTCCAATAAATTTTATAGACTCAGCTTTAGTCCACTAAAGAGTTGATTTACCTTACTTTCAGCATTCATGACAAAGCTATAATTGTATCTTGCAAGCCTTGTAAAGTTTTCTTCATACGACCAGATAAAATCCTCTTCCTTCTTCTTAAGTCCAAATAACTCTCTTTCCATCTTGAGATGGAGGGTTTGGGGACAATATTTATTGGAAAAAATTTTCTTGAATTCCTCCTAATACATGGAATGAATTTTTTCCAGGGACTTTATATTCTTGATTTGTGTGCACCACTGATCAGCTTCCCCATGAAAACTATAAACCGCCAGCACAACTTTACCTTCTTCTAAGAACTGAAGGTCATATAATATCTTTTCAATGTAGTTAATCCACTATTCCACAAGGAGGGGATCAGAAGATCCACTAAACATGGGAGGCCTTTTCTGAATGAATGATTTGAAAACAACTTGCTCTTTCCATGGAGGAGGAGGGAATTATACATGATTCATGTTATTATTCACAACTTGAGCCAACTAAGGAAGTAATATCATGAAATTTTGATCACTTGTTCCTATAATATTTGGAATATCAGTAGGGAAATTTTCACATTCCATATCACATTTATTTTTGGCACGCATTCTTCTATTTCCCACCATTAACTAAGAAAGTAAAGTGAAATTAGGGGCTTTAATACTTTGATAATAGGAATAAAAGGAAAAATTGAACATAAAAGGATAAAATTTTAAAGGAAAATTATATCCTAACATGTGATTCCCTATGTTTTAATATAGGTTATCCTTGATTTGTTTTCCTAAATTCTATTCTTATGGGATCTTTTTATTTTGTTTCCTTATTAATGGTTCGTAATGAGCTTATGAATTTACAAAATCATATCCCCCGAGAGTGTTAAACCAGGTGTGCATTAAGGCTTGTTGTTGTGTACCAGGTTATCCCGAGTTAGGCCCAGAACACCTTGTCAGAGTTGTTACTCCTAGATAAATCTATTCTAGAACCCCGTCCACTTGTAGTATCTAGGTTGGGATGTATTTTCATGATAAAACACTTACTCTATACTAACCAAAATTTTGGAATGTTTTCTTTTACTTATTCTTATCCATAATATTCTTACTAAAGTAATCTATACCTAATATCCAAAAAAATGAGGCCATACTTTGATACCAAATATAAAAACCCTAGACTTTTACACATTTCATTACATTATTTTAAGAAAAAATAAACATCCAATTAAAATCCAAGGATCATAAAGTCTGTTTTCTTGGAAGACTAGGGACATAATCAAACATCATAAAAGAAACTTTTATTTAATCTCCTTATAGAGATCCTAACATACATTGTGTTCATACATATTCATAGGATAATCTAGGGATAACATAAACAAATGGATGATCCCAATAAGGGAATAAACATAAGAATAAATCTTAGCACATGGGTTAGAAGGCACAACTTAATGATATAAAGAGGCATGGTACATTATTAAACATAAGGAATCATAAAATTTAGAACATCGAATCATATAATAATTGAATATTGGTTATGTGAAAATGACATAAAAAATGACTTTAGCATGAGTCAAATCTTATTGCACATAGAGTAGCACGAGTCAAGTCTAACCACCAAAACTGTTGCACATGGATCACGAGTCAAGGCTAACCGCTAAGACCTTTACGCATAACATATCATGAGAATAAACTTTACCCAATGAATTAGAGAACTATCTGGGCACATACATCTTCACGTGTTCATTAATATGTTTTCCAAATAATGAATCATGCATAATCAATCATACATAAACACAAGGGTACCCATGGAAAGAAATGGGTCTCATAATCATGTCATAAAGCATAATGAATGGGAGTATCATATAGGTGTCCATGAAAGAAAGAAATTAAAAAATTAATGAACATATATAAAGGAAAATAGTAATATATCATGGTAAGTTATGTTAAACAGAAGTGACAACATTTAATAAGAGTATTTAAGAAATTTTAGCATTAAAACATTTTATTGTAGTTTTAAGGGAAATACTAAAGAGTATTTAAAATAGAGAAGGGAATAATATTTTATAAAAAACCAGAAGTGAACCAATATGATTTTAATAATAAAAACAATTATTTTATAAAAAATAATGGTGTATTAAAACAGATGATAGTGTGTACTTGAAATTGGAGAAGAATTTAGGAAGTTCCCTTAAAACATGCTTGCTTATCGGAAAGAATTGAGAAGGGAACCACTTAAAAATATGTATATCCCGGAAAGAGAATGATGAATGGATATTGATACATTATGATGTATCATATATACAAAATTTATAACATTTACATAAAAATAAAATATAAAATCATTTGGGTAAAAAATGATAGAGCAACCCGAAGGAATAATAGAGGATCAGGTAGAACCCCTTACCTTAAGTTCAAAGGTGTTATTAAATTGATCTTAATTTCCTATATAATACAATTAGATTCATTTATTTATAATAAAAAACCTATTATATATGAAATTAATTTATTATAACCTTATTAATTTCATTCTTATCCTTTTTTGATGGGTTAAGATGTTCAATTCTATTGTTTAGGAACACTTGTTTCCTTGGTTTTCATGATCAGTTTACTTATATACATGTACAAATAATTATGTAATATGGGTATGGTTGTACATAATTGAAGTTATATTTTATTATATAAAATCATAATATTAAATTTTTATAAAATTAATTTGGTTTTTTGGATTGAGGATGACTCATTATATAAAACATTAATGATAACAATTTGGGATATTTGGCAGTTTTTTGATCACAATGAACTAATTTTGTTTTATAAATTAATACCATTTGTACAAAATGATTATATAAAATTAAATAGGATATATTAAATAAATAATAATATATTTAAACCATAAATAATTGTTTCATGACCATAATTGAATATGGTCATAGAAATTGAAAACCCATTGTCCTTTAATTTGATGAATTAACACATCTTAGATGGTGTTTCAATTTCTTAGTATAAAAGGAGGAGAAATAAGATATGGTGATGAATTATTACATTAGAATAAATAAATTCTAGTAAATTTATTTTAATGGAGTTATCACTCCATTTTTATGAATATAGATGAGGATATAAAAGAATTCAAAGGAACTTGAAAAGATATTGAAAGAAAACGGAAGAGGGTATTACCACTCGATTCCTTCCTCTTGAGACCCTCATTAAAGGATTAGTTTTTGGTATTTTTTTAAAAATAAAAGCTCCTGGATTTAGTATATAAGCTTAGGTATAGATTTTAGAAGAATTTGGACAAGTCACAAGGCTTTATAGGTGTGAAGATAAGAGGTGGCGAGGGGTCATTTTTATAGCGGAGGAGAGGGGAGTTTTCTCTATATTTAATTCACTAGTTTATTATTTGTCTCAAGAAAAGAAATTGTGATGATTATTGAGACTAAAAATTGTAATTATATCATGCTAATATAAAAATAATGGGCTTAAATCATCTATGACTCAATAAACAGTGTATTTAATATATAATTTGAATATACTGTAAAATACTGTATTTCACTATTCACCAAAAAATTCATGTATTTTAAAAACATCTAAAAAAATAACCTTTACCATTTTTATATGTGTATAATAAAAAATGACCTCAATTTTATGAAAATAAGTTTCTAAATATGTGAAATTTTATTTTTAATTAAAACCAAAATTTTCCTAAAAAATAAAAATTTTAAAACTAAAATTGCTTTTCTAACACATTGAAAATTTAATTTAGGTCTCATTAAATTATCTTATAAAAATAAAACATCAAAATATTATTTTATAAATAACTTTTATAAAAATATAATTTCTTTTAATTTATTAAAATAATCATAAACTTGTAATTAAATATACAAAACTTATAAAAATACCAACACTTAGTTAATACTTTTTAAAATATTTACTTACTTTTACAGTTATATAATTATATCATATTGAAATATATAAATTTTATAAATTTGATTTATAATTAAATTGGTGAGGCTACTATTTTGTTGTCTAGTTTATTATTCATAAGGGTAACATTACTATTCCAAAGTTCATGTTACTATTTATTCAATAAATGTTCTTTAACTTCTAGAGATACCTTTTATTTCAATCATTTTTCATTTATAAGGTTTTTATTGTGTCCTATATGTAATTATATGTGATTATACTATAAGAAATATTTATAATAAGGTAATTCAATTGATAAAACATTGGTTCATTACAAACGAAGTCATTATGGTTCTTAGTCTCCATGGTAGGTTTCGATTTTATCAATTATTCTTCTGTAATTCCGATTTATTATGTTCAGTTTTAAATTTTTATTTATTTTATATTCCAACTGATTAGATGATGTGGCCTATTCTAGTAGATTAGATGATTTGGAGTAAGATGAATACATTATAGGTCATGGGTTTGGGGTATATTGGGCATGGATTGTTGTTGGAAATATTTTATATGTATAGATAGATGAAAGAGGTATGGGTTGACAGAGTTTATCAGTTGACCAAGTTTATAAAAAATAAGATTATATTGATTATGGATGGATTTATATATTATTATAGATTTAATACGTATGTATGATGGGTTTATTATGTATTTATGTTTTTTTATTATTGATTAGAGTTTTCATATTTATATTTTTTTAATAAATATTAAAAAAATTAAAATATAAGAGAAATATTTAGTGGCATTTCAGTTTGTTTTAACTTTGTTTTCTAGTTAATTATTTTTTTTAAAAACCACTTTTAAATAAGTGTTAAAACACCTCTAAATTCTAAAAAAACACATTCATAATCTATTGCTAAAAGAAACCATCGTTATATGACTACCAGATGTATAATATGCAGCTGTTTAAGTAAACGATGGTAAACTATTTAGCGGTGGTTTGAACCACCACCAGTTGCAAATAAAAAACACCTATAATGTCCTTTTTATTTAAATACATGAATTATTACTGAAAATGTGTTGTAATCTTATATTATAAGATTTCTTAATTTTAAAATTTTAAAATTATATTTTTTATAAAAACCATATTTTCAACTAAAAATGAATCTTTTCATAAAAAACTAAAAAATTCATACTAAGTAAATTTTTTTGTAAGGAATTCAAATAAGAAATTTATTTTATAAAATTTAAATTCTAAAATTTATAAATTTATATTTTAAAATAACTTTCATAATAAAAGTAAAATGGATTTTGTTAACAAATAGTTTCTTTAATATTAACTCATATCAATTATTTATATTCTAAATGTCATATGATTTACCATTTTATTCTTTATTATAATTGTTTTTTAAAATTTTATTAATAAATTGTGGTTTTTTATCATTATGTTTAGCCTTTAATCCATGAAATCGAACATTACATATATTTTACAAAGTTTGGAATTTAGGGTCATTACATTTTATCCCCTTAAAGTAAATTTTTCCTCAAACTTTTGTTACGAAAAGAAAAATAGGAGAGGGTACCATTCTCTCATAACATCCTACAATTCCCACATAGTTTACTTGAACTTATGATTCCCCCAAATAACTTTTACCAGAAGAGTTGTCTTGTTGTGCAACACCTTATCTATTCTATCCAAACGTTTCACTAGTTTTACCTCAAATGAGAGATTTTTATCTAGTTTCACAGCTTCTGAAATTAGTAATTGTGATTGGTCTTCCATGTAATTCTTCAAAAGTGATAAATGGAATACATATTGTACTTGGGAGAGGTTAGTAGGAAGTTCTATGTAATAATATACTACCCCAACACAATCAAGGATCTTGAAGGAACCAATGTACCCAGGCTTTCGATTCCATTCATTCTTAAATCTAATAACCCACTTCCATGAATATATCTAGATAAATTCCATGTCTCTAACTTCAAACTCTAGATACCTTCATTTATTATCAACATTTATCTCCTTTTGAATTTTTTCTACATTTATATATCACTCAATAGCTTTAACCTTCTTTTTTATTCCATAGACAACGTTAGGACCTATCAGCTTCCACTCCCCAACTTCATTCTAGCATGTTGGAGTCCTATATCTCTTCCCATAAAGAGCCTCATATGGTTCCATACAAATTCTTGAATAGAAAATATTATTATATTAGAACCCTGCCAAGGGGAGTTGTTGATCCTAATATCCTAGGAACTTTATCAAATAAGATCTCAACAGATCTTCTAGAGTTTGGATGGTCCTCTCAGACTGACCATCTATTTGGTTGTGATAAGAAGTGATGAAACTCAACTTTGTCTCTAATGTTTTTAGAATAATTTTCCATAATATTAAATAATACCTTGGATCTTGATCATAAAAAATAGAAAGTACCACCCCATTTAGTCTTATCACTTATCTTACATATATCTTGAAGAATTTTTCAAGAGAAAAATCCACTTTGATGGTAAAAAACGTGTTTAATTTATATGGAAATTTACTATAGAATAAATAGAATTATGATCCTCATGTTTTGTGGGTGTCCCACAAAAAAATCCAAGGATATTTTTTCGTATTTCCATACTGGTAGAGGTAATGGTTGAAACCTACCCTTAGAATTTTTTCATTCATTATTAACTTTTTGGAATACCAAGAATCAAAATATGTATTCCATGATTTACCTCTTCAGGTTATCCTAATATATTGTTTGTTTTAGATCTATATACATCTTTTTTATTCATAGATGAATAGATAATAATGGTCTATGAGAATCATCCAAAAGTTCTTTCTCCAGTTTTGGTATTAATGGGACATATATTGGAGTTCCAAAATTTATTACTCTATCTTTATCAAGGCTGAACTCAAAAATACTCACCACCATTTTCTATATATGCGCATTATATTTAAATTCTTCTTTGACTTTCTCATGAATGGATGGTTGAGAAATAATTTAGTAAAGATAGTAATTTTCTTCTTTCCATGTGATTTCAAGATTCATCCATTGTAAATCTAAGAGTATTCAATGCTTTTTAACCCTCATCACAGATAATATAGAATGATCCCTTATTCTTAGGGAATCAACCACCTTTTCTAGGTTCCTATTTTGGTAATGTTTTGTGAATTCATGGCCATTGATCCATTCTAACCATATCCTTTCATAAAATTTCATATCCTTTTGTGTGAATTTATACTTTAAGATATTATGATTAATATAATCATTAGACTTCTCCCTATAGATGTAACATCTCATAATTCGAAACTCTCTCACATGGCCAGAAAGGGTTGGTTGTGAGACCTCAAGAGAGCCTACCCATATTCTATAGGCTTCTGACTAGGAGAGGGGGTGTGAATAATATAGTGGGGAGACTACACACCCTAGTATGAAGTGTCATAGAAGAAGAAAAAAATTCATAAATAAATATAAATAATAATATTAAATAAAATGAAGAATATAATAATAAAAACCAACAATATAATTTAATAAATAGATAAGGAACAATGTAATGATGTACTGGAATGTAACTAAATGACATGCTTGAAAAATAAAAGAAAATACTAGCATTGAAAAATAAAAAAACTCAATGTATTAGGTCTGAAACATCATGTCGGTCCCCGTGCCAAACTCCATCCCAAAAAAATAAGAAAACAAAAACAAGACCCTATTCCCTTATCCAAAATTGCATCCATGAAATCTTCTCAGGTTCCAAACGGTGGCCCAAATACGGTGCGAGTACGACTTAGTAGGTCGACACCGTTGTGTCTAAATAAAACTTGTCTGATAAAAATTGTATGCAATAAAGTGATAATTAGGTGTATTAATTAATTCAAAAATTCATAAAATAAAATAAAAATATACTTTGGCGGTGTGCTGGAATATCTCTAATCATATCTTATGACCATACCAACCACAACCATATAACCAAGGTAAACAACCTTCTTTGGTACCATGGTGACATATCTCTGAGCATGTTTGACAACCATGCCAACCACAACTATATACCCATGGAATAGTCACAACAATCTGGGTAAAATCTATATAATCATTATAGCATGGGACTGGTCATATCCAACTCTCTATAAGCATTAAAGCATGGGGTTGGGCCGAGCCCAATCACTATCAACATTACATCATATATGTCTGCAAGTGCTTAGGCCTAGCCCATTATATACAAATTTCATCATGGAACACAATTACTATCATATAGAATGGATATCACAATATCACATCATAATCCTCAATTGTTCATTATGAGAATTACCATTCCTCTTTCATATGCCACTTGTAATTTAATTCATAATTGATTAACAATTACATCAATAAGAAATAAGACACAATGTAGGGATTCTATAAAAAAAAATCACCATAGGTCACATGTCATGCTAAACATACTTTAAGAATTTATCCAACTAAAAATCCAATTGAAATCAAAATAATTCAAGGTATAATATAATGAAATTATTTAATTAATTTTCTCACACACAATGAGAGAATAATCCTAATATTTCTTAAACTTGACAATAATCAAACCATAGTGTTAAGATTTAGACCCCCTTCCTTTAACTGACGATCCAAAAATGTTTTCAATAGAAAATAGCCAAGAGAAAAAAAGGTAAAGATGATTAAAAATATGTTCCTAGATAAAAAATTATCAATATCAAAATCAACAATGCAATCAGAAAAAGGATTTCACCACAATGGTTGGAGAACCAAGGGGAAAAAGGAGAAACCTATCCAAAGGAACTTATGAAGGTTTAAAGACAAAAAAGGAATGTACGGAAGGTATATTAGCTCTTAAAATCACCTATATAATTCCCTAGCTTCAAGAGGATATAAGATTTAGTGAAAATAGAATGAGTTTTTGTTGCAAAGCATGTTTAGAACTACAGGTTGGGCATTTACATGGCGTGTAACATGATTTCACCTCTTGTAAATGTTTTTAATGGTATTCTCTGAAAAAACCATCACCTTGGATTTACTTTATTAAAACCAATGAATAATTAGATTACATGTAATACCTTTACATGATGAGAAATGTTCTACAATTGAGTTTCAACCCATTTTCCCTTTAACTCTATGAACCTCCTTTAAAACTTATCAACTTACCAAGAACCCAAATTAACACTTAAGAAAAATTTATAGCCGGACTCCATTAATTCAAACATACATACATCCCCAAACTTTTGGTGATTTTCTCTAATAATGTTTCTCTATCTCTGAAGAAGACTTAGCCACCATGGCTTAAATGAAAAACTCAAAGAGACACATACCAGAAAAAATATGGGATCTTACAACCTTCCCACATTATAACATCACATCCCTGAGATACTTCAACTGTCACTATGAGGTCTCCATGAAGAAGTTTGGAAACAATTTTCACATATCTGACTACCTCTCCTAGGCCTCCTCTTAAAATTTCCAATGATTCCACTACACTAGAAGAAATGTTATAGTCTTACATCGAAGATATTTCCCACTATGATCCAAAACCAGTATAGTATGATCCTGAAAGGAGGAAACAAAAAAAGTATCAATGTCTATTATGTCTATCACACGGGATGGGTTTGGATGATATATTCACATTTATGACATGTGGAACACATCATTCATAGAGTTGTATCACTATTTAAGGGCTGGATAGTACGACATTGGACTGACCCTTACCACTATTTGAAATGGCCCAACAAACCTGGGTGCTAGATTTTCTTATTTCTTGATACGAAATTGCCCAAAACTAGGTGAAACCCCAAAGAAAAAATGATTACTTCCTTGAAATATAGAGGTCATCTACAAGGGTCATCATATGATTTTTTCAACTATGCACGATCACCAACCATTGTATGATCAACTGAACCTCTTTAGATGCATCCTGTAGGAGACTAGGTCTAACAAGTGTTTACTCACCTTCCTCTACCCAACAAAGAGGAAAATGACAAGGCCTTCCATAAAAATCCCCAAAATGTTCCATTTGGATTGATTCATAGAAGATTTTATTATATGAAAACTCTATGAGTGTGACAAGTTTCTCCCATATACCCCCCAAAATCCATGACACTAACTAGTAACATATCCTTCAAAACCTAAATAGTCCACTTAGATTGAGGATTAGTCTATATATGCTAGGATGTTCTTAAAATTAATTATGATCCCCGAGTTTTATGTAGACCCTAACAGAAACATGATGTCAAATATGGATCTATATCTAAAATGATACTCCTCAGAACACCACATGGCCAAACCACCTCACACACATAAATATTTCCTAGATATTCAATTGTGAATGTTTCCATAATAGGTATGAAATAGGATACCTTAGTTACTTGATCCACAAAAAACCCATATAATTTCATTCTTATTGGTTATCCTTGGTAATTATATCACAAAAATTCATTGTGACGTCATCCCATTTCCACTATGGGATGGAGAATGGATGAAAAAGCATAGCTAGCCTCTAATGTCTGTCTTCCACTTACTAAAAGGTGAATCATATATAAAAAAATCTTGCCACCTATTTCTTCATTTCTAACCACTAGTATTTTCTATGGATATCACAATAAATCTTTGTCAAACCAGGTACCAACCATTTAGAAGCATGAAACTCCCTCATTAGTTTCTCGTGAAGGCCCATAAGAACCCATACTCATCCACTGAAAAAAGAGAATTTCCACTGCTGAGAGATCATCCTAATGGTGTACCCCCATATATTTTTTTTCTCTCAGAACTAAGTTTCTAGATTAAGAAACTGCTCAGTCATAATCATATCTAAAATCATAGGTATAAAACATGTCGAAGTCATAGCTACTTGTCATTGAGATTCCTAAACACCCAGATGCATGTATGAAAAAGGTCCATTATTCTCCACTTGTCAAAAGATTGTTATGCTGACTCTTTCTATATATTTAGTCTCAATTTGTCAGCAACAACATTTCCCTTTCTTGGTGTATAATTCAATTCAAAGTTGTAAGACTGTAGATAATTGACCCACCTCCTATGATGATGGTTAAGGTCTCGCTGATAAAAGATGTACATGAGGATCTTGTGATCCATGTATATAAAAAACCTCTCACCCATGAGATAGTGCCTCCAACATACCAAGGAATGTACCACTATTTATAACACTATATCATGAGTAGGTTAATTCTTATCATATGCTCTCAGCTGCCTTGATCCATAAGAAACCACACGATCCACCTGCATTAGAACTGTTCTGGGTCCAACTTTGGATGTCTCATGGTACAATGTATATTATTTACCCAACATAGGTAATGTGAGGGTAGGTTTAGAGTTCAGCATACCTTTTATCTCCTAAAAATATCTTACACAAACACCAGACCAAACAAAATCCACCCATTTCTTGGTCGTCCTAGACATTGGTGTTTCCAAATGGGAGAAATCTTGGATAAAATATTACTAATAACTTGATAATCCTAGAAATATCTATTTTTGAATATGCTCTCTAGTTTTATCCAAGATACTATGACTGTAACTTTTTCTAGGTCTGTTAACTTTCCTTCCTCTAGTATGACATGACCCAAAAGGTACTCTTCATTTATCTAGAAATTAAATTTAGTTAGCTTAGCATAAAGCCGATAATATCTCAATGTACTTGGGATAATGTCCAGATGTTTGGAATGACAGTCTTATGAATGGGAGTAAACTAATATATCATTGATGAAAAACATCAAAAAATGATCCATAAATAGATGAAATATCCTATTCATTAATGCCATGAATATCGCATGCACATTAGTCAATCCCACTTGAATTACTACAAATTCAAAAAATCAACACCTGCTCCTAAAATTTGTTTGAGTAATGTTTGATAGTCGCACTCTCAAATGATTATATCCTAATATCATTTTGATCTTGGAGAAGATATTATCACCTATCATCTAATCTGAAAGATCATCAATGTGTGGAAGAAAATACCGGTTCTTGACCTTAATCAAGTTTATCCTTCAATAATCGACACATAAGTGGAAAGATCCAACAAACATTTTAGAGAAGAGAACTAAAAAACCCCAAGTATATGCACTCATCCATATGAAGACTTTGGATTATAGATCTTCCAACTGAACCTTCAACACATGATGCTCTTCCAATGCCATTCTCTAAGGTGGGATAAATTTTGTCTTTGCTCCCAGCACTAACTCGATTGTGAAGTTGATCTCTCACTTGGGAGGTAGGCCATAGAAATATTCAAGGATAACTTCCAAAAAAAATATTCTACCACTAGAGGAAAAGAATAAAACTACATTACACCATTATTTAGAGTATTACAGGTGATTTAATATGCAAGACAATCCAATCTGCACTGAATTAGTCTTGCACAACCAGCCTAGAAATCACACTCACCCTTGTAAGAATAGATACTTCCTTCTAGAGATAAAAAGGAAACTCTCCTCTTATAAGGGTAGATATGATATTGGTATAGAAATAACCAATCCATATCAGAAATGAAGTTTAATCCTGTCATTTCCAGTATGTATGACTCCTAAAAGAAACAAAAACCACCAAAATCTGGAGAACATGCCTTAGAACATTTGATCTCATTTGACCACACTCCCAATAGTGTGTCAATGGTTAAAAATCCATCTAATATTTCCACATAAAAGAACAAACCCTTTTTAAAATGATCAGATAGAAAAGAATGTGATTATTATTTATCAAAAAATACAAGCTATGGTAGATTATATAAGAATTGTACCTTTGACAGTAGACGATATTTTATCCATGTTAGCTGAAGTATTCTACATAACATGAAATAGACCTTTCCCTCTACCCTAGGCTCCAATCTGACTAACCAAATCTATATACCTTTCTTGAAACTATTCATAATGCACTGGGGTATCACTTCCCCTGCCTCGACTTGAGGGGCCTCTGGAACTCTAGTTACCAGCCTGCTGTGGGGTAGTTGGTCCCCCTCCAGACTCCAGTTCTTGTCCTGATCCTCTTCCACCGGTATACAATGAAATGTTCTCTCATAGCCTCTAAAGATGGACCAGTCTTCCATAGATATGACACTCAACTATGGGTTAATGACATTGTGGGCACTTGTGACCAAAATTTCCACAATGATAATACTGGAATAAAACATAGTCATGAGGTGGTAGTACACTTACCTGAATACTCTTCCCATTACTTCCATGGTGGAAACTATCATAACAATGTTTTTTACCAATCAATGAATAAATTCCAGATCACCCTATAGAAACAGCCTGACCACTGATCATGGTATATTTCAGATTCCCTTATGTGATGAGTCCTGATTCACCACATATTAAATTTTTTTTAAATGGAAAATGTTTACCGACAACCTGATATCACAACTAAGAACATTATAACGACCCATACTTTACATACATGATTATTAATTCATAATTGAAGCATACTTATTAAAACATATAACAAAACCATGCTAGGACTGTATTGGTATAGTGTCTTTAGAAACTGGGAAACATAAACAACTGGTTCATAAATCATCTACATTGTCTCTCATTTATTCCATCATATCTAGAGTCCCTTTTGTCATATCCTACTTAATAACCTTCTTCTTGACCTGAGGAAAAGAAAACATACAAAAGGGTGATCTCAAATGCTCAGTAAGGGTAAAAAAAATATCAATCATATCATATTCAAAAGAACATAACATTTTGAAAATCTTAACCTGCAAAAGAGATCATAATATCATAACATGGGGTAAATCATAGTAGTGAAATGTAATACCGATAATCATAACATAAAACATGAAACTTTGTGGCATACACACATAATCAAAGAAAATCATTTCATATTAGTCAAGGCTCATTGCCAAGACCATCATATCGGACAAATTCCATTACTGAACCGAGTTCACTCCTCGTTCTAGTCCTGTATCACTGAACCCGATTAACTTTCCATTCCTGCCATGTCTATCTCATGAGATATAAATCTTTACCCAATGAATTGAAGGGAGATATAGGTCCCACCCATCTCATAATTAAACCATTCTTATGTGTGCCACTAAATCATAAATAATATATCATAGCATAACCCATGTAATAAAAATGAGATTCTTAAACATCATTCCATCATAACATAATACATATAAGATAAAAGTACATCATAAAATTAATTCCATAATAACATAATCAAATAAATGTAAACAGAGGGATAGAAACAGAACCCTATATTATCTTAGATGTAAAATAAATTTGATAAAACACTTGAACTCCATTCTTGAGGAGAATATTCATTATACTTCAAAAACATTTTTCCTTTGTTAACTTGTCATACAATTTTAAAATAAAAAAAGTTGATTAAAAATAAACTTGAAAACTTATAAAGTAAGCTTCATGGAAATAATTTTCTATGAAATCATAAAAATCCATTCATGCCGTATAAGTTAAAAAAACATTCTTCTCATACTTTGGCTGGAAAAGTCAAAAAACACCTCGTACTAAAAACGACAAAAGATTCCTTACATAACATTTACTAAAAACTCACCAATGGGTAAAATTGGATTTAAAAAATTGCAGGAGGATATAAATAATATTACATATTGAGTAATCATGGATGTGTATGATAAATATTCCCCATTAAATTCTGAAGTATAAACAATCTCAGATAAAAATGAGATTGCGAGATTTTCCCTAATCTTAGGTCTGATTTTCTTCGTATGTATCTTAACCTCCTGTATAATGATTTAAATAATGTCATTGACTTATTATAGAATAATATTCATTGTTATGATATCATATATGGTTATATTATTATCTTCTTATTAGTAATATTTCATTGCTACTTGTTATTCGGGTGTTCATTGCTTTATGCATGTTTTGTAGAATAAATTCTTATTCTTATTTTTATGTTATAGATACCTCATTTACATAATGGTATTAGTGTAATATATATCATATTTATTCATTAAATTAATTTATATAATAATTATTCAATGAATATTATGTAGAACGAGTCGCATCACATTGTGGAGACAGTAGGCCATACATACACACGAGCGATGATATCGTTCCCATGATCGTGGAATTTTATTGAAGTGTATTTATACTATTTCATAATAAATATCACTTTATAATAATCATATATAGTTATTATTTACACCATCATACCCATCCAAGTAAGTTGGTGGTGGAAAATAGATTACACCACAACGTGGAGACGATATTCCGTACGTATGCACGCACGGTGATTTTGTTTTTTGTGGGATGGTTTGGTGGTGAAATATGGTTGTTTCATATTTGTAATAAAATATCAGTATATAAGTGATACTGATGTTATTACTTTATAATGAAACAACTAAATAAGAGGAAGTAGAAGAAGAAATAAATTTGAGAGAATCGGTAACGGATATTACCTCTTCTTCGACACGCCTCTTTGAAACCTCCTTTTTGGGCACTAAAATTGGTCTCTGAAGAAGAACAGGACCAATAGTATGTTTCTAGAGAAGTTGATAAGGGAAATGGGAAGGGGTGGGCCGAGCTTTAAGGCTCAAAATTGTGTGAGGAGGAGAGGGCTGAGGTTCCCTTTTATTAGGGAGGAGAGGTGCACCTTAGGAAAAAATTAAAATATAATTTTATAATAAAGTACTATTCAGTTTATAATAGATTTAAATTGATTTATTTCTAAGATAAAGTGGGTATTAGTCGAAATAATCACAAACAATAGGTTTTATACAAGTTTAGGTTACTATTTTAAACTTATCATTTAAATTTAACTCTTAGTTAAATAATTTAACTTTTACCGTGTCTTCTTGTTTTCTTACACTATATGGTTAATAAACTTACTATAACAAGCCAAAAAACCCCAAGTGGTTCATTATTAATATATATAACCTTATTTAAGTCATTTGGACGAACCTTAGATTTTTAGGAATATAATAACAATTAATTATATTATATTTTTTTTAAAAACTATTTTATGTCAATTTTGACACTATTTGGTAATTGATTTTTTGTGAAAATCCTAACAGCATGATTAGTTCTAAAAAGGTTATTTAAATCAATAATAACATGTCATATTAACCTAGAAAATCAGTGTAATTCTTAAAAAGTGTCAAATTAAATTTATTTGGGTGTTTATAACATCAATTATGTTAATATTTCATTAATAAGGTAATTATTGCATCATCACTATGTCATAAATAAATTAAATTATTTAATGTCTAAAAATTATAAATAAAATACCATAATGTAGGAATATTTTTAGATTTCTAATGAATATTTATAGTTGAATTTATCATATTTATAACTCTATATTAAAAATGTTTTAGTTATTAAACTTTGATTTTAACTCTTTTAACTCTTCTTTAAATAAAACTATAATAAGTGTCCTAATCTAATCAGAGTAGACCTAAAGGGTAATATTTTATTCCTAAGGTTTTTTTTCTCGAATTACAATTATCCAATAGAATTTGTACATGTTTTAGGCTAATAATAATATCATTTTTACCCTTAATTGCCCTATTTACTTTTAACCGTAGTAAATAAAAGTAAAAAGTTACTATTCACCAAAAAAAATTATCTTATTGAACTATATTTTACTCCTTGATATTAACCATGTCTCTCAGATGTTCAAAATTCAACACACAGAAGTGGTATAATTATGTTTTATGTACTATTGAAAATTCTCCTAGGAGGAGGGTAAAAGACGGTGAAAAGTTCAATAAAAAATTTTATGTATATAAAATTATTATAAAGTGAATTCAATGAATAACATTGAACTTATATAGGTATTATGTATAAATTTTGACCTAAAATAAATTTAAATAAAATATATAATTATTTAAATAAAAAGTCGGTTTTTAAATAGTAACCTAGTGTTTTCACTATTCATTAAAAATTGAAA
Organism: Viscum album; assembly: GCA_963277665.1. NCBI lineage: Eukaryota > Viridiplantae > Streptophyta > Magnoliopsida > Santalales > Viscaceae > Viscum > Viscum album. The sequence continues at coordinate 243,105,451 of OY728129.1, forward strand.
GTTTTCAGAAAAATACCAAAACATTACCCTAGGCTAATTTCGATATTCTGAATCCAAAAATGAAGTCCATTTTTAAATATAAAATATATAAAATTTCAAAAACTAGCTATTACTATTCATAACGGCTAGTTTATATAATATTTTAATAGCATATCGTTGTTTAGTGAAACTCGGTATTGCGTAAAACACATGCTATCGTGGAAGGTCGCGATTGCGTGTAAAGAAAGCCAAGCTAGTGTTGTGTGTAGTGAAAGATTCCTTTGATGTTTCTTAAAACATAAGACATAAAAAAATATACTTCTCATAAACTATCAGGGTGTGACAAACATCATGGAAACATCTCACCCAAGAGATCTCATCAGCTTCTAAAGATGGTGCAAAACATTGTAGGTCAGTAAAATGTATATTATAGTCCAGCACTGAAAAACCCTCCTATGTAAAATGAAAGAACTCATGAGAATTTTTAACCCTCAAAGTTTCAGGATAGAAATGGATCAGGAAATTCAAATATAAGTCATCCCAAGATATATCATCTTACTTCCCAGCTTCCTCTAAAAAATCATAGTAACATTTGAAAGGTCCATGAAACATATAGACAACAAATTTCACCCTTCTATCTATGGGTGTCTCTAGATTATTGAAGATTGTATGTACTAACGCGACCCAGAACTCGGCTACCTGGGGTCCCTCTTCCCTAGTAAACACTAGTGGATTTTACAGTTGAGATTCCCTTTTCATCTCAGACATCAAAGGAATGGTACATATAGTCTCCCTTTCAATGCATCACACGACCCTCAGGAAGCAGTTGAGAAGCTGAACATCTATATGCTCATCAGGAACAACAAGAATTTCTAGTTTAGCTACGTTATGAGTGTACATGTTTCCACTCTCTTAAATACTCAATTCAAATATGACGTGGGGACATTTTATCTACAATATAACCACACACCTTAGATAATTGGATATCAACATGGTCCACACAAAAGGTTACTGCAATAGAGAACCACAAAGTCTTGGTATCTCTAAACATGGCTTACAAGTATTTCAGTATGACATGAAAACTCACTTCTTTTGTCTTGTGAAATTGATATCTCATACCAAATTTCTATAAGAAAGTATATATCACCAGAAAAAATATAGATTCCCCCAACATGAACAATGCTTATCAATATATCCCTATGTTCCTATTATGATGCATGTATTCTCATATCATTCCATACTGGGCCGCGAGTACAAAACTCAAGAATCAATAACTACATAAAACAATAGCCTCACAAAACATGGGAATCACCCAAGGTAAAATAACATCAACTTTAACAAGCATAAAACACAATAGAAATCCCATCTCTGGGTACTCAAATTCACCCCATACTTGGGTTGGCTAATCCCATGCACAAGATCATTACCAATTCTTGACACACCCAAGTCTCATTTCTACCTTTTCCAAAATAATGAATGACCTATGAAAAGAAAAATAGCTCCTCTACTTCCACTTTTTAATGTCTCCCAATTTGTAACTCTATCACATGGTTAGAATGGGTTGGTTATAATACCTCAATTACACCTCCTCATACGCCATAGGATACTTACTAGTAATAGGGGTGAGAAAAATATAGCGGGAGATGATACTCCCTTCTATGTAGTGTCATTGCAGAAGAAACAATTCATAAATAAACAAAAATAATCAGATTAAATACAATATGGGAGAAAACAATAAAAACCAATAGGATAATCCAATAAATAGATAAGGTACAATGTAATGATGATATGTAATTTAACTAAATGACATGCTATAACAATACATGAAAAGTATACCATACTCAAATTAATGTCTCAAAGTCTCGGTTCCCCAACCCCATGTTGGTCCCATCTCCAAACTCTATCCCAACAACAAATAAGCAATCAATAGGAAGGTCCTTTTCCATTTTCCAAACATGCATCCATGAAATCTCTTTGGGTGAAAAATGAAGGTCTGGATAGGGTTTGAGTAAAACGTAGTAGGTTGACACCACTATGTCAAAACAAAACTAGTTTAATAAAAAGTGTATACAATAAAGTGATAAAAAGATGTATTAATAAATTCATCAATTAATAAATTACAACAAAAAACTACTTTGGCTCTATTATATAATATATCTGATCATGTATTAGGACCATTCCAACCACAACCATATAACTAAGGTAAACAACCTTCTTCGGTGCCATGTTGGAATATCTCTGAGCTTGTCTTATGACCATGAAAACCACAACTATATAACCATGGTATAGTCACAATAATCCAGGTCGAATCCCTATAACAATTATAGCATGGGACTGGGTATAGTCGTCTCTCAATTAGCGTTATAGCATAGTACTGGGCTGAGCCCAGTCACTATCATTGTTACATTATATACACGTGAAAGTGTCTGGGCCTAGACTATTATATAGGTATCTCATCATGGAACACAATTGCTTTCATATATCATGGATATAACAATATCAAATCACAATAAACAATGGTTAATTATGATAATTACCATTAATCTTTCATATCCCACATGCAATTTAATTCATAATTTACTAAAAATTATATCAATAAGAAATAATCCACAATTCAAGGATTCTATAATAAGAAATAAACCCAGGTCACATGTAAAGGTAAACATACTTTAATAAATTATCCAATTAAAAATCTTTTTGAAACAAAATGGATTCAAGGGACAATCTCATTCAATTATATAAATTATTTGGGTGTATGCAATGAGGGAGAAATAATGATATTTCATAAACTTGAAAATAATCAAACCATAGGGTTATTATTTAGATCCTTTACCTTTAAATGACGATCCAACAATGCTTCCAGCATCCAATTCCCACAAGGAATAAGGCGTAGATGATTAAAAAGATATCCCTAGATAAAAAAGGACCAAGATCAAAACCAACAATCCAACCGGACAAAGGATTTTACCGAAATGGTTAGAGAATGAAAGGTAATAAATAAGAAAAATAACCAAAGGAACTTCCATGGGATTGAAGAAAAAAAGGAACATCTTGAAGGGAGATTGGAACTCCAAAATCATCTAGATAATTCACTATGGTTGAGAAGAGAGAAGTTGCAGTGAAAATCTAATGAATTTCATCCATATATCATGTTTAAAACTACAGGTCAAGCATTTATACATCATGTAACATGATTACATATCATGTAAATTATTTTCATGGTATTATATGAAAAACTATCCTCCTTGTATCTATTTTATTAAAACCCAAAAATAAATACATGTTGTTTAATCCCATTACACAATGTGTAAATGTGTTGCAATTGAGTTTCAACCAATTTTCCCCTTAACTCTCCAACCCTCCTTTAAATTTTCAACTTAACAAGAACCCATATTAACACTAAGTCCCATTTAAAACCAGAATCCATTAATTTAAACAAACATAATCCCATAAACATTAGGTCATTTTCTCAAACAAAGGCTCTCTGTCTTCAAATAATACTCGACCACCGTGTCTCAAAAAAACTCAGAGAGAAACATACCTAGAAAAAGATGGGATATTATAATAGAGGTGATGCCACAAAATTTTAAATGCAAAGACTTTTGCCTCCAGATTCAAATCCAGATTCATGTATTTATTCTAATTATCTTTTAATGTTCATGAATCAAAATCTATTACTTTCTGGTGCTACATAATAACATATCCTATACCCTTTAAAAAGTATCACTATATATTAAAACTCATTCTCAACTCTAGGGTTGTGAATGCACATACATAGTAACAAATCCCTTATTAATTTCCCTTATGATTTCCTCACATTGCATTGTATAGAGAAAATTCACTACCTTTTAGGCCACCTTGGTTAATTGATTGGATAATCAAGATAATTTTCTAAAAAAATTTTGGTAGTATCATACTAATACAAGAAAACATTGTATCTCAATAATTTAGGTTGGTCTTAGATATTTTTCAATCACATTAGTCTTTTATATATCCATAGATTTACCCTCACCAGTGATAACATTACCTAAGAAAGATTCTCTTTACAAAAAAAAATTAATAGTTTTTGAACTTGGAATGTAATGTCTCCTTTTGTAAGTTCCTTTTCATAATTCCAAAATTTCTGTCATGTTCTTACTTTGTCTTAGAATATATGAGAATGTTTTAAATAAATAAAACAACATATTTTTCATGTTAATATATAAGGATTATATTAAAAAAATCCATAATTATAGTACCAGAATTTGTAACCCTAAATGGAATCACTATAAATTGGCAGTTTTCATACCTTGTTAATAAATAAATGTTGCGTTTATCTTATATTTTAACCATTAATATATGATATTCGGATCAAAGCACATTATTTTTAAAAAATCAAACTCCTCTGAGTTGATCGAATAATTCATCAACAAGTGGCATAGGATAATTGTTTTTTCATTGTGATTTTGTTGATATCATAGTAATCAATAAAAAGATGCATTGTCCCATAATTATTTTTAAAAAATAAGACTTGTTCACCCCATGGTGAAGAATTATGGTGTATAAAACCATTTATAATATTCTTTTGTAATTTCTTCATCAATTCCTCTAATTCAACAGAATCCATTCTATATGTAGTCTTTGAGAGAAAAAATGATTCAAGGATGAGTTTGATTAAAAATTAAACCTCGTTTTATAGGTGAATAAAATGATCATAGAAGAAATAACTCGTAAATAATGAGTTTATTCTTTCTTAATGGCTCCCTAAGTTCCCATCAAGGTTATCCCTAATTATTTTCTTACTCCTTAACCACACTAAAATTATTATCAAATTCATTATAATGGTTTATAAACAAATTATAAATTAACCTAATCATATACCTCAATAGTGTATATATAGTTTTTCATTCTTAGGCCCAGTCATCATGCATCAAGGTGGTGATTGATTAAATTCTCAACCAACCCATTTCAGGGTGGTTAAACCTAGTTTAATCTTTTCCATAGTCGCATCTACTTTATAGAATCTCGATAGGGATATATTGCTTGGAAAACCACATAATATATTCTTTACCAAAAAACCGTGATGTTTTATAATAATTATAATTTATCCAAGAGTTATCACTAATGTTCTATAAAATAATCTAAAAAATAACTAAACCTTCCCTTTGATACCGACTATGTTGACCTATGATAATCATACATAAATAATATATTTATATAACGGTTTATTTAATACATACCACAAATAGTCACCAAAAATAATGATTGAATGTTTTATAATCTTTGATACTAGATATATAAACATCTTATTTTCCAAAACTTAGGAAAATTTATCCATAACTACTCTCCTATAAACTATATTCAAGAAATTTTATAAGTCATGATCATCTTAATTACCTATATAATGGAAACATAAGAAGGGGTGAGCATGAATACTTAGTAAGAGAAAAATATCAACCAGTCATAATGTTTAGATCATAAATATTATATAAATCATGAATAAGGGAGTAATATGATATAAAAATATCATGATACCATGAATGCAAAAAAAAATTATTGATCATTAAGTAGAATGAATTATGAACATAATAACAAAGAAATGTCATATAGAACATGGATTAAAAACATTAAACAAACATTAAATAATTACATAAGAATTCAAAATATATTTAGAGCATGAAATATCATAAACATTTGGAATAATTTGAAAATAATCCAAATTTTAGAGAAGTAGTGGCACAAACTTAAGAATAGGAAAACACTGTGAACAAATCCATGTATTTACAAACTTTAATTTTGTAAAATAAATACAAATATATCATCCCTTTATTTTTTTAACAAATATAAGTATGTCCATGAATTATTATCTCATGATATATAAAAACATATCCAATAAATTAGAGGGTTATATAGGACCCCACCCATAATCATATATACATACATGTCCCACTAAAAATCAAATCATTGATTTTATCATAAATAACCCATAAGAAAAAATGGGTTTCATAACTTTTCAAAATTGTATCACATAAAAAAACACGATGATTTGATATAAAAACATGATCACCCCAGAAGGGAATATATCAAGTGATTTATAAACCATTAATTTATTATAGAATAACCCATTATAAATGAAATAGAAATCACAAAACAAATTATTATCAAAAAACATCTCTTAATATCACCATAAAAAGATGTTATTTTCAATTCACATTCTAAAAAACCATTTTTTGAAAAAATTCAAGAAATATATTGATTTTTAAAAAATTTCAATAAATATACCTTGAAATAAAATAAATCATATATCAAAATTAATTTCATAAGTGAATAATATTTGACCATTGATAGGAAAATCCTTTCAAATATTTAAAAATAACTTTAATGAAAACCCACCTTATCAAAAAGACATTGAAATAATGGATTTATAATAAAAGGAAACATAATGATCATTGGATATAAAAAATGTTTTAGTTTATACTAGTTAAAGAAGAATAATGGAAGTAAAATATTTTATATTAAGGGAGGAATCCATTAAAAGAAATTTAAATTACTCTTAACAAAATTCAATTTAAAAAAAGATTTATAGAGGAAGAATAATTAGTCTAAAACATGATTTAAATAGAAATGAGGGTTAAAATACAAAATAAAATTATCATAGGTCATATATGATTATACTTGAAAACTCTATAGATAATGGGGGATATTATGGCCCAAGGGAAGGATTTGAGTCCTGAAAAACCCTTACATTTACTCCAGCTTAGTCAAAGTCTCTATAACCTACTATATCACAAAAATAGCCATTTTTCTAACTATTTTAGAACATTATTCATTTATATAAACTTTTATAAAGGTTATTTATTAATATTATATACATGTATATTATTTATTTAACATCTATTTTCAAAATTGGATATTGAAAATCTCAATAATATTGAAATAGTTTGGAAAGGGGGTGTTTTTCTTCATTATTCTCTAATATTGTATCATTCCTATATCATAATAGGTATTTTAATATATGTTTTATAATTTATATATAAAAATAGGTATTTTATAATTCCTATATCATAATAGGTATTTTAATATATGTTTCATTATTCTATATTTTTTATATATGTTTAGTAATGTTTCGTTATAATAAAATCAAAGATGAGCTCATTTTGGTGACTTTAATGAATAAAAGGTTATATATATGAATAAAATCATTATATATTAATATTATGAATATAGAATCATTTGAATATATTGAATAAATTAGAATTACATTTTTTACCATAATATAAAATTCATTAATCAACCATGACATAAACATTATAACATCACTATTTTAGGTGGTAAAAACAACCAAAACAAGAGTGTGTTATAAAGATTGAACTAGTTAGAGAATATTATTATATTATATTAATATAACATTTAATGAATATTTATCATGTAATACGTATCATATATATTCCTTAAAATTATTCTTATAACCATCCAAGAGGGGTGGATATGGTAAATGAAATTCATTTTTCGTGGAGGTGGTAATCCACACAAACACAAGATTAATGATCCCATTTCTCAATGAATGTGCAGAATGAATGTTTTTGATAAATAACTATTTAATAATATTATTTGTGAAATATAAAAATTATTTATTCATTAAATTAATTCTTCATACTATCCTTTAGATATGATCATGTAAAATGAAATGTATCGTGTTGTGGAGGAGGTAGTTCACACATTCACACAATCGATGTTAATTTTTTTTATTAATAAATGAAAAAATGGAATATTTTTTTCTAATTAATATAATAAAATTTTAGTACACTAATAAAAATAATTTATATTTATTAAAAATGTTATAAATGATTTTATAAAGGATTAAAATAACATAAAATACTAAGAGAAGACAATACTCACATTGGAATCTTGAGTTTTCTCTTATAAAACTCTTTGGAAGTGAAGAACTTAAGAAAATATAAGATGACTAAAAGATTATTTAAGTGGTATAAGTTTCTTGGACGAGACAAAATTCATATTTTTAAGTATTAACTAAAATGTTAACTCTAACTTTAATGGGTTTAAGTGGAAACCTTTTATAAGAGAAGAAAAAGGTCTTTTTAGAAACCTGCATCCCTTTTTAATAATGGTATGCCACTATTCAAGGGTCAATGGATACAAATTGGTGAAATAGTGGGTGTGGGATATGATAAGGTTGAAAATATTATAATCTATTCATTTTGAGTCAAGGTATGAGTGATTTGAGTCATTTTTATTTTTTTACTATTAACTTTTTACCAAAATTAATTTTAAACCTTAATAATTAACATTAATGAAAAATATTAAGATTGGATCCTTTTAACTAATTTTAAATTTTATATTTAAAATCTAAAAATAATTTTAATGCATAAAATTTCTAAATGTTTGAACATAACATTCGCTTTAGAAAGTCTAGAATTTCAGGTCACTGAACTCATCATCATAAACGTATCCAAGTAGTGTCCAATTGTATTCCTAGAAGACACTAAAGCCTGTGTAAATGAATTAAACCTCAGGTTATTAGAAACCATAAAAGTACTCCCATGGGAATATGATACACCATGTCAGAATACAAGTATGTTCTATAAATCAAGTAGTTCTGACCCACAAATAAATGTATGGTAAACCATGAGTCATCACAACCTTGGTAGGAATGCACCCTATAATATAATCCATTATAGCCAAGAATAGTTTAATCATATGTCTAGATGGAGAGTAAGGTATATGGATACATTATTCATCCATTCATTCGCCATCATGTAAGTTAGAGAAAACACCCCTTAAAAACACTTGGGTGTCAGTTTTTCTACCAGTAAGGGTTGGGTTGCAAATGAAATCCTAAAATTTAAAGTATATAACCCAAACCACACTAAGGGAAACAACCTTTCCATAGACATGTCTATCAGTATCATCGCCCAGGACCATAAGTTACCGCAACTAAGGACTAGGTCTTAACTAATGACATGGGAAAAAAATTAATTATCAATCAATTAATTATCTATTAATTTATTAACACAATTTTCATTTTATTGGTTAATATTTTCGTCTCCTTTTCCAAGTGACAATGGCACTAAATTGTTTTACTTACTTTATCAAGTATATAATTATCATTTGAAAAAATTAAGAACAAACCACATTCTTTAAACTGATCCATTGATCATTTTATTAACCATAGTTGTACTCTTGGACTCATCATATTATACCACATCACAAATTCTCTCATAGTTCATAAAATCGAGTAAATATTTTCTAATAATTTGACAATTAGGAAATATTTAACAAACCAATGAGTAAGATCTATTTTGAACTCATCCTGACTTCCTGGTGTCCCACACTATTAAACATATAATAATATATTCCACCATCATCGACATCGACCATAAATGTATGCTAAGATACCAATCCATTTCTTATCATATTAAACAAAAACAAATACATCCCTAGGTCAATACCCTTACTCATCATAGGTTTCATAACAAAAAAACTCATCAATAAGGTTAAAAATTCTATAAATTTAGGGATAACACATACATTTAAAATTTATTTTTTCCCACAAATGAAATTTCACTAAGACAATTTAATCAAGGAATTTAAGACTGCCTCATTAAGGAATGGGATAGTTCATCCCCAAAACCTATTCTTTAACAAAAATATTTTTTATTCCATTCTAAAGAAATTTTTTTGTTATGCATAGCTTTCTATATAAGTTAGAAACCTAAGGTAAAATATTTTTATAGGAAAAAATAAAATTATACATTATTTCAAGCATTATTTATGAGGTTTTAAAAAATATATGGTGTGCTGTATCACCAAAAATACAACTCCATGGTAAAAAAACACCCTAGTCGAAAAAAACTTGTCCCATGATCAATCCTCCATGTAGGCTTCAAAATGGTCTGTACCATGTCCACTACCATAGTGTGGCGGCCTTCAAAAATCACAAGACTCTTCTCTAACTATAAAAACAACAAGAAATCCATGTTAAAACCTATGTTCCCTTGGAAAATTCAAATGGATTGGATTTATAAATTGGGACCTTATATCAGGAACCTATAAAAAAATTATCATCCTTGAGAATCTAAAAAAAACTTAAAATAAAGAAAGGGGGTTAAATTGAACACACAACAAGATAACCCTCATAGATATAATTATAATAATAATATAACCTCTCACTCTATGTACAAAGTTTTTAACTACAAAATATATTTTAAGGAATATAATTAATCCCAGACATCAATATAAGTGGAACACAACGTCAAAAAAAGGTTAAATAAAAGAATCAAAATATGGAAGGTCTGACATCAAGAAACTAGTTATAATGGTGTGTATCTACAACTCTGACTCCCAATTTCTCTCTTATAGGACACCATTCCACCAAAACACATGAAAAAAAGAATATAAATCCCATTTATCACCTTATCGTAATGGTTTTGAATCTCAATAGGTCACTCCTTGAAGGTCACACCATCCTCAACATCGAGTTAATCCTAGTCTATGACATTTGAATTAACTTGAAGATATATGTGGATCACTGATACATAGAAGAATATATGAATATATATCATTAGTGGGGGTTGGTATGACCAATATTCCATAGATATAACCCAATCCAACAAATTTAATGATCTAAAAAACTTTGGATAAAGCTTTCTACCAGGATCAAACATTCACTACCCTCACTAAGTCCAAGATAGTTTACTTGGTCTAGCCATATGTCTATGTATTAGAGGAAAAAATAAGGAAAAAAAGGTATATGAGCACACTATATAACTCTCCAAACCCTGTAAGTAAAATTAGGATCAATATTAGAGACATTATTCTGCAGAACCACATGAAGACTCACTATCTCCTTCAGATATTTCCTCAACAACACATCAACTGAGATTAATCTTTAATCACTAAGAAGTGAGTAGAATTCATCAAGTGGTCCATGATCACCCATATAACATAACAACCACTGTAATATCCATGAAAACTAGTGAAAAGTATATTTAAACAACCACCCACTTCTACTTAGGAACATCGAGCAGCTGAAGCAAACCACCAGTAACATGATGCTCTGCCTTCACCTATTAGAAGACCAAATACTGATAGAAAACTATGTTAAAGACTTCTTCAATGAAGAACAACAAAAACGATCTCTCATGGAATGAAAAAACATCATTACACTTGGATATACCACTAAAAGTGAACTTTGGAATTCACGGAGAACCACTTAATGCATCACTGATGGAATTAAAAGCTTCCCCTAGAACAACACCTGATGTTCTTTATCTTCAAATCATTATTCAGCTGCGTCACAAAAAAATTAAATCATTCCAAACCTAAGCCTCAATATATCAAATATTTTATTCCTTAACCTTCAATACTAAGTATAACTACACATTAATCTGATAAATTCAACCACTACAATTCACACCTCACATCTCAATGTGCAATACTAATACCACTTTTATCACTATCCAAGAGTATCCAGAATCATGTGTATAGGAAATGTTGAACTCTTAGTACTGTAAGAATTCCATCCACAATTCCTACTAAAAAATCAATTCAAGCTAGGAGATGACACGCTGCAAGATATTATGATCAATAAATACCACAATGAATTCACTGATAATATAGTGCCACCACAACATTAAAGAAAAAATTATTGTGGGGGTCTCAAGATCAGGGGTGGTGTAATTACATCAACAAAATCATTAATATTGAGACTGATAAAATATGACTTCACTTTGCTTCAAAAATACACAAACCAATCCAGGATGATTGGAATCAAAGTAAACCTCAATTGAAATTCCCTCCTCTCATATGTGAAGAACAAAATAACTAACTAAATTATCCTTTAAATACACAAAATAAACTATCTTTGGCTAGTGTCCATGTATGCTTAATAATTTCTAGTCAAGGACAAAATAAAAGTTGAAATATGAGAGAATTTAGTTTTGAACCTCTATTAAAAATCAATGAGACCAAGAAAACTATATACCTCAAAAAATTTCTTAGGGGAAACCCAAGAAACCACTATATCAATCCTTAAAGGATCAATGGATAATATATGTTGTGATATGATATACACTAATAAACAGACCTCACAAATCTAGAACACACACTTAAATAACTTCTCAAATAGTATGTGAAACTAAATAAATCAAGAAAATGATCATAGAAGCTCTATGTGATGCCCCTCATTCGCTAAAAACCCAAGAAAATCATAAATAAAGACAACCAAAAACTGGTCTAGAAACCCATAAAACACTTCATTAATCAATCCCATGAACAATACTGTAGATTTTATAACTTTTAAGGACATAAAACTTGTAATTCCCATAAACAATTGGAAGGTAGTCATCAATATTGAATTATCCTTTACCCCCATATGATGATACCTAGACTGAAAGTTTATATTTGAGAAAATGTCAGCTCCCTTCAACTGATCCGATAAATCATAAATCCATAGGATATTATAACTAATATTCATTATAACTTGATTCAAATGATGATAATCGAGGCATAGTCATAGAAAATCATTTTTATTCTTTACAATGAAACTAGATCTCTCTAAGGAGTCACACTAGGATAAATGAAACAGCGTGATAAGTGATCATCAATATGAATTTGTAACTGCTTAAACTCAAAAGTGACCATCTGATATGGATACATTAATATATAATAAACACTTGGTTATATCTCCCTCTCAATATCAATATTTTATAAAGGGGGTACAATTAAAACCAATTAGGTAAACACATCATCACACTCTTTGACATTCCTAGGAAGAACCATCGGTTGATCCTCTATAAAACACAATATCAGGATAGCCATAAAAAAGATTGAATCAATACATCAACGTCCTATTTGAGGGTCTTGGTTTCTAATGAATAATTCTTGTTCTCTATCATCATCATATAATATGATTCACCTAATGAAGAAATACATGATACCTTATAAAAAATGAAACTATTCTATTTTGAGGATGATGTCATACAATTTTATCTCAAAACAAAGAAAATATTCCCAAGAGTGGTGTTTCCCTAGCCCCAGTACATAGTTTCTACATTCATAACATAGGATATCTCAACCTCCAATTGTAATAGTCAATACGAAAGACACTATATGTCTATCCACATCAATTTTTAAAGAATGGAATATGGTAAGTTAAATAAAGTCATGTGTAGCTGCTGAATCAAATAAGACATTTAACCAAGTAGAAAATAGGCAGGTAATATCTTGTATGATGTTTGGATCATCCATAACTGATAGTGATAAAGCATGAATCTCATCTTGTCTCACTCCACAACCTCTTTATCCAATATTCCAACATGCTCTATGGTCGTACACACCCAGTTGTCCCTGAGGATGAGGGTTTTCACGGGGTTTCCCTCTATCTGCATCATTCCCTCTATGTTGATCATAACTTTAGATTACCTATTACTGCTACTTCCTTAGCTAATACTGCTGTAAAGTATGAGACTAACATGGGATACCAATTTCCATGTTGATTGTTGAGGAATGTCAGGTAATCTCACTTCTAATAATCATGACCTCCATAGATAATAAAACTATGCTAGGACCACTGAATGGGGTTATGAGAACAACTAGCTCTAGTGAAATGAGTTAAACAAGGATTAAACATTACCCACAATGACTAAAAAATCTTCATCTAAGAAAATGACAGAAAAATTCTTAACATATCACGAACCAACCTCAGTTGACCTAAATCCGGTCACCCAAGCCAATATGTTACAATGCCCGAGAGACGTTCCTGATCATCTTAGGTTGGAAACTAGTATCGGGCATCAAATATACTCAATTTGAAATTATTTATCCCATAAACAAACATATAAAAAAACATGAACTCCAAGAATAAAATAAACACATGTTGTGTAAAGAAATAAAACTAGAAATTTCTCCATGCGACCTCTTGGTCACCACTAACCACAAAAACTAACTCTTACTAGGGGGACTAAAAAAAGAACCTGATCCAGAACCAAATCTTGTAAAATAGATTGTGTCTACTGATGTCGAGTGTCGCAAGTATGGTGTGGGTACACAACATATCAATTGGTAAGAACCAAAAAATCCATACATATTTATTCCTAAAATATTCTATAAACATTGGTTTGAAAATACAGATAAAAAATAGGGGTTTCATAATTATAAACAACCCAACATAACTTTCCAAAAATACATTTTGAAAAAAACGTGGGGATTTCCCTTCCAAAATAGATTTTGGTTCCAAAACCTAGTTTGAAAACCAATTCCATGGAATATACAAAACCAATTTGAAAAAATAATAAAAAGGGAAATCTAAACTACGTACAAGCAATGGGGTATATAAAAAAATCCATAAAGAAAGGAATCAATTTTGATGTCAGAAAACATAAGTAAGAAGAATAGGAAACTAAAATAAAACAATAAAACACAAAAATATATATATATGTAATCATGGGAATGTCTTAGATATCTCAAGTGTATCATCTGAATATACTCGGTTAATACCCATTTAGAGGCATATGATGAAATCAACAGTCAATAACCAACATATATGTTCTATCTAGCCACACCAATGGTATATACCACATATATTATCACTCTCTCCAAGGGTATCTAGTTTTTATAATTGGTCCATAGATATAAACCATTATTCATGCGTTAATATTTTAAATCCAAAAACATTTATATTGAAAACAAATTTCTTCTGAAAACCATTTTGAAAAACAAGGTGATTTTCAAAAAATTATTCAAAGGTTCAAAAAGGTCCAAGCTATAGAAACCACACTTTAAAACCTCAATTAAATTAATTTGGAAACAAAAATTAATTTAGAGATATATATGATGTTTTCAAAGAAACTATTTGAATGAAATAAGGAAAATAGGAGAAGATGAATGGAGAGTGTTTTGAAAACAAAAGAAATCATAAATTCATTTTTATGGAAAATCCATTTATATGCATGATCATATCTATATATACACCCCATACATATGTGGATGTTCCAATACATATAAAAATATATTTGAAAAACAATAAATATTTATAAAGTTCCAATTAAAGAAGCACAAGGATTTTCACATAAGCATCAAACCATAAGAATGCACCCAAAAACTATTCAAACCATAAATTCACACATAACACTCATTTATAACAAATATCAATCAAGAATAAGAAAAATTTTAAAATACAGAAATCTATTTTAAAAAACACTTGGAATTTTATCAAACTCATATCGTACACATATATTTGATATATATAGGAATAACTGTGGAAATCCTTTGAAAACCCCATCTTTTAAAAAATTATCAACATGGAAAGGTATAATAAATCATGTAAACACATGAAAAGCATGGGAAATACAATTAGAAATTAATTTGGGAAGATTAATCATTTAAATATATCCTTTGGATAGTAAATTGATTAAAGCACTTACTCAATGATATACGAATACGACCATACTCTGGGTGAAGGAAGAAAAAGCCCTAAGAGATAAACTATAGACCCTAAACCAAAATAAAACACAAGAAAACGTCATCCCAAAACCCCTAGGATTTTTCCAAGAAGAACCCTAAGAAAGGATGAACTAGGGAATAAGAGAATAATATAAGATGAGGGGGAATCATACTTAATTGAGTAAGAATCCACCAAAACATTGAAGAAAAATCACCAAGGATCCAATGATGAGGAGAGGAGAAAGCCACCCAATGCTCCCAAGGGGCCGCACAAATGAGTGGGAGAGTATAGGGGTGGATTTGGGGTTAAAACACAAAAGGAGAAACATGGATTTTTCTCTGTTTTAAGAACCTGATCATGTTGTTGGGTTAGGCTAAATGATTAGAAAAATCATGTGCCAATCAAGAACACCCTACTAGAAAAACAAACCTCTCTAAAAATATGGTCACATGGTTTGAGAATTTGTGCTTTAGCCATGAAAACCAACTCTTTGAAAATTTAATAAATAACACACAAGTTTTTTGTATAGTTTATACTAACAGTTCAAAAGTCATGCACCAGTTACCGAACAACCCATGAAGGATGCATGGTTTCTCCCTTTCCTCACATGGTTTGGTCTAAACTATGTATAGATAATATAAGACAAACTTTAAAATAAAAAATTTTAACTAAAAACACCATTTTTATCTACCATTCTCATGTTTTCTCTATAAACCTTGCACAATATCATGTACAAGGCCAAAATAGATGAAGAACACTAAAAATAAAATACATACACCAATAAATCAACCCAAAAACAAAAAAAAAGTTCAAACACAAAAAAATTAATAATAAATGAAAACCAAAGTCGGGGTGTGACAATTCCCCCCACCACAAAAACATTATTCCCTATGAAAGTCACCAGGTAAACAAAGAATAAAAATAGAAACTAAAATTGAAAAAAAACAGACAAAAACATGACCAATAGAGTGACCTTTTCACTCCACAAGTCTTATCTGATTATATTGAAGCGAAATAACAAGACACTAAGGGAAAAAATGAGTCTCCCACCCATTAAGAAATTGACTAGCATAACATCCCAAACAATTAACCCTATATATTAGGGGGAACCCAATGAAGTAATATTAAACCAAACATAGAATCAAATAAAACCAAGATTCATAATTTAAATAAGAAATTAGAATCTCTATAATAGGAACCACCGAAAAACAAAATTGATCAACAAGAAGTTTAACCATACAATATTTCACATACACGAGGAGTAAATATACAGGTTTCAGGAAACAATCCTACCAAGACCTTATAAAGAAGGATTATATCCAAAAATAAAAGAACTAGAATAATTAAAATGTAAATCACACACACTAGGACATTTGAAACAAAAATTATGAGTTAACAACCACCACATCTAGAAATTTCATAACTTCTTGAAAATATTCACTTCTGGGCCTATGGATAGAGCCCTGATATCTTGAATTATCTTCTGACACATATTCATTAAATGAAAACCTCTAACCAAGAATTATTATTTTGGGGACACAACCTATAAAACTTCTTCAAATGACTTAAATAAAAACATCATTAATATGCCTCTGGAGTATTATGGATAGATATCTTCAAATTCCCAAACTAACCACACTAGAATCACAACAACGAGTGGATAGATGAAAAAAGAAATGGTAAATAACAAAGGATAATACTTAGGAATGTGTTCCTCTACTTCAAAATTCTAAATAGATTTTGAATCTTCATGGGGGAAATGAAAAACTAGCCTTATACCCACCACGGGCTTCCCTATTAGAACCTGTTTGGCAAAAAAAGACTTATCAACCAGCTTCTGAAAAAGATCTTCTCCAAGTGAGACAAATTAGAACCGAAACTCTATATGAATACCCTACATGAAAAATTATATTTTAGTAGATTATTTGACACTATATATTGATAAAAGGAAACAAATAGTTTTAAATTGTTAACTTAGTACTTCTTTATATGTTGACCTTACTAAACACCCAAGATCTCTTCCACATTATTCAACTTCAAATCGTCGAGTTTAAAACATTGGATGAAAGTAGTCCTAAAAAATTTCCAATGCATACTAACATTGAATTATAATGATACAATTACCTTTCACCAATCCAAAATAGGTCCCTCAAATAAACTATAGATATCCCACACCCTAACGGCCTTAAGAGTTCCCAAAGACCTAAAAACACTTCTACCTTTCCCAATCCTTTCAAAAACTTATATTATACATTTTTCTATAAATCTAAAAATCCAAAACACAACTTTCAACTTCAAGTGAAACTAAAAATACAATTGGAAAATAAGAAACCTTTTTAAATATATTTCATTTCCCAAAATCATTTCCTTTTCAAAAACCATATTATCACTCAAAAACCAATTTTAAAAATAAATTTATTTTCAAAATCAGTCAAAAAAATAAAAAATCATACCAACATAATATCTCATATAAATAATAAAATATCCAACCATAATTTTTATATAGATATTAAATCAACATTGACAAATATTTATTACATAACACAACAAAAACCACACCAGGACCGTATAGGTTTAGTGTCTTTATAAACTGGGAAACATAAACAACTGGTTTATAAGACATCTATATTGTCACCCACTTATTTCTTCAAAACTAGAATCCTTTATGAAAAATCTTACTTAATACCCTTATTCATAACCTAGGGAAAAGAAAAATTTGAAAGGGTCATCTCAAATAATCAGTAAGGTTAAACAAGGGAAATATCAATCATATCATAATTATAAAAACATAACATTTAAAAATATTATCCAGCATATTAAAGATAAAATTATCATGTCATGGGATAAATCATAAAATAAAATTAATCCCAATAGTTATACCATAAGAAATTAAATTTTCTATACTACATAAATATTCATAGAAAATAATTTCATTTTAGTGAATTCTCATTTCTAAGACCATCATAGCGGACAAAGTCCATTACTAAACCGAGTTCACTCCTCGTTCCATCCCTGTATTACTAAACCATATTTACATGACATTCTAGTCATGTCAATATCATGAGATATAAATATTTACCCAACAAATTGGAGGGAGATATAGGTCCCACCAATCTCATAATTAAACCATTCTTACTTCTTCCAAAAAAACATAAAAACCTTCACCATAGCATAACCCATGAAATAAAATGGGTTTCTTAAACATCATTCCATCATAATTGATATAAAACAAAAGGATTTCCTAAATCTCATTCAATCATAATCAAAACAAAATCATAGTAATAACAGGGAGAGAAATATAACCCTATTTAAATAATTTCATCATAGATGGAAAATAATTTTTAGAAAACACTTAAAATTAATTCTTGACGGAAATATCCTTTCTTCTTCAAAAACGTTTTCCTTCCTCAAAATTCCACACAATTTTAGAAGAAATAATTTTATGTGAAAATAAAATTGTAATCATTTAAGGGAATCATCAAATAAATAAGGTATTATTAAGGTATAAAAATCCATTCATTCCATACAATTTTAAAAAAATCTTCTCATACTTTTTCTGAAAAAGTCAAAAAAGTACCTCATATCAAAAACAACAAATGATTCAATTCATACGATTTAATAAAAATTCATCAATGGGTAAAATTTAATTTAAAAAATCATAGAAGGATATAAAAAATATTTTGAAATAGATATTTAGGAAACATGGATGTGTATGATAAATATACCCCAGTAAATACTTACGAATAAACAATCTCGGATAAAAATGAGATTTGCAAAGTTATCCCTTACCTTAGGCTGGATATGCTTTGAATGTATCTAAACCTTCTGTATAATGATTTATATAATTTTAATTATTAATTATAGAATCATAATCACTTTTATGATAGCATTTATGACCATATTTTCATCCATTTATTAGTAACATTCGATTGTTACTCGTTATTTGGGCATTAACTACTTTATGTTCTTATGCATGTTTTTATCACGTAAGTTATTATTAACATTTTTAGGTTATATTTATATCATTTAAAGAATGGTATTAGTGTAATATATATCATATTTAATAATTAAATTCATTTATATAATCATGGTTTAATATAGATCATGTTGAATGAATCACATCGTATCATGGAGACTATAGGCCGTACGTACACCCGAGTGATGATATCATTTCCAAAATTGTTGAATGGTATTGAAGTTGTTGGTATATAATATTTAATAATTAGTAAAATGTTATAATAATCATATATAGTTATAATTTCTATCTTTATACCCATACAAGTAAGGTGGTGGTGAAAAACATATTACACTACAATGTGGAGACGCTAAACTGTACGTACACACGCGTGGTGATTTCATTTTTCATAGGATGGATAGAAGGTGGAATGTGGTTGTTTCATATTTATAATTTAATATTAGTATATTTTTGATACTGATGTTATTAACTTATAATTAAACAACTAATGTAGAGTAAGTATAATAAGAAAGATGTTTGAAATAATCGGTAGAAGAGATTACCTCTTCCTCGACGTGCTTCCTCTAAATCTCTTCATAGAGCCCTAGAGTTAGTATTTATAGATGAAAAAAACCTTTAGAATGAAAAATAAAAGTTTATAAGGAAAAATGGAATGGTTCAGATGATATTGAAGGCTCAAAATGAAGTGAAGAGGTGAGGTAGGATGCACCCTTTTATAAATGAGTTGAGGGACACTTTTGGAAACTCCATAAATAATAATTTATAATAAAATAAAACCATACCCAAAAAACCTCCAAAAAGTCCTAATTTAAAATATGAGATGATATTGGGTTTTAATATCATACTCAAATAAATTTTGTACCAGTAATTTTGTAAATTTAAACCACATACGTTTAATTGATACTTATTTATTCTGTTTAATTTTAATTATGGTAATAACATTCTAAATACTTAATGGTTATAAATATTTACTTATATGGTGTTAATTTACCATAAATAGATATTTTAGGAACTTTTAGATCTTATAATTATCACTTTTAATTTTTATATATTTTTATAATTTTTAAATAATTTAATAAAATGTTATTCTCATAAAATATCAATAGTTTCAATTTTTACACTATTTATTTATTTGACTTTAAATAAAGTCCACAAAGAAGATAAATTCGAACCAAAATATTTAATTCACTAATAACATGACATATCCACCATGAAAATATGCAGAGAACATTAATTAGTTCATATGATATTTCTATTAATATTTTTAAAACCATTGTTTTGATATTTCTCCTAATAAAATAATTTCTACATCACTGTTGTGTCACCATTAATGGTAATTAAATAATCTCTAAAAATTATAAATAAATTTCTATGATGTAGGTAAATATTTAATATTTCCAGATACTATCTATAGTGTATATTATCACATAGTTATCCATGTATTAAAATTTATATACTTATATAAAATGAGATTGTGACATTTTTTCACATTCGTTAGTTTTTATTATATTCATGTCATATTCATAGTTAAGTAGACATTAAGTTATTATACTTCTAGAAATAGATGATAAGGGTATATTTTAGTCATAAAATAGTATTTTTACACGTTTTAAGGTAATTTCATAATATTATGTTAACCTTTAATTAATCAATTTAACTTTAACCGTGGTAATAATAATAATTACCCAAGATACTATTCAAAATGCCCAAAAATAAGAGTATCATATTAACATAATTTTTACCTAATGATTCCAAATATAGAATAAATTTTTCAAAATAAAAAACATATAAGTTTAGATAATTAATTTAAAATTAATCCCATTGTTGAAATAAGAAAACATGTTTTAAAAGTTAAAATATTGCGAAAGATTGAAATGTTTTTACATATGATTTTGATGTAAAATTAATTTAAATAACCTAAATTATATTAAATAGTAAAAATATATTCTATTTATACTTTTAATCCATTAAATAATATAATTTAACCATATAAATTATTTCAATGAAAAAGTTATTTTCAATTAAAATTTAGCGTATTTTTACTATTCATCAAAACATAAAAGTTATTAGAAATTCATCCAAAGTAAATTCTTATATACCAATTCAAAATAACATGTTTTTGTTTTCATATAAAACTTATTAATGCATCAAAATAGTAATTTAAAAGTGGTTCTCCATTCGATGGTGTAAAATTAAATTTTTTTAAAAAAAATTGGTTTGTATACATCAAATACGGTTTTAATCATACCCTGTGACTAAAATATCCATTGGATGAATATAAAAAATATTTTATTAAGTATATAACACATATATACCGAATTAATTTCATTACCAAAATTATTTAACTCAAAATAAAAATATCTAATTGATTTATATTTTTCATAAATAATTTATAGCTAATGAATTCAGAATTCATTTTCATAAGTTTGTTATAATTATTACTGTTAACCTAACAGCTAGGATATAACGGAAATTTTATAATAAGTGAATCTCATAGTTCTTTTAAACTCATGATTACATGCAAAATAATGTACTGAAGAATAAAAATTATTTAAAGAAAATATTTCATAAAAACATTCAAGTGTTACATTCTACCCCCTTAAACTGAATGATTCCCTAGAAATTCATCACATGGAAACAAACAGATGAGGATGACTCTCCCTAATCATATCCTCAAGTTCCCATGTATATTATTCAAATTTTTGGTTCCTCCATAAAACATTAACCAAGAGAGTGGTCTTATTTCGTAGAACATTTTCACTACGATCCAGAATCGCTATCGGTTGTTCTTCATAAGAAAGATCTTGCTCCAGTGGAATAACTTATAAGCTTAGTACATGTAAAATATTGGGTTTTTACTTTATCTGGAGAGATTCATGAAACGAATCAAGAACTTGAGAGAGATTTTGTGGAAGTGACAATCAGTAAGCTCCCTTCCCAACACTATACATAATTTTAAAAGGACCGATATACCAAGGGCTCAACTAGCCCTTCTTTCCAAATCTCATTACTCTCTTCCATGAAGATATTCATTAGAAAACCTTATCAACCACATCATAATATAGTTATTTTCTTTAGTTGTTAGCATATTTTTTTTACTCTTAGCTTATCTTATGTTTTGTTGAATAAATCTGACTTTTTATACCATTTAATTAACAAGATCAGGTCCTACTAGCTTTCTTTACCCAACTTCAGCCTAGAAAGTTAGAGTTCTGCACTTTTTTCCATAGAGGGATTAATAAAGAGACATCTGAATACTATTTTTAAATCTATTATTGTATGAAAATTACACCAATGATAGGTATTGATCACAAACACCTTTGAAATCCATAGAGAAAGCTCTCAACATGTCTTTTCGAGTTTGAATTTTCCTCTTAGACTGATTGTATTTATGAGGATGATAAGTAGTGTTGGAACATAAATATATATCCATATCATACTGAAGGATTTTCCATAAGTTAGAGGTAAACCTAGGATACCAATTGGTTATAATGTAAAGTGGTAATCCATGCAATATTACCACTTCCTTTAAATATATCATGGAAATATGATCAAGAGAGAAATCCTCTCTAATAGCAATGAAGTGTGATGACTTTGTAATGTGATCAACTATAAACCAGACAACGTTATCTCCTATGGATGTTTTGAAAAGTCCGATGACAAAGTCTATAGTGATGTTTTCCCATTTCCATTCCGATATAGGTAATGGTTGTAACATCCGCTTAGACTTCTATCTATCAGCCTTAACTTGTAGACAAACCAAGAATTGAGATACATATTTGGTGACATCTCTTTTCATGCCATCCAACCAGAAACACTCTTTCAAGTCCCTGCACATATTATTGGTTCTAGGGTTAATATAGAATAAGGAACTATGAGCCTCATCCAATAGCTCCTTCTTTAATTATCATATGGGAGGAATATAAACCCTATTCTTTAACCTTATTATTTCATCACAATCAAGGTTTAATTTAGGCAAATTTCTCACTATATTTTGTAGATCCATATCTTTATTCTACGCCTCCTTAATCTTAACTTGCATTGATGATTTAACATTCATTTGAGAAAGATAATATTTCCCCTATTACTTTAAAATTTCGATATCCATCCTTTTCAAATCAATAAATATTGGATCTTTTATGATCCAAATCGTGTATAGGCTAGCATGGTCCTGTCGGCTTGATGCATTTTTTACCTTGTTTTCTTTCCCAAGGTAGTAATGTATTGAGAAATCAAAATATTTAATAAACTCTAACCATATTCTTTGGTGAATATTCATCTCATTTTTTGAGAAAATATACTTTAAACTTTTGTGATCAATATAAATATCACACCTTTCACTATAAAGACAATGACTCCATATCTTTAATTAAATGATTACCATAGATAACTCCAAATAATCAGTTTGGTAATTTTTCTCATGTATTATGAAATTTTTTGAATCATAAGCTATCACCATATCATTTTTCATGAGAACGCATCCCAACCCATTCTCGGATTCATCATTGTAGATCACAAGCCCTTCTCCACTACAAGGTATTGTGAGCACAGGTGCACTGGATAACCTTATTTTTAGTTCTTTGAAATTATCTTCACATTCCTCCATCCAAAAAAACTTAACTCCTTTCCATGTCAACTTGGTGAATGGATTAGATTATCATGGAAAATCTTTCACACAAAATCAACAATAACTAGAAAAACTATGAAAACTTTGGATCTCAGTTGTCGTTGTTTGTATCAATCATCTTTCAATAACCTCTGTTTTTTTAGATATATAGAGATCCCATCTCTTGAGATTATGTGCCCCAAAAATAAAACTTTATGAAGCCAAAATTCACACTTGGTAATTCTTTCATAAATCTTATCCTTTCTTAGGGTCTTTAGTACAATTATCAAGTGATCTTCATGTTCTCGCTTTCTCTTTCAAACGACAAGAATATTGTCTATAAAGACTACCAAAAACTGATCAAGATAGTCTATAATGACTTTATTCATTAGATCCATGATTATAGAGGAGAAATTAGTAAGACCAAAAGGCATCACTATAAATTCATAGTGTCTATACCTTGTATAAAATGCCATCTTTGGTATATCCTCCATTTTGACCCTTAATTGATGATATCATGAATGTAGACCAATGTTGGAAACGTATTGAACTCATCATAGTTTGTAAAATAAGTCATCAATATAGATACCCAATAATTTCATATAAAACATTTCATGAATTTATGCATAATTAATCATCATAGTACAAAAAAAGGATTGTTAAGTCTAGTGTATTTGAAGATTAGGAACATAAAACATAAAACAAGGGGCTAAAAAACCCTTCTTTATTTAATCTCCATAAAGAGATCCTAACTTACTTTGAGCCCTTATATTTTCATAGGGTACCCTAGGGAACACATGAATAAAGGGATGAGCTAAAAATCCCAGTAATGGAATGAACATAAATATACTTCTTAAGCACAAGAGTTAGGAGGCATGACATAGTGATATCCAAAGCATGGAACATATGAAATCATATTGTATAAGCATGTGATAATATAAAAATGGAATAATATAAATGTGGTAGAATCATAAAACATTTCTTTATTACTGGTCAAGGCTAACCACCAATCCTATTTCCCATTTTAGTATGGGTCAATGCTAACTGCCAATCCCGTTTCACATCGCATCTCATGTGACTTAACTTTACCCAATGTATTGTAGCACTATCTCGGCGCACCCATCTCAACATTTTCATGAATATTCTTTCCACATAAATATTATTATGACATAAATATTATTTTCACATAAATAATCATACATAATCAACCATACATAAACATAAGGTTACCCACAGAAAGAATTGGGTATCACAAACACGACATAAATCATAACCAATGTGTGTATCATGAAAGTGTCCATGAAAGGAAATGATTAGAACATACATGGACATTAATTGGGTAAAATAGGAATATAACATGGTAAGTGGTGTCAAATATATGGTATAACATATATAAAGTGTATTTGAGTAACATTATCATTAAAACATTTTTGTGTGGTTTTAAGGAAAATGCTATAGAGCATTAAAATAGAATAGAGGGAAATATTTTATATAAAACCAAAGTTGAACCAAAAAGGTTTTTATAATAAAAATACTGATTTTATAAAGGCAATGGTGTCTTAAAATAGAGGATAGAGTGCACTTGAAATTGAGTAAAAATTCAGGAAGCTCCCTTAAAACTGGTTTTCTTATCGCAAATTTCTAAGGAGGGAATCCTTTAAAAACACGTATATACCCAAAAGAGAGTGATGAAAGGGTTATCGTAAAATATTTTTTTACAACTAAACAGAATTTAATTTAATCAAAAAAACAGATAAGATAACTTCATTTTGATATAAATATTGATAAGGCAACCTGAAAGAAAAAAGGTGGTTCAGGTATATTTTTTTACGGATTATTGGCATGGTGTTGGGCGCACGTAAGAGGGATTGATGAGAGAGATAATGGGTTTATCATAAATTATAAAACATGAGGGATATATGGGGGAGGTTTGGAAACATACCATGTCATTAGGTATTACACATAGAATGGCATAGCATAGAGGACAATCTTGATTTAAGAGCGAAATAGAGAGGATCCCTTACCTTAAATCTATTTGTGTTTTCAACTTGTCATTAAAGACCTGAACAAACAAATTAGGTTTATTAATTAACAATTACATAACCTCTTATATATATAATTGTTTTATTATAATCATTTTAAGTTCATTTATAACCATTTTGATTGGTTATGAGGTTCAATTTCATTGTTCGGGCTTGTTTGTTTACTTGGTTTTAATGACCAGTTCACTTATATTCATGTTTGGATAAACATGTAAGATGAAAGTGGTTGTTCATAATTGAAGTTATATTCTATTAGTGAACATCCACGATATTAAAGGGTTTAAAATTTAATTTGGTTACTTAGAGTGAGGTAGAATTATCATATAAAACCATAGTGACAACAGTTTTTGTTAATGAGTGGGTTTGTTTACAAAGAACACGTTTTACATTATACCATTTTTAAAAAAGGATTACATAACCAAAAATAGGATGTATTAAATATATAATAATCTAGTTAAATGATAACACAAATGGTTTTATGACCATAATTAAAGATAACAATAAAAATTGATAAACTATTGTCCTCGAATGGGCTAAATTAGCACATCTCAAATGGTGCATTCATTTAATTCAAATAAAAGGTGGGAAAGTAGAGAAGATAATGAAATATTCCATTATAATGAAAAAATTCTATTATATGTATGTTACTAGAGTTATCAAACTATTTGGGTGAAGGGGGTTGAGGAAGTAAACAAAAAGAAAAGAACTTAAAAGAAATGATGGAATTGGAAAGAGGAATTTATCTCTTGAGACTTCCACCTTTGAAAACCTCTTAAAGAGAGAGGTTTTGGTATTTTGAAGAGGATGGGAGATTTTGGACATTGGGGAGGATCATGAGTAGATATTTGGGTATAATATTGTCAAGTTACAAGGCTTGAGAAGAGTGAAGAGAAGTGGGATTGAAGGGGGGTGTTATAGTGGAGGAGAGGAGAGTTTTCATAATTTTTTAATCATTAGTTTATTATTTATTCACAAGACAAAGAATAGAAAGTATTCAATGAAAAAGAACTCTAATAAATTCATGTGACTTAGATAATTGGGTGCTTATATCACTTGTGATGTCAGGAATAGTAGATTTTCATAATAGTGTATTTATATGGTAAATTAATGTATTTTACTATTCACTAAAAGATTCAAGTATTTCAAAAAAATATCAAAAATTTAACTTAACCCTTTTTCAACATGTAGAATCCAAAAATGAATTACATTTTTGAAAAATAATTTTCTATATATTATTATTTTATTATTTAATTAAAATCATAATTTATTATCAAAAACCAATTTTAAAACATTCATATACTCATTCTAAAATATTGTCCTATCATACTTTAAACATGAATATTATTTATATAATATCATAGGTATGGTTACAATTCATCATGGTATATCACTATTCATAAGGGTATGTTACTATTCATAAGGGTAGGTCACTATTCAAAAAAATTAAGTTTTTCTTATCGGACTCCAAATAACTTACTAATTGCAACCGTGTACGTCAGATTTTTGAAATTCCGAACACAGAAGTGAAAAAATTATATTTAAAGGCCACTTAGCACTTAGTAGTTCATTATGTTGTGTTTTCATGTGATTTTATGACATATTTTTGATAAGGGAATTTCCATTGAAAAACATTGTGTCGTTACATTCTTCACCCTTTATAAAAGTTCACCCTTGAAATTTCATTTTATACTCTAAGACAAAAACAAGTGCGGGTAATTTTCTTTTATAACTTCCTCTAGTTCCCATGTTGCCTCTTCGTACTTATGGGTTTTCCATATTACCTTTACTAGATGAGTAGTCTTGTTGTGTAGAACTTTGTCTCTATGATCCAAGATCTTCACTGGCTACTTCTTATAGGAAAGATCATCCTCTAACAGTACCACCTATGAAGAGAGTACATGTGAAGGGTCTGATATGTACTTCTTTTAGAGGGATACATGAAAGACATCATGTACTTTCGACATGGTAGGTGGAAGTGCCAGTCGATAGGCCACAACTCTGACTCGATCAAGGACCTTGAAGGGTCCTATGTACCTGGGACTTAACATCCCTTTTTTCCGAACCTCTTGACCTTCTTCCATAGCGATATGCATAGAAATACCATATCTCCGACTTTTAACTCAAGGTCTCGTCGACTGTTATCTGTATAACTCTTCTGTCTACTTTGGGCTACCTTGATATCTTGCGGAATGGTTTTCACCTTATCCACCATTTTTTCAACCATTTCAAGTCCTAACAGCTTATGATCACCGACTTCATCCCAACCCTCAAGTGTTGTGCACTTTTTCCCATAAAGGGCATCATATAGTTCCATTCAGATGCCCGAGTTGAAACTATTTTTATAGGATAATTCAACTAGTGGAAGATTTTAGTCCCATCCTCCTTTGATTTCTATAGAATATTATATCAAAATGTCTTCCAATCTCTGAATAGTTCACTCAGATTGGCCATCAGTTTGAGGATGATAGGCCATACCGAATTTTAGTTCAGTACTTGGAGCATGTTGGAGACTTTTCCAAAACTTTGAAGTGAATCTTGGATCACGATCAGATACAATAGATAGTGGTACTCAATGCATCCTTGCCACTTCTTTGATGTATATCCATGCAAGTTGATCCAATGATAATTCCCATTGAACCGTGATAAAATGAGTTATCTTAGAAAGACGATCCACAAGGACCCATATAACATTGTTTCCTCTAGATGTCCATGGAAGTCCAGTGAAAAAGTCCATGGTAATGTTCTCCCACTTTCATTCAAATATGGGTAGTGGTTTCATCATCCCCTTATACTTTTTCCTCTCAACCTTCACCTATTGACATACCAGGCACTTTGATGTATATTAATCAATATCCCTTTTCATATTGTCCCACCAAAATTTTCATGGAGATCTCGATACATCTTTGTGCTCCCTGGGTGAATAGAGAAGTTTGAGCTATATGCATCAATCAGAAGATCCTTCTTTATATCTGGATCATATGGTACACATAATCGTGACCCAAATATTATAACTCCTTCCTCATCAATTTTGAAATCGAAGGATTTCCCTTTTTTAACAGCTTCCACCCTCTTCAGAAGTTCCACATCCTTTCTTTGAGCATCCTTTATTCTCTCCAAGAGGGTTGATAGAGAAATCATTTGAGAAATTATTGATGATGTTCCTAACTTATTTATTCCCATATCCATCCTTTGAAAATCTAATAGGATTGGATCCCTTTCAATTCTCATCATTGATAAAGATGAAGGATCCTTTCTACTTAGAGCATCTTCCACCTTGTTTCACTTACTGGGATGGTAGTGGATTGCGTAGTCATAATCCTTGATGATATCTATCCATATACAATGGTGCGTATTAAGCTCTTTATATGGGAATATATATTTGAGATTCTTTTGGTCAGTATATTTCTCACATTTCTCCCCATAGAGAAAATATCGCCAGATTTTTAATGAAAAGATCACTTCTGCCAACTCCATATCATGTGTGGGATAGTTTTTCTCATGGATTTTACGCATCCTTGTGTCGTAGGTAATCACTTTATGATTTTTATTAGAACATATCCTAATCCATTCTTAGAAGCATCACTATACACCACAAAGAGTTCTCCACTTGTAGGGAGTGTGAGTACTGGCGTAGTGATAAGCCTCGTTTTTCAACTCCTTGAAATAGTTTTCACATTCCTGATTCCAGACAAAATTTACTCCCTTCCGTGTTTTCTTGGTCATTGGAATTGAAAATCATGAAAATTTCTTCACAAATCATCGATAATACCCAGAAAGACCCAAAAATTTGTGGATCTCTGTTATAGAAGTTGGCCTAGGCCACTCTTCAATTTCCTTTGTCTTGGAAGGGTCCACAGATATCCCTTTGCTGGTGATAACATGCCCCAATAATGATACTTCCTCCATCTAGAACTCACATTTACTGTACTTTGTATAAAACTTCTCCCTTCACAATGTCTTTAACACATTATTCAAATACTCCTCATGTTCCTCCTTTCTCTAGAAGTATATCAGAATATCATCAATAAATACATCCAAAAATTTGTCTGTGTAATCTCTTAAAACTATATTCATTAAATCCATGAAGATTTATGGAGAATTAGTGATTATAAAGGGAATCACTTTGAACTCATAGTGTCCATACATCGTTTAACAAGAAGTCTTGGGAATATATTCCTTCCTAACCTTTAATTGGTGATATCCCGACCGAAGGACCACCTTAGAGAAATAACTGGCCCCACAAAGCTGATCGAACAAGTCATCTATCTGTGGAAGAGGATACTTGTTCTTTATTGTGATTTTATTGATCTCACAATAATAAATGTAGAGGTGCATTGATCTGTCCTTCTTCTTGACGAAGAGGACTAGAGAACCCCATGGTGAAGCACTCAGGCTTTAAAACCCTTCTCCATATTCTTCTATAACTGATTATTCAATTCTTCAAGCTCTACGGTGGCCATTCTGTAAGGTGTCTTTGAGATAGAAAGAGATCTAGGGATAAGATCAATTGAGAACTCAACCTCTCGCTTAGGAGGAAGACCAGGAAACTCTTCAGGGAATACATCAGGGTAACCCCTCATGATGGGCATGTCTTTAAGCATGATTATCTCCTTTGTCTCAATCATTTGAACTAGATATGCTTGCTCACAAGGAATCAATATCAAAACATGAGACATAGATTCTAAAGAAGATTTATCTTCCCCCTTACACCTATAAAGAATTGGAGGATGATTCAGGATGTGTAGAGTGATGTCCCTTTCTTAGCAGTTGATATTGGCTTTGTATAAAGACAACCAATACATTCCCAAGAGAGCATCGAAATCCACTAAAGGAAGTATGATGAGATTTTCTAGGAGGTTCAGTCCAAAAAAATTAACCATGGAGGAGTTATAAACCATGGACACAATGATTTCTCGATTTATTTTTATCACAAATAACTTTTCCTCCAAATTTTGAGGTGGTGTTTGAAATAGTTCTACTAAACTTGCAAGATATGAACGAATGCATAGAACTAGAATCAAATAGTATGTTCTCTATTCCTGAATGAATAACTAGAATACCTATCACCAAATAGTTTTACAACTCCACCTCAGTAGTAGTGATAGAATAAGCACTTCCTTGTTGCCTTGGAGGCTTTTGTTGATTGCCTTAGACAACCCTTGGCTTAGGGAAATTCTTCAAATAATTCCCATGCTCCTTGTAGTTGTAACACTGCATTGTAGGCTGATTATTGTCTTGAACCTTCCTTTCTTCTTCTGCATTGGTGGGATTATGCATATCCTGGTGGTAGTTCTCAGCCAGATTACCAAACTTTCCACATTTGAATCAATTCTTAGTTCCCTTCAGACAATTACCAAGATTCTTCTTCCCACAATTTTTAAAAGGTGAAAAGTCAGGATTCTTTCCATCATGGGATTTTTTTGATGAACCACCCATGTTGTTCTCCATGTTGTTCTTCTTTTCACCAGGCCCACGAGACCACTGAGAGTCCCCAATATCCATTTCACCCTTGAGGGAAAAATGAATAATCTTTTCATAACTGTCGAAGTTTCGAATTTCCAATTCTTTTTGTAGACTCGGCTTTAGTCCATTGAAGAAGTGAACCACCTTGATTTCGGTGTTCATGACAAATCCACATGCATACCTTTAAATCCTTGTAAATTTTTCTTCATACACCCCGATGGACTCATCTTCCTTCTGATTGAGTCCGAGGAACTCTCTTTCCATCTTGAGACAGAGGGTTTGAGGAAAATATTTGTTTAAAAAAATAATCTTGAATTCCTCCCAATCCATGGAATCAATTTATTCTTGGGACTTTGTATTCTTGATCAGTGTCCACCACTGATCAGCTTCCCCATCAAAATGATAGACCGCCAGTACGACCTTCTCTTCTTCCAAGCACTGGAGGACGAATAATATCTTTTCAATGGAGTTAATCCATTATTCCGCGAGGAGGGGATCATAAGATCTGCTAAACATGGGAGGAATTTTCCGAATAAATGATTCTACAACAACTTGATCTTTATTTGGTGGAGGAGGGTGTTCCGCATGATTCAAGTTATTATTCATAACTCGAGCCTGGTGAGCAAGTTCTGTCATGAAGTGTTGAGAACCCGATCCCGTCATATCAGGCATATCATTAATGAAATCTTCACATTGCCTCACAAAGGTGCACTATTCCTAATCTCTAAAAATAACTATGCCATCCTCTGATACCAACTATAGTGACTCAAACCTTTTACATAAAACATTTCATGATTTTATACATAATTAATTATCATAGAACAAGAAAAGGATCGTTAATTTTAGTGTCTTCGAAAACTAGGTACATAAAACATAAAACAAGAAGCTAAGAAAAAACTTATTTATTTAATCTTCATAAAGAGATCCTAACTTTCTTTGAGCCCTTATATCTTCATAGGGTACCCTGAGGAAAACATGAACAAAGGGATGAGCTAAAAATCCCAGTAAAGGAATGAACATAAGGATACATCTTAAGAACAAGAGTTAGGAGGCATGATATAATGACATCCAAAGCATGGAACATATGAAATCATATAGTATAAGCATGGGATATTATAAACATGGAATCATATAAATGTGGAAGAATCATAAAACATTTCTTTAGTATGGGTCAAGGATAACCAATAATCCCATTTCCCATTTAAGTATGGGTCAATGCTAACTGCTAATCCCATTTCATATCACATCTCATGAGACTTAACGTTACCCAATGCATTGGAGAGCTATCTGGGCGAACACATCTCAACATTTTCATGAATATTCTTTCCACATAAATATTCTTACAACATAAATATTCTTTCCACAAAAATAATCATACATAATCAACCATACATAAACATAGGGGTACCCATGGAAAGAATTGGGAACCATAAACATGACATAAATCATAACTAGTGGGAATATCATGAAAGTGTCCCTGAAAGAAAAGGATTATAACATACATGTATGTTCATATGGTAAAATAGGCATATAACATGGTATGTTGTGTCAAATAGAGGGGACAACAAATATGAAATGTATTTGAGTAACATTATTATTAAAACATTTTTCTGCGGTTTTAAGGAAAATGCTATAGAGATTTTAAAACAGAATAGGGGAAAATATTTTATATAAAACTAGAGATGACCTAAGTAGGTTTTCATAATAAAAATTATATTTTTATAAAGGAAATATTTTCTTAAAATAGAGGATATATTTCACTTTAAATTGGGTAAAAATTTAGGAAGTTCCCTTAAAACAGGTTTTCTTTATCAGAAAGTGCTAAGGAGGGAATCTTTGAAAAACATGTATATCCCTAAAAGAGAGTGATGAAAGGGTACTCATAAAATAATTTTAAACAAATAAAAAACATTTATAATATTCAAAAAAAATTATAGGATAAATCCATTTTGATATAAATAAAGATAAGTCAACCCGAAAGAATAAAGGAGGTTCAGGTAGATTTTGTTACGGATTATCGGCATGGTGTCGGGTGTAAGTAAGAGGGATTGATGAGAGAGAGAAGGGGTTTCTCATCAATTAAAAAACATGAGGGAAGTATGGGGGAGTTGAAAAAACATACCACATCATTATGTATTACACATATAATGACATAGCATAGAGGAAAATCTTGATTTAAGAGAGAAATAGAGAGGATCCCTTACCATAAATTTGTGGGTGTTCTACACTTGTTATTAAAGACCTGAATAAAAAAATTAGGTTTATTAATTAATAATTAAAGAACCTATTATATATATAATTTGTTTATTATAATCATATTATGTTCATTTATAACCATTTTGAATGGTTATGAGGTTCAATTTCATTATTCAGGCTTGTTTGTTTACTTGGTTTTAATGACCGATTCGCTTATATTCATGTTTGGATAAAAATGTAAGATGAAAGTGGTTGAAAAAAATTTAATTTATATTCTATTAGTGAACATAATGGATATTAAATGGTTTTAAATTTAATTTGGTTACTTAGAGTGATGTCGAATTATTATATAAAACCGTAGAGATAACCGTTTTTGTTAGTCGGTGGGTTTGATTACAAAGATCATGTATTGCTTTATACCATTGGTACAAAAGGATTACAGAACCCAAAATAGTACATATTACATATATAATAATCTGGTTCAACCCTAACACAAATGGTTTCAAGACAATAATTAAATATAATAATAGAAATTGATAAATTGTTGTCCTTGTATGTGCTAAATTAGCACATCTCAAATGGTACTTTCATTTCATTCAAATAAAAGGTGGAAAAGGAGAGAAGATAATGAAATATCCCATTAGCATGAAAACATTCTATTATTTGTATGTTACAAGAGTTATAATACTATTTGTGTGAAGGGATGTGAGTAAATAAACAAAAAGAAAAGAACATAAAAGAAATGAAGGAATTTGAAAGAGGAATTTACCTTTTGAGACTTCCGCCTTTGAGAACCTATTAAGGGGAGAGGATTTGATATTTTTAAGAGGATGGGAGATTTTTTACATGGGGTAGGATTTTGGGGATATATTGTTTCATAATATTTTCATGGAACAAGGCTTTAGAGGAGTGAAGAGAAGAGGGAGTGAAGGGGGGTTTTTATAGTGGAGGATAGGAGGGTTTTTATAATGTTTAATCATTAGTTTATTACTTCTTCACAAGAAAAGGAATAGTAAGTATTCCCTAACCAAGAACAATAATAAATGCATGTGACTTTGAGATTTGAGGGCTTACATCACTTGTGATGTTAGGAATAGTGTATTTTCTCTATAGTGTATTTATATGGTAAATTCATGAATTTGACTATTCTCTAAAAAATTCAAGTATTTCAGAAAAATCTTAAAAATTCACCCAAATTTTTTTTCAACATGTAGAATCCAAAAATGAATTCAATTTTTCAAAAATAATTTCCTAAATATTATTATTTTAATATTTAATTAAAATCATAATTTTTTATCAAAAAACAATTTTAAAACATTCATTTATTTATTCTAAAATATATTTATATAGTACTTTCAACTTGAATATTATTTATATAATATCATAGGTAAGGTTACTATTTAGTAGGTTATGTCACTATTCATAAGGGTATGTTACTATTCATAAGGATAGGTTACTATTCACAAAAAATTAAGTTTTTCTTATCAGACTCCAAATAACATAATGATTGCAACAGTGTATGTCAGATTTTCGATATTCCAAACATAGAAGTGACAGACTGGTGTTTAAAGGTCACTTAGCACTTAGTAGTTCCTTATGTTGTGTTTTCATTTGATTTTATGACATGTTTATGAGAAGTTAATTTCCATTGATCAACATTGGGTCGTTTTATCAATGTAGGGAAGATGATATTTTTTCTTGATAGTGATCTTGTTAACTTCTCGATAATCAATGCAGAGTCACATTGATCCATATTTCTTATTAAAAAAGAAAACATGTTCTCTCTAAGGTGACACACTAGGGAATATGAATCCCTTATCAAGATTCACTTGTATTTTTCTTCAATTCTTACAAACTCAATTGGGTATATTCTATAATATGTCTTTGAGATAGGTATAAAACTCTGTATGAGTTCTATTGAAAACTCAAATTCAAGATTTGGTGGGAGACCTAGAAATTCTTTTGAAAATACATCATCAAACTCCCATACAATGGGTGTATTTTTAATCATGAGTTTCTCCCCAACCATTTTAGATAAATAACCTTCATTTATAGGAATTATGACCCATAAGATGGATGAAATTTCTACTAGAAGGTTATATTCATCCTTGCATCGATATATGATCATATATTGATCTAGAATATGAAATGTTACTTCCCTTACTTGGAAATTGATATGAGATCCATATAGAGAAATCCAATACATGCCACTAATCACATAAAATTCCACTATATGAAGGATCACAAGATTTATAGGAATAACTTTCCCACAAAATTCAACTAGAGAAGAATTATAAACTTTTGATGTGAACATTGTGCCATTAAGTGCTTTTAGATCTAACTAAACATCTAATTATTGAGCTAATGTGGAGATAACCTAAGAAAATTATTCAAAAATAAAATAGTGGTTGGATCCAAAATAAAACAAAACATTTTCTACATTAGAGTTGATTGTAGGTGTACCTTTCACCACTTCATTATCGTACTCCACGTCGTCGATAGTGATTTCATATGACTTTCCCTTGTCTTTGATATTAGGTGTTTGTTGTTGTCAATTATCATTAATAACCCTTGTATTAGGGAATTGATTGGAATAATTCTCCATTTACTTTCTCTTGTAGCATTGAAGTGTAAGAGGTTCATTCTCTGTATCCTTTTCTTTGTTCGCATCATTAGACATCTTTTTTCCATCACTTCAGCATCCAACTGCCCGATGACCTTATTTTACACAATTAAAAAATTTACTAGTCCCATTAAGATAATTCCTTACATGTTTCTTTCCACACCTTGAGCATAAGTAAAAACTAATCTTTTTTAGTGCAGTCTTTAGATTTTCTTTTGAATTATATTTTTCTCTTCTTATCAAACCCATATGACTGGTGGGTCAATTCAATATCCATATCATCCTTGAGAGAAAATCAAAAAATTTCCTTGTAGCTATTGACGTCCCTTATGGATGATGCCCTTCAGAGACTTGTTTTTAAGCCACTAAAGAATCAATAAATTTTACAATCATGTTGGATAATAATTCCAGAAGCGTACCTTGCAAGTCTTGTAAAATTTGTCTCATAGGTACCAACAGATTCATCATCCTTTTTCTTAAGTTTCAGTAATTCCATTTCTATCTTTGTTCAATGAATATGAGGAAATTAAATATTGAAAAATAAGTTTTTGAACTCATTCCATTCCATGGACTCAATTTCATCTCTTTGCCTCATATTCTTGATAAGATTACAACGATGATCATCTTTTTCTTCCCAACGATATAATGCTAAGATGACTTTATCATGTCCAAAAAATTTTAGAACGAAAAAATATATTTTCAGTGGTACTGATCCATTTTTCATCCACTAATGGATCAGAAAACCCACCGAATGAAAGTGGAAACTACCTCATGAAGGATTCAATAGAATTTTTCTCCCTCCTTTGGTTGTTTGGAAGTGCAACACGATTCATATCATGAGAAAGTTGTGTGATCATGGCTACAAGATTTTTTATTCCAACTTCGATAACATTTGGTTTCTCATGGGGATAATCATTGCATTGCTCGTCGCATTCAAAATTAATGCGGTTCCTTCAGGTTCCAACCATTGACTAAGGCCAAAAATCATAGTGTGAGCAACACTAATCATAATGGAAAAACAATATAATTCAAGAATAAAATTTCAATTTAGGACACTTTAGGTTTTATCCTAGGTAATTCAGGAACATCTCTAAAACACTAGGATATGATTGTAACCTATACTTAGACATATCCTTATGGTTCTTACTAAGGTTCTCTCATCCTAGTTTCCAAAGGTTAACTATACCTTTGATCTGATACCAACTATGATGACCCATACATTACATATAGATATTAATTCAAAATTTAAGAATATTTATTAAATAATATAACAAAAACCATGCCAGGACCATATAGGTTTAGTGTCTTTAGAAATTGGGAAACATATAAAACTAATTCACAAAACATCTACATTTCCTTTGCTTATTTCCTCAAAACTAGACTCCCTTTTGACATATCTTACTTAATACCATTATTCATGACCTGGGTAAAAGAAACATATAAAAGAGTGATCTCAAATTCTTAGAAAGGGTAAACAAGG
Organism: Viscum album; assembly: GCA_963277665.1. NCBI lineage: Eukaryota > Viridiplantae > Streptophyta > Magnoliopsida > Santalales > Viscaceae > Viscum > Viscum album. The sequence continues at coordinate 243,143,258 of OY728129.1, forward strand.
TAAATATCAATCATATCATAATCATAAGAACAAAACATTTAAAATCAAATCCTGTAAATAAATGATCAGAATATCTTGTCATGGGATAAATCAGAAAAGTGAAATGTGATCCCAATAGTCATAACATAATACTTTAAATTTCGTGGCATACACATATAAGAATATAAAATCATTTCATATTATTCATGGATCATTTCCAAGACCATCATAGCAAAAAAAAATTTATTACTGATCCGAGTTCAATACTCATTCGAGCACTGTATTGCTAAACCATATTTACATGTCATTCCAGTCATGTCTATATTATGAGATATAAATATTTACCCAATGAATTGGAGGGAGAAATAAGTCCCACCCATCTCATAATGAAACCATTCTTCTGTGTGCCACAAAAACCCAAAAACATTCACCATAGCATAAACCATGAAATTAAATGGGATTCATAAACATCATTCCATCATAATTGATATAAAACATGTAACGCCCCGACCCCAGCTACCCAGAGTCGGTGCATTATTACATAACAATGGCATGATCACAAGAAAGATCAAATCTCGAAAGACCGATTGGTTTAGTAGCCTTGGAAACACTAGATATATTCATAAGTTTTACATTACATCATAAAATGAAAAACTACTACAACAACATAATGTTTCCACAGTCCACACTATAATCCCCTCATAATATCCCTGCAGGTCATTCATAACTTACATCTTCACTACCTGGGAAAAATAAAACATTGAAAAGGGGTGAGCTCAAATGCCCAGTAAGGATAACAATATAGCGGAAACTTTCATCAATAAGAATAAACATTTAAGGCAATGTATAACTAAAACAAAAGCCATTTAAACATGAACTTTCAACATGGTATGGCATAAATAAAATGAAATAATGCCATTTACTTATTCACATGGATATTCTACTAATCGAATAATCACATGCAAAAATCAGTAACCACTTTCATAATGTTGGAATGCATAATGTCAGACTATCATAACCACATAGCCAAGGCCTCGTGCCAAGACTACAAATAAGATTTTGTCAAGGCCTTGTGCCAAGACACTAGTTTGTCTCATGAGACCTACCGATGCATCGAGGAGCTATAGCGGGCTCCACCCGTCACTTATTAAGTCCAATGCATTCCCATATGAAAAGGTTTAAACATAACATAAACATTCGTATTAAAACTAGCATACGAAATGTCAATACTTTCACCATAAACTATGAATGGTATAAAAATAGCACATCCACAGTCAAACATATCACAAAACCTTCAATACAATATAGAAGTTTTGTATCATAATAAATCAACTTCAAATAATCTTAAAATCCATCAAAGGATGTTGACATAGATGAAATCAAAATTCTTTTAAAAGAAATATCTCCTTTTATTTTGAAATCATTTAAGATACATATAAAATAAAACATTTTCTTTGAAAATATTCTTATAAGCTTGTAAGGGAAGTTTTGAAGATTTTATAACGGCGTAAAATAACCGCACCCGCCGTATAAGTTAAAAAAACATTCTTACCTCAATTCTGTCGAAAAGGTTAAAAAGGACCTTGTTTTGAAAACGACGGAAAGATTCCTTTATAAACCTCTTATAAAAAGTCAAACAAGGGTATAAATGACTTTAACCCATATTCTTGTAAATAGTAAAAATGTTTTGAAATACATTTTTAAGATAGATGGATGTGGATGATAAAGATATCCCAGTAGATTATTACGTATAAACAACCTCGGATAATGAAGAGATTGTGAAATAACCCTTACCTTGTACTTTTCCTTGGTTGGGGTAGGTTAACCTCCTGTATAATGGTGAAATAGTTGTTATTAAATTATACAAGAATCATATATATTAATATGATATCATATATGATCTTTTAACATTGATTTGTTAATAATATCTTAGAATTATCGTCGTTTTGGGAGTTAACTTACTCATTTTCATTTATATGTTTTGTTACATAAGCCATGGTTGTTGTATCTTATTCATATCCATAATGATATCCAGTCCTTAAACATCATTTTTAAATCATCAAATGATAATTATACTTGAATGGATACGATGGAGAATGAATCTCATCGCGTTCGTGGAGACGGTAGTCCGTACGTACGCACGAGCGACAATATCATTCTTTTGATATTAAAATAATATATAAATGGATGGTATATCATATATACAGAATCATTAACATGTTATATTTATTATTTACATGAGTTACACATCATTATTATAACCATCCAAATAATATTATATTGAATAACAATTACACCACGACGTGGAGACGGTAAGCCGTACGTACGCACGTATGGTGACATGTTATTCAAAGGGTGGATAGAATACTGAATATGATTGTACCATATTTATAATAACATCACAGTATATGTGAGATACTGGAGTTATTATTTTATAATGGTAAGAACAAAGGAAGAAGAAGTGGAAGAAGAAATGAACTTGGAGAAGGGTGGTGAAATCATTACCTCTTCTTCGGGTTCTTCCTTTTGATTTGATCAAAAGGGATCCTTAGGTTGGCTTTCTGATCAAACTAAGGCCTCTAGGTTGTATTGAGGGATGTTGGGAGAGTATTTGGGCAGAGTTTGGCCGAACCAAAAGGCTTTAGAGGCGTGAAGAAATGAGAAGGAGGAGTGCCCTTTTATAAGGGGGGTGAGGGGCACCTTTGGAAAAGCTAGAAATTTTAATTTATAATAAATTCATATTCGGTTTCCAATGGCTAAAAAGTTGACTATTCAAAGGCTAAGGTGGGGATAGGTCGAAAACAACTCAACCAATAGAAGTTAGACAGGTTTGGGTACTTATATTAACCTTATCTTTAAGTATTAACTCTAAGTTAATTAGTTTCACTTTTACAATGTCTCTTTGTAGTTTTATATAATATGGTTAATAAACTTACTATATACATCCAAGAGACCCCCCAAGTGGTCCATTAATGATTAACCTATCATGATATAAGTCTCTTGGCCGAAACTTAGATTTTTAGGAATTTAATATCATTTAATAATATAATATTTGTTTTAAGAACTCTTTTATGTCAATTTTGACACTATTCAATAGTTGATTTTTTTGAAACTCATAACAGATTGATTACTTCGAAAAAAGTCAATCCAATCAATCCTAATATATCATATTATCCTATAAAATTAGTTTAATTCATTAAAAGTTTCATATTATTTTTATTTTGGTATTTATAATATCAATTATTTTAATTTTTCACTATTATAGTAATTACCGCATCATCATTGTGTCATAAATAAAATAACTTATTTAATGTCTAAAAATTATAAATAAAATATCATTATGTATTAAATCTTTTTAGCTTTCTAATGAATATTTATAATCGAAAATCCAACATGTATAACCCTATGTAAAAGTTGTTCTTCTAAAAGATGTAAGCTTATGCCATTTTTATTTTTATTTTAACTTTATTAATATAAAGTGTCCCTACCACATACAAGTGGCTCCAAGGGGTCCCCAAATTTACACAAGGATGCTTATGGTCGGGTATGTGTCCACCAATAAGGTTAGGACATGTTTTAGGGTAATTTTGTATTATTATAGTATTATTTTTTAACCCTTATTTACCGGATTTACCCTTAACCATGGTAAATAAAATATTTACCACAGTAATTATTCAAAATGTCTAAAAATAAAAGTTACCTATTTACACAATTTGGAAATCCTGATTCCAAATATGGAATCCATTTTTCTAAATTCAAAACACAGAAGTGGCAGAAATTAATTTAAAATTAATTCCCGCTGTCAAAACAAAAAGCGTGTTTTTAAGAGGTAATAACTATCAAAAGATTGACACTTGTTTATGTTCGGTTTAATTGTAAAATTATGTCCAATGACCAACATTATATTAAATGGTAAAAATATATTCTAAATATACTTTAAAACTACTAAAATTCATAATTTATCACTATTAATTATTTTGATTAAAAAATTTGTTTTTAATTAAAATTTAGTAATTTTCACTATTCATCAAAATATGAAAGTTATCCGAAATGTACCAAAATTTCACCTTAGGCTAAATTCAATATTCCGAATCTAAAAATGAAGTCCATTTTCAAATATAAAATATATATAATTTTAAAAAGTAGGTATTACTATTCATAACGGCTAGTTTGATTGGTTGTGGTGTGTGTTAAAACTCAAGGTTGTGTACAACACACGCTACTGTATTATTCAAAGAAAGTGTACCGTGGAAGCTTGGGATGTTTCATTTTAAATTTTTGATGTCCCCATTTAGTCAAAAAGTTTAAAATATTGTATTTAAAAAGGGTTCACTATTAAAAGTTGATAAAAGTGCAATACTGAAAATGAATTTGTTCTTGCATTATATCTAAGAAACTCATAATATGGATTCTAAAATTATAAGGATTATATAAAGTTTAAAATTTAGATAATACTATTCATAACCTATTTTGAATGGATTTTTTTTTGTAAGTCATGGTGTGATTGAACTCGGTGTTGTGTGTAGTGCAAGTTATTGAATTATTTTGAAGAAATAACACACTATGAAATCTTGGGGTGTTACATTCTCCCCTCCTTCAATAAATTGCGTCCTCGCAATTTGAAATTGTTCTTCGAAAATAAAAGGTTGAAAGTAGAAAATATATTTGTGAGAAAACCCACATCGGAAATTGGGTTACTAAAATTTAGTCTTAATATGAGGAAAAGAGAAATCAAAGGGTCACCACCAAATTATGATCTCGATTAGGAGAACATTGGTGGAAATTGGAGACATATAATCGGAGGAAAAACGTAAATATTTATAGGTAGTGATTGAGGTCATCAATCACAAAAAGTATAAAATTGAGGTCCTTAAACTCATCAATCTATGATGATTTGAAGTACCATCGGTTCAACAAAATATAGGGTATTGGGATAACACATTTTTGACGTTTCAAAATATCTTAGTTGAAATCCCACTTCGAAAAATGAATTAATGAGGCCTCTATTTAAAAAAAAGAGTCGAAAGTATGAAGATTACCGAAAATAACACATACTAGGGTTCCATGTAGGAAAATATGGATATGGAAGAAAAATCTAACCATCAATTATCTGATAGAGAGTGGTAGAGAACATGGCTATAAAAAGGCCAACAATCCCAAAGCCATAAATTAGTGATGATTTAAGGTACTATCTAGGAAAACATTTTTGTTCAAAGTTGCTTTTCTTAATATTGAGGAATTTATTTATGAGATTGGATAAGATCATAAGGAGATATACTTACTTTATAATTAGAGTTTTATCCATTAATAAATTTCTACCATAAACTCATCTTTCACTCGTAAAAAAAATTATATTTATACTATTCGTACAGGGTTCCAAAATAAACGAATTTATAATTCATCTACCAGATCTTTTAAAAAAACTACATTATTTAATCTAGGACATCTCTTGGGCCAGTGGTAGGTGATACACCCTTGTCGCCCTTCGGTTGCGGGTTCAAGTCTCGCAGCCTTGCCGAACGCAACAGGTTGCTGCCCGACCTCCGGGTTGTCCTTTTATGGCAATCCAAAATAATCCAAATAAGAACTATCCAAAATAATTCTCTCCAAACTCACAGTCCAACATTTATAAGGAAGGTAAACATAATATAGATCCTTTTTACCCCGTAATAGCATATAAATACCTTCATCATGTATTACCATATTCCTTATTGATTACATTCATGCTCCCTTATTCCATATAGAATGCTGGATATACTTCATCAATCCAAAAATGTTTTAAACCCCAACAATGATGGAATATACAAATCATTAATCAGTTCCAAGGTAGTCAAGAATATCCAATATATTTTTTCCAAAATAATCATGTATTATTTGAAAATCACTACCTCGGTATCAGAACTATATTATGGTTTATCATTTTCTCAACCATATATTTTCCAAAAATCTATCCTGCTATTGAGTCACTTTTCATTGTTCCACACAATCTCAAGTCCTTAATGAAATGGTACTGCAGTACAATCCTTATATACTCCATAATTATTATAACAAGTACATTGTTGATACAACACTCAATTGGCATAATCAACATAAGAAGTCTAATCATTCCTCTTCATCTGTGGTAGTATCATAACTTGATTATTATCCAATAGCATCATTTGCGGCATAGACTGATGACTGGGGCATAGGTTCGCGTAGTGTCCAAACTCCTTGCAAATGAAGCATTGTACATTTGAAACCATTTTCTTACCCTTGCAGTCACGTACTTTGTGCCCTTTTCCTCCACACTTATAACAAATTCCCATTCCTTTCAGGCAAGTTCCAGGGTGTTTCTTTCCACAGTTACCACATATGGGAAAATTCTTCTTTTCCCTCTTCCCTTTATCCATCTTTCTCTCTTCTATCCTTTTCTTCTCTTGCTTCCCTTCAAAGCCATAGGACTCAGTAATCTCTTTACTTATCTTATCAATACATGATATTATTTCTTCATATGATGATAATACATGGGAGACTATTTCTCTTATATATTCTAGCTTATGACCATGAAAGATATGATCCTTCCTTCTCTTTGGATCATGTGCATTTCCGGAGTTCTCATTCCTTCTACTGGGCGCCATTTCTAAACAATGGCATAAACTAGATCAGTTTATGAATCAAAATACATAATCCCATACTTATAAAACACTTAACATAAATTGAACTATTTATGGATATAATCCATAATCATAAGAATGTTTTCTTTGAGGAAGTATATACTCATAATCCCTTCAAAATGATTTGTAAAGAAAATGAGAGTTATCCTAATCATATCCCCCGGGAGTGTCGTAACCAAGAGTGCAGCAAGGCCCGTTGTCGTGCACCAGTTCCCGTTCGAGTCTAGCTCAAAGCGGTGTTTTCGGGTTTTACCCCTAGGTACATCTGTGCCAGAGCCGCCTCTACCTGCTCGTATCCAGACAGGGATGTATTGCTCGGAAAACTCACAAAATCTCTACAATACCAAAATTCTAGGAAGTTCTTCTATACTAATCCTCAATGTTCATCTTAGGTCTACGTGCTCTAATCAGAGTTTATCTAAATCTAGCTTCCAAGGTTTGTACTAAACTTCCTCTGATACCAACTGTAACGCCCCGACCCCAGCTACCCAGAGTCAGTGCATTATTACATAACAATGGCATGATCACAAGAAAGATCAAATCTCGAAAGACCGATTGGTTTAGTAGCCTTGGAAACACTAGATATATTCATAAGTTTTACATTACATCATAAAATGAAAAACTACTACAACAACATAATGTTTCCACAGTCCACACTATAATCCCCTCATAATATCCCTACAGGTCATTCATAACTTACATCTTCACTACCTGGGAAAAATAAAACATTGAAAAGGGGTGAGCTCAAATGCCCAGTAAGGATAACAATATAGCGGAAACTTTCATCAATAAGAATAAACATTTAAGGCAATGTATAACTAAAACAAAAGCCTTTTAAACATGAACTTTCAACATGGTATGGAATAAATAAAATGAAATAATGACATTTACTTATTCACATGGATATTCTACTAATCGAATAATCACATGCAAAAGTCAATAACCACTTTCATAATGTTGGAATGCATAATGCCATACTATCATAACCACATAGTCAAGGCCTCGTGCCAAGACTACAAATAAGATTTTGTCAAGGCCTTGTGCCAAGACACTAGTTTGTCTCATGAGACCTACCGATGCATCGAGGAGCTATAGCGGGCTCCACCCGTCACTTATTAAGTCCAATGCATTCCCATATGAAAAGGTTTAAACATAACATAAACATTCGTATTAAAACTAGCATACGAAATGTCAATACTTTCACCATAAACTATGAATGGTATAAAAATAGCACATCCACATTCAAACATATCACAAAACCTTCAATACAATATAGAAGTTTTGTATCATAATAAATCAACTTCAAATAATCTTAAAATCCATCAAAGGATGTAGACATAGATGAAATCAAAATTCTTTTAAAAGAAATATCTCCTTTTATTTTGAAATCATTTAAGATCCATATAAAATAAAACATTTTCTTTGAAAATATTCTTATAATCTTGTAAGGGAAGTTTTGAAGATTTTATAACGGCGTAAAATAACCGCACCCGCCGTATAAGTTAAAAAAACATTCTTACCTCAATTCTGTCGAAAAGGTTAAAAAGGACCTTGTTTTGAAAACGACGGAAAGATTCCTTTATAAACCTCTTATAAAAAGTCAAACAAGGGTATAAATGACTTTAACCCATATTCTTGTAAATAGTAAAAATGTTTTGAAATACATTTTTAAGATACATGGATGTGGATGATAAAGATATCCCAGTAGATTATTACGTATAAACAACCTCGGATAATGAAGAGATTGTGAAATAACCCTTACCTTGTACTTTTCCTTGGTTGGGTTAGGTTAACCTCCTGTATAATGGAGAAATAGTTGTTATTAAATTATACAAGAATCGTATATATTAATATGATATCATATATGATCTTTTAACATTGATTTGTTAATAATATCTTAGAATTATCGTCGTTTCGGGAGTTAACTTACTCATTTTCTTTTATATGTTTTGTTACATAAGCCATGGTTGTTGTATCTTATTCATATCCATAATGATATCCAGTCCTTAAACATCATTTTTAAATCATCAAATGATAATTATACTTGAATGGATACGATGGAGAATGAATCTCATCGCGTTCGTGGAGACGGTAGTCCGTACGTACGCACGAGCGACAATATCATTCTTTTGATATTAAAATAATATATAAATGGATGGTATATCATATATACAGAATCATTAACATGTTATATTTATTATTTACATGAGTTACACATCATTATTATACCCATCCAAATAATATTATGTTGAATAACAATTACACCACGACGTGGAGACGGTAAGCCGTACGTACGCACGTATGGTGACATGTTATTCAAAGGGTGGATAGAATACTGAATATGATTGTACCATATTTATAATAACATCACAGTATATGTGAGATAATGGAGTTATTATTTTAGAATGGTAAGAACAAAGGAAGAAGAAGTGGAAGAAGAAATGAACTTGGAGAAGGGTGGTGAAATCATTACCTCTTCTTCGGGTTCTTCCTTTTGATTTGATCAAAAGGGCTCCTTAGGTTGGCTTTCTGATCAAACTAAGGCCTCTAGGTTGTATTTAGGGATGTTGGGAGAGTATTTGGGCAGAGTTTGGCTGAACCAAAAGGCTTTAGAGGTGTGAAGAAATGAGAAGGAGGAGTGCCCTTTTATAAGGGGGTGAGGGGCACCTTTGGAAAAGCTATAAATTTTAATTTATAATAAATTCATATTCGGTTTCCAATGGCTCCAAAGTTGACTATTCAAAGGATAAGGTGGGGATAGGTCGAAAAAAACTCAACCAATAGAAGTTAGACAGGTTTGGGTACTTATATTAACCTTATCTTTAAGTATTAACTCTAAGTTAATTAGTTTCACTTTTACAATGTCTCTTTGTAGTTTTATATAATATGGTTAATAAACTTAATATATACATCCAAGCGACCCCCAAGTGGTCCATTAATGCTTAAACTATCATGATATAAGTCTCTTGGCCGAACCTTAGATTTTTAGGAATTTAATATCATTTAATAATATAATATTTGTTTTAAGAACTCTTTTATGTCAATTTTGACACTATTCAATAGTTGATTTTTTTGAAACTCATAACAGATTGATTACTTCGAAAAAAGTCAATAAAATCAATCCTAATATATCATATTATCCTATAAAATTAGTTTAATTCATTAAAAGTTTCATATTATTTTTATTTTGGTATTTATAATATCAATTATTTTAATTTTTCACTATTATAGTAATTACCGCATCATCATTGTGTCATAAATAAAATAACTTATTTAATGTCTAAAAATTATAAATAAAATATAATTATGTAGTAAATCTTTTTAGATTTCTAATGAATATTTATAATCGAAAATCCAACATGTATAACCCTATGTAAATGTTGTTCTTCTAAAAGATGTAAGCTTATGCCATTTTTATTTTTATTTTAACTTTATTAATATAAAGTGTCCCTACCACATACAAGTGGCTCCAAGGGGTCCCCAAATTGACCCAAGGATGCTTATGGTCGGGTATGTGTCCACCAATAAGGTTAGGACACGTTTTAGGGTAATTTTGTATTATTATAGTATTATTTTTTAACCCTTATTTACCGGATTTACCCTTAACCATGGTAAATAAAATATTTACCACAGTAATTATTCAAAATGTCTAAAAATAAAAGTTACCTATTTACACAATTTGGACATCCTGATTCCAAATATGGAATCCATTTTTCTAAATTCAAAACACAGAAGTGGCAGAAATTAATTTAAAATTAATTCCCGCTGTCAAAACAAAAAGCGTGTTTTTAAGAGGTAATAACTATCAAAAGATTGACACTTGTTTATGTTCGGTTTAATTGTAAAATTATGTCCAATGACCAAAATTATATTAAATGGTAAAAATTTATTCTAAATATACTTTAAAACTACTAAAATTCATAATTTATCACTATTAATTATTTTGATTAAAAAAGTTGTTTTTAATTAAAATTTAGTAATTTTCACTATTCATCAAAATATGAAAGTTATCCGAAATGTACCAAAATTTCACCTTAGGCTAAATTCGATATTCCGAATCTAAAAATGAAGTCCATTTTCAAATATAAAATATATATAATTTTAAAAAGTAGGTATTACTATTCATAACAGCTAGTTTGATTGGTTGTGGTGTGTGTTAAAACTCAAGGTTGCGTACAACACACGCTACTGTATTATTCAAAGAAAGTGTACCGTGGAAGCTTGGGATGTTTCATTTTAAATTTTTGATGTCCCCATTTAGTCAAAAAGTTTAAAATATTGTATTTAAAAAGGGTTCACTATTAAAAGTTGATAAAAGTGCAATACTGAAAATGAATTTGTTCTTGCATTATATCTAAGAAACTCATAATATGGATTCTAAAATTATAAGGATTATATAAAGTTTAAAATTTAGATAATACTATTCATAACCTCTTTTGAATGGATTTTTTTTTGTAAGTCATGGTGCGATTGAACTCGGTGTTGTGTGTAGTGCAAGTTATTGAATTATTTTGAAGAAATAACACACTATGAAATCTTGGGGTGTTACAAAACAAACGGATGTCCTAAGTCACATTCCATCATAAAAACAATAAAATCATAGTAATAAAAGGTATATAAATATAATAATATTAAAAGAGTGTCATCTTAGATGGAAAATAATTTCAAGAAAACACATGAAATTAATTCTTCAGAGAAATATCCTTTTTTCTTAAAAATTGTTTTCCTTCCTCAAAATGCCATACAATTTTAGAAGAATTTTTTTATGTGAAAATAAACTTTTATGATTACAGGGTAATATTCAAAGAAATAATGTATTATGAAAGTGTAAAAATCCATTCATTTCATACAAGTAAAAAAATTATTCTCCTACTTTTGTAGGAAAAGTCAAAAAATACCTCGTACTGAAAACAACAAAAGATTCCATTCATACCATTTAATAAAAATTCTCCAATGGGTAAAATTGACTTTAAACAATTATATAAGGATATAAATAATATTTTTAAATACATATCTAGGAAACATTTATGTGGATGATAAATATACCCCAATAAATACTTACGAATAATCAATCTCAGATAAAAACGAGATTTGTAATGATATCCTTTACCTTAGGTCCGATTTGCTTCGCATGTATCCAAAACTACTATATAATGATTTAAATAATTTTAAATATTTATTATAGAATCACAATAATTTTTATGATAACATTTATGATCATATTTTCATCTGTTTGTTAGTAACATTTCATTGTTTCTCGTTATGTGGGTATTAACAACTTTATGTTCTTAGGATTGTTTTGTCAGATAAGTTCTTATTCATATTTTTAGGTTATATTTATATCATTTACAGAATGGTTTTATTATAACATATATCATATTAATTCATTCAATTCATTCATATAATCATGGATTAATGAAGCTCATCTAGAATGGATCGCATCGCATCGTAGAGATGGTAGGTCGTACGTACGCACAAGCGACGATATCATTCCCCAAATTGTTGAATGGTACTGAAGTAGATGGTGTATAATATTTTAGAATAAGTTACATGTTATAAAAATAATATATAGTTATTATTTACATCATTATACCCATCCAAGTAATGTTAAGGTGAGAAATAGATTACACCATGATGTGGAGACTGTAAGTCGTACGTAGACACACACAATGATTTCATTTTTCATAGGATGGATAGAAGGTTAATGATGTTTGTTTCTTATTTATAATAACATATACATATATGAGTGATAATTATGTTATTACTTTATAATTAAAAAACTAATTTAGAGGAATTATATTAAGGAATAAGTTTGAAAGAATCGGTAGAAGAGATTACCTCTTCCTCAGCGTGCTTCCTCTAAATCACTTCTTAGAGCACTAGAGTTGATATTTAAAGATGACCAGAACTTATATAATGAAAATATGGATATTTATAAGGAAAAATGGAAGGGGTTGAATGAGCATGAAGGTTCAAAATTAAGTGAAGAGTTGAGGGATGATGTTCCCTTTTATAATTGAAGCGAGGGGCACCTTCGGAAACTCCATAAATAATATTTTATAATAAAATCAAACCCCACCCAAAAAACCTCAAAAATTTCCCAATTTAGAAGATTATATGATATAGGGTTTTAATATCATTAAAATGTTTTTTGGACTAGTTAGTTTATCAATTTAAACCATATATTATTAATTGATACTTAGTTATTCTATTTAATTTTAATTGTGGTAATAACATTCTAAATATTTAGCCGTTATAAATATTCACTTATATGGTGTTAATGGAAAATAAATAGATATTTAATTACATTTTAGATCTTATAATTATCATTTTTTATTTTTTATTTTTTATTTTTTAAATAATTTAATAAAATGTTATTTTCATAAAATACCAATAGTGTCAATTTTGACACTATTTATTTATTTGACTTTAAATAAAATCCACACAAAAAATAAATTCTAAAAAAATATTTAATACCCTCTTAAAAAATCATAGTCACCTAGAAAATTTATGTAGAATATTAATTAGTTCATATTATATTTCTTTTAATATTTTTCATACTATTTTGTTTGATAATTCTATTAATAAAATAATTTCTACATCACTATTGTGTCAGTATTAATAGTAATTATATAATCTCTAAAAATTATAAATAAATTTCTATGATATAGGAAATTCTTATATAATTATACATACTATCTATATTATATATTATCTCTTAGTTATCCATATATTAATATTAATATACTTATATAAAATGAGATTTTGACATTTTGTCACATTCATTCGTTTTTATTATATTCATTTCATATTCATAGGTAAGTGGCCATTAAGTCGTTAAATTTCAAAAAATAAATGATAAGGTTATAATTTAGTCATCCAATAGAATTTTTACAGGTGTTAAGGTAATTTTATAATATTATATTTACATTTAATTACCTAATTTACCATTAACCATGGTAATAAAAATAATTACCAAATTACTATTCATAGTGCCTAGAAATAAAAGTATCCTATTAACATATTTAGACCCACTGATTAAAAATATGAAATCCTTTTTTCAAAATTCCATACACATAATTTCTAGTAATTAATTTAAAATTAATCATGTTGTTGAAATGAGAAAATGAGTTTTAAATGTTAAAATATTGCAAAAGATTGAAATGTTTTTACATATGAATTTGATGTAAAACTAATTCTAATGAACTAAATTATATTAAATGGTAAAAATATATTATATTTATACTTTTAAACCATTCAATAATATAATTTAACAATATAAATTATTTCAATGAAAAATTTATTTTCAATTAAAACTTAGCTTATATTTACTATTCATCAGAACATGAAAGTGATCATAAATTCATCAAAAATTAAAATTTTATATCCCGATTCAAAATAACATGTTTATGTAGTCATATAAAACTTAGTAATGCATAAAAATTTAATTTAAAATGGGTTCCCCATTCAAAGGTGTAAAATTAATTTTTTTTAAAATATGTTTTTATACATCAAATAGGGTCTTATTCATACCTTATAACTAAAATATCCATTGGGTGAATATAAAAAATATTTTATTAAGTATATAAAACACAAATATATATATAACAATAATTCCATTACCAAAAGTAATTAACTCAAAAATAAAAATGTTTCATTGATTTATATTTTTCATAAATAATTGATAGCCAATGAATTCACAATGTATTTTTATAAGTTAGTTATAATTATTCCTACTAACCTAAAGACTAATATATAATGGTAATTTTACAATAAGGCCATATTGAAGTTTGTTTAAACTAATTATTTCATGAAAAGTATGCTACCGAAGCTTAAAAATTATTTAAAGAAAATATTTCATGAAAATATTTGGGTGTTATAACTACTCAAAAAGGGATATAGTTGTCATTCATAAATTTGACACATGGTTTAGTAGACCATGTGTCGAGAATGCACTAACAAATAGAAGAATATTGATTCATGCACCTAGGCTCCACATGGTTCTCTACACCATGTAAGCTCACCATGTGACACCATTTTTCTTCAATTTTCATTCCCTAACATCCACAAGATCATCGAATCCAAATGAACTTAAAAAATAAAATAAAAAATAAAAATGTAAGACTTAAAGATTAACTACCTCTATTAACATAGATCTCATCACAGACTGTGGTGATCAGGCACCGATCCATGACCCACCTATTGAGTCATAATAATCCTATATCTTGTCTACCTAACACCCCAAATAACAAGGAAAGATATGATACCATTTGGTCACGAACCAGCCTAGGTAGACCCCAAACCGATTACCCTATTTGTTATAAGACATAGCCAAAGAGGCATTTCTAATCCTCCTAGGGTGACAAGTAGGTTCAGACATCAAATATACTCAATTGGAAATAATTTATCACTTAAAAATATATAAATAAACATAATATAGTGAATAAAATAAAAATTGTAATTGGAAGTAAATAAAAAAAGATATACCTCCATGTTACCTCTTCATTACCACCATTTATAAGATCACTCCCTAGTAGGGTGACCCAAACAAGAACTTAAGATAGAACCATAACCTAAAAAATACCATGGTTCTACTGATGTTGAGTGGCACAAGTAGTACGTGATCATAAAACAACTCAATAAGAAATCACTATAGAATTTTTGTATTTCCATTCATAAAATATTCTATAAAAAACTATTTAAAAATATAGATAAAAATAAGGTTTTCATAATTTTAATTAACCAAATACAACTTCCAAAAAATCTAATTTAGAAAAATAATAAGAAATTCATTTCCTAAATAGATTTCTATTCCAAAACCTAGTTTGAAAAAAATTTACAAGGAAGATACAAAGCCTAGTTAAATGCATAAGAAAAAAGAAAATCATAACTACATATAATTAGTAGGGTATATCAAACAAATATTGAAAGAAAGGAAATAAGGTAGCTGTGGAAAGGTATTAGTAATCATAATGGGAAACTAAAACAATAAAAATGACAGAATTCACAAATATGAAATCCTGAGAATATCCTAGACTTATTGAGAGGAAACCATGTATATACTCAGTTCGGACCCATATTTTGATGTATTATGCAATTCACATTCTATAACCAACCTGAATTCTCTAACTAGCCTCACTAGTGGAATAGCCCACATAGATCATTACTCTCTCTAAGGGGATCTAGTATGTCTAATATAGACGTAGATAGAAATATTAACTCAACCCTCTTGATGGTGTTCGATAATCCCATGATATTTGTATAAAGTTATGGTGAAGAGGTCATCAAATTATTGGAGTTAAATATAACCTACTGATGCAACCATGCATTCCTTTCCCATTCCCTAACACCATCTATGATAAGACCCTCCCTAAATTAGGAAAACTATAGGGGTTCGAATCACACAAAAAATCTTTCCAATGTTCCAAACAAGCCTAAAAATTAATATAATTCAATCCCAATTTCCAAAAACATCACAAGGAACCAAAGGGTCCTTAACAATAACAGTTAAAAACCATTTCCAATGACAACAATTTACTACCCAAAACTATTTTGAAGACAGAGGTGATTATCAAACCACACTTACAGGGTTCTAAATGGGACAATATTTAGGAAAAAAACATTAAAACCCCACTTAATGTCATTTGGTAAAAAATACATTTATAGAAACATTTTTAATTTTTGATGAAACCATTTTAACTAAAGAAAACTTTAGAAAATGGAACAAGAGTGTTTTGAAATCCAAATCATTCATTAAATAAATTATATGATAACTTCATTAATATATATTATCTACTCTATATATACACACCATGAACATATGGATGTTCCCATACCCGATGGAGTATATATGGAGAACCATAAAAATTCCAATGTGTCTAATTAGAGAAGCATAATGATTGTCACATAAGCATCAAACCATAATAATGAACCCAAAAAATATCCAAATCATAATTTCACACACATAACCCATTTTCACTAAAGTTTAATCATGATGAAAAAAACATTTTAAAATGCCCATATACATTTTTAAGACAAATTTTAATTTTACTAAACATATAGTATACACACACATTGGATATATATAGGCATAATTGTGGAAATCCAATGAGAACCCCATTTTTCAAAAAACTACAAACATGGAAAGGCATAATAAATCATGTCAACACATCACATTCATGAGGGAAATAAATAAAAAATAATTTGGAATGCTAAATAATTTAAGTACATTCTTCAAAAATAAAATGGATGGAAGCACCTTCCTCAACGATGTGATCATGAGATGTAACTCCAAAAGATGGAAGAATAAGCCCCAAGAGACAAATTTCACACCCGAAAACAAAAGAAAACATAATAGAACATCATCCCCAAACCCATATAGTTTGGCCAAGAAGAAACCTATCCATAGAATAACTAAGGAACAGAAGAATAAGGTTAGAATAGGGGGAATAAGGCTTACAAAAGGAATAATCGACCCAAAAATTTGAAGAATAAGCACTAAGGATCCAAGGAGGTGAAAAGGAAGCCACCCAAGGCTCCCAAAGGGTCACACGTATGAGTGGGAGAGGTGAGGACTAGATTTGGGGTTAATAAATAAGAGGGGAAAACTTGGAATTTTAATTTTTTAAGAACATTTTCATACTATATTGTTAGGCCACATGGTTTGAAAAACTATAAACCAATAGTTCACACCCTACTGGAAACCCAAACACCTCTCATGGGCTAGCTGAATGGTTTAAAAAACCGTGTGCTAGCCATGATAAATGGATCTATGAAAATGAAAGACTATATCTCACACATTCCACATGGTTTATACTAATTTTACATAGAACGTTCCCCAGTTCTCATATATCCTAGGAAGGATACATGATTACTACTTTTCCTCACACGGTTTGGGCCAAACCAAGAATTTACAATAAAACACAAACCATGATAGAAAAAAATGAATTGGAAATACCCAATTTATCTACCAACCACACAATTTCTTACCAAACCATACACAATAACTATGGAATGTGAGAAAAATAGACCAGAACCCCCAAAAATCCCAAACATACACCAGGAACCCAACCTGAACATAAAAAAAGACCAAAGATCACAAAATTAATAAAACAAAATGGAAAACCAAGGTTGGAATGTTAAATGTCACATCTATACTCCTTAAAAAATCATAGAAAATACAATCCCATAATGATCTGATCATATTTAATGTCCTCTTGAGAACATCTACCTTAAATTGTACTTCATTATATGAATTTAATATAAATAGAGAGACCTAGTGCTGGATCTCCTAATATAAGCCTACCTAAAATTTATTGACCTAGCCTCTCCATAAAACCAAAGTTCTAAAATATAATTTAGAAGGTTTTTCTAGTGAATAATATACTATAAAACACTATAAATCCCATATAGAAGTGTAAAAATATCCAGATAACAAGAAAATGTAGTGGTCAAAGATAGAAACTCATCCAAAAACTAATCCCTAAACATTTCCCATGAAATCACTGACTTGTTGTGATCCCCAAGGATTAGAATCCACCACTATCGATCTGACCCATGAAACATCATCACAAATAAAGTAACCGTGTGTTTTTTATTTTTATGGATCAAACTAAATACTCTATCCTCCACCTCCATACAATCATTCATCTCTTGATCTGAAACAGAGCCTTCTTACCATTGCAAAACCTGGCTCTCCAACTCTTAGTGTGTCCTCCTCTATGTTTTATCAATGATGACCTCTACTCTTTGGTGATCATCTTGAACATACTACTTGATTTATTAAACATGAACATGATAGGTACATTGATCTAGTTCTATATCTAAAAAATAAGAAACATCAGTGACTTATAAAAATAATATTCAAAACCATTTAAGGTTAATTAATAAATTCATTCACTCATTTTAACCTGTTTACCATTCTATACCCAAATTCAAACACATGCAACAAAAATCATGATGCATGATCCTCTACTAATTCTATATCTTTCAAAAAGTATCACTTAACTTAGATTTTCTAGTAGACATTAAGTTTATTTCATAATATCATAGGTGACCATAAAATATTGTTCCTACTTAGTATCCCTCTTCTATGACATGCATTAATATTATTTGATACCATTTCACTACCAACAAATACTTCCTCACTAGTGACTAAATAAAAAATCTATCATATAACTCAACCATATTACCCTAATACCACTATATCATTGCCCCTCCCTCTAAAGGTACCCCTCATAGGAAAAAAATGGATAGAGAGATAAATAGTGACACCTTGGACCTACACTATATGATTTGGTTCCCATAATAACATACTTTACATTTTCACATTGATACATGGTATAGAATCTTGGATATAACTATAATTAATAATAAAATCAATAATTATTATTTTATCTATTAAATCATAAGGATCAATTTAGGTAAATATATATAGAGGATTATGAAAAAAATTAAGTCACCCATGTTGTTTTTATCAAAAGGAAATTGTTTTCATTATATATAAAACTACTTAATTAATAAAAATTATTCAACATCTCACATAGAATCTACACAAAAAATATCATGTTAGAAATATCATGTGTGATTATTTTCTTCAAAACATAGTGAAATGGAATCATAAGAATGGGTGAGCACAAATGATCAATATTGGAAACATATATCTGATGTTGTCAAAACATGGATATCAATAATTACTGAGATCATAATGAAGGCATTAATAATTCTAAACATCAAAACCTAGATAAAAAGGCCTTATTAAAAGACCATATACTAATATGAATATAGGTATACACCGATACTCAAGTTGTTTTGTCTCATGAGACCTATTGATACATCGAGGAGTTATACAATTCTATCCGCACACATAACTTTTTTAAAACAAATTCATTCACCATAAGAGTTAACAAGACATTCCATTCTATTACCTAATAAACCTATAGATAAATAAAAACTAGGATATAAATATAATGAAAAATACACAATTTCAATACATAATAAACTTTCATTAGAGTTCAATAATCATAAAGAATCTTAGTACTTTTATCCATCTAAATAAATGGGATAACATGATCATAACTCATCTAAGAAAATGTAAAATGGTAAAACAATACATAGTCAAATGTTCATTAATCATCCATATTGGAATAAAAATAAATGGAACCCAAATAATTTTCCCAATTTCAATAGAATACCATTCATTTAAGGTGAACATCATTAAATCAAAATCATGTAAAATGTGATGTTCACAATATACAGAGAAATGAAAATATAGTTAAGTCAATACTGGAATAAAATTATCATAGATAATCCAAAGGGATAAGGTGTATAGTTGAATAAAAACATAACACTAGTGAAAAAATAATAATCATAGAAGGTTGTTGGTATAAATGAAAAAAACCTTCACAAAAATAATTAATCAATTGGAATCACAAAAAATGTTTTAAGAATCGAGTTGTTTGATACAATTAGTTTAATCCCCAAAATGATTATATATATATATATATGAAAGGACAAATCATGAAGAATAAACCCCTTGAGAGTAAATAAATTTCTAATTTATAGGGGAAATTAAACTAAAAACATAAAATATCATTTAAATTTATTTTAACATAGTTGTAAAATACAAATTTAAAGGTCACTTTCGAAGGAAACTTTCGAAGAGGGGATGTGAAAGCTTTTGAAAACCATTACTTTTAAAAAGAATATATAATAATTAATCCTTGAATAGATATAAATTTAATCATGGGTAAAGGAGGAGGGGAGTACAAAACATATGAAATTGAAAGTGAAATCCCTTTTTATTAATTTGAAAACACCTTTATTCAAAACTCAAATTTTAAAGAAAGAGTAATAATATGTTCCTTGTTTTAAAACCCCAATTTTCAAAAGTTTATAATAATATACCATAAAATAAAATATTAGTGTCTGAGAACCCAAATATGGAAAAAAGTTCAATATTAATCATTTTAACTCAAATAATGGATATTTTAGTTGCTAATATCCCTTATTGGAAACATACTCTATGAAGCATGAAACATTTTAAAAGTTCATTATGTAGTAAAAGTGTAAATGTTGAGATAATTACACATCATACAATAAAAATAATGAATGTATCTAACTTATGTGAAATAATTTCAAGAGAATTATTATAACACAATAAATGAAAATTGAGTTACCAAAATGCATTAAAGCTAGGGTAACAATTGACTGAAAATCCATTTTATTAAAATGAAATTATTTGGATTAGTATTTTCCATGAATAACTAAAATAAAAGATAAATATACATCTTTGGGTAGTGAATAGACCATTAAAAATAAAACAATAGGAATAACATAAAAATATATTATGGAATTAGAGTTTTAGATAAAGAACTCATATATCTTTAGTAATATTTTAATCAAAACCCCTTGGAATATAGGGCTTGTTTTTACACCTGAGATTTTATGGAATACTTCTTTACACACAATTTTTTTTATACATTGCTATAAATGAAAACCCAAGTCTAAATGAATTGAAGTATATTATATTGTTATAGCAATAGAGACCCAAATCTTGACGTACATAGACATTACATTAAATTTGCGGAATACTTAATATATAACAAAAACATACACCAAAGGACCGTAATAGTTTAATGTCTTTGGAAACATGGAACATAATATTCTAATCTTGGTGAAAGATATTAAACAACTCCTATTAAGATCTTCCCTTTTTTTTCTTACCTAAAACTTTTATTTATATCCTGGGGAAAAGAAAACATATAAAGGGTGAGCTCAAATGCTCAGTAAAGGTAAGCATGGAGAAAATAAAACAACCATATAAATTTGAACATCAAAACATGAACATAAAGTTTAAACATCAAAATCTTGAGTTGTTAAATAAGTCTTTTTAGTACGTAAGGAATAGATCATAAAGGAACATCCATCATGATAAAATAGCATGGGAATAAAAAATTTAATTGTGGAAAACCATTAAACACATGATATTATTTCCATAGTAGCCAAGACATTTCTGCCAAGACCATCTTAGTGGATAAAGTCCCTTTCTGAATCGATTTCACTCATCATTTCAGTCCTGTAACACTGAACTGGATTATCTTACCATTCCAGACATGTCTATCGCATGAGATATAAATCATTACCCAATGCATTGGAGGGAGATATAGGTACCACTCATCTCATAATGAAATAAATCTTACATGTTCCACAACATGAACATAAATCATTCATCATTACCCAAAGTATAAAATGGGTTTCATAAACATCATCCCATCATAACATAATCCATAAAAAATGGATATCATTTCATCATAAGAAAAGTGAAACCATGTAAATCATCGATAAATTATACTTGAAACATACACATATGAAATAATGCCATCTTATATGGAAATTGATTTTGATAAAACAGTTGAAATGAATTCTTGAGGAAAATATCCTTTCTTCTTCAAAATAATTTTCTTTTCACAAAATGGAATGCAATTTTAAAAGAAAGGTATTTTTTTTGAAAATATTCATTAAATATTGTAGAGTATTCTTCATGAAAATAAGGTGTTATGAAACCGTAAAAATTTGTTCATGCCGTATAAGTTAAAAAAAATCTTCTCGTAGTTTTGCCGGAAAAGTCAAAAAGTACCTCGTACTATAAACAAAAGAAACATTCCTTCCATACTATGTGGTAAAAGTGAAAAGGGTAAAAATTACTTTAAACATACATGGAATAAAAGTAAACATGGATAATAAACATAACCCCAGTAAATACTTACGAATAAAAAATCTCGGATAAGAATGAGATTGGAATAATTATCCCTTACATTATGTCCAATTTCTTCCGTATGTGTCCGAGAATCCTGTATAGTGGGTTTAACCATATTATTAACATGTAACAGAACCATAGTAATATTTATGATATCATATATGATTCACTTACTACTTTATATTATCTGTTCATTTTTCAATTCCATGTTGAACCAGCATTTTGGGTAAAATCATTTCATATATCATCCGTGTTTTGACTTTTAATTATTAATATGATAACTTAGATCATGATTAATTAATTCAAGAATATAAAAAATTATTTATATATAATATATATTCATAATAAACATATATATAATAGATCGATAAATGGAAATAAATACACCGTTCATGGAGACGGTAGGTCATACATACGCATGAACGCTATTTTTCGTTTCCTTATTGAATTGAATCGAATTAAGTAAATGACATACATATATATACACATAAATAAAGTATAATTATTATGTCATATATTTCATGATTACTTATTATATATACTTTATAATCATTCTTGAATTGTTAACATGGAAAAAGAATCTCATCGCGTCGTGGAGACGGTAATCCGTACGTACGCACGAGCGATGATATCATTCCCATATTTATTGAATGGAATTGGAGTGGAAGATATAATATCTTAGAATCAGTATGATTCTATAATAATCATATATAGTTATTCTTTACACCATTATACCCATCCAAGTAAGGTGGTGGTGGAAAAACTGATTACACCACGGCATGGAGACGGTATTCCATACGTACGCACGCGCGGTGATTTCGTTTTCCGTAGGATGGATAGAAGGTGTAATAAGGTTATTTCATATTTATAATAACATATCAGTATATATAATTAATACTGAAGTTATCACTTTATAATGAAACAACTAAATAAGAGTAAATCGAAAAAGAAAGAAACTTGAAAGAGTCGATAGAAGAGATTACCTCTTCGTCGATGCACCTCCTTTAAACTTCTTCTTAGGGCACTAGAGTTGGTCTTTTGAGAAGACCAGAACCTCTATGATATAACTAGAGAGGTTGAGAAGAGTAATGTTTAGGTTTTGTATGAGCTTCAAGGCTCAAAAGGGTGTGAAAAGAAGAGGGAAGGGGTGCCCTTTTTATAAGGAAGGAGATGGGCACCTTTGGAAAAACATAAAATATTATTTTATAACAACATAATATTCAGTTTATAATA
This sequence comes from Viscum album, assembly GCA_963277665.1. Classification (NCBI taxonomy): domain Eukaryota; kingdom Viridiplantae; phylum Streptophyta; class Magnoliopsida; order Santalales; family Viscaceae; genus Viscum; species Viscum album. The sequence goes on from OY728129.1 coordinate 243,166,880, forward strand.
GCTCTAAATTGATTTATTTTGAAGATAAAGTGGGTATGGGTTTAAATAATTTCATAAAATAGGTTGTAGACAAGTTTAGGTTACTATTTTAACCTTATCATTTAGATTCAACTCTAAGTTAAATAATTTAACTTTTATCGTGTCTTCTTGTTTTCTTACACTATATGGTTAATAGTCTTACAATAACCAGCCAAAAGAACCTCAAGTGGTTCATTATTAATATATATAACCTTATATAAGTCATTTGGCCGAACCTTATATTTTTAAGAATATAATAAAAATTAATAATATAATATTTGTTTTTGAAACTATTTTATGTCAATTTTGACACTATTTGGAAATTCATTTTTGTGAAAATCACAACAACATCATTAGTTCAAAAACAGTTAATTGAATCAATACTAACATGTCATATTAACCTATAAAATTACTGTAATTCATAAAAAGTCTCAAATTACATTTATTTGGGTATTTATAACATCAATTATGTTAATATTTCATTAATAAGGTAATTACTTTATCATCATTGTGTCATAAATAAAATAACTTATTTAATGTATAAAAATTATAAATAAAATACCATTATGTAAAAAATATTTTTATATTTCTAATGAATATTTATAGTCGAATTTATCTTATGTATAACCCTATATTAAAATTGTTTTAGTTATTAAACATTGATTTTAACTATTTTAACTCTTCTTTAAATAAAATAATAATAAGTGTCCAAATCTAATCCAAGTGGACCTAAAGGGTAATATTTTATTCCTAAGGTTGTTTTTGGTCGAATTACACTTATCCAATAGAATTAGGACATGTTTTAGGGTAATAATAATATCATTTTTACCCTTACTTACCCAATTTACTTTTAACTGTGGTAAATAAAATTAAAAAGTTACTATTCACCAAAAATTATTTTTATCTTATTGAACCACATTTTACTCCTTGATATTTACCGTGTTTCTCGGATTTTTGAAATTCCAATCATAGAAGTAGTAAAATTATGTTTTATGTAAATTTTCAAATTCTCCTAGGAGGTGGGTAAAAGACGGTGAAAAGTTCAATAAAATTTTATATATCTAAAATTATTATAAAATGACTCAAATTAATTACATTGAACTTATATAGGTATTATGTATAAATTTTTACCTAAAATAAATTTAAATAAATTAAATAATTATTTAAATGAAAATTCAGTTTTTAAATAGTAACCCAATGTTTTCACTATTCATCAAAAATTGAATGTTTTTAGAAAAATACCAAAAATTCACCCTAGGCTAATTTCGATATTGCGAATCCAAAAATGAAGTCCATTTTGAAAGTTAAAATTTATAAAATTTCAAAAAGTGGGTATTACTATTCATAACGGTTAGTTCATAATAATATTATAATAATATCTCGTTTAGTGAAACTTGGTATTGCGTACTACACACACTATCGAAGAAGGTCTTGATTGCATGTAATGTAAGCCAAGTCAGGGATACGTGTAGTGAAATCTCTATTTGGTGTTGCGTATAACATAATCAAAACTTATTTCATTTATACATTAAAAAAATCTATACTTAATGTTGCGTAGAATAATTTCAACAAAACAAACTTGAAATTGTGTGTAACATGAGCCAAGAATAGTGTTGCGTATACTGAAAGCTAATACGGTGTTGTGTATAGTACAAGATAATCTTGGTGTATTGTATAATAGAAGATATCAAAGAAATTAAAAATAATATATCTCATAAAATCTCGGGGTGTTACAATAGCATAGCCATTAAATTGGAAGATATGAATAGGAATAACTAAATTATGAGAAATTAATGTATAAAATAATATCATTGGTAATCAATTAATTAGAAATGAAAATAATGATATTTTTAAAATAAAGGAAATGTATTTCTGAAAAAAATATTTTATGCGAATGATGTGTTTTAATCTTAATAAATTTAATTAATCACTACTGGTAAATGATTTTAATAAAATTTATAAATTATATAATCAAAAAAATATTCAAACATTAATATAATGTTCCTTCTAGTCATTTTATTATAATAAATCAATTTTTATACATAAAAATGTATTTATCTAAAATAACATTTTTTACTAAATTTTGTGCATTTATTTTTTTAAATGAATTACAGCCACTTAATAAATGGATTCCATATTTTTAATTATGTTGTTAAAATTTGGTAAATACACCACTTTTATTTATAGGCATTGTGAATAGTAACTGTGGTAAAACTATCACCTCAGTAAAGGAAAAATCATGTTAACCTAGGTGAAAACTAAGGGTTAAGGTCACCATTTATCATATTAATTGTTATTCGTTGTGGTTAATTCACCCATTATCACCTTATTCTCTAAATTTAAGTTTATAAAGGACACTTTTCCAAAAAAAAATGGCCAATATAATATTTAAAGAAAAGGAAAATAAAAAATACCACTCTCTTACATTTAAATATATCTTATCTACTCACATGGGGAAAAATAAATTTCTGAATGAGTATTAATTTTAATTATTAGAATAATTAAATTATTTTTGTGATGTTAAATTTTTATAATTTTTAGTGATTATCTAATTACCATAAATTCTTACGCAACACTATCACAGTTTTTATTCAATTAATATAAAACATAAATAAATGACAAAAAAATATGAAAAGTTATAGAATTAAATTGAATTATTGTGTTTAATGAATTTTTTACATACATAGGACATATAAGGGATGTTTATAAAGAATATATTCTATTTCCATATTTTTATTTGTGTCTCTAAAGTAAAATTAAATGAATATTTAAAACATTGACATTAATGATATTTGATAATAAATAATATTTTATTAAATGATTGAAAATTCATAAAAATGTTATATTTAGAAACCTTAATCTAATATGGTTTAACAAATCACCCATTTTACATTTATTATCCAATATTCTATTTATGGAAACATTCTTAACCCTTTAAGATTTAAATTTTTGTCACCATGGTTTAGGTAAAAAATGTTTAACAAATAGGTTAATCAAAACCATAAGGTATAAAATGAAACCAAAACCTATCTACAATTTATTAGATGATGATTTTTGGACCATATCCTATTTTTATTCTAATTAATTCCAATTTGGAATCATTTTCTTAATAATAACTATATTATATTTTAATCTTTTACGAAATTCTATGTGTGTCCTTTCTCTCCCTTATAAAAGGACCCCACTCCTTTCTCTTCATTACACCAATTTGAGCCTTCTAGATTGACCAAAACCTAGATAATTCCTTTATAAAATTACATATTCATCTTTTATAGGTCATGTTATCCTTAAAATACAAAACCTATGCTCTTTAAGATGAGATCTAAAGATGTTCTTTGAATAAAGAGGCAATCACCTCAAAAGGCCACTTTATTTTTTTAATTATTATTTAACTCCTATAAATATATTGTATTTATCATAAAATAATATATTTAATATCATAAATATAATAAAATTTTATTATTATAATGAATCCACCATTATAAATCCTATTACTCATCAAATGAGAAGTAAACCTATCGCTTGTGTGTATGTACGACTTACCATCTCCACACAATGATACACATATTTTCTCACCACCATCTTTTAGGAATGGGTATTATAATGGATTTAATTTTTATATATTATTTTTATGAAATAATAATTCTTCTATAATTATAATATCATATCTATAATCCTACCTTCTAATCCGTTGGAAAATGAAAAAGTTATTCAAGCATACATCTGGCTCACCACGTCTAACATTCTATGTGCATTATTTTTAATTTCCACTTTATATTGATAATAATAAGGAATGATTTTATGAATATATACTATTTCTTTGATATAATAATGATTCTAAAAAAGTGAATTATTATTTTACTTTATTTATTTCTATTTTTTGAAAACATAGAACAATGTTCATGCGTACGTGCAACCTACCATCTCCATGAACGATTTAATTCATTTTTATATGGATGAATATATATATATATATATAATATTTCATTAATAATAGTATTAAATTCTTTAAATTATGTAACCATGATCAACGTATGTGAACCAAAACTACCAAACCAAAAAATAAATGAAAAATGAAGTAGTTATCACCAGGAACAATGACTTTAATACAAATTTTTTAATAAATGGGTAATAAAAAGTTATAAGTAAATAATATATTATATGATATATATTATTATGGTTACAAATATATATGTACAATAAAAATATATTTACTATATATTACTTTTGAATATGAATGAAGTAAGTTGGACATGAGGTAAGAGTTTTATGTTGTAATATCGTTGTTTATCATAATTGTTTATGATTAAGTTTTGATGATGAAATATTATGGTATACCTATCAAGAGACTCATTATTTTTTATTCAAAGGTTATTCCTAGAGATTTCATCTTTTAAATTCATTTCACTCTCTTTAATAACATATTATACCAAAATAATTATTTTAAATAAAACTAACTTTGTTTCTATCTTTGATCGAAAATCATTTCTCTTATATGTCATTTTTTTCTAAAAATGTTATCAAGAATGATTTTAATATTATCCAATTATTTTTTAAATTACTTTTTAATAATGTTTTAATTTAAAAAAATTGTTTGAAAGGATCACTCTTTTCTTTTTCCTAGTGACGTTCTTTTGAATTTTATCAAAAATGTGAAAGAAATATTTGTATTAACATATACAACATGAATGAAATTTCTTGCCATCATACCCACATAGTTATTTGAATATTTATTTATATGTTTTCTAGGTTATTTTAAAATAAAAGTTTTTCATTAGTATTTGGAAAAATATTATATTTTAAATAAGAGTTCTCAAATTGAATTTTTTTTACTCAATGAATATTCCAAGTTATCTTTTAAAATCATTTTCCATCTAATATGACATCCATCGATGTTTTCGAACCATTATTAAGGATATGATCCAATGATTCCATCGTTATTATTTCTATGAGTGGTTTATGATTATAATTCCAAGATTTTTATGAAACTCGTTTATTTCTATGGGTTACACTATAGTGAATTGATGGAATTAATATAAAACATGTTTCTTTTCTATTGGTTATTCCACATTTAAATGTTTATAAAACATGTCACTTCTTCACAGGTTATGATATGATAAATGTTTTATGATCTAGTGTAACATATCTATATGATTTTTATTATGTTATAGGTGGGCCTATAAATATATAACCCACTAATGAAATGAGTAATTATAGATATCCCATGATATAAATAGTAATTGAATGGGCAGTGTCCTAATTTAGTAAGGTACTTTGTCCATTGTGATAGTCTTGGGAGTGAACCATGACTAATATGATGAAATGGAGAGTGAACCCAACCCACTATGATATTATTGGAAGTGATGATTGACTATTAAGAAAATTATTTTCTATTCTTATGCATGTTTCATAAAATTATAACTTATTCTAATGTTTTTATCTCATGGATCATGTTATTTAATTCCCTCTTTTAAACTACCAAGATTTATACCTTGATTCAATATTGTGATCTATGATATATAGGGTATGGTTTTCAAATGTTATTCTCATGTTCTAATACCCTTATAATGATGTTATATTTATGTGATTATTAATATCTCCCCTATTTACACCTACTGAGCATCTAAGATCATCCTTTATTATATTTCATTTAATCTGGTTATGAAGTGAGGTATTAAGTATGATATTCTTATAAAGGGTTCTCTTTATGAAGAACCTAGTGGGAGATGATGTAGCTTAGTTATGAACCAGTTTATTATGTATCAAAGTTTCCAAATATAATAGACAAATATGATTATGGTGTGGATCATTATACTATGTAATGAATATTCATATAATAATATGTAATAAATATTTATGAAATGTACAGATCACTATTATTGGTATTAGAGAAATGTTTAGTTACATTTGGAAACTAGGAGGATAGAACTTTAGTAAAAACCCTAGGGATAAGTCTAAGTTTAAGATAAGATCAAAAAGTTTTTCTAATGATTTTTGATATCCTTGGTAAATCTAAAGGTTTTATATATTGAAAAGAATGCATCTTTATTTAGACAACCAAGAAATGATTTTTCATGATTATATGGTTTCACACTATGTTTATTATTTCTCAAACTATGATTTTTGGTTTAGTTCAATGGATAAAACCTAAAGGAATCATGTTAATGATGAATGAAATGGACAATGAAATAATTGTCATCCTAAGAAACCAAATGTTATGGGAGATGTATTGAAAAATATCATTACTATGATTATGAAAAAATTTCAAGATATGAATCATATTGAGCTTCAAAACAAGTAAATAAAGGAACAACATTCTATTGAGTCCTTCATAAAGAAAAACCCACCTTTATTTAGTGTGTATTATGATCCAATAGTTATTGATAAATGGATTAGTACTATAAAGGTTTTGTTTCATTCTACAATGTTCAAAAGAAGAAAAAGGTATTTTTTTATCGCTTGAAAGGTGAAGTATATTAATGGGGAAATATTATAAAGAACATGAGGAAATGGGATGAAATTGGATTTTTTATGTCTAATTAGTTTAAGAGATTATTTATAAATAATTAATTTCCTCATATTTTTTATAAGTAAATGGATAAAATTTCCTTTAACTAAAGGAGAAGTTTGATTGATCTGTTTGAACATATGAAGAAAATTTTACAGTAATTGTGATGTATGATTTTATTAATATCATCCAACCTAAATGTAATGTCAATAGATTTTTCAATGTCTTAAAACCAAGTCTATGTGGGTTGTTATTAATAAGTTAATTCAAAATATATAAAGAAGTCATTTGATGTGTTATTAAGGTGTAAATGAAGGTTATAGTTACCTATCCATCTAATATTTGTTTATAAGAAAATAAATTTAGCATTATTAGAAATTTATAAAATTCATGGAGGGAAGAAGATGAGCTCTCCTTTATACTTGAAGTGTGGAAGGAAACATAGTGAAAATGTTCTCAAGGGTACTATTAAATGTTTCAATAATGAAAAGAAAGGTCTTCGAGAAATTGAACACTAAAGTGAAATAAAGAGACCAATCAATGAAATGAAAAATAAAAATGGATAACCTAATACACCACCCACACTTTATTATTTCAACTATAATTTATATAGTAATTATGATAATTAGTGCTCAAATCCAAAGGTTAATAATGATGATCAATGCCAGTAACCTATTAAGCCCAAAAAAAGGTAAATATCACACGATCAATATTCCTAATGTCGAGTATTATAAAAAAGTTCTAAAAGGCACCCTTACCATACACTCTATAAATAACAATGTCTTATTTTGTATTGGACCTACCCACTCTTTTATAACTGTGGAATTATATATATATATCACAGTACCACCTCAACAATTACATGTTGAAATTGTTGTGAAAAATTATAATGGTATGATGATCACATCTCATGTTTATTATTCTTCTTTAATTTATGTTTGTGGAAATGTGATTACTATAATTTTTTTATTCTACCACAAGTTCAATTCAATGTTATGTCGGCATGTATTTTCTTTATTTACATAATTCTAACATCAATTATTGGGTAAGTAATGTCATATTTGATATTCCAAACCATACTATGATTATCTAATAGTGAGATGATAAATATGAACATCTAATGGAAATTACATCCATTTATGGGTTTTGATTCATATTAAAAACAGTGTTCATCCCATATGGTTTGGAAAAAAATCAACATCTATGATATGTATATTATGTGGTATATTATTTATGTATTTATGAAAGAGTTTCCTATTCTACCATTAAATTGTAAAGTTGAGTTCTCAATATATCTCACACTTAATTCTATAACTATTTCAACAAATTTAAATAAAATGGAAAAAATTGAGTAGTTATAATTAAATAATAAAGTTCATGAGAACGTTGAAAAGTAATTCATTTGGAAAAGTGTGTCACCATGGGCTGTAACTATTCTTTTTGATAAGAAGAAAGATAGATCAATTCGACTCTACATTGATTATCAAGAACTTCAGAAGATCTCAATCATGAGTAAGTATCATTTTTCTAGTACTGATGAATTGTTTGATCAACTATGAACAATTCAATACTTTTACAAGATTGATCTTTATTATGAATATCATTAATTGAGAGTCAAGAATGAGTATATACCAAAAAAAACATTCTGTACAAGTTATATACACTATGAATATGTTGTCATGTCATTCAGTCATACTAATTCCCTCGCTATCTTCATGTTTTTAATGATTATAGTATTTAGAGACTACTTATATCAGTTTGTGGTAGTATTTAAATATGGTATTATTATATATTAAAATATTATAGAAGAGAATAAATATCACTTAACAATTGTAATGAATAATATAAGGATGAAGAATATGTATTAAAAATTTACTAAGTTTTAATTTTGGATTAAAAAAAGTTTATTTTTGGTCTTATAATCTCAAGAGAGGATATATCAATGGTTCCATCAAAGATGGAAGTTATTGAATGTTGGACTAGAACAACCACTAAAACTGAAGTCTGTAATTTTCTTATTTTGGTTAGATATTATATATAATTTATAGAAAATTTCCCATGAGTATATAATATACTCACCTAGTTAACTCAAACGGGAGTTAAATTTCTTTAAAAAGATTAATGTTTGCATGACAAAGACATCGTTGGGGGTATGACTCATTCTTTCTTCAAAAACCTACTTGCAGTTCCAAACATGAGTATAGAGAATGAGTATCCAAGCGGGAATACAGAGATTATGGAGGTTATTCTCAACCTAGTATCCAAAAAGAAAAACACCTTTCGGGAAGTTATACCAAAGAAGAAGGATGTTTATGAGGCCATGTCGAACCTCAACCCAGAGAGTGCTCCAGGTCCCAAATTATTTCCCGGGTCATTCTACAGGGGATCATGGGGTGTGGTTAAGGATTATATTATTATGAACATCTAGTATTTCTTTTATAGTATAAAAATTCCATTGGTTAATAGTGATTTGACTCTATCTCCTACTACCAGAGATCAAAGATCCATCCTCTATTCTCCACTATAGACCAGTAAGTAAGTGAAATTTCCATTACAAAATATTTTTCAAGCATTACCAACACAAGGTTGTCCACGCACATTATTTGGTGGGTTTATTTAGTGTAGTATGGTTTTGTAAATGGTTGGTCAATACAGGGATCTATTGCCTTAGATCGGGAAATGCTTCATGATATAAACATCAAGACCCATGGTTAGAACAAGGAATTAAAGCTGAAAATGAATAAGGCTTATGACACAATGGAGTGGGGATTCATCAATATGGTTCTCACGGGTATGGGTCTCACTTCTTGGAGTACAAAAATTATTTTTCTATGATTCAACTCATCATGGATGGTTTTATATTTCATGGTTAACACTCATGATATTTTAAAGGTGACCCGTGGGCTATGGCAAGGGTACTTAATCTCCCCGACAATTTTTATTCCCATGCAAGACACCCTCAACCACCTTATTAAAAAAAATATTATCTACAGGGGAAATACTTATTTAATGTATTATAATGAACTATCCTTATATTTCCTAATTGATGTTTTTAGATGATTATATCATCTTCATTAATTCATACAGAAGATCATCTTGTGGAATCAACAAAATATTGGAAGAATATTTCTATTAGAGATTCTAGGTTATTAAAAAATCTAAGAGTAATCCCAATATTTCAAGTATATGTGGAAATAGAAAGGTCATGTCCCTATGAAATGGTTTAGACATGTAAAGAGGTACATTTCTTTTGGAATACCTTTGCACCCCAATCTCCTCAGGCTACCTTCATATCCATGACTTAGATAGTATAATGAACAAGTTAAAGAGTCGTGTTCTCAACTATAAAAACCAATACTTATCCTTCACTGGACATATTTTCTTAGTAATTAATTTACTCTCACCTATCCCTATCCATGCAATCTCATCCATCAAAGTGCCTAAGGTGGTCATTAACTCCATTGATAAAATTTTGGATAGCTTCAATTAGGATGCACTCTCTGAAGGAAAACATCATTGGACCAAATGGGGCAGGATGGAGAGGCACATACATGAATGCAGGATTAATGTGAGGAGCATAGAAGATACCATTCACTACATGCATGTAAAGATATCCTGGAAGATCCTGTAATACTTCACTCTCTAGGGTAAAATCATGTCCTATTAAAGTGGTGGTAATGAGGGAAATATTAATGCTCATGTATCCCCTTTATGGTTTATGATATACCCTATTATCCAAACCCTTCGACCTCACTCCCGATAGAGTATAGGGAAATGTGACATCCTCTTATAGCATCACAACTGGGTGGGTTCTATAATCAGCTTCCCAGGGTGTCCAACCCCTTTGATTTATTTTAATTAGGCCACCTTACATACTCACTTCATCCAAGTTGTTCTAGATGAGAACCAAAAGGATTTGTTTGATCTCATTGCTATCAATTCTGAACCAAATCAATGTGTGTTTATCATCTTTCTTCTATGGAAGTAGAGGACTAGGGCCCCATCATCACATGTTTTCCAAACACCATTCTCTTAATACTAAATAGGGTTAACTTGATCAGAGGTTATCAACATGGTCTTTATTACTTTAGGCCTCCTTAGGAATTTTTGAGTTTCTTATGCCTATTTTGGTTGTATGAATTTATTTCTTAATAAATATATAATGATGATGATGATTCATTGAAGAATGGATTGAGAAGAGATCTCATGAAAAATGATATGGTCATTTCTTATGACTCACACCAATTTAAGGTTCATGATAAAAAATACCCAACTCATGATTTGGGGTTAATTGTGGTTATTTTTTCATTAAATATATGGAGGTATTACCTTTAGATATATGTTTTTGATTTATATATATTAATCAGATAATTTTAAAATATATATTTGATCAAAAAGAGTTGAATATATTCTAGAGAAGATGGTTAGAGTTGATTAAAAATTCTCACTTCTCAATACATTACCACCCTAGGAAAGAAAATAATCTGGAAGATGATCTGATTCAAAAGAATAATGTTGTCTTATAAATGATGAGGATCATAAAATATCCATTTTTATGTATTTGAAAATATTTAATATGGAAATCATAAAGAAAGGCGATAAATAATATATTTCTCAAATGAGTGTTCAACTATCTATATATGTGAGGATTAAAGATGCATAGAAGGAAATGTGGGACTACAAAATAAGAAAAAAAATCTTCATGTGTTCAACCTTTATTGTGAAGGAATGATAAGGTTTAAAAACCATGTATGTTTTCTGTCTAAACCATACTTAAAGAATGAACTGTTGGATGAGGCTCATCGTTAATAAATTTTTATTCATCTTATATGTAAGAATTTTTATAGGGATATGAAAGAGAATTTTTGGAAGGACAACATAATGAGATATATTTTAAATAATGTAACATATTATTTGGTTTTTCAATAGGATGAGGCTGATAGATATAAGTACAAGGGGATGTTACAACCATTACACAAACTAGAATCGAAATAGGAAAACATCTCCATGGATTTCATCATTGGACTCCCCAAACTTATAAAGTTAATAATTCTATTTGGGTTGTAGTTATTCACCTTATGAAGTTAGCATAATTAATTACAATCATATAAGGGTTCTATCTTTACCATACTTATAGAATATAACTTAAGGAAGTTGTAATGGTTTATAGAGTACCACATTTTATTTTATCTGACTGGGATCCAAATTTTAACTCAATGTTATATTAAATTATTTAGTAGGATCTAGACACTGAGTTGAGTTTCAATATAGTGTATCATCCTCAGACATAGGGTCAGTTTGAGAGAACTAATAAAAACCTATATTATATTCTTATATCTTATTTTATGGATTTCAAAGGTGAATGGGATCCACACCTTCCTCCAGTTGAGTTTTCTTACAATAATATATTTTACACAAGCATTCAGATAGATTATTATAAATATATATAAGGAAAGAATTTCATAACTCCATTGTTATGGGATGAATTTGGGGAGATAAAGATACTAGTACTAGAGATTACTATGAAAATAGATGAAAAATTTATAACTATTCTGATGCACATTAAGGCAGCTCAGAGCCGACTGAAAAGGTATGCATATAATAGTAAGAAAGGTTTAGAGTTCAATGTTTATGAGAAGGCATTTATATAAATTATTACATGGAATAAGATTGTGATATTTATAAAAAATGGAAGTTTATCCCAAAGTATATTGGTCCCTTTAAGATTCTTTATTGAGTAGGTTCAATAGCTTATTTCCTGGCGCTTCCGCCAAACCCCTCTCAAGTTCATGATATATTCAATGTATCTCTCTTGATGAAGTAAATACATACTCCTTCACAAATACTGAACTCAGAGTATATTATAACGTCCAAGTTTCGGAAGCCACCCAGAGGTGCCCCATACCCGGTTCGTCACATGGACTCAAGCGCATTTCCATGAATGCCAGAGGCTGCCGACTAGTAGAGAGGACCTTGGGTGTGATAGTGGGGAAATTATGCCCTCATTGGAGGAGTACACAATGGAAGTAAACAAATACATACAATAGTGGAGACATGAAATATCCAAAACCAATAAACAGTGGAAGACTCGAATAATAAAAAAACTGAAGCACATATATAAATGATGCATGATACACATGTCTAGGAAAATATCCAAACAAGTCACAATGCTAGAATACATATAGTACTAAACCAAAGTAAAAAATAAAAGATAAACAAATTCTCAACATCACAAGAATATTATTGGTCCCATGTTCTCCAGATCCACAACAAGTCAAGTACCTGAAGTAGAAGGGCGCTTTCCCATATCTATACTTTCCATAATATAATATGTTTGGTCCCAAAAGCGAGACCCAAACAGGGTGTGAGACTAAATCCCAGTATACAACCACCCGATGACCTGTGCCTAATAGTCAATGAGTACATAGAAGGTAAAATTACAAAAAGCAGTGAACAGAAAATCACTAATTAGTAAACAATCCATAGTTTAAAGCATTCAAATCAGCACAGAACATGTAATAGCTAAACAAAGCAGATAACACAATATGTAACCCTATGGGAAGTGCCCACAACCTATCCCCTCTGGTCCTACCTATCAACACAAGAAAGAATCTAAACACAAGGTAACCCTATGGGATGTACTCATAGCCTATCCCCTATGGTCCTACCTAAAAATTTCAAGAAACCCTCTGGGAAGTACACTCAGTCTAACCCCTCTGGTTCGGATTATGCATAAAATCTCTGAATGGGTACTCACCGTCAATTCCTCCTATAGTCTCGTAACAGTACTAAAGGCGCTCTGGGGAAGCACTCAACGTCTCATTCCCCATGTGGCCCGCTTTTAGGAACGACAGACACTATGGGGAAGCACTCAACATCAATTCCCCTTATGGTCTCGCATCGTAAATTATAAAGACACTCTGGAGAAGTCCTCAACGTCCATTCTCCCTATGGTCTATACACTAGGTTCTCACGACCCTGTGTAAATAAAACAAGCGTAGCAACGAACAATGGACAAGGTAAAACTTATGAACTACTTGGCTAGAATTTTATAGCACAACAACATACTAGAACAACAGTCACACCATCTTACAAAACTAGGCATGGGAAAGTAACAGCAGCCTAACAGGCAAACAAGACCCAAAGATCAAAACAGGCAAAAAGAGCATGGGAATTACATCCAAAGAACAACAATTCACCCTATTCACAATCAATAATCAGGAATACCAGCTTAGCAGAGAAACAATAGGGCCAAAATGGTAAACACGCAATACCCCGTTCATGGGTATTGGGAAAATTTTCACATAAAAGTCAAAGACTTCCTACAAAAAGGCACAAACCACCTTCCTCGGGGTTTAGAGATCTCTATACGTGAACCATGATGCTTGAATCTCCTTAGAATGTCGTAGATTGAAGAAAACGTACAAAACATTCAACCCACAATAACTTGGAAAAGAAGAGATATCATGAAACGAGGTTCCAGCAGAATATAGAACTCACCGATGTAATTCTAACGCAATCAACAGTGTTTGAACCGGAGGATAGACAGAGGCTTAGGGTCTCGTCGAAGATTTGTGGCTGATCGGTGCTCTCGTACGAACTAGGTTGAGAAAGAGACAGTTATGTCCATCAGACGTAACCCCGATGCATTTAATGAAAAAAACTAAATACATAGCACATACCGTTGGAGTACATGGCATGCACTTTCTGTTTCCGTACATCGCATTAGGTTTCCTCCAAGTCATCACACATGGGAGTGTGCAAGGCTGCTACACGGCCAGCACACGGCTACCCGTGGTAACCAAGTACACATCATTTACTCATAAAGTACACGACATGTACTTCAGAAATTTCCAAAAACTCTTCTTTTCTCAAAAAATCTAGGAAAAAGAAAAACATACATGAAAATAAGATCTTGGTTCTTGAAAACTTCCCCCCTTAAAGAAATTTGTCCTCGAATTTCCCTAGCACGGTGTAGAATAAGAAACATCGAACAGTTCCTGCCACTATGCTCATACATCTGCCTCCCTCTCCCAAGTCTCGTCCTGCACCTGCCCGTGCTGCCATAACACTCATACCAGAGGAACAAATCAGCCACAGAGAACCTTTGTACTACAATCCACAATCCGGATAAGATGCTTCTCAAACAACACATCCACTTCGAGCTCAACCCCCTCCGGTTGAAAGACATGAGATGGGTCTGAGAAGTAACATTGAAGCTGAGAAACATAAAAGATTTCATGCATAGATCGGTACCTATGAGGTAACTACAACTGATAGGAAACTGGACCCAATCTCTCCAACACCTCAAACAGCTCGACGTACCTCGGTGAAAGCTTATCCTTCCTCTTAGTCCTCTTGTATCCCAACCTCGTTGTGACATGCTGGAAAACCTGATCCCCGACCTCAAACTCTAGAGGTCATCTCCAATGATCAGAATAAGACTTTTTTCGAGACTGTGCAGTAGACATCCTCTTCTGAATCAACTCTATCTACTCTATGGTATCCTCAACAAGATGAGGTCCCAGCAAAGCTACCTCTCCTGCCTCAAGCCAACAAAAGGGTGATCAGCATGACCTACCGTACAGAGCCTCATAAGGTTCCATCTGAATAGTTTCTTAAAAACTATTGTTGTAGGAAAACTCCACAAGAGGTCTGTGCTTCTCCCAAGAACCTCCAAAATCCAGAATTCATGCTCGGATCATGTCCTCAAGTTCCTAAATTGTACACTCGGACTGGCCATCCGTATGGGGGAGGTAAGCTGTACTCAAAAGTACCTATGTACCCAAAGCCTTCTGAATCCCCTGCCAGACCCGAGAAGTAAAACTTGTATTCCTGTCTGAAACAATGGAGTGTGGAACTCTATATAGATGTTAAATCTCATGGATGAACAGACATCCCATGTCATCAACACTAAAGGTCTCCTTGATCAGCAAGATGTGAGAAACCTTCGTGAGTCTGTCAATGACAACCCAAACTGCGTCGTTCCCTAGAGGCGACCTTGGAAAACTGGTCATGAAGTCTATTGGGATGTCATTCCACTTCCACTAAGGAATGGGTAACTGCTGTAAAATCCCTACAGGTCACTGATGCTCCGCCTTCACCAGCTGACAAGTGGAACATCTAATGATGAAAACAGCAATGTACCTCTTCATACCTAGCCACCAATACTGATGGTGTAGATCATGATACATCTTGGTGACGCCAAGATGAACTGCCCAAATCGAGGAATGAAAATCAAGCATCAGCTCCTCGCGTATGTCTGTTGGCACCCATATGCACCCCTAGAAATTCAAGATATCATCCTCGCCTATGGTCCATCCATGAAAAAGGGTCCTATCCTGACACAATCTCTCTTAGGACTAGGCCTTCAGAATATAATAGCTGCCTCATTCAAACTCGATCCAGAAGAGTAGAAAAATAGCTACAGAAGAAAGAAATGTCTGCCCTTAACTGTCATGCACCTCCAAATGCATCTCAGAGAACAAGGCCATAAGATGACACTCACTAATGGCCTCCTGAACTGCTTGTATCTGAGTCCTCCTTCTTAATGCATCAACCACTGCATTTCCTTTCCCAGGAATATAGGCAAACTCAAAGTCAAAGGACTGTAGGTACTCAACCCACATGCCCGGTCTCAAATTCAGATCATGCTGAGTGAATAATTACTTGAGACTTTTGTGGTAAGTGAAAACCAGAAAATTCTCTCACAAAAGATAATGTCTCTAGAAATGTAAGGCA
The DNA here is from genome assembly GCA_963277665.1 of Viscum album. Taxonomy (NCBI): domain Eukaryota; kingdom Viridiplantae; phylum Streptophyta; class Magnoliopsida; order Santalales; family Viscaceae; genus Viscum; species Viscum album. The sequence goes on from OY728129.1 coordinate 243,183,147, forward strand.
TGAACAATAGATTCCAACTCCAGAACGTGCACCGGGTAATTCCTATCATGTGGCCTCAACTGCCGGGACCCGTATGCAGCGACTCTATCTCCTTGCATAAGCATAGTGCCCAACCCGATACTTGATGCATAATAGTAAATAGTATAGCTCTTTCCCGACTCTAGAAAGACTAGTATCAGTGTAACACCCCGAGATTTTATGAAAAATATTCTTTTAATTTCATTAATTTCTTGCGTTGTATTCTACACCAAGATTACCTTGCGCTATACGCAACACCGTATTAGCTTGTAGTATACGCAACACTATTCTTGGACTGTGTTACACACAATTTTGATAATAGTTATTCTACCCAACATTGAGTATATATATATATATATATATATATATATATTAAATGTATAAATGAAATATGGTTGGATTCTGTTATACAAAACAACGAAGGATTCTTTCACAACACGCAACCCTGACTTGGCTTGCATTACACGCAATCGCGACCTTCCTCGATAGCGTGTGTTGTACGCAATACCGGGTTTTAATAAACAATGTTATATTATTATAATATTGTCATGAACTATCCGTTATGAATAGTATTAACTAAATTTTTAATTTTATAACATTATTATTCATCTTACACATTTCTAGAACATGGTATAAGAACAGAATAAATTTTTCGGGTAAAATAAGTATTTTTCAAAAAAATGCAGTTTTACCGCCTTTTGATGGCGCACCTACTTTAAATATAGTTTTTGACAAGTTTATATGTTCAATTTGACAAAATAATATTCTTCTTTTGAATCAGGATGTAAAAATTTACATTAGATAAATTTTTGATATTTTTCCGATAACTTTCATATTTTAATGAATAGTAAAAACACGCTATATTTTAATTAAAAACAACTTTTTTCATCGTAATATCTTATGTGGTTAAATTATAATATTGAATGGTTTTAAAGTATATTTAGAATATATTTTTACCACTTAATATAATGTTGGTCATTGGACACAATTTTACAATTAAACCAAACATAAACAAGTGTCAATCTTTTGATAGTTATTATCTCTTAAAAACACGCTTTTTGTTTTGACAGCGGGAATTAATTTTAAATTAATTTCTGCCACTTCTTTGTTTTGAATTTAGAAAAATGGATTCCATATTTGGAATCAGGATGTTCAAATTGTGTAAATAGATAACTTTTATTTTTAGACATTTTGAATAATTACTGCGGTAAATATTTTATTTACCATGGTTAAGGGTAAATCCGGTAAATAAGGGTTAAAAAATAATATTATAATAATATTAAATTACCCTAAAACGTGTCTTAACCCAATTGGTTGATACATGGTCGACCATGGGCATCTTTGGGTCGATTTTGGGACCCCATTGATCCACTTGTAAGTGATAATGACACTTTATTTTAATTAAGTTAAAATGAATACAAAAATGATACAAGCATATATCTTTTAGAAAAACAATTGTTACATAGGGTTATATATGTTGGATTTTAGATTATAAATATTCATTAGAAAGATACAAATATTTACTACATAATGGTATTTTATTTGTAATTTTTATACTTTAAATAATTTAATTTATTTATGACACAATGATGATGCAGTAATTATCTTATTAATGAAATATTGACATAATTGATGTTATAAACACCAAAATAAATGTAATTTGAGACTTTTTATGAATTACACTAATTTTTTAGGTTACTATGATATATTAATGTTGATTTAATTAACTTGGTTCGAACATTTAATTCTGTTATGACTCTCACAAAAATCATATATCAAATAGTGTCAAAATTGACACAAAATAGTTTTTAAATCAAATATTATATTATTAATTGTTATTTTATTCCTAAAAATCTAAGGTTCGGCCAAATGACTTAGATAAGGATATATATATTAATAATAAACAATTTGGGGTTCGTTTGGAATGTTATAGTAAGTGTATTAACCATATAGTGAAAGAAAACAAAAAGACATGGTAAAAGTTAAATTATTTAACATAGAGTTAAATCTAATTGATAAGGTTAAAATAATATCCTAAACTTGTCTAAATTCTATTGGTTGATAGGATTTAGACCCCTAACCACTTTAGCTTCTAAATAAGACCCTTTGGAACCATTATAAACCGATTTTGACTTTAATATAAAATAATATTTTGAGATATTCCTAAGGTGCCCCTCTCCTCCCCTATAAAAGGACACCTCCTCCCCCTCCTCCTCACACCAATTTGAGCACTCAAGCTCGGCCAACCCCTGCCAAAATCTCTTCTCCACTTCCCTAGCAACATCCTAGAGGTTCTGGTCTTCCTCAAAGACCAATTCTAGTGCCCTAAGAGGAGGTCTCAAAGAGGCGCTTCAAAGAAGAGGTAATTACCGTTACCAATTCTTTCCTCTTTATTTCTTCTTCCACTTCTTCTTCTTAGGTTGTTTCATTATGAAGTAATAACATCAGTATCACTCATATACTGATATGTTATTATAAGTATGAAAAAACCCTATTTCACCATCTATCCATCCTACGGAAAAAAAGAAATCACCGCGCGTCCGTACGTACGGAATACCGTCTCCACGCCGTGGTGTAATCTATTTTCCACCACCACCTTACATGGATGAGTATAATGGCGTAAATAATAACTATACATAGTTATTACAACATCATATTGATTCTGATATATTTTATAATCCACTCCAATTCAATTCAATATTTATGGAAATGATATCATCGCTCGTGCGTACGTACGGACTACCGTCTCCACAACGCGATGAGATTCATTCTCCATGTTAACCATTTAAGAATGATTATAAAGTATATATAAGAAATAATAATGAAATATATGACATTATAAAGCTACTGGATTTATGTATATGTATATATATGTATGTCATCTACTTACTTCCATTTCAAGACAATAAGGAATGGAAAACAGCGTTCATGCGTACGTACGGACTACCGTCTCCATGAACGGTGTTTTTCATTTTATTTATCTATCTATTATATATATATATATACTGAATATATATGATATATAAATCATATTTTATATTATGGAAGTAAGTAAATCATGATATAATTAATAATAATGTCAAGAACAACAAGTCAAAACACCTACGATAAATGAAACGATTTTACCCAAAACGCTTCTTTAACATGGAATTTACAAAAGAACGGGTAATATAATGTCATGAGTGAACCATATATGATATCATAAAAATGAATATGATTCTGTAATAAGTCAATGACATTATTTAAATCATTATACAGGAGGTTCGGACACATACGAAGAAAATCGGACCTAAGGTAAGGGAAATATCACAATCTCATTTTTATCCGAGATTGTTTATTCGTAAGTAATTACTGGGTTGTATTTTATCATCCACATCCATGTTTCATCAATTTGTAATAATATTTCCATCCAACTACAATTGTTTAAATCCATTTTTACCCTTCGGTGAGTTTTTAGTAAAAGAAATGAAAGGAATCTTTTGTCGTTTTTCGTACGAGGTACTTTTTGACTTTTCCGACAAAAGTACGAAGAATGTTTTTTTTAACTTATACGGCATGAATGGATTTTTAAAACATTATTTCCAAGAAGCTTCATTTACAAGTTTTCAAGTTTATTTTTAATCAACTTCTTTTATTTTAAAGTTGTATGACATGTTATGAAAGGAAAAATGTTTTTGAAGAAGAAAGGATATTTTCCTCAAGAATGGAGTTCAAGTGTTTTATCAAAATTATTTTCCATCTAAGATAATAAAGGGTTCTGTTTTTATCCCTATTATTAAATTGATTTGATCATGTTGTGATGGAATTATTTTTATGAATTCCTTTATTTTATATGAATTGTTTTATGATGTCATGTTGTTTAAGAATCCCATTTTTATTACATGGGTTATGCGATGATGTATGTTTTATGATTATGTGGCACACATAAGAAAGGATTAATTATAAGATGGGTGGGACCTATATCTCCCTCCAATGCATTGGGTAAAGATTTTATATCTCATGAGATAGACATGGCTGGAATGGTAGGTTATACCGGTTCAGTGAAACAGGACTGAAACGAGGGTTACTCGATTCAGAAAGGGACTTTGTCCACTAAGATAGTCTTGGCAATGAGTCATGACTAACAAGAAATGATTTTCCATGATTATGTGTGCATTCCACAAAGTTTCAAGTTTCATGTTATGATTATGGTGATCTCATTTTCACTTCTATGATTTGTTCCATGTTAAGATATTATGATCTCTTTTGCAGGTTATGATTTTCAAAAAGATATGATATGATTTTTATTTCTTTTGTATAGCCTTACTGAGCATTTGAGCTCACCCTTTTATGTTTTCTTTTCCCCAGGATATAAAGAAAGGTTTTAGGTAAAAAAAAATGGAAGATCTTTATGGGAGATATTGAAGATCTTTCACCAGGATTAGAAGATTATGTTCTGAGTTTCCAAAGACACTAAACTATTACGATCCTTGTGTGTGTGTTTTTTTTGTTATGTACTAAGTATTCCGCAAATGTAATGTAATGTCCATGTACGTCAAGATACGGGTCTCTACAGTTGGTATCAGAGGAAAGGTTTAGTCAACCTTTGGAAACTAGGATGCGAAAACGTTAGTGAGATCCCTAGAGATATTTTTAAGGTATGTCTAGGGATGTCTCTATGGTTAAGTATACGTATAGGTTATAGTCCTAGAATTGTGCTAACGATCTTAGAATTAAACCTAAGATGTTAGATATTGAAGGTACTCCCCCTTTATTATATTGTTTTCCCTAGCATGATTTTTGCCTCTCACACTATTCTTTTTGGGTTTTAGACAATGGCTGGAACCCGAAGGAACCGTGTTGATCAATGCAATGGACAATGCAATGATTGTCCTCCTGAACAAACAAATGTTATGGGAGATGGAGTGAAAAATCTTATTGCTATACTTACACAAGCTATGAATCATTCTGGACTTCCAAATGAGCAGAGAAGGGAACAATATTCTATTGAGTCCTTCATGAGGCAACGTCCACCTTCTTTCAGTGGGTCTTCTGATCCACTTGTGGCTGAACAGTGGATCAGTACTACTGAAAAGATATTTTCAGTTCTTCAATGTTCTGAACATGATAAAGTCATCTTAGCAGTATATCATTTGGAAGGTGAAGCTGATCAATGGTGGAATCTTATCAAGAATACGAGGCCAAGAGATGAAATTGAGTCCATGGAATGGGACGAGTTCAAGAACTTGTTTTTCAGTAAGTACTTCCCTCGTATTCTTCGAACAAAGATGGAAAAGGAGTTTCTTGAGCTGAAGCAGAAGGATGATGAATCTGTTGGTATATACGAAGCGAATTTTACAAGACTTGCAAGGTATGCATCTGGCATTATCATCCAACTTGAAAGTAAAGTTGATCGATTTTTCAGTGGCTTAAAACCAAGTCTTCGAAGGGCATTAGCTATAAGAGACTTCAGTAGCTATGAAGAAATTGTGCGTTGTGCTATCAAGGTAGAAATGGAAGTTGGTGTTACATATCCATCTCATGGTTTTGACAAAAAACGAAAGATGGAGTTCAAGGAGAAATCTCAGAATAATGGTGAAAAGAAGATGAATGTTTCCTTATGCACAAAGTGTGGAAAGAAGCATGGTGGAGATTGTCTTAAAGGGACTAGAAAATGTTTTAAGTGTGGAAAAGAAGGTCATCGAGCAGCTGAGTGTCGAAGTAATGGAAAAAGGGTTTCTAATGATGTGAATAAAGCAAACACTGCAGAGAACGCACCACCAACACTTCAATGCTTCAAGTGCAAGGAAATGGGGCATTATGCTAATAAATTCCCTAATCCAAGGGTTAGTGATGATCAACATGAGCAACCACTTAAGGCAAAGGACAAAGGGAAGTCACATGCGATCACTATTGGCAATGTTGAATATGACAACGATGTGGTGGAATGATTAAGTGTTTATGTAATGGGATTTCGAAATAATGTTGTATTATTGAGTATTGCAATATTTATTGATGTGGTATTCAAAGTGATTGATATATTTTGGAAATAAGATGATATGCGCATAATGAAGGGAAAACATGAAAATGAAATGTTTAACAGTATTCATGAGCTCATGATTGATATAAGGACTAAGTGATATCATGGTTTGAGTATATAGAATTTTGAGGATTTTGGTATGTGGAAAGTGTTAACTTTAAACTGCATTCATGTTTTCACTAAGGTATTCAAGAGAATACATGATTAAGGACTTTGAATGTTTAGAATGTGACCAACAAGACATATCTTATGGGGATCGACGATGGTGTTAAATCTCTAGTAATCGTTTTCACTATGTTATGAGAGTGGACTGCAGTATTATGGATAATCCTAAAGATTGGAATGGATTATGTTGGACATAAGTTAGTATTGTTTAAGGATAGAAGTTTTCTCGATATTATTGATGGGATGTTATAGTAATATAGTTTTAGAAAAAGGACAACCTGCAGGACAGGCGACAGCCCATCGCTTCGGACAAGGCTGTAGGAATCGAACCCACAACCGAAGTGCGACTGGACTTTATCGCCTACCACTGGCCTACAGGAAGTCCCTGTTTAGTAGAAACTAGTTTTATTATATTAAGCAGTATGATATATGAAGTATAAGTCCATTTTAGGAACCATATATGATTAATCTCACTATAGATCGACTTATGTATATAAGTTTTGCTAACCGTTTGTTTGAGACAGATGGAATGACCTGTCATTCTATCACATGATCTGCTAACACATCACGAATAACAAATTCAACATCATTTCTTTAAGGGAAGAAGTGTAAATTGTTCAATTCATGAACAACAGTGAGATTATACCAAAATCAAGTAAGTATTTCTTCTAATTCAAATTTTTCAACTTTAGGGAAATGATATTGAAAACCAAAAATGTTGTCCTAGTGATCTTATATCTGATGAATCGGATGGTACCTTAGATCGTCACAAATTTATGGCTTTGTGATTGCTAGCTTTTCCATAGCCATGTTCTCTACCACTCTCCATCAGAACATGATTGTTAGATTTCTCTTCTATATCCATATTTTCACCTATGTGGAAACCCAGTGATTAGATTATTTGGGTAACCGTTACGTTTCATACTTTTGTTTTTAAAGATAAGTTTTGGTATTTTTTTTACGATGTGGGTTTCTATCAAAGAAACTTTCGAATAGTAAACCATTTATAATCCCGACGAATTTCGAGGGCGAAATTCTTTTTAAGGGGGGTAGAATGTAACACCCCGAGATTTTATGAAAAATATTCTTTTAATTTCATTAATTTCTTGCGTTTTATTCTACACCAAGATTACCTTGCGCTATACGCAACACCGTATTAGCTTGTAGTATACGCAACACTATTCTTGGACCGTGTTACACACAATTTTGATAATAGTTATTCTACCCAACATTGAGTATATATATATATATTAAATGTATAAATGAAATATGGTTGGATTCTGTTATACGAAACAACGAAGGATTCTTTCACAACACGCAACCCTGACTTGGCTTGCATTACACGCAATCGCGACCTTCCTCGATAGCGTGTGTTGTACGCAATACCGGGTTTTAATAAACAATGTTATATTATTATAATATTGTCATAAACTAGCCATTATGAATAGTATTAACTAAATTTTGAATTTTATAACATTATTATTCATCTTACACATTTCTAGAACATGGTATAAGAACAAAATAAATTTTTCGGGTAAAATAAGTATTTTTCAAAAAATGCAGTTTTACCGCCTTTTGATGGCGCACCCACTTTAAATATAGTTTTTGACATGTTTATATGTTCAATTTGACAAAATAAAATTCTTCTTTTGAATCAGGATGTAAAAATTTACATTAGATAAATTTTTGATATTTTTCCGATAACTTTCATATTTTAATGAATAGTAAAAACACGCTATATTTTAATTAAAAACAACTTTTTTCATCGTAATATCTTATGTGGTTAAATTATAATATTGAATGGTTTTAAAGTATATTTAGAATATATTTTTACCACTTAATATAATGTTGGTCATTGGGCACAATTTTATAATTAAACCAAACATAAACAAGTGTCAATCTTTTGATAGTTATTATCTCTTAAAAACACGCTTTTTGTTTTGACAGCGGGAATTAATTTTAAATTAATTTCTGCCACTTCTGTGTTTTGAATTTAGAAAAATGGATTCCATATTTGGAATCAGGATGTTCAAATTGTGTAAATAGATAACTTTTATTTTTAGACATTTTGAATAATTACTGCGGTAAATATTTTATTTACCATGGTTAAGGGTAAATCCGGTAAATAAGGGTTAAAAAATAATATTATAATAATATTAAATTACCCTAAAACGTGTCTTAAACCCATTGGTTGATACATGGTCGACCATGGGCATCTTTGGGTCGATTTTGGGACCCCATTGATCCACTTGTAAGTGATAATGACACTTTATTTTAATTAAGTTAAAATGAATACAAAAATGATACAAGCATATATCTTTTAGAAACACAATTGTTACATAGGGTTATATATGTTGGATTTTAGATTATAAATATTCATTAGAAAGATAAAAAGAGTTCCTACATAATGGTATTTTATTTGTAATTTTTATACTTTAAATAATTTAATTTATTTATGACACAATGATGATGAAGTAATTATCTTATTAATGAAATATTGACATAATTGATGATATAAACACCAAAATAAATGTAATTTGAGACTTTTTATGAATTCCACTAATTTTATAGGTTACTATGATATATTAATGTTGATTTAATTAACTTGGTTCGAACATTTAATTCTGTTATGACTCTCACAAAAATCATATATCAAATAGTGTCAAAATTGACACAAAATAGTTTTTAAATCAAATATTATATTATTAATTGTTATTTTATTCCTAAAAATATAAGGTTCGGAAAAATGACTTAGATAAGGATATATATATTAATAATAAACAATTTGGGGTTCGTTTGGCATGTTATAGTAAGTGTATTAACCTTATAGTGAAAGAAAACAAAAAGACATGGTAAAAGTTAAATTATTTAACATAGAGTTAAATCTAATTGATAAGGTTAAAATAATATCCTAAACTTGTCTAAATTATATTGGTTGATAGGATTTCGACCCATCCCCACTTTATCTTCGAAATAAGACCCTTTGGAACAATTATAAACCGATTTTTACTTTAATATAAAATAATATTTTGAGATATTCCTAAGGTGCCCCTCTCCTCCCCTATAAAAGGACACCTCCTCCCCCTCCTCCTCACACCAATTTGAGCACTCAAGCTCGGCCAAACCCTGCCAAAATCTCTTCTCCACTTCCCTAGCAACATCCTAGAGGTTCTGGTCTTCCTCAAAGACCAATTCTAGTGCCCTAAGAGGAGGTCTCAAAGAGGCGCTTCAAAGAAGAGGTAATTACCGTTACCAATTCTTTCCTCTTTATTTCTTCTTCCACTTCTTCTTCTTAGGTTGTTTCATTATGAAGTAATAACATCAGTATCACTCATATACTGATATGTTATTATAAGTATGAAACAACCCTATTTCACCATCTATCCATCCTACGGAAAAAAAGAAATCACCGCGCGTGCGTACGTACGGAATACCGTCTCCACGCCGTGGTGTAATCTATTTTCCACCACCACCTTACATGGATGAGTATAATGGTGTAAATAATAACTATACATAGTTATTACAACATCATATTGATTCTTATATATTGTATAATCCACTCCAATTCAATTCAATATTTATGGAAATGATATCATCGCTCGTGCGTACGTACGGACTACCGTCTCCACGACGCGATGAGATTCATTCTCCATGTTAACCATTTAAGAATGATTATAAAGTATATATAAGAAATAATAATGAAATATATGACATTATAAAGCTACTGGATTTATGTATATATATATATATGTATGTCATCTACTTACTTCCATTTCAAGACAATAAGGAATGGAAAACAGCGTTCATGCGTACGTACGGACTACCGTCTCCATGAACGGTGTTTTTCATTTTATTTATCTATCTATTATATATATATATATATACTGAATATATATGATATATAAATCATATTTTATATTATGGAAGTAAGTAAATCATGATATAAGTAATAATAATGTCAAGAACAACAAGTCAAAACACCTACGATAAATGAAACGATTTTACCCAAAACGCTTCTTTAACATGGAATTTACAAAAGAACGGGTAATATAATGTCATGAGTGAACCATATATGATATCATAAAAATGAATATGATTCTGTAATAAGTCAATGACATTATTTAAATCATTATACAGGAGGTTCGGACACATACGAAGCAAATCGGACCTAAGGTAAGGGAAATATCACAATCTCATTTTTATCCGAGATTGTTTATTCGTAAGTAATTACTGGGGTGTATTTTATTATCCACATCCATGTTTCATCAATTTTTAATAATATTTCCATCCAACTACAATTGTTTAAATCCATTTTTACCCTTCGGTGAGTTTTTAGTAAAAGAAATGAAAGGAATCTTTTGTCGTTTTTCGTACGAGGTACTTTTTGACTTTTCCGACAAAAGTACGAAGAATGTTTTTTTTAACTTATACGGCATGAATGGATTTTTAAAACATTATTTACAAGAAGCTTCCTTTACAAGTTTTCAAGTTTATTTTTAATCAACTTCTTTTATTTTAAAGTTGTATGACATGTTATGAAAGGAAAAATATTTTTGAAGAAGAAAGGATATTTTCCTCAAGAATGGAGTTCAAGTGTTTTATCAAAATTATTTTCCATCTAAGATAATAAAGGGTTCTGTTTTAATCCCTATTATTAAATTGATTTGATCATGTTGTGATGGAATTATTTTTATGAATTCCTTTATCTTATATGAATTGTTTTATGATGTCATGTTGTTTAAGAATCCCATTTTTATTACATGGGTTATGCGATGATGTATGTTTTATGATTATGTGGCACACATAAGAAAGGATTCATTATAAGATGGGTGGGACCTATATCTCCCTCCAATGCATTGGGTAAAGATTTTATATCTCATGAGATAGACATGGCTGGAATGGTAGGTTATACCGGTTCAGTGAAACAGGACTGAAACGAGGGTTACTCGATTCAGAAAGGGACTTTGTCCACTAAGATAGTCTTGGCAATGAGTCATGACTAACAAGAAATGATTTTCCATGATTATGTGTGCATGCCACAAAGTTTCAAGTTTCATGTTATGATTATGGTGATCTCATTTTCACTTCTATGATTTGTTCCATGTTAAGATATTATGATCTCTTTTGCAGGTTATGATTTTCAAAAAGATATGATATGATTTTTATTTCTTTTGTATACCCTTACTGAGCATTTGAGCTCACCCTTTTATGTTTTATTTTCCCCAGGATATAAAGAAAGGTTTTAGGTAAAATAAAATGGAAGATCTTTATGGGAGATATTGAAGATCTTTCACCAGGATTAGAAGATTATGTTCCGAGTTTCCAAAGACACTAAACTATTACGATCCTTGTGTGTGTGTTTTTTTGTTATGTACTAAGTATTCCGCAAATGTAATGTAATGTCCATGTACGTCAAGATACGGGTCTCTACAATCGGTGCTGAAGTCAACCTACCTTTAAGCTCCTGAAAGGATGACTCACAAGAATATGACTATAAGAACTTCACCCCCTTCTTAGTCAGAACTGTCAGCGGTGCTGCTAAGTGTGAAAAGTCCTATATGAAACTTCTGTAATATCCAGATAGCACTAGAAAACTCCGCACCTCAAATATGTTCTTCCAGTCGTTCGGGCCGAGATGGAGGTTGTGGTCGTGGTAGAAAGTCACCCGGTTTTCAGCGACATCAGGGTGGATCAGCTCAGAGTGGTCAGGCAGAAGCGCTGAATGAGGAGTCATAGAAGAAACTAGTGAGAAACTGGCGATGCTGATCTAGAATGAGGAGTTATAGAAGAACCTCTATCACCAGTTATTGGAGAGAAGATCTGATAGAAGCGCTTAAGATAACCCATCTTGCCACAAGATCGGCACTCCACTGGGTCTTTTGGTCAATGTGCCCTCGTATGCTCACATTTTCTACACTGGTAAGACACCACATGGCTACCAGAAGAAGTGTCTCACCTCCTTAAATCACCGCGCGAAGACTCCCTATGGTGCTTCCTGCTGTCAGTAGGAGGAAAACTAACCCCAGATGTTGAGCTGCCCCAGCTCACAACTCCAAAATCCCTTAGATTTCAATCTGTGATCTGTTCCTGGTTGACTATAGAAGTGATAAAAGTCAGCCGGAAGATGTTCACCTGCGATCGAATGTGGTGCCTCAGACCATCCTCAAACTTCCTTTCCATGAACAACTGATCAACTCCTGGAATAGGCATGAAGCGCTACAGCTCGGTAAAGTGGGAGGAATAATCCATAACAGAAAGAGTACCCTACTCCAGACTCATAAACTCTCGGGCTCGATCATCCCTTAGGGTCTCTGGATAGAATTAATCAAAGAAGATGCACTGAAACTCATCCCACGTCATAACTTGTTGGCATCCTGCCTGCGATATCACATCCCACCACCTCTTGGTGGAGTTGCAAAGCATGTAGGTACCGAGATTGACCCTCCTCTATAGAGGCGTCTACAGATTCTCAAAGATCGTCAGCATGGCTTCTAGCCATGAATTTGCAGCCTGAGGTCCTCCTTCCCCTGAGAAAGTGGGAGGATGATACTACTGGAAGACCCACGTCAAATCTTCCATCGACAGGGTAGGAGGTGGCACTCCTTTAAAGGTATGAAACATCCTTAGAAATCCCTCCCTGAACTTTTCCTCAGCACCTATTTCAGGCACAATGGCTGGTGCAAAGACTTGCACAACTGGAGGATCTGCAGGTAGTCCCTGATCAACCATGTTCGGTGTCTGATTACCGCCTGGAAACTAGCATACAACAGGAGGGTGTCTCTATGGCATGACTCTGGAAGGTCAAACACACACCTTAGATCAAGATATCAAGGACTAGAAATAAGTAGTGTATGAAGAGAACATGAGGAATAAAGCACTCAAGTTTTACAAAATATGACTACACGACATGTACATTTTCTACACAGCGTGTTCCCTTAAGTCATTCACATGGGCATGTACTTCTACCTAAACTGGTCATGTAACACCATAGACACACAAAATTCCGTCTTAACACACGGTGTGTACTTGAGTCCTCTTTCCCTGCCTGAGTTTTTTTACATGGTTAAGCCACATGGCTCTCCTAAGGCAAGACTACATGGCGTGTAAAATACCTACACGACGTGTACAACACAAGCTTCACCTGAACCGTGTTGTTAGTGAAATGGCCTGACACATGGCTCACACCACACGCCATGTTCCAGACGGACACGACATATATGAGAAAGGATAACACAAACTCATGTTGTTCATGACACGGCAGGGTACCCGGGTCAGACTACACTGCGCCTTCAAGGCAGACAAGACGTGTACGTGAAAGGGTAAAACCAACCCGTGTTGTTCGTGACCCGGACGGGTACCTGGGTCAGACTACATGGTGTGTTTAAATGGAAAACAATGTGTATTATACACGACTCGGCTAACCTTTGTTGTTAGTGACACGGGTGGGAACGGGGTCGACACAAAACGACATGTATGGATGATACACGGTGTGTTCACTCCAGGTTTTCCCTATCCCATGTCTCTTTCCACATGTCCTATAACACGGTTTAGAGACTACAGAACATGTACATAAGGTACATGGTGTGTACATATGAAAAACAGTTTCTTCCCGAAAAAGAAGAACACATGGCGTGTACTGAACCTTACACGACGTGTATTCTGGGTTTTTCCGGACAGTGAGCATCATAAACTACTCCAGAACCCAGAAAAAATTTAAATGAGCATTAGAAGTGCCAAATTCGGATCTATGAGGTCCCATAATCCCCGCGAATCAATTTTTGGCATCTTATACACATTATAAAATTGAAAACAAGGCAATGATCTACCACACTCTAGTCCATGAGGTCCTGTAACACCTCAAGAACCAAAGTTTGGTGTTCATTCAAGAAAACCTCTACACAAACAATACCCTATCAAATAGTAGGTATTTCTATTAAGGAAACTATCACAACAACATGCATGCTTTTCATATCACCTATAACAACAACATGAAATCACTAATGCATCCTAGATGGCATGGAAAAATGAATGACATTTGATTTCTAGCAAGTGCCTATATGATGCATGGGATGCCATACCCTCATATCATCGGGTTTCAACAGATATAGAACCTAAATAATATCAACAAAAACATCAAAAATCATGTGAATCACTCAAGGTAAAATCAGATCAATAGCAATAATTGCAAAACTAGAAAAAAAATGCAATTAACGAGGTAGATTGGCATTTCCCTGTACACGGGTTAGCTACTCCTGGGCATAGCTTATTACCAAGTACCTAATCTATCCTATCCCTGGATAAAGCTTCAAATAGTAATTCAAGAGAAAAGAAATACTCTAATACCACTTTGTAACGTCTCGGTTCCGGAATCCACCCAAAGGCGTTCTGTACCCGGTTGGTCACATGGCCTCAAGCGCATTTCCCCAAACACCAGAGGCTGGCAACTAGCAGTGAGGGTCTTGGGTGTGATAGTGGGGAAACTATTCCCTCATTGGCAGAGTACGCAAAGAAAGTAAAAAAATACATACAATAGCGGAAACAAAAAATATCCAACAACAGTAAACAGTGGAAGACTAGAATAATAAAACAAATAGAGCACATATATAAATGATGCATGATACGTGTGTCTAGGAAAATAGAAAAACAAGTCACAATGCTAGAATACAAATAGTACTAAACCAAAGTACAAAATAAATGATAAAAAACTCGTCAGCATCACAAGCATATGCTTGGTCCCATGCTCTCCGGCTCCACAACAAGTTAAGTACCTGAAGTAGAAGGGTGTTTTCCCTTATCTATACTTGCAACAATATAATCTATTTTGGGCCCAAAAGCATAACCCAAACAGTGTGTGAGACTAAATCCCAGTAGGAAACCACCCGAAGATATGTTCCTAACAGTCAGTGAGTATATAGAAGGTAAAAGTACAGAAAGTAGTAAACATGAAAGAACTAAGCAGTAAACAATCCACAGTTTAAAGCATTCAAATCACCACACAGCATGCAACAGCTAAACAAAACAGATAGCAAAATAGGTAACCCTCTGGGAAGTTCCCACAACCTATCCCTTCTGGTCCTACCTAGAAAAACTAGCAAATAGATAAACACAAGGTAACCCTCTAGGAAGTACTCACAACCTATCCCCTTTGGTCCTACCAAACAAGTACAAGAAACCCTCTGGGCAGTACACTCAGTCTAACCCCTCTGGTTCAGCTTAAGCATATACTCTCTAAGGAAGAACTCACAGTCAATTCCCCCATATAGTCGCGTAACGGTACTAAAGGAACTTTGGGGAAGCACTCTAATGCCTCATTTCTCATGTGGCCTATGTCGAGGAACTACAGAAACTATGGGGAATCACTCAACGTTAATTCCCCCTATGGTCTCGCATCGTAATTTATAAAAACACTCTAGAGAAGCCCTCAACATCCATTCTCTATATGGTATATACAACATGTTCTCATGGACCTATGTAAATCAAGAAATTATAGCAGCGCGCAATGACCAAGGTAGACCATATGAACTACTTGGCTAGCATTATACAGCACAATAGTATACTAGTACAACAGTCACACCATCCAACAACACTAGGCATGGGAAAGTAACAACAGTCTAACATGAAAACAAGACCCAAAGGTCAAAGTAGGAAAAAAAGAAAGGTAAATACATCCAGAGCACAAAACTTCACCCTATTCACAATCAATAATCATCTACTTAGGCATACGAGCATAGCAAAGAAACAATAGGGCCAAACGGTAAACACACAATACCCAGTTCAGGGGTATTGGGAAAATTTACACATAAAACTCAATGACTTCCTACAAAAAGGAATAAACCACCTACATCGAGGTTAGGAGATCACTATACCTGAACCTAAAATCTTGAATCTCCTTAGAATTCCGTACATATAAGAAAACGTATAAGATGTTCAACCGCAATAACTTGGAAAAGAAGAGAAATCATGAAACGAGGTTCCAGCAGAAGAGAGAACTCACTGATACGATTCCAATGCAATCAATGGTGTTCAAATCAGAGGATGGATAGAGGCTCAAGGGATTTTACAAGATTCACGGCTGCTCGGCGCTCTCGGATGAACTAGGTTGAGAAGGATATAGTTCAGTCCATCAGACGTGACCCTGGTGCGTTTAAGGAAAAAAAACAAAATACACGGCCTGTACTTTTGGAGTACACGACGTGTACTCTCTGTTTCTGTACTCCGCATTAGGCAGCCTCCAAGTCATCACAAACAGTCATGTGCAAGGCCGCTACATGGAAATCACATGACTACCCGTGGTAACCAAGTACACAATGTGTACTCATAAAGTACACGACATGTACTTCAAAAATTTCCAAAATTTTTTCTTTTCTCAAAAACTCTTGGAAAAATAAAAACATACCAGAAAATAAGATCTGGGTTCTTACATATATACTATTTGATCATGTAATTTCTAATGAATATAAACCAATATAAATCTTTTATTTTAGATATAATGTGCTATGTAACAAGACTACTCATCTGGTTAAAGTTCTCTAGAGGAATCAAAAATTAAAAGAAGCTACATGGGAACCATAGGTATGATGAAACAAATACATCCTTATTTTTTATAACATAAGGATGGAATTTTTCAGGTAAAATTAAACTTAATGGGGGTAGAGTTTGATAACTTGATATTTTATGGAATATCTATTTACAACTAAGTTTTTATGATAACTAGTGATACATGAAACACTATGTTTAAATGAATCATAATATACTATGAAATTATTAATTATTTATTAAATAAGTGGGTAAGAATTTTACTAACTAAATTATAAATAATTAATTTATAAAATAAATTCATTGGTAATCAATTGAATTGAAATGAAAATAAAGATTATTTGAAAATAAAGAGGATGTCTTTTGGAAAAATATTTTTATGGGACCAATGTGTTTTTAACATAATAAATTAAATTAATCACTATAATTGAATGATATTAATGAAATGTAAATAATATATATTCAATAAAAAATTATAACTTTAATTTAATGTTTTTTCTAGTAATGATACACGAATAAATCCAATTTTAGGCTTAAAAATGTATTTTTCTAAAAAAATCATTTTGTCATGTAATTCAAACTTACTTTATAAAATGAATTTATTCCAATAATAGAAATTGAATTATGAGTTTCTTCCTTATTTGGATTAATAAGTTCCAATTTTTTTTAATAGGCCATGTTTATTTTTAGGCATTGTTAATAGTAACCCTGATAAAATTCATCACCTTAATAAATAGTAAATCAGGTCAGCCTAAGATAAAAATAATTTCTACGGTCTCCATTTTTCAATTGAGTTATTATTGGATGAATATACTTGTAAATTATCATCTTTAAATATAAATTTAATTTTATAAGTTACACTTGACCATGAAAATGACCAATATAAAATTTAAATTGTAAAAAATTCAAAATTTCACTATCATACTTTTAAACATCTCGTATGTGTTCACATGGAAACAAAAGAAAGTTATAAATGAATATTGATGGTAATTTTGAGAATAATGAAAATATTTTCTTGAAGGAAATTCTTTTATAATTTTTAGTTATTATCTAATTAATTTAAATTCTTATGCAACACCAACATATTATTTCTTAAATTAATATGAAAATAAAATAAAGTATTTTAGAAATATTAGAACTAATAATATTTAAAATAATTATTCTGCTAATTTTTTTTAGATAAATATGTCATATTATGGATTTTTGAATATATTAGTTTCAAATTCCATATTTTTCTTGGTGTGTTTAAAGTCAAATTAAAAGAAAATTTCAAATATTAAAATTAATGAAATTTTATAATAAATAATATTTTATTAAATTATTTAAAATTCATAATTATCTTATATTCATCCAATTTAATTGAATATGGTTTAAAATATCATTAATGGACCATCTTTCGGTCAATTTTCCATTTATGGTAAAATTATCAACCCTTTAATATTGAAATAGATGTTGTTGTAGTTAAGGTAAAAATGTTTAGTAAAAGGGTTTATAAATAAAATAAGATTTAAAATCAAACCAAAACCTACCTAAATTTAATTCGATGATTATATTTTTACCCTAGAATATTTTTATTTAATTAATATCCATTTATAATCATTTTTATTGATAATAACTTTATTATATTTATATCTTTTAAGAAATTTTAAGTGTATCCTCTGCCTTCCAAATAAAAGGAACCCCCTCCTTTCTCTTCATTAAATCACATTGAGAAACATATATCAACCAAAAAATACTAAAATGTCTTATATAATTCACTATAAATGTTATATGGTACTTTTCATCCTAAAAATACAAACCCTAGGATCACTAAGAGGAGATATACAGATGTTCTTTCAAAGAATATGTAACTACCTAAATTGATCACCTTATTTTTACTTATTATTTTAACTCCTATAAATTAGTGGAATTTATCATAAAATAATAAATTCAGTACACTATGTATTCTTAAATATTATTATTATTATTATGAAACCACCATTTTTCATCCTCTATCCCAACAAATGAGAAGTGATAGTATTTATCGTGCGTACATACGACAAATTGTCTCCATGTAGTGATACAATTCATTTTTCATCCCTATATATTTTGGATGCGTGTTATGAAGGGTTTAAAGTTTACATGTTATATTTATTATATAATTATTATTCTTTAATTAAAATATAATATCGAATTTTTTACCTTTTAATCCATTAGAAAATGATAACACTGCTCATGCATATGTGTGGACTAACACCTTTACAAAACGACATGATTCGGTATACATTTATTATTTATGTAGATAGTAATAAGGATTGATTTGATGAATTTATATTATTTATATGATATATTAATGATTATGGAAAGGTGAATTATTATTTACCTTTCTATCATTACATCTATTGTAAAATAAAAACAATGTCTATGTGTGTGAAAAACTGACCATCTCCAAGAACGGTGTAATATATTTTTTATCCATACTTTTATGGATAAATATTAATATATATATATATATATATTTTTAATAAATATTAAATTTATATCAATATTAAATTTCATAAAAATATTTAACCATGATCAAAGTACGAGGACCAAAACTATCGAACCAAAACATACATGAAAAATGAAGAAGACATAAACCCAAAAAATAATTTTTATAAGTAATTATTAATAAATTGGTGATAAAAAGTTATAAGAAAATAATATATGTTATGATATAAAATATTATGATTCTATAATATATGTACAATAAATATATATTTGTTATAAATGAGGTTTAAATAGGTATAATGAAAGCCAGACCATAATCGAGGGTTTTATGTTACAATCCCATTGTTTGTCAGGATTGTTTATGATTTAGTTGAGATGATGAAATATTATAGTATAAATATCAAGAAAATAATTCATTTTTTTTTCAATATATCTATTAATATATATTTCTTGTTTTCCTTTCATTTCCATCTCTTTAATAACTCAAAAATACTAAAATTATTTTTTTAAAGAAAACTAACTTTATTTCTCTCTTCAGTTAATAATCCTTTAACTCCCATGTCCACTTTTCGAAAAAAACATTTAAAGAGTGATTTTAATATTATATAATTTTTTTTAAAGTCATTATTACTGAATTTTTAATTTTTATGAAGTATTTTAAAAATAATCTTCTCATCAGTTTCTGAATGAAGTTCATTTTACTTTTTACTGAAAATGTAAATATAATTTTTTTAATATATACGGAATGAACATAATTTCCCACCTTTATAAATGATCAATTATTTGAATATTCCTTTATAATTTTCCATGTTTTTTTTAAAGAACATGTTATCATTAATATTTTCTAATTTTTTGGATTATAAATAAGGGCTTTCAAAGTGAAAAGGGTATTTTCCACAAGAAATGTTCCAAGTAATCTTTTAAAATATTTTTTCGTATAAGATGAAATCCTTTGAGGTTTTCTAACCTTAAATGGGGATATTATCCAATTATACCATCCTTACTCTTTATTTGGATGGTTTATGATTATAATGAAAACATTTTTATAAAACCCATTCCTTTTAATTCCTATGATGAATTGATGAAATTTTTATGAAACCCATTTCTTTCCCACAAGTATTGTCATGATGAAATGTTAATGAAACCATATTAATTTTCACATTTTATGATAATTTTACTATTTTATGATATTTTTTAACACATATGTATGATTTTAATTATTTTATAGGTGGTCCCAAAGTTATATTTCCCTCCAATGGTTTGGTTAACTATGAATATCTTATGAGATAATTAAGAATATATTGGAGAGTGATCCTGGTTCCGTAGGGGAATTTTTCCATTTTGATAGTCATAGGAGGGAACCTTGACTACTATGATGAAATGAGGAGGGAACCCAATCAAATATGATAGTATTGTAAGTGATCCCTTATTACCATGGAAAAGATTTTATATGCTTATATTTATTCTAAAATCTTATGTCTTATGTTAATGCAATGATCTCATGGATCATGTTCATTGATTCCTTTATGATTCATGTATTATGACCTACCATGATTTATTCCATAACTAAATATTGTGATCTATTATATAAACGGTATGGTTTTCAAATGTTAGTATCCTGTTATAATAACTTTATACTCATATTATGTTTACGTAATCATTAATATCTCCCTTGTTTACCCTTACTAAGAATTTTATCCCACCCTTTATTATATTTCCTTTCCCCAGGATATGAAGAAAGTTATTAAATATGATATGGATAAGAAGGGATCTAATTCTGAATACCATTGTAGAAGTTGATATCATTCACTTATGAATCAGTTTTTTATGTATCCATGCCTCCAAAGTACCAGACCTTTATGATTATGGCATTGATAATAATGTTATGTAATGAATATTCATCAATTAAGATGTAATATCTATATATTTAAATTATGTGTCACTATTATTATAATTGAAATATAAATAGTAGGATTAAAAGATAATTTATCATATGATATATCAAATAGGCATAATATACATGTAATTCCTCAACCCCAGAAGCCCAGAGTTGATGCATTACTTTAATACATTGGCATGATTTCAAGTGATCCAGTCTCGAAGGACCGATCAGTTTAACATCCTTGGAAAATATATTAAATAGATGAACGTTACATTACAAATTCATAGACAACATAAAAAATAATTTGATAAATCCATTATTCTTATAGCTTAAACCTTCACATAAATCATAATACACTTCTTGGAATCCTGGGAAAATAAAACATAAGAAAGGGGTGAGCTCAGATGCTTAGTAGAGGAAAATAATTTAGCGGAAGCAATAAAATTTTAATGAAAGATGTGTAATAAAAACAAAATCCTTTTTAAACATAATATTGAACATAATATGGAAAAACTAAATCTAACATTACCATATAAGCATGCACATGGATATTCTACTAGTCGAATAATCACATGTAATAACTAATTTCATAATAAGGGAATGCATAACGCCGAACATCATGGCCATATAGTCAAGGCCTCATGCCAAGACTAAAAATAAAAAAAATTTCAACGCCTTGTACCAAAACCCAAATTTGTCTAATGAGACCTACCGATGCATCGAGAAGCAATAGTGGGCTCCACCCGTCACTTACTAAGTCCAATTCCCTCCTCATTTGAAAATATTAAAACATAACATAAACATTCATATTAAAACTAGCATATGAAATGTCAATACATTAACCATAAATAATGAATGGTATAAAAATATAACATCCACAGTCAAACATATGATAACTCTTTCAATACAATATTGATGATTGTATTATAATAAATTAACCCCAATCAAGAATGATATCTTGTAAAGGATGTTGACATAGTTTAAAATGATCAGTAAAACTCTTTGAGAGAAATATCCCTTTTTTGTGAAATCATTTAAAAGTAATACATTTGTAAAGGAATTAATTTAAAAGATATTTTTTAAATCAAAGTGTCCTATACCAATTTGAAACTTTTTAAAATAATTATCATTTTAAAATAATCAGGTGCGTATGAATAAATCCTTAAAACCATTTTGAAAACATGGAAATTATTGAGAAGGGTTTGGAAGAAGAAATATTTAAAACATTAAAATTGATGTTTTAGTTAATGAGTCCCTTAAAAATAATCCATTTGAAAACTCTTTTAAGAAACATGTACATGGATGATAAATATGTCCCAATACATACTTACATATAAATAATCTCTGATAATAATGCACTACTAGAAAAACAGGTATTTGCGACGGGCTATTTGCGACGGGATCCCGTCGCAACTGGCTTTTTGCGACGGGGGCCCGTCGCAACTACACTTATTTGCGACGGGCCCGTCGCTAAAGCCTTTTTTTGCGACGGTCATTCTCCCCGTCACAAATAGTATTCCGTATTTTTGTAAAAAACTTTTAAAATAGTATTTGCGACGGGTCCCGTCGCAAATACCGTTTGCGAAGGGTCCCGTTCCAAATACCTTTTGCGACGGTACCGTCGCAAAAACGATTTTTAAAAAAAATAAAAAACTATTAATAATACTAGTATTTGTGACGGGCATCGTATCCCGTCGCAAATACTATCTTTTAAAAAAAATAAAAAACTATTAATAATACTAGTATTTGCGACGGGTATAGTATCCCGTCGCAAATACTATAAAAAAATAAAAAAAATAAATTATTAATAAATTATTTTAATTAATATAATAATAGAATTATAATTTAAAAATGAAAATAATAAATTATTTTAATTACTATAATAATAGTAGAATTCTAATTCAAAAATAAAAAATAATAGAATATTAATAAATGATTTAATTAATATAATAATATTACAATTATAATTCATAAATAAAAAAAATATTAATAAGTTATTTTAATTAATATACAAATAATAGAATTATTTTACATTCAAATATTAAAATAATTCAAGTATTACAAAAAATATAATTAAATTTTAATATTATAAAATTTTAATATATATATAAAATTTTAATATATATATATAAAATTTAATATTATAAAATATAAATAATATTATTATTCATATTAATATTGTTATTTAAAAATATAATATTATTAATATTTTATAATGAGACAGAAACTACGAATAGAAAAAAAATATTTTGATTTCACAAATTTTATAACAGAAATACAAACTCTTATCTGAAGGAGGGGGGAGGGGGGGAGGTGGGGGATCTGCAGATGGTGGTGGAGGAAACTCCATCCCTAAAGCATGAGTGAGTCGGTGCATGTACTCCATCTGCTCCTGATGCTGCTGCTGCCACCGACTCGCCTTCTCCTCATACAGCTGCTGCTTGCGTCGACGCTCCTCCTCATGCTGCTGACGCATCTGCTCCTGCTCCTGTCGGAGACTCTCTATCTGTGCAGTCTGAGATCGCAACTGATCCTCATACTGTGTAGAACAAGATGCACGAGCTCCTCTCGAGCTGGACGCCGACATCGCAGCACTGCCATAATAATCTCTGGGAGTAAGTCAAGAGCCGATACCAACTACCCGGCCCTTCTCGAAGGCAAACTGGGTGGCCTGCATCAATGCCGCCTCATCAAACTGACGGGCAGTGGTCTGATCTGATGACTCGGCCTGACTCTCAGGCCGGGCCTGTGCCGCTGCGGCCTCATATGACTCCTATAGTTGCAATTTAAAATTAAAATTGTGAATATATTATATGCAGTTAATTTTTAAACTTGAAAACAAATAATACTGACCACGATGTGATGCTGACGATCACCTCTGAGCTCCCCAGTAGCAGGATCACTATACATCCTCCGATATACGTCGTACTCTATAATATCGGGGTGCTCGACAGCCTATAAGAATAAAAAATAAACTATTAATATTTATAGTTATATAAAATATTTATAAATAATGTACGTACCAGATGCTGTCTATGAGTACTGAAAGAACAACTCCCAGCTCAATGAGTCACCTCCTGTCTCCCCCAATTCTGCCTCCCCACCGATGATCTCCTCTGAAAGGCACCACTCAACCAGTGCGCACATAATCCATCCCATACATGGGATGAAATATACTCTGGTCGGTGTGCTCTACATGACTCCTCAAAATCTGACACTCCTGCTTTCTTCATCGCAGCTTTTCTTAAATTGTGCAAAAACTGACGAAGGCGATCACGCATGGCCACCTCCCATGCCTCGTGGATGGCGTCACGCATGGTATCCTTGATCGGATACCATAAACTCTACAAATAAATCAAAATATCAAGTTAGAAATGAAATAATTTTCAAAATAAAAATTATTTATTTACGTACGTACCAACCAATGGCCGAACATGGCCTGCTGCACATCAATGGGAATCTACTCCCATGTGGTCCACGGCTGAGAGAAATAGTTGCACAAAATAGCGCTGCCCTGTCCGACTGCTATATGCGGAAAACTGAAAAAATAATAAACATTTATCATTTGAATAGATTAATGAAATCTTAGTCAAATCCACAGGTTATCACACAGGTTATCACACCTCCGTGTGTGTGGATCAAACCCAAGACGTGGACGTCGCTCGGGGACGGGGTCAGGAATCATCAATCGTGCAAGACCGCGCCCCCTCCGCGTACTCCCTAGAGCGCCTGCAGGCTGAGGGTCATCTGTCAGCAACTCATCCGCATCAAAAGTCAGGTCAGCATCCGCCAACACACGAAATGTGGCGTCGTCCATCTGAAACAGAAAATGTTAATGTTAGCAAATAATTGATAATTACTATTATATATACATGTATACATATTATGATTGTATATAAATCCCATGGAATGCTATCAGTGTTCATCTTCATCATCATCTTCATATATGTCAATGTCATCTTCATATTCCTCCTCAACATCATCGATATCCATTCGAGTTACAGTTACTTCATCTCTTACCGTTTCAAATTCATATGTGACATCATTAACATCATCGTCATCACCGACTCTTAAATGTGGGGTGTCGTCATCGATACTCATTTCTCTTTGTAAAAAAGATTGATTTTGAGTACTCTCTTGAAAAACTTCAATTCTTTGCACATCAGTGAAAGCACATTCACTTTGACTAAACTGATTGTCTCGAATTTTGATTTTTATTACACTCCACCAATCAGTCAAGTCTCTTGATGTTGCACAGTACTTTGCATAATAAACTTGATATGCCTGTTGAGCCAATAAGAATGGTTCATTTACTGCGAGAACACTTTTACATTTAATATCTATGATTCCATGAGTCGGATGAACACGCACGCCTCTCTCTGTATCCAACCACCGACATTTGAACATGGTTATGTAATGCTGTCCAAGATAACAGAGTTCAATGATTTCATCAAGTATTCCATAAAAGTCAACTTCATTTTCTCGATGATGAGATCCTCTCAAACTAACTCCACTATTCATTGTTTTTTTCGATTCCCCATATGCATGTGTGTGGAATCGAAATCCATTCACCACATATGCATTATAAGTTTTAACAAGTTTGGAAGGTGGGTTACTCAATACACACAGCCGTTTGTCAATTTTATCAGCATGTCGAGACACCTGAAAATTTGTGAAATAATTATCAATATAGTAAACTATACATTGAATGAGTTGCTAAAAGATAAAGAATTTATGTTACCAGTTTTTGAAACCACTGAGAGAAATTTTTCAGTCGACGTTCTTCGAGAGCAGCTGCTGTAATTTGTGGAATTTGTTTCTTGATATGATTATCATACAACCTATAAAAAACAAAGTTATTTACTGTAACATAAATGATAGAATAAGTGATATAAAAACTTACAGTACAACTGATGTCATCTCTTCACAGTTGATCAGAACATACGTATGAGCTCTATGATGTTCATCATCTGAAAGCCAGCGTTCAGAAACTCCACCAAAAACAAGCTCTGACTGGTTGAAAACAGATAATTGATTGTCGATTTCATCAATATTCCTCTCATTCCGTCCCATTCGGTTGTGTTTTGAAGGATACTCAGATTCAAAATAATGGGAGCAGAAAAAAGATATTTCCTCTTGAAAATAAGCTTCTGCAATAGATCCTTCAACAGATGCTTTGTTGCGTACTTTTCTTTTCAATTTTTGCATGCATCTTTCAAATGGGTACATCCATCGAAACTGTACCGGACCTCCACATTTGGCTTCATATGGAAAATGTAACATCAAATGTTCCATTGAGTCGAAGAAAGACGGCAGAAATATTTTTTCCTGTTTACATATAATTACAACAACATCTTTTTCAAGTTTTCCTAGAGCATCATAATCTGCCGTAGCCGCAAAAATTTCCCGAAAAAAATGAGACATGTCTGTTATGGAATCCCAAATCACAAAATTCAACAGACCTCTTAATCCAATGGGTAGAAGTCTCTCCATTATAACATGACAATCACGACTTTTTAATCCAGTAATATGACCATTCTTTACACATCTACCCAAATTGGAAGCACAACCATCTGGAAGTCTCAAATCTGCAATCCACTGACAAAATAATAAACGGTTTTCTTTAGACAGTGTATAAGCTACTTTTGGTTTCAGTAACCTTTCTGTTCTGACATTTTCAAATAGTTCCAATTCTGGACGCCTGCAAATTTGGGCAAGATCTAAACGTGCATTTACATTGTCTTTGCTCTTTCTTGGCACATCCAAAACTGTATGAAACAAATTATCAAAACATTTCTTCTCAATATGCATGACATCTAACATGTGTCGGACCAACAAATCAGACCAATATGGAAAATCCCAAAATATTCTACGTTTAATCCAATTGTGTTCTTTCCCAAAATTAGAAATTTTCTGTTGGTTTATTGTGGGACCAAAAGTGATGGGAGGTAATGAAAATACAACCGATTTTAACTCCGAACCTGATAGCATTTTTAGAGGTCCATCCCTTTCAGCTGTTCCTTTTCTGAAATGAGATCTGTTTCTGCGAAAAGGATGATCAGCTGGAATAAATATGCGATGACAGTCAAAATAACAAGGTTTCTTTCCATGAATGAGCATAAATGCTTTTTTCTCTCCCATACAGTAAGGACATGATTTCTGACCATGTGTACTCCAGCCAGATAACATCCCATAAACCGGGAAGTCACTTATTGTCCACATCAATGCTGCTCTCAGTATGAAATTCTGTTTCGTTGCAACATCATATGTACTGACACCAGTACTCCATAATAAATTTAATTCATCAATCAATGGCTTCAAATAAACATCAATATTTTTCTTCGGATGTCCTGGAATTAGTAAAGTCAAAAAGATATATGGCTCCTTCATCAACATCCATGGAGGTAAATTGTACGGAGTTAAAAAAACAGGCCAACATGAATATTAACTACCATAAGATCCAAATGGACAGAAACCATCAGTGGAAAGGCCCAGTTGAACATTTCTAGCTTCTAAATCAAAGGATGGATGCACTCTATCAAAATGTTTCCATGAATCACCATCGGCTGGATGATTCAAGCTTTTATCGGTTGAAATATTCTCTTTATGCCATGACATCATTGTCGCTGTATTCTTAGACATGAATAAACGCTGAAGTTTGGATGTAAGCGGAAAATATCTCAACTGTTTTATAAGAATCAAACCAGACTTCCCGTGTTGTCCTTCTTTATATCTCAGTTGCCCACATGTGGGACAACTATCCAACGACTCATTTTCCCCAGAATATAAAATGCAGTCATTTGAACATGCATGAATCTTCTGACAAGTAAGTCCCAAATTTCGAACCAACCTCTTACTTACATAGTAATTTGCAGGTAAAACATTTCCTTCGGGTAACCGTGTTTTCAGCAAAGAAAATATCTGGTCAAAACAGGTGTTTGACATTCTGTTATCTGATTTGATAGCCATAAATTTTGCAACTGCTTCTAATTTGCTCATCTTGCAGCCAGGATATAATGCATCCTCAGCAGACTTCAACAACTCATAAAATTCAGACGGTCCCAACTCAGGATTTGAAGCTATATCAGCTGGAGTTTCTGTATGTTGAACAGATGAACCTGCAACATCATGTACTAAATCTTGAAACCGGGATGGATCCGGAATCAAGTTGGTATCACCTGCTCTGGAACTGCATTCACCGTGATGATACCAAAAAACATAATCTGCTTGAAAACCAAAACGCAAGAGATGTTCCCCCACTTTGTCAAACGTGTCAAACGTTCTCAATGCACATTTTCTACAAGGGCATTTTATCTTTCCTTCTAAAACAAATTCTGGATTTGATGCCGCAAATGATAAAAAAATCTCCACACCCTCTATATATACTTGATTTAAACCAGAACCATTAGGATTTCTACGTTGATTTATCCATATGCGGTCATCTAATAATGACTGTTGACGACCTCGTTGTTCCATATTTTTCTATAAAATATAAAAGCATTACTGGTTTTGAATAATTTGTTAGAAAAAACACAAGCAAGGATTGAATATATTGAGAATAAAGCAAAACCTGTTACAAATATTGATAATTTTAATATTATATTGATTTTTTATTTTTTTTAATAATACTAATATAATTTTTTTCATAAATATTAATTATATAATAATAACATCATTACATAATTAGTATATTTTATTATTAATATTAAAATAATATAATTTTATATATTATATACAATTCTCCTTTCATCTGTGTGTTTCACATTCTGTCTCCACATGTAATATTGGCATTCACTTTCACCTCTCCATTGGCGAGTAGGTTGATAATTTTGAAAAAGAATGCCAATATTAAATGTGGAGACAGAAAAAACACAGAAGAAAAGAGAATTGTATATAATATAGAAAATTATATTATTTTAATATTAATAATAAAATATAAAAATAATGTAATAAGGTAATTATTCCTAATTATTGGTAATTATTTCAAATTATTGGTAATTATTCCAAATTATTGGTAATTATTCCAAATTATTGGTAATTATTCCAAATTATTGGTAGTTATTCCTAATTATTGGTACTTATTCCTAATTATTGGTAAATATTGGTAATTATTGGAAAATATTGGTAATTATTGGAAAATATTGGTAATTATTGGTAATTATTGGAAAATATTGGTAATTATTGGTAATTATTGGAAAATATTGGAAAATATTGGTAATTATTGGTTATTATTGGTGATTATTGGTAATTATAGGTAATTATTGGTAATTAATACTAATTATTGGTGATTAATACTAATTATTGGTAATTAATACTAATTATTGGTAATTAATAATAATTATTGGTAATTAATACTAATTATTGGTAATTAATACTAATTATTGGTAATTAATAATAATTATTACTAATTATTGGTAATTATTACTAATTATTCCTAATTAATACTAATTATTCCTAATTAATACTATTTATTCCTAATTATTACTAATTATTCCTAATTATTACTAATTATTACTAATTATTGTTAATTATTCCTAATTATTACTAATTATTACTAATTATTACTAATTATTACTAATTATTAGTAATTATTGCTAATTATTACTAATTATTGCTAATTATTACTAATTATTACTAATTATTACTAATTATTGATAATTATTAGTAATTATTGATAATTATTAGTAATTATTGATAATTATTAGTAATTATTACTAATTATTGGTAATTATTACTAATTATTCGTAATTATTACTAATTATTCGTAATTATTATTAATTATTCGTAATTATTACTAATTATTCGTAATTATTACTAATTATTCATAATTATTACTAATTATTGGTAATTATTGGCAATTATTGGTAATTATTGGCAATTCTTGTTAATTATTACTAAATATTGGTAATTATTGGTAATTATTAATAATTATTGTTAATTATTACTAATTATTGGTAATTATTGGTAATTATTACTAATTATTGTTAATTATTCCTAATTATTACTAATTATTGGTAATTAATACTAATTATTGGTAATTAATACTAATTATAGGTAATTATTACTAATTATTGGTAATTAATACTAATTATTGGTAATTATTACTAATTATTGAGAATTTTTCCTAATTTTTCCTAATTTTTCTTAATTTTTTTCTAATTTTTCCTAATTTTAGGTATTTATTACTAATTATTACTAATTATTGCAAATTATTGGTAATTATTGGTAATTATTGTTAATTATTGTTAATTATTGCTAATTATTGCTAATTATTGGTAATTATTGGTAATTATTGGTAATTATTGGTAATTATTGGTAATTATTGGTAATTATTGGTAATTATTGGTAATTATTGGTAATTATTGGTAATTATTACTAATTATAAATAATTAGAAATAATTATAAATAATTATTACTAATTATTCCTAATTATTCCTAATTATTACTAATTATTACTAATTATTAATAATTATTCCTAATTATTCCTAATTATTACTAATTATTCCTAATTATTCCTAATTATTCCTAATTATTCCTAATTATTCCTAATTATTCCTAATTATTTGTAATTATTGGTAATTATTAGCAATTATTGGTAATTATTACTAATTATTGGTAATTATTGGTAATTATTGGTAATTATTACAAATTATTCTTTATTATTGATAATTATTGATAATTGTTCCTAATTATTACTAATTATTCTTAATTATTGATAATTATTGATAATTGTCCTAATTATTCCTAATTATTACTAATTATTACTAATTATTATTAATTATTGATAATTATTGATAATTATTCCTAATTATTCCTAATTATTCATAATTATTGATAATTATTGATAATTGTTCCTAATTATTCCTAATTATTCCTAATTATTACTAATTATTACTAATTATTGATAATTATTGATAATTATTCCTAATTATTCCTAATTATTCCTAATTAGTCCTAATTATTCCTAATTATTCCTAATTATTCCTAATTATTCCTAATTAGTCCTAATTATTCCTAATTATTTCTAATTAGTCCTAATTATTCCTAATTATTCCTAATTATTCCTAATTATTCCTAATTATTCCTAATTACTCCTAATTATTCCTAATTACTCCTAATTATTCCTAATTATTCCTAATTATTCCTAATTATAGGTAATTATTGGAAATTATTGGTAATTATTACTAATTATTACTAATTATTGGTAATTATTGGTAATTATTACTAATTATTACTAATTATTGTTAATTATTGGTAATTATTCCAAATTATACATAATTATTACTACTTATTGGTAATTATTACTAATTATTACTACTTATTGGTAATTATTACTCATTATTACTAATTATTGATAATTATTACTAATTATTACTAATTATTGTTAATTATTACTAATTATTACTAAATATTCTTAATTATTGATAATTATTGATAATTGTTCCTAATTTTTAGTAATTAAATGAATAATTACCAATAATTAGAAATAATTACCAATAATTACAAATAATAACATTATTAGTATATTTTATTATTAATATTAAAATAATATAATTTTCTGATTTATATACAATTCTCCTTTCATCTGTGCGTTTTCTATCTCCACATACAAATAATACATGTGAAGACAGTAAACACACAGATAAAAAGAGAATTATATATATATAAAAAATTATATTATTTTAATATTAATAATAAAATATACTAATAATGTAATAATGTTGTTATTCCTAATTATTGGTATTTATTACTAATTATTAATATTTATTCTTAATTATTACTAATTATTACTAATTATTCCTAATTACCATTAACTATGAACAATACTAATAATTTAAATTTATTAAGTAAGAAAACAATAAAAACATAATTAAATTACAACTAATTAAGAATAATTGAAACTAATAAAAAATTAAAAATAAATATTAAATTAAAATGAACATAAATACCTTGAAAATTGATCTGCTCTGATCGTTCTTCAAAACTTTAATATCAGCTCCGAAGAAAAAAATTAAACTGAAGAAAAACTCAACTTTAGAAACACAAGTTTGAGAGCAGGAGAAGTTTGAGAATGAGAATGATTTGAAAAAAACGGATGGGGGTATTTATAGGTTAGATTAGTTGCGACGGGCCCAATTGCGACGGGTATCCCGTCGCAAATACCTTAGCCCGCATTTATTACGGGCAACGGGTAAATAATTATTTGCGACGGGACCCGTCGCAAATACCTTTTACCACCGCCGGTTATTTGCGATGGGAAAATATTTCCGTCGCAAATACCTTTTGCTGCCGCCGGTTATTTGCGACGGGAATATTTTCCCGTCGCTAATAGTTTTCCCGCGATTTGGCACGCATCGCGGGAAAACTATTTGCGACGGGGAAAGCAATCCCGTCGCAAAAGCCTATTTATTTGCGACAGGTAACTACCCCCGTCACAAATAAGTTTTTAACGGGACTATTTGCGACGAGATTTATTCCCGTCGCAAATAACCCGTCGCAAATACCCATTTTTCCCGTAGTGATGAGATTGAGAAATCAACCCTTACCTTGTTATTTCTTTTAGTAAAGGGTACATTTAATCTCATATATAATGACCATAATATGTTCTTAAATTATACCAGAACCATATTTATATTTATAATGTCATATATGATTCATTTATGACTTTATACTACCCATTTAATAATAATTTCCATGTTAATGTAACATTTCGTGTAATGATCGCTTACTTTATCGTTTGTGTTTTATCTTTTTATTCTTGATCGCATCACATAGATAATGATTTAAATACTCTAATAATATAAAAAAATATTTATATATCATATATATTCAGAATATTAATATGTATAATATATAGATATATGAAATGGAAACATCGTTCATGGAGACGTTAGTCCGTACATAAGCATGAATGTTGTTTCTGTTCTCTTATTATATAGTATAGAAGTAAGTAAACGACATATATTTATCTAAAAAAATATATATTATTCCATTAGAAATATTATTTCATATATCTCATACTTAATAAACAAATATATTTTTATAAAAATTCATGAATGGTGATCATTGAATATGAATCTCATCGCCTCGTGGAGAAGGTAAGTCGTACATACGCACGGGCGACAATATCATTCTACTAGTGGTGAAATAGTATTTAATTGGATGGTATATTATATATAAAGAATCATTACCATTTTATATTTATTATTTACATCAATTATAGTCATTATTATACCCATCCAAATAATGAAGTGTTGAATAACAAACATCACCACGACATGGATACGGTAAGCAGTACGTACGCACAAATAGTGACTTTGTCATTCATAGAATAGGTAGAATAATGTATATGGTTGTAACATATTTATAATAACATCAAATTATGTATAAGGTATTGGATTTATTATTCTAGTATGTAAACAACAAATAAAGAGGAAGTGGATGAAGAAAAGAACTTTGGAAGAGTTGATGAAATTATTACCTCTTCTCCAGGTTCTTCCTTTTGTGTTGATGAAAAGGGCTCCTTAGGTAGGATTTATAATCAAAGTAAGGACTATATGTTTAATTGAGGGTAGTTGGGAGGATATTTGAGCAGGTTTTGGCCAAGAAAATTTGCTTTGGAGTTGTGAAAATAAGAGAATGGTATGTTTCCTTTTATAAGATAGGTGAGGGGCACTTTAGGAAAAGCTTGAAAATTTGTTTTATTATAAAGCCATTTTGGTTTCTAATAGCTCCAAATGGATTTATTTCAAGGAAAAGGTGGGTATGGGTATAAATAATCTTAACCAATAAGTTTTAGAAAAGTTAAGGTCACCATATTATCCATATCTTTTAGATTTAACTCTTAGTTAAATAGTTTAGTTTTTACCATGTATTCTTGTATTTTTATTTTACATGGTTAATAAACATACTATAAAATTTAAGAGAACCTAAAGTGTTTAATTAATGGAATATATATATTTATATAATTCCTTTTTTATAACCTTATATTTTTAGGAATATTATATCATTTAATAATATTGTATTTGTTTTAAAAACTCATTTATGTTAATTTTGACACTATTTAGTATTTGGTTTTTGTGAAAGTCAAAAAAACATGATTAATTCAAAAAAAATACATTAAATCAACTCTAACATGCCATATTAATGTAGAAAATTTTTGGAATGCGTAAAAAGTCTCGATATACATTTATATTTATATTTATAATATCAGTTATTTTAATCTTTCATTAATAAGGTAATTACTGCATCATCGTTGTGTCACAAATAAATTTAATTATTTAATGTATAAAAATTATAAATAAAATACCATGATTTAGGAAATATTTTTATCTTTATAATGTATATTTATATTCCAAAGTATCTTATGTATTACCCAATATTAAAAAAAAATTAGTTATTAAAATTTGAATTTAACATTTTTAACTCTTCTTTAAATAAACAAATAATAAATGTCCTAATCTAATCCATGTGGATCAAAAAGGATCATACTTTATTCCTAACGTTGATTTTGGTCGAAATACACTTATCCAATAGAATTAGGACATGTGTTAGGGTAATTATAATATCATTTTTACCTTTTATTACTATATTTACTTATAACCGTGGTAAATAAAATTCAAAAGTCACTATTCACCAAAACTTATTTCATCCTATTGAACCACATTTTACTTACTAATATCAAACTTTTCTCTCGGATTTTTGAAATTCAGTTTACAAAAGTGGTAATGTTACATTTTATGCAAATTTTAAAATGTGCCTAGAAGGTGGGTAAGAGACGTTAAAAAGTTCAATAAAATTTTATATATCTAATATTATTATAAAATGACTTCTATGAATTAAATTGGACTAATAGATGTATTATTTATCTATTTTTAAATTAAAATAAATTTAAATAAAAAATAATTATTATTTAAATAAAAGTCTATTTTAAACAATAACACATTGTTTTTCACTATTTATCAAAAATTGAAAGGTTTCAAAAAAATATCAAAAAATCACCCTATGAAAATTTTGATATTCCGAATTCAAAAATGAAGTCTATTTTAAAAAATTATAAACATAAGAGTTTAATTAATTAATTTAAAATTAATTCTCGTTGTTAAGACCAAAAGGTGGGGTTTTAAAAAGTAAAAACTATTAAAAGATTAACATCTGTTTATGTCCTATTTATATGTGAAATTACTTATAATGACTTGAAGTATATTAAATGATAAAAATATAATCTAATTATACTTTAAAACCAGTCAAATGAATAATTTAACACTATAAATTATTTCGTTTAAAAAATTTGTTTTTGATTAAAATTTAGTATTTTTCATTATTCATCAAATATGAAAGTTATTAGAAAAGTAGCAAAAAATTATCCATACTAAATTTTTATGTCCTGCTTCAAAAAAGAATTTAATTTCACTAAATTTAATATATAAAAATTTCAAATATTGTATTTCAAAAGGGTTCTTCATTAAAAGGCGGAGGAACTGCTTTTTTTGAAAAATACTTCTTATATTTGAAAAATTGAATTTGTCCTTATATTATGTCTATGAAACAAAAAAGTCAAATGTTAATATTATATAAGATATATATAATACTCAAAATGTGGTTACTATTATTCATAGATGCTTTTTGAATGACTAGTTTGGTAAGTCGTGGTGCACTCGAACTCAGTGTTGTGTGTAGCACAACCTATTGAATTACTTTAAAGAGATAACGTACTATGAAATCTTAGGGTGTTAAATTCCACCCTCCTTAAATAAATTTCCCCCTTGAAATTTTAAATTGTTTATCGAAAATAAAAGGTTAAAATATATAATACTTTTGTGGAAAACCCTCATCCGAAATAGGGTTAATAAAAATTAGTCTTAATAAGAGGGAAGTGGAAATGAAAAAGTCACCATCAAATTTGGGTTTTTAATAAGAGAACAATGGTGGTAATCAAAGACACATAATTTGAGGGAAAACATAAATATTTATAGGGAGTGATTGAGGTCATCAATTAAAAACAAGTGAAAAATAACTGAAAAATTGAGGGCCTCAAATCCATAAATCTATGATGATTTAAAATATCATCAGTTAAACAAAACATAAGGTATCATAATAACAAATTTCTGGTTTTGATATAATTTCTCTAATGG
The DNA here is from genome assembly GCA_963277665.1 of Viscum album. Classification (NCBI taxonomy): domain Eukaryota; kingdom Viridiplantae; phylum Streptophyta; class Magnoliopsida; order Santalales; family Viscaceae; genus Viscum; species Viscum album. The sequence goes on from OY728129.1 coordinate 243,219,370, forward strand.
TTAAGAATTAATTTATTCATAGAATAAGAAGAAAAAAGTAATCATGACGAGTAGAGTTCAATCTAGTAACTAATTTCTACCACAAAATCATCTTTCTCTCCAAAAGATAATATAACTCAAAAATAATCTATTAAACCTTATCTTATAGGGTTTAAAAAATGAGTTTATAATTCATTTTTCATACCATTGAAAAAACTACATTATACAAACCAGGACATCACGTAGGCCGGTGGTAGGTGATGTACCCTTATCGCCATTCAGTTGCGGGTTCAAGTCTCATGATCATGTCAGACGAAAACAGGTTGTTGCCCGGCCTTCGAGTTGTCCTTTTTATAAAAAATCCAAATAAAATCTTAAGAAATTTTTTAAATTTAAACAATAGTATCCAATGTCCAACAGAATCCATTCCAATCTTTGAACTTATACAAAATACTTGTGTCCAAACTCATAGTCCAAAAATTTATAAGGAAGGTCAACATAACATAATGAAGATCTCTTTTATCACATAACAACATGTGAATACCTTCATCATGTATTCTATTAAAACATGGTAACAACCTGAATAACCATAATACAATATTGAATACTTTCATTCTTCCTTATTCCTTTTGTAAAACATAGAATACTAGATATACACCTTAAATCCAAAAATGTTGTAAACTCCAACAATGATGGAAGAAACAAACAATTAATTAGTTCCAAAGTAGTCAAGAATATCCAATATAATTTATTCAAATCAACCATATCTTAATGAAAAATCACTACCTCATCCTCAAGAATGTTTTATGATTTATCTTTCTCTCAAGCATATATTTTCCAAAAATGTCTAACCTCATATTGTGTCATTTTTCTTGGTACAACACAATCTCAAATCCTTAATGATATAGTACTATAGTACAATCCTTATTTATTTCCAAAAATCATATAACCCGTACATCATTGATACAACACTCAAATGACATAATTCATTAATAAAAATATAAGAACACTAATTATTCCTCTTCATTTACGGTAGTATCATAACTTGATTATTATTCAATAGCATCATTTGGGGTATACTCTGATTATTGAATCATTGATTCGCATAGTGTCCCAACCCCTTGCAGATGAAGCATTATACATTTGAAACCTTTTTCATACACTTACAATCACGTACCTGGTGTCCTTTTTCTACACACCTATAACATACTCCCATTCCTTTAAAGAACTTACCAAGGTTATTCTTTCTATAGTTACCACTTGTGGGAAAATTCTTATATCACTTCTTCCCTTAATCTATCTTTCTCTATGCCATCCTCTTCTTTTATTTCTTCCCTTCAAAGCCATAGAACTCAAAGAATTCTTTACAAAACTTATTAACACATGATATTATTTCTTCATATGATATAGATATGTGGGAGACTATTTCCATTTTAAATATTGGCTTAAGACCATGAAATATGTGATCCTTATTACACTTTGGATCATTCATATTGCTTGAGTTCGCAATCCTTATACTGGGTACCATTTCTAAATAATGGAATACACTAGGTTAGTTTATCAATCGTAATAAATAGTTCCAAACATTTAAAATACATAAAATAAATTGAAACGATTATGCATATAATCCATAATCATAAAAATGTTTTCCTTGAGGAATTATTTACTCATAAATCCTTCATAATGGTTTGTAAATAAATGTGAATTATCCTAAGCATATCCCATGGTAGTGTCAATACCAATAGTGCAACAATCCCCATTCTCGTGTACCAAGATACCCCAGGTCAAGCTCGAAACTCCTTGTTAGAGTTTTAACTCCTAGGTACATCTATGCCAGAGCCATCTCTACCTGTTTGTATCTAGTCAGGGATGTATTTTCTAAGAAAACCAAAAATAATATTTACACTACCAAATTTTTTGGATGTTCTTCTATACTAATCCTCAAATTCTATCTTAGGATAAGGTTATATAATCAGTGTTTATCTAAATATAGTTTCCAAGGTTTTTACTAAACTTCCTATGATACCAACTGTAATGCCCCAACCCCAGAAGCCGAAGTCGGTGCATTATTTTAATAAAAAGACATGATTATAATGAATCAAGTTCAGAAGGACTGATTAGTTTTGCAGTCTTGGAAAATAGATCACATACATGAATGTTACATTACACATTCACACAAAACATTAAAAAAATCCTTTTATAATTCCATTATTATTCTATCTTAACCTTTCATATAAATCATAATACACTTTTTTGGAATCCTGGGAAAATAAAACATAAGAAAGGGGTGAGCACAGATGCTCAGAATGGGTAAATAATTTAACAGAAGCTAAAAAAATTAAGGCAAGAGGTGTAATAAAAACAAAATCATTTTCAGACATAATCTTGAACATAATATGGAAAAAATAAATCTAACATTACAATATAAACATTCCCATGGATATTCTACTAGTCGAATAATCACATGTAATAACTAATTTCATAATGAGGGAATACATAATTCCAGACATCATAAACACATAGTAAAGGCCTCGTGCCAAGACTACAAATATAAATTTTGTCAAGGCCATATTCTAAGACATGAATTTGTCTCATGAGACATACCGATGCATTGAGGAGCTATAGCGGGATCCACCCATCACTTAATAAGTCCAATTCATTCCTCATATGAAAATATTGAAACATAACATAAACATTCATATTAAAACTAGCATACAAAATGTCAATACTTTAACCATAAATAAGGAATGGTATAAAAATAGCACATCAACAGTCAAACATTTCATAACTCATTAAATACAATATTGAAGACTGTATTATCAAAAATAAACCTCAATCAAGAATAATATTCAGTAAACGATGTTGACATAGTTGAAAATGATCAGTAAAACTCTTTGAGAGAAATATACATTTTTTTAAACCATATAAAAGTAATACATTTATAAATAAATTCATTGAAAATATATTTTTTAAATAAAATTTTCCCATAACACTTTGAAACTTTTTAAAGGAATTAACATTTTAAAACAATCATGTCTATATGAATAAATCCTTAAAACCATTTTGAAAACTTGGACATTAATGAGAAAGGTTTAGAAGAATAAATATTTAAAAAATTTAAAATGATGTTTTAGTTAAAGAGTACCTTAAAAATAATCCTTTTGAAAACACATTTATGAAATATGGACATGGATGATAAATATTTCCTAGTACATACTTACATATAAACAATCTTCAATAATAACGAGATTGATAAATTAACCCTTACATCGTTATTTACTTTAGCCTAGAGTACGTTAAACCTTCTATTGAATTCCCATAGTATGTCATTAAATTATTCTACAACCATATTAATATTTACGATAACATATATGATTCATTTATGACTTTATACTACCCATTTAATAATAATTTTTATGTTGAAGTCACATTTTCAGTAATAATCGCTTTCTTTATCATATGTGTTTTATCTTGTTATTCTTGATCGTATAACTTATATCATGATTTACATACTCCCAGAATATAAAAACTGATTTATATATCATATATATTCAGAATATAAATATGTATAAATGATAGATATATGAAATGGAAACATCATTCATGGAGACGATAGTCTATACGTACACATGAATGTTGTTTCTGTTCTCTTATCGTATAGTATGGAAATAAGTAAATGAAATATATTTATGTAAATAAATATATATTATAAAAGTATCAATATTATTTCATATATCTCATACTTAATAAACAAATATATTTTTATAAAAATTCTTGAATGGTAATCGTTGAAGATGAATATCATCGCGTCGTGGAGACGGTAAGTCATACGTATGTGCGAGCGAAAATATCATTCTATTGATGGTAAAATCGTATGTAACTGGATTGTATATTATATATAAAGGATCATTAACATGTTATATGTATTATTTACATCAATTATACTTATTATTACACCCATAAAAATAATGATGTGTTGAATAACAAACTTCACCACAACATAGAGACGGTAAGCCGTATATACACACATATGGTGAATTTTTCATTCATAGGATAGATAGAATAACGAATACGATTGTACCATATTTATAATAACATCAAAGTGTGTATAAGGTACTGGAGTTATTATTTTTGTATGGAAATAACAAATAAAGAGGATGTTGAAGAAGAATAGAATTTTGAATGAGGTGATGAAATTATTACCTCTTCTTCGGGTGCTTCCTTTTGATTTGATCAAAAGGGATCCATTGGATGGCTTTATGATCGAATTAAGGCCTATAGGTTTATTTGAGGGTAGTTGGGAGGATATTTTATCAGGGTTTGGCCATGAAAAAAGGCTTTTTAGGTGTGAAATTAAGATAATGGGATGTACCCTTTTATAAGAGAGGTGAGGGGAATATTAGGAAAAGCATGAATATTATTTTATTATAAAATAATTTTTGGTTTATAATGGCTAAAAAAGATTGATTTAAAGGATAAGGTGGGAATGAGTCAAAATAATCTAAACCAATATGTTTTAAAAAAATTTAGGTTACCATATTAACCTTATCTTTTAGATTTAACTCTAAATTAAATACCTTAGCTTTTACCATGTCTTCTTGTATTTTTATATTACATGGTTAATAAACTTACTATAAAATTCCAAGATAACCTAAAGTGGTTTATTAATGACATATATATCATTATATAACTCTTTTGGACAAACCTTATTTTTTTACGAATATTATATCATTTAATAATATAGTTTTTGTTTTAAAAACACAATTATGTCGATTTGACACTATTTAGTATTTGGTGTTTGTGAAAGCAAAAAAAATTGATTACTTCAAAAAAAAGATTAAATAAAACCTAGAATGTAATATTAACCTATAAAATTATTTTAATGCATCAAAAGTATCAATTTAGATATATATTGATATTTATAATATCAATTATTTTAATCTTTCATTAATAAGGTAATTACTGCATCATCATTGTGTCACAAATAAATTTAATTATTTAATGTCTAAAAATTATAAATAAAATACCATCATGTAGGAAATATTTTTATATTTTTAATTAATATTAATACTTTAAATTATCTTATTTATAGCATTATATTAAAAATGTTTTAGTTATTAAAATTTGAATTTAACACTTTTAACTCTTCTTTAAATAAAACAATAATAAATGTCCTAATATATTCCAAGCAATTCAAAAAGAATCATATTTTATTACTAAGGTTGATTTGGTCTAAATACACTTATCTAATAGAATTATTACATGTGTTGGGGTAATTATAATATCATATTTTCCTTTAATTACAATATTTACTTTTAACCGTGGTAAATAAAATTCATAAGTTACTATTCACCAAAATTTATTTTCATCCTATTGAACTACATTTTACTAAATGATATCAATAGTGTTTCTTGAATTTTTAAAATTCAAATCACAGAAGTGGTAAAGTTACGTTTTATGAAAATTTGAAAAAATGCCTAAAAGGTGGGTAATAGACGTTAAAAAGTTCAATAAAATTATATATATATATATATATAATATTATTATAAAAATGACTCCAATGAATTACATTAAACTAATATAGTTATTATGTATCTATTTTTATTTTAAAAAAAATCAAATAATAAATAATAAATATTTAAATAAAAGTCGGTTTTAAACAATAATGCAGTGTTTTTCACTATTCATCAAAAATTTGAAAGTTTTCAGAAATATACCAAAAAATAACCCTAAGATAATTTTGATATTCCCAATTCAAAAATTAAGTATATTTACCAAATTCAAAATATATAAGTTTCATTAGTTAATTTAAAATTAATTCCCGTTGTTAAAACCAAAAATCGAGGTTTTAATAAGTAAAAACTATCAAAAGATTGACATGTGTTAATGTTTAATTTAAATTTGAAATTACTTATAATGAGCTAAATTATATTAAATTATAAAAATATAATATAATTATAGTTTAAAACCACTCAAATGCATAATTTAACACTACATATTATTTTGATTAAAAAAGATGTTTTCAATTAAAATTTAGTAATTTTCACTATTCATCGAAATATGAAAGTTATCAGAAAAGTACCAAAACATTATTCAAAATAAATTTTAATGTCAGGATTCTAAACAAAAATTTAATTTAAATAAACTGAATATATAAATGTGTAAAAATTTTATTTAAAAAGGGTTCACCATTAAAAGGAGGAAAAACTGTATTTTTTGAAAAATACTTCTTTTATCTAAAAAACTTGAATTCTTCCTTATATTATGTCTATGAAATAAAAAAATTAAATGTTAAAATTATATAAGATATATAAAAAATTAAAAATGTGGTTAATACTATTCATAAACACTTTTTGAACAGCTAGTTTGCTAAGTCGTGGTGCGCTCAAACTCAGTGTTGCGTGTAACACAAGCTATTGAATTATTTTATAGAGATAAAGTGCTTTGAAATCGTGGGGTGTTACAATACACCACATGAATTAAGTTAAGTGTATAATACCAAATATGTCTCAAATAGAGGAACCTAAGATGGAAATCCTTACCTTGGTCCTAGTTCATTCTTCAAAAGATCCAAATTTTCTGAATAATTAAATTAATTTCATTAAATACATACCCAAGAACCTAATACCTAACTATAACCATTTATAATTATAATTTATAATCTTTCCATACCTATATATTAGTTAGTTTTAACCTATTTCAAACAACATGTGTAATTAATCTTTGTCGCTTTGATCTGGTCTCATAAAAGTGGTGTTGGTACTGAAGTTCCTAGTAATATGGGGACCCCAGAGAAGTGGGGGTTGAATCAATGGTGATATTTTACACTTCCATATATCCTAAAATTAACCTCTGTATCTGTTATAGTATCAATCCTCTGAACTTTATTTCTCATTCCCACTTCTATGCAAAGATCATAAAGAAAATAAAAGGAAAAAATATTTACATGGTTCACCCCCAATGTGGAATACCACATTACTACAGTGTTAACTCTAACCAATCTATAGAAATTCACTATTTAATGAAGAGAATTTAATCAAGATAACTCTTTTAAAGCACTTTATATCCCTTGAAATATAATTATATAGACTCTTTTTAGTTATAAAGTATTTATTATACTGAGCCAAGACAATGATAAAATCACGAAAGAGATTAGAAAAACATTTTCTAGAATCTCAATTTGGTATCACTCTATCTGGTATAAATGTATTCAGTGATCCTTAGTGTCTATCTGGTATGCCTCCATATAGTGTTTCTCAAATAAGATAACCTATATTTAGTGCCTCATTACATTACACCTTTTTTATAACTCTATCTTGTACCTTTTATTTATCCAAGAGATTCCTTGGCTGGATGATCACAATGCTTCACTAAAAAAACTCCAGAACTTTATATATTTTAAGATAACAATATAAAACTCTCAAAACGATTTCATGAATTTATATAGAAAATATTTATCCAAAAATTAGGGAGAAAACATGAGATCAGTTTTGAGTTTTCCCACTTTACTAAACTATTGGTTAACCATCTTTAAAACTTCTTTAAACTTTAGAGTCACATTTATTCATCAATGTTTCCTTAAATATTGGAATCAATGATCTATTAAATCTTAAAAAAATATCAGATAGATTTATGAACATTGAAATAATCCTCAATATTATCATGATAAGGAATTATTATTAGCTATGTCTGTTTCATTCATAAGGAATTGAAATTATAATTAGTGCTCATCCAATTTTTCTCTACAATTCTTCTCCGTACGATTTACTCAATCTATTACACTCAAGATTCCTCCCTTTGATGCTCTATACGGGTTCCCTCTATATGAAAAACTCAATTTTTTTATCAAATTTGATATATCAAAAGAGATTAAAAGACTTCATCTGATCATTCTACATTAAATCAAATGTTATACAGAGCTTGGTCATCTAAACTCATTCTTGTCCAGCATCACAGAATCATATATATAATGATATCATAATTCTTTTTCTTATGTTATTATATCTCATGATCATATGAAATTATATATGTTGGAACTACATTTTTAAACATTATCTCTCTCTATATCTCACTCCCTCTCACTCTCGGTCTGATTTTGATCATACATCTATGTTAAGCATACTAAAAAAACTATTCTAAAATTATTGAAGATAAAAATTCTATGCCTAATCATTCTCAGTATAATAATAATTTTTCTAATAGAAAAATTCTATTAACCTTCATATATTAGGAAACTTCTTGACTTCATATCTTCAAGCATTATACTTCTTTCTTCTAAATAATTATAACTTCATATTTGTGAAAACGTTTTGCCTGAAAACTTCATGAGTGATCATCTATTTGTATAATTTCACCCCTTTTCACAAACATAGCTTGAATCATGAATATATTCACAATGTTTGGTACTTAAATATCAAGAAATAATCAACTTACAAAATCAAGAAAAATGATATTTAATATCCACATTTGGATTTTTTATATTCTTTCTCAATATTAATAATAACTCTTTTCTTAAAATATATCAAACCAAAAACTTTTATTATAGAGAGGGTATTAAAAATACAAAGCTGGTTTAAGGAACATTTTTGGAGGGATTCTATCCCTAGATGATAGAAAATTTATGTATATGATAAGTTAATATCCCCCTAAATAATTTACTCCCCCTTTTTATGATAGAAATAACTTTATAATCTCAAATTATAGAGTTCAAAGATGTACTACATCTACCCCTTTGTTAATAAAATCTAAAGTATTTTCTAGTGCAGGGGGACTAAAGAACAATCATAATCTTGTTGTAGAGGATGAACATGTAGTTTCATCCTAAATTCATAAAATCATTCCCTTGGAATGGATTTGGTGAAAATATAAGAAATTTGACATTTTTTTTAAATATACTGATGTATTACATCTTCACCAGCAACTTTCTCTTAAATGATATGATATTTAATATCAATGTGCTTTGATCCAGAATGTTCCAAAAGATTTTTCAGAAACATAAATGTCACATTGATTATAATAAATAATTTTCAATGGTTTGTCAACATTAACTCTTAAATTTTATGCTTATACTATTATCCACATCATTTTAAAACATGAATACATGGAATAAACATATTATGATTCAACTGTACTCAAACAGATAGAACATTTTTTCTTACTATTCCAAGTCACATAATTTTTTCCAAAGAATAAAGGTCTCCCAAATATTGACTTTTGATCATTTGAATCCCAAACCTAATTAGTATTTGTGGTTCTTATAAAGGTCATATCATTACTTCTTTTATACATCATTCCATTATTTGGTGTACCTTTAACATACCTGAGTATTATATTTGAATATATCATTTGTGATTCCATTGGATCACTTTGATATCTTTCACACAAGGTTAGAAAAAATGAAATTCGTAGACTTTAAGTGTTAGGATAGAGTAAACTTATAATAAAATTTTATAATTCCATAGGATTAATACTTTCCCATCATTATTTTTAACCAGTTTAATGAAAATAGAAATATGTGTAGAAACCTCCTTTGAAACTGCCATGAATTTTTTTTATAATGACTCCTTATAAAATTTTATTGTGTGGGGAATATGCATATTCCTTTCTATTAAACTTGTAATCTCAAATATAAATTCAACTATTCAAGAATTTAAATTTAAAATTTTATTTTCATTTATTCATAAAATTACTCAAAATATTTAACCCTGTCACCTTTAAAAATAGTATTATCATAGTAAAAAATAATAATTAGGCTACCTATGGTAATCATTTCTATCTATAGGTTTCTATAAAAAATTTCATTAGAAAATATCAATTCCTTCTTGAAAATTGTAGGTTTTTAATAATAGGCATGTTGAGTCAATTTTGATCCACACAAGGCATTCTTCAATTTTTACACCATTGTTGTATTATTATAATGTATAAAGCCACTAGGATACTCAATATAAACCTCTTAAATTTCCCCATTTAAGAAATATTACTTAACATTCATCTAATATACTTTTAAATTTTTATGAGTATAAATACCTAAAAACATTCTCAAAGTTTAAGCCCAGTAGTAGGGGAAATATTTTATTTAAAATTAACATTTTACACCAGTGATTAACCATTACAAACTAGAAAGGACTTATTTTATGAAATTTACCCTTATTTATTAAGCTTATTTTTGAACACCCATTTTTTTAATAACATTCCTTAATATTGGAAATCAAACAATATCCAAGGTGTAATTCTTCTTGATTTGATATAACTATTTATTCAATGAATTTAACTCTTATTTTTTTTCAACTAACTCTAAAACATATTTTAGCTCTACATTGTGATAAGGGACATTTGATTCTCAAATTTAAATTTCTATCCTTTATGAACCAGAACATCTTGTTATCTTATGATATTATCAGATTCAATATATTTTTGTGAAGTACATTTTTTTATTCCAGTATTACTTTAGTCATCACTGAACAGATCAAAATCAACCTATATAATATTAGTCATATATTCATGTTCCTTCTCAAGAACTTCTCTGTAAGCCATCATTCTATCTTTAATTGCGCTATATTCATCAGCTTCAATATATTATGTTATAGAGGATTTATTTTTAAAAACCTTTACATCAAAGGAACCAACCAACTTATGTAGTTATTTATTCAATCATTTGTAACTTTTTCTATTAGATGAATATTGTGGGAAAAAACTTCTTTATCCTCTTTATCAAAATTTCCTCTATTAGGATTCTCTATATTATATAAGAATAGACTCCTCATAACCAAAAATTATTTATCTGTTGGATTTCTCTTACTCCACATCTGATAGAGTCATTTTTAATGCTTGAATGTAGTAACTATTTTTAATATGCATAGTTGTGCTTATAGATTCTTCCTAGAAGAATTTTAAACTTATATTCATGAAGAATTTTTATTTTCTTTAAACAGAATTCATCGTCCCACATAAATCAAAGTGTATAAGCTCAAGAGGCCTAGTCGATTGAATTACATATTTCTTATACATTACACTAACCGTCATTTCTTTTAGAAAAGTTTTACAAATAGTAACATTTTTCATTTTCAGTTATGGTGTGTCTCTTACAAAATCAAGATTTTAAAGCTTAATCATAATTTTCTATCTAGTATTCCCAAGTCTTTGGTGTGACATCTTTTTTTCATCCTCAGTGATTTGATAATAAGACTTATTAGGATCTCCAATATCGAATAGATTGTAGACAGTTATTTCTCCCATAGTATCACTTATTAGATTATAAAAACATCATATGATAGAAGATTTTTTTTATTAAGATAACTTCTTTACAATAATCACAATTTTGGATAACATTTAGAAAGCTTTTCTAAGCCCATAAAAAAAGAAGACTTCCTTTGACTTCAGTTTCTGTGATTTAATACTAGTCATTCCAATTCATCTTATTTTTAAGGAACAATCATTTCCCAAGATGACTGATTGTAGAGACCTAATCTTGACATACATGGACATTACATTACTTTTTTGGAATACCTAATACATAAAAAAACAGACACCAAAGGACCGTAATAGTTTAGAGTCTTTGGAAACTCGGAATATAATCTTCTAATCTTGGTGAAAGATCTTCAACATCTCCCATAAAGATCTTACCTTTTTTTCTTACCTAAAACCTTTATTTATATCCTGGGGAAAAGAAAACATATAAAGGGTGATCTAAAATTCTCATTAAGGGTAATCATGGAGAAAATAAAACAAACCATATACATTTGAACTTCAAAACATGAACATAAAGTTTACAGATCAAAATCTTGAGTTGTGAAATAAATCTTAGCAGTACGTAAGGCATAGGTCATAAAGGAACATCAATAATGATAAAATATCATGGTAATAAAACATTTAATTGTGTAAAACCATTAATAACATGATATTATTTCCATAGTATCCAAGGCATTGCTTCCAAGACCATCTTAGTGGACAAAGTCCCTTTTTGAATCGAGTTCACTCCTCGTTCGAGTCCTGTATCACTGAACCAGATTAACTTACCGTTCCAGCCATGTATATCTCATGAGATATAAATCTTTACCCAATTCATTAGAGGTAGATATAGGTCCCACCCATCTAATAATGAAATCATTCTTACTTGTGCCACAAATTAAACATAAATCATTCATCATAACCCAAAGAAAAAATGGGTTTCATAAACATCATCCCATAATGTAATCCATATAAAATAAATGGATTTAATTTCATCATAAGAAGAATATAACCATGTAAATAACATAGGCATTATACTTGAAACATAATCATATTAAATAATGTCATCTTAGATGGAAAATGGTTTTGATAAAACCCTTGAAATGAATTCCTGAGGAAAATATCCTTTCTTCTTCAAAATCATTTTCTTTTCCCAAAATGCCATGAAATTTTAAAAGAAAAGGATTTTGTTAAAAATAGTCATGAAATTTTTTAGAGTAAGATTCATGAAAATAAGGCATTATAAAACCGTAAAAATCTGTTCATGACGTATAAGTTAAAAAAACATTCTCCTCATACTTTTAATGGAAAAGTCAAAAGGTACCACATATGGTAAACAGAAGAAACATTCCTTCCATAACACAAAGTAAAAGTCAAAGAGGGGTAATAATGGCATTAAACATACATGTAAGAATATTAAACACTTTATGAAAAACATTTTATGGGCATTTATGAAAAATATAACCCCAGTAAATACATACGTATAAGCAATCTCAGATAAAAATGAGATTGCAAAATTATCCCTTACCTTAGGTCGGATATGCTTCGTATGTATCTGAACCTCCTGTATAATGATTTAAATAATATTATTTACTTATTACAGAATCATATTCATTGTTATGATATCATATATGGTTCACTTATGACTTTATATTACCCGTTCTTTTTAAAATTCCATATTAAAGCAGCGTTTTTGGTAAAATCGTTTTATTTATCATACGTGTTTGGACTTGTTGTTATTGATATTAATATTACTTATATAGGTATTTAATTACATTAATAATGTAAATCATGATTCATATATTATATATATTCAGTATATATATATAATAGATAGATAAATGAAATGAAATACACCGTTCATGGAGACGGTAGGTCGTACATACGCATGAATGCTGTTTTCCTTTCCTTACTGACTTGAATGGAAGTAAGTAGATGAAATATATATACATAAATCCAGTAGATTTATAATTTCATAGATTTCATTATTATTCATTATATATACTCTATAATAATTCTTGAATGGTTAACATGGAGAATGAATCTTATCGCGTCGTGGAGACGGTAATCTGTACATACGCACGAGTGATGATATCATTCCCATAATTATTGAATTGAATTGGATTGGAAGATATAATATCTCATAATCAGTATGATGTTATAATAACTATATATAGTTATTATTTACACTATTATACCCATCCAGGTAAGGTGGTGGGGGAAAAATAGATTACACCACGGTGGTGAATCAGGGTGTCATATGAAACTCTTGTCCAAATTGTCTTACAAAATTTTATTTATCTCCTCTAATAAAATGGGATATATTATATATAGATTATTTTAGATAGAAAATGATATAATTATGATTTAAATTTAATAATAAACCTTATATTATTAGGTAATATAAGGAAGTTCATATGAAAATAGATAAGTATATTCACATAAAATAGGCATGTTATCAATGTTGACTTCCTCCCTGATTATTTGATCCAAGAGTGAAAGAGTACCTCTTTGTGGGGTAACATAACCATCATTATAAAATTTCATTTCTTAGGGATTTTATAAATATTTTTTTATATACATTATAATATGATGATTTTTTATATAAAATGATACTTACATATCCCAACATTTGATATGTGATTTATATATGAAAATCTATTCAATACCCAATATAATATCATATTCAACCAATGGAAGAAGAATTATATCTATAGGAAGTATACTATCACAATTATTAGTTGTATTATCTTTATAAATCTTATACATGGTCATTGTTCCACTAAGGTCTTTCACTGATAATTCAATATCCATTTCCTAGGGTGGTGATTTTGCATTCTTAGAAAACTACCATGATATAAATAAATGTAATAAAATAGAATCAAATAAGGTATGAACATATCTATAAAAGAGATCTATTTTACCTCACATCAATTTATTATCATGATCTACCTCAATGGTAGTGATCGAGAATTATCTTTCTTATCACTTGGTTTTGGAGTTTTTTAGTGAAAATTTTCAACATTGGCTCATGTTTTGGGAAATTGATTTTCATTATGTTCAAACTCCTTGAACATGATTAATTCTAGTGTTGTCATATCATTAGCAAAGACCTTATTATCTTCTATGGTGTTAATCAGCCTTTTAGCATTTCTTCGACAGTTGTGGGCCCAGTTTCTTACTTTACCACACTTAAAAAACATCATTGATCCCTTAAGAAAATTACATAGGTGATTATACCGAAATTTATTTAATGTATGAAATTATTATTTCTTCCCATTAGATTTATTATTATTGGTTCTTATAAGATAATCCACTTTTATTTTCTTTTCCCTTGAATATTGTGAAGTTCCAATTTCTATCTCAACTGTAAAATCACATCGAAGAATATCTTCATAGATTCCAAAGTATCTTATGGATAATTAAGATCTAAAAATAATATTTAACTAGTAAATAAGTGGTATATTCTAATATTGGTGTAAGAGATAAAATCATAGGAATGCCTCATGAGTCTTGAGAAATTTTCTTTACACAACCCAATAAACTCATCATCTTTTTTATTTAATTCCAAGAATTACTACTCAATCCTTGTGTAATGATTATATGGAAAATAAATAGTTAAAAATATCTTCATGAATAATTACCATTCCATAAAGTCTATTTCCATATTTTTGGAAGTGTTATCAATGAGATGCCACTATTGGTCAATATCACATTCTAAACAACATTTAGATAAAAAATCCTTCTCATGGTTTGATACCAGGACCATGGAAAATATATTTTTCATTTAATTGACCCACTTCTTAGTAACCATTGGATTAAAAGACCCACTAAAAGAGGGATGATATTTCCTTATTAAAGATTCGATGGGAATTTTCTCCCTCATAGGTTCATTTTGGAGCTTAACATGATTTATGCTATTTTCCAAAGGTTGTGATAGTTTAGTGAGAATTTTCATGAGAGATAACTTTCTCTCTATGGTATCATTAGTTTTACCATTTGGAGAATCACCACATTATCATTTAAAGAAATTGTTAACTTATTTATTTAGGGTCCCACCATTACCTAGACTAAATAAAAAATGTGTTTGATTTTACTTAAATTAATGATTGTGAATACAATTAAACTATAAAATTAGGAGAATGATTTCATAAACTATGTGCATACATTAGCCTACAAATCTATATATTTCAATCTAGGTTATACAAAGTTGTATTTATATATTAATTATTTATATATATTTATATTTTTCATAATTTATTGTAAGAATAATATTATAATCCATTCATACTGACAGGGAGTGTCAAATCAGGTGTGTAGTAAAATCCCATTCACCATATACTGGAATGATGGTTGAGATATACTTGATCAGAACCTTTTGGGTTTATTACCCCAAGATGAATGTATTCCAAAACAAAATTTATTTGTTTTATCTAGAAAATTTTGTATTAATATGAAAACCATATAATACAAACTTTACCCAAACAACAAGATGTATTTTTAAATTATTTTTAGGGTTTTCTCTAATGATCTCAAAAATTAATCTCCAAAAAATACCACAATGAATATATAAAATTATTAAACACTTCAATGATACTAACTATAGAGTAAAATTAAAAAATTACTTAATTAATACATTAATAAAATTATTTAAATATTATAATTCACAACGGTCGCATAATCCAAGCACCGAATTGGTTAGTGTCTTGTAAAATAGCCACATAAGTTTCTTATTTTATAACACTAGAAAAAAATTTCTATAGTTTTTCTCCATGATATACTTTCCTAGACATATCTCATGATTCAATTATCTTCATATAATATGGTATATAAACCTAACAAAGGGGTGCTCTCAAATTATCAGTAAGGGAAAACAAATATAAAAAATTATTAAATCATAAGCATAAGAGAATATGATGAAAACATAAATATCTAAATAATGGATCATAATTCCATGTATGATAATCATGAAACATTATTGTACCACATAATATCACATAAATATCATTAAGAAAAAATAAAATATAAATCATATAACATGTGAACATTACATGAGGAGAATGATACTTGAAAAGTCATTATCATGAAAACATGGTATTTCTTGGAAATAAAAAGAAATTTGAAAATTGTAATAACTTGATAAAAAAACATAAATTTTTTATAACTTGATAAAATAAAAAAATGGGTCACACCCATATGAATAGGATGAAACATGTGTGAGAAAGGAATTATTCTAATACCTTTGGTATCAAACTCATTATGTCTATGCCTGAACATTTGAGCAAACCCATCAGACCCACTCTTATGTAAAAAACCAATTTTTCACTCTTAAAAATCTCATGAGATATAATATTATACAAATTAATTTTAGAGAAATATAATATGAAACCCATTTTTATCCACACATATGTATGCCACATAAAAAATCATTATTATAACATAAATAACCAAAGGAAAAAAGGAGGGGTTTCTTAATAATATCACAAAATATGATCTTAAGAAATAATAGGACATCAAAATATAATTATCCAAAATCATTTATAATGTAACGAAATATACTTTGTGAGACATGGATCATTTTAATATAATGAGAATAAAATCCTGATTTTTTTTAAAAAAAATTTATTCATCGTTTTCAAACTCATAGTTTTCAATACCACTACAAAATATAACCTTTGTTATTCATATAAATGAAAAAATTAAATAACATAAAATTTAATCTTTTTCAAATAATATTTTTACTAAGAATCACGAAAATATCACCAGTAAAAATATAATGTCTAGGAAAAATGATGTTCAATAAAAAATTGTGTGACTCACATAAAGGATTTTGAGTTACCAAGTCCCTTTTAATTACAATTGATTTACACAAATTTTTTAAACTCATACATCATAAAGATAACATTATTAATTACTTAACTACTATCCCTATTATTATATTATTATATTTATATTTTTCATTATTAAAAATTATCTCCATGTATTATATTTTTATAATCTCTTCTCAACATTAGATATTGATAATCACAATGGTTTTGAACTTGGTTCAAAAAAGAAGTGTTGATCTTCATTTTTCTATAAAACATCATCATTTAAAAATAATAAAAGGTTCATGAATTATTTTTTATTCATAATTAAAATTTTATAACCCTATTACATGCAATTTTTATTTATTTTTTGGGAATATTAAAATAGTAATGAACTGTTTTGGGGTTTTTTACTGATATCCATGGAATATATTATAATGAGCATTAATTTTTTTGTTATTAAAAAATAAACATATTAATTATATACATATTATAAATAGTTATAAAATATAAAATGAAACTATCCTTGTTTTTAAGTCAAGGAAAAAATAAAACTAGTTTATTCATGGAGGTAGTAGTCCATACAACCCACGATTAACGTATTCATTTTTCTTAATGGAAAATGGGAGGGAGATTAATGCTTGTACCATCAATATAATAATATACCAGGATAATAGTTATACTGATTTTATCATTTTAATTCAGTGAAATGAAAATATATGAATAATAA
The DNA here is from genome assembly GCA_963277665.1 of Viscum album. NCBI lineage: Eukaryota > Viridiplantae > Streptophyta > Magnoliopsida > Santalales > Viscaceae > Viscum > Viscum album. The sequence continues at coordinate 243,237,112 of OY728129.1, forward strand.
AGTCATATAAATATATATAAAAAGAGAGGAAGTTTTAGGAACATATACCTCACTTCTTGGAATATTGCCTTTACGAATGAGATTTAATCTTTGAGGGGTGGTATTTGGAGAAGAACATAACCTATTTAAGGTGGATGATAATGTGTAAATAATTTTTCTGGGGGAGTATGGGAGAAAATTTTTGTTTTTAGAGTGATTGTAAGTGAGGAGAGGAGTAACAAATCTTTAAGTGAAATAAAGTAGATTTTTTGTAAATACTAAAAAATTGTCAATAATGGGAAGTCACTCTAAAGAAAAGTGCCTCCAAAATTGATAAATAATGTATCAGAGAGATTATAAGGTCCTGAAAAACCTTCTAAATTAAAAACCAATCATGTTTTAAACATATTATTCCCTTTACAACTAAGGTTACTCCGTTTTACCATTCTAATTTTCACAATGTAAACTAGTTTTTAACAAGCTAAGTTATCCATTAAGAATTAAAATAAAATAATAATTATTAGAAAATTTGTACCCAAATTTTTTAAATATTAAATCAAATTTATCAAATAAATATCCTATGTGTATGAAAAAATAATTCCAACATAAACTCACATAACACAAAAGAATCCATTTTTTGATAAATTTTATTTGTAAGAAAAATGATTTATGATTAGGGTAGTATTATCAATTCCACAATATTAAATGAATTTAAAATAATTTTATATTTTTAAAATATTATTTATTTTACAATAAAATAAATAAAAAAACATCCCTTCATTATTTTATAATCAATTAAACAAAATAGACGAAAAAATTGTTTTTACTAGAACCCTACCAAAATTTTCAAAATATCGAGAAAGGGTTTAAAAATAAAAATATTGAATTAAAATGATTTATTGTACACTATAATATATAATTTAATAGGAATTAGTTTTAAAACATTGAATTTATTCTTAATAAAATAATTTCAAAAATGTAATGACATTAGTAAAATCATTATTTTCACTATTCACCTAAAAATTAATTATTACTGAAAAATAAAAAAATCTTAAGCTAATTTGAATTTTATAAATCAAAAAATGGTGTTATTTTTTTATAATTCAAATTTAAAAATTTATATATGTAAAATTAAAATAAAATAATAGAATATTTTGAAAATCCTTTTTTTATAAGAAGTCATTTTTTTGTATATTAACTATACATTTAAAATTAGTTCTAATAGAACCTGAAAAATGTCTATTTTATAAAATAAAATTAGGAATAAAAAATATTTTATTATTTTCTTATATTTACTAATTGTGTTGATAATTAAAATGAATTATTTTTGTTGTATTTTTTTTATAAATATATATATTTATTTATATTTCATAGTTATTTTATTACTGTTTATACAATTTAATTTTATGATTATCTTATAAAAATATGTATTTTTTTTGTGTTTTGGGTTTTCATGTGGAGAAATCCAAAAAAACAATATTTAATTATAGGGGAAACACTCAGGTAGTTACATCAATACTTTAAATTACATAATTATAAAATAATTCTTATCATAAGAAAAACCAATTATCATTATAGCATGAATTTTTACATTTTTTTCCTTTTATTTCCAAATTAAAGAAGCTTAAACATTTGAGATACTATATGTGACTCAAAAACTCATACAATTCATGAAATGATAACAAAACATTATTCAAAAAACATGATTCTATTCTAATGGATAATTAAAGAAAAGTATAAAACTAAATTATTATTCGTACAATTTTAAAATCTTTGATTAATCATTCAATAGAATTTACATTTCTAGGTTATTATAATATTATAGTCAATAACTCCAATTTGTAAAGAAAACTAATTCATGATTTTTCACACTTCCATATAAGAAATGAAAAGTAACAAAGTTGCAATAAAGATTAGGATCTCAACGTTCACCAAGCTAGAATGGACAATCAAGCAATAACTATCGTTGAAAGAACACCACCAAGACAAAGAAAACTCCACAAAAACCTAATCACAACAACCACCATCAATACTATCTTAGTTCCTATAAAAAACAGAGGAAAATCCACCAAAAATGTATTCTATAAAGAAGAACAGTATAAATGAGGATGAGTTAATGCAATGGATAATACTATGATTTGAGTCTTTGATCCAACAATCCAAGGTGTTAAAAACTAGAAATGCATGGATTTAGAGGGGTTATAGGTATAATAATATTCTATAGTTCAATAGAGGGATACATAATAAAATATAGGGGAGCTTGGTCCTACTATTTAGGGAGGAAGCCTAATGTCCCTCCCTATGGTGTGATGAATACCTAAGATGCCTACGGTTCCTCTAGTGAAAGAGAAATATGATTTATATAGAATATTAACCCCAATGATCATGAAAACTGAAATCCCACATTGAATTATTTCGACAATCACTATATCCTCCACAACATCATGGTGTAATAACCCAAGTCATTTTAGCTCTTCCACGCCCAGATTTATCACATGGAGAGCTCCACACTGACCATTTCTGACATTGGGACTCATAGGGCTCCACACCCCACACTATGACATGTTGAGACCCAAAATAACTATTAAAAATAATATGACTTCACAAGAACCATGCCCATCCATCCTTCCTGAAAAAATATCCACAAGAAATTTTTCTCATCCCCATTTTCCAAAGGAGAAACCTTAAGAAAAAATGGCTTCAGAAACATACATATGATATGTTTACTCAATGTGGTGTACTCTTTCACTAAAAAACCAACTCAGTGGAAAAATATGAGACACCCAAGGGTAAAAAGAACCCACCCCATGCTCACGCGTCTAGGAAAACCTGAAAATGTTTATCACTATATGCATTACCACGGAGCGGTGGCCTTTAATAAGTCCAAAACTCTTATCTAAACACTAAAACACCTTTAAAACCCATTACGAAATGATAGATACTCGAAAAAATTCAAAGGGACGGTATTTAGAAAATAGTGACCATACACATAGTAAAATGTGTAAATGATGGGTCACTTAAAATCCAAGGAGTTGGATCAATATGTTTATGTGGTAGAACATGTTTTATATTTAAAATTTTAAACAAAACATACTAATTGAATCTCAACTCTTTGAGGAATTTAATGAATTGTTGTTTAAAAAATTTGAGTTTTCTTGAATATTTTTATTTATAGATGTGTATTAACGAGAGTATGATGAAAACATGACAAATTGTTTCTAAATGGTTATGCTTAAAATTCATTCTAATTAATATTAATGGTGTAAAATAAATTGTGGCATCAAAGTATTTTTATATAGGTTAAATGAATATGAGAAAAATCACCCAAGGAAATAATGTTTGAGATATAATTAAAAAAATAAATTACACTTTATCTACATTAAAAAAGGGGAATACTGTTGACTCTTCACAAAATTAAATGGGTATTAAATTATCTCACTCGTTATAAACCATTCATTCATACGTGTGTGGGCATATGGGGAAAATTTTACAAAAATATATATGAATTTTTTAGAAAAAATACCCCATAAGGATTTTAAGGTTGTGTTTGTAGACAATATTGTTGAAAGATGCTTTATGATAAGTTAATGGAAGGATTTTTTCATGATTAGAGAAGAAGGGATTCAAAATATCTAGGACCACACCTTGGAGGTCAACGTAGTGGAATAATGGTGTATCTATAAATAATGGGCATACCCAAAATGGTCATGGTGGTGTCTATTGGTGGACATTGTTAATAGGAGAAGTGGGAATCCAAAATGGATAAATGTAGGTGACCATGCCTATGGTGCCCAATGTGTTGTGGAAAATGGAAAATATGTTTATACCAGAATGTACAGAGGAATCATTATTCAAAGACATCAGTTTAAGGAGGTTTTCATGGGAGATACCACCCCATTTCACTTGTTGTCATGAAGAGGGAGTTCATTTTTGAGCCATTGGATTCCCCCAATGGGTGTAAAGTAAGGCATGGGGATTTGGGAATCTACCTATGATCCATGGGGAGTATCACTACAGTTTTTTTCTATGGTTGTGTTTTAGATAAAGTGTGTCTATGTGAAAATATTTCCTAAAGGTGGTGAGGCCATGTATCTTATCATGTTAAAGGTAAAATTTCCTTGTGTTTCACACCACAATATAGTGAATTCCATTTTACATCATAGGTTAGAAGATAAAAAAACCATTTCATAGAAATCTTGGATGTAATGGTAGTTGAAAATCCAACTTAATGTTTGGTATCAAGACATTTTTTAAAGGCCATTAATCAATCATTCTTTGGAATATAGTATTTCACATGATATGATATTTAAGAATAGGATCTATCTAAGAGAAACTAGATAGATCCACATAATTAATTTGAATATTTATAAGAGTGTAAGTACAAGGTATACACCAAATCTCATCTAGAAGGTTGAAGGTTAGAGTAGGGGATTATTATATGAGATCAATTATTTCTATGTAAGTCATAAAATTCATGTGAATAAGAGAAACATCATTCTCAAATATTATTTATATTTTCATCCCTTAAAGAAAAATATTTCAACAAGTGGGGTAATTATTTCCTTGCTGAGGGAGTGCAGTGAATTATCTATCTATTCGTGGTAGTGAACTATGTTGTTTAGTGAGACCACACAAAATTTTTACTTGTAAAATTAGTGACCTTTATGTGATTTTAGCGCATAAGAACATTTCATGAATTCTCCCTTGATATATCATGGTGTGTTTGAACCAAGTAAAATACCTCGTGTCAGTTACTATTTTCATCAATCATTGAGAGGAAAGAGAGAGGGGGAAATTGAAGTATTCTTGAAGGTGAGAGAAAAAGATCCAAAATAATAGAAGAATCATTTTAAACTTCTATACCCAAACAATCCTATCACTCTTGGAGTATAATACATGGAAAGGGACTAATAAGTCATATAAAAGGGAGTGATTTTTCTCTCTCCATTGGAAGCATGGTGACAATTGTCAATAAAAAATGTATTCTCATATTTAAAGGTAGAAAATTCTAATTATGGAAAATCTAGTTGAAACACTATTATATATATTTTGAAATAGACATTTATATACTAGTTATCTTGGGAATAACTACTAATATTGAGATTGGATCATTAAAAGAGAAGGAGCATCATGAATTTTACGTAGTTTCCAAATCCATAAATGTCATGGGATGTTATCTAGAAAACCCTATTTACACAAAGGCAATTTCATGAAAACGTCTCATGTTATGTGGGAAAATATTCTGAATGTATATTAATGATATCTAAGGGTTTTAGAGAAAAATTTATAGGTTTTATTGGATAAATATAAAGATTTGATAATGCCTTTAAATGAGAGGTTCTATTTATTTTTTGATCATCTAGATTTTCTTATTGAAGATATAAGAGGCATAATTGGATATATAAAAGATGAAAATATCTTGAAGAGATTTTTGATAACAATACCTCCTCATTTTAATGAAAATGTACTATTTTTTGGAATAAAAAATCCAAAATAAATATCACTTATAATATTCATAGTACTCTTATGGAATAAGAAATGGAAAATGAATACAAAGAGTCAAGAATGAAGAATAGTTCCCAAGTGGTGGCCTTTAATTTCAAGAAAAAATATGTCAATCAAAGAGAAATTAGAAGTTGTAAAAGATGACGAGGTTATGATATGTTTTTATCTAATATTAAGAGAGTAAGAAGATACTTCAAAGGAAATATTCCTATTACTTTCTTCAGATATGGAAAGATATGGAATCTTATGACTAAATTTCCTTAGAACCATCAAGAAGATGATAGTGAATATAAGATTCCAAAGAATGTAATAAGATATATAGACGTTAGAAATTACATCCAATATATATCCTTCAAAATGAGAAACTATCTTTCTAAAGATGAATATTCTTAAAGAGTAAGTAATATAGATAAATTCAAATCTTTCAAGGATGAATAAGTACTTGTGGAAATTTCAAAATAAAACAAAAGATAATGATAGTGATGATAACAATTAAGGGGTTGTTAGTAGAGTTGATCATCATGAATATCTTGATGCATCACTTTAATAAATTTATGTTTAGAGATTAAATACTAATAATAATTATATACTGGAATATGATTCCAAGATTTACATTAAACAACAACAAAAAGAAAAGGCATAGTTGAGGTATGAGATTAAAAAACTAAATGGTGACCTGAACTTGTGGATCACATGGCCTCTAGCACACATCCCTGTTCGTTGGATGCTGGTGACTACAAACGAGTGTCTGTGATGGTACTATGGGGAGACTATACCCTCACGATCAGGGTAACGAAGCAGTATCACAAGTGAATAAATAAGGGGAATCATATCATAAATTAGTGACGTAAGATAAACATATTGATAATTGTAGTAAAATAAAATAAAGCCAGAGGTAATATCATATACAAGAAGAGAATGACATTTATCTATACAAAAAAGGCATGCGGTACATGGAAACAGACATTTGTTACAAAACATATATCAAAAGTACAAAACAAAAATATATCTTTATCTAGATATAATAATGATCATAAATTGATATTATGATTTCCATATCTTTTGTATAATAAATAAAAAATAGTAAATAGAGACTTTTCATTGGTCCCTACCTATAACCATGAATTTTTTCTGGGTACCAAATGGTGTGTCGAACAGGGTGTGAGATAACACTAAGTATGACACCACCAAAGGTGTCTATAAAATGTTCAGTCTATGTATAAAAATGAATTAATGTATAGTATATCATAGGTATTATGATAATAAAAGTAATGTGTTAAATGTATATGTGATCCTAACCCACCAACCATGTATCTCTGTGAACAATATTCAAGAACCCATAAACCTAGAGCTATTGTAATCAGGAAACAATAAGTCACGTTAAAGAATCCACAATGGCCTACGCTATGTAATCAAGTGTGGGGCCTAAAAGGGATGGATCTAAGGTATTGATAACCAATAAATCATCATCTAGTCCATGGAGAATCATGATAGAAACTCAGAAAAGATTTGGATGGGGCCCAAGGATCATGTCCATTGATAATTTCCAAGGAAATTCCAAGAAAGCTGGATCAAAGGAATAGCAATGTCCTTGGAATCCATAGTAAACTAGATCTATGGAGTAGAAATTTCCATATAATCCTATGGATTCATGATCCTATGAGTAGAAATTTCCAATGAATTCACTTCTACAATTAGGATCCATGGAGTAGATATGGTTGTGCTATGCAATGGAATATATATATAAGGTATATAAATGTCTAAGGAATCCACTACCATTATCAATTCATTATCTCAATTCATAACTCATTTCATTATCACTCACATACCATGAGTTCATCTGACCCATTCCACTTTTTCCCATTTAACAATTTAACTATTTAATCATATGTATTCACATGTAAAGGAGGTATAAACCTTCTCCTATAACTTATTTAATTATAATAAATATAAGGATAGGATCTCCACACACCAATGGTGGGATAGTCACATAAAAATGTAAGAACACGCCACAAGGGTGGATTGGGAAAAGGTGAATGACATAAAACCATATAACGGTGCTAATTGGGAAACCTAAGTAGGCTCCAATCAATTTAATCAAGGTGTTTAATTAAATTTATGGCCAATGCCGGAAGTTCTAACATGTGTCACAATGGAAACAAGTTATTTAAAACATCAAAAATTAAGGGAAACTATAGAGAACCTATAATATGTATATGGTATAACACTCATCCTACATTGAACTCTGATTCGGTCCATATCTGAAAAAATGAAAAATCGAAAAAAAACCCTGAAAACATGGAATATTAACTTGTACAAAAATCCCATTGTTGATATCATGGAAAATAGAAAAAAGTGCAAGATTAATGAAAAACTCAACTAAATAAATCCAATTATACTAACAACTATTGAATCAGAGTACATATGGAGAAGTTATTCCCTATCCGTGCTTTATGCTTCTATAGAACTCAATAGATGAGAAGATATGGCCACAACTAAAGAATGAAGGAAATATGAGAGGATGTTTATCATTTTAATCTATTAAGAAAAAATAGTCATTTTTAATCAAAACATCGGTTCGTACTGTTTAGACACATGGTCGGCCAAACCATGCACCAACTGTACCCATCTCTCTTTCTGATTACCCCTCTCACATGGTCATTGTTCATGGTTAGAAAAACCTTGCGCAAACCATGCATTTGGATTTGTTTAAAAAATTTTGGTGTTCATGCATAGAAGTGAGACCCTAAGTGTGTGGCTAGGGAGAACCATGTTCCCTCTGGTTCCTTTAAAAACTACCTTCATTATTAGTAGTAATCATACAACCCAGGAGGCATGATTTCTACTAACAGTATGACCCAGCTTAGTTTTCCAAAAAAACAGGGCTTCGGGCTTCAGACAAGGCCCATACATGCTTGAAACCCTTGTGAACTCACTAAAAATTCATATTAAATCATAATCATGAAAATAAAAATTAATTAAAAATATTTATACATCAAGAAACACCCAAGATCTTCTAATATTACACAATTAAGTCAAATTTTCCTCGAGTTTCCCTTCTAAGGGTGATCAAGAATCACCCAAGAATAACTCTGGCCACTGAGCACATACATTAGCCTCCCACTCCCAAGTCTCTTCTTGTACATGTATGTGCTTCCATATCACTCATAATAGAGGAACTAATCGACCTCAAAGAGCCTTAATGCTTTTTTAATGATACAAATATGATGATCCCTTGAGGATGAATCTATCTTTAGATCAACCTCGTCTGGTTAAAGATTATGAGAGAGGTTTGAGTGATAATGGTGTAGCTGGGATACCTGGAAAATGTTATGAATGGATCAACACCATGAAAGTAACTACAACCTATAGGAAATTGGTCCAACCCTCTACATAATATCAAATGGATCAATATATCATTGTGAAAGATTACATTGTTTCATAATCTGTCTATTCCACATCCTTGGAGAGACACATGAAAAGGCATTATCCTTGACCTCGAACTGTAGAGGACATCAATAATGATCACCTTAAGATTTCTATCTAGACTATGCAGTATCCATATTCTTCCTAATCTACTAAACCTGCTATGAATTATCTTGTGTGAGACACAGTCTGAGCAGCACTACCTCTCTTGCCTCTAACCAGCATAGGGGTGAAAAAATGGCCTACCATACAAACCCTCATAAGGTCCCATCAGTATAATCACTTGATATCTATTTTCGTTAGATAATACAACAAGGGGTATATTAACCTTTGAAGAACCCAAAAAACAAAGTATACATGCTCTAAGCATGTCATCTAGAACCATTATCGTGTGCTCTGACTAAACAGTAGTCTGAGGGTGGTATTTTGTGCTCAAAATCACCTATGTACCTAACTCTCTATACAAACTCTACCAAAATGAATATGTAAACTGGGAATACCTTTCTAATTCAATGTCACGAGGAACCCTATGAAGGCGTACAATATCACATATATAAAGACCCCCAAGGTCATCTACTAAGATGGTATCCTTGATTAACATGAAGGGGTGAACTTCGTGAGCTGGCCCATAACAACTCATATATCATCACTAACTTGAGGTGAACTTATTAATCTAATCACAAAATCCATCACAACATCATACAATTTCCACTTCGGAATGAATAACTACGGAAAATCCCACCTGGTCACTTGGGTTATACTTTATCCTGCTAATAGGTGGAACACCTCATGAAAAAATCAGCTACCTATCACTTCATCCTTGACCAACAATATTAGTAGAGCAAGTCATGATACATCTTGCTAACACTGGGATTCAATTCCCAAGACGAGGTATGAAAACCCCACATCATCTCCTCATGTATATCTGCTGGAACCCAATTGTGACCTTGTATATGAATAATTTCATCTTTTCTAACTGTCCAACTAGAAGGTGGTTCCTCACTTTCCACCCTCTTTTATAGGACTAGGCCCTCCAAATATGATAAATTACTCATCCTCACCCAATCTAAATGAGTGGAAGTCACTTCCAAGGATGAGAGAGAAGTCATCCCATGACTATCCTACACATCCAAGTTCAAACCAAAAAACAAATCTATAGTACTCCACAAACTTTTAGCCTCTTAAACTACCTATATCTGAGTCCTCCTTCTCAGTGCATTAGTAAATGCATATATTTTTTTAGACATATAGGAAATATTGAAGTCAAAATATTATTGGTATTCAACCCACCTTTGTTTCCCAATATTCAAGTCATGATGTGTAAAAATATATACTAGGGGATTGTTTGGTACGTGTACACCAAAAAATGATCTCCTAGGAAATAATAACTTTAATAGCACAAGTCACAAAAAACAATCGATAACTCAAGATCGTATATTGGGTAGTTCCTCCCATGTCGCCTCAACTAATGAGATATATTTTCCACAACCCGCCTCTCCTATATCATAACTTCTCCTAGAATGATACTTTATGCATTGTGATAAATAGTATAGTTTCTTCCTGTCTATGGAAGAATTAGGACCATTACTAAAGTTAGCCTCCCTTTCAACACCTAAAAGGTTGTCTCATATGTTTTTGACCAAAAAACATTACAATATCCTTTTTCAATTTAGTAAGAGTAATTTTTAAGTGTGATAATTCCTATATGAAATGCCTAAAATATCCAGTTATCCCTAAGCAACTTTTTAGGTCAAATATGTTCTTAGGATTATCATAGGAGACTACAAACCTCACCTTCTCTAGATCTAATGTTGATCTTGTCTCTAAGATAATATGACCATGAAATTGAAAATTATTTATCCAAAATTGTCACTCAATGAGATGAGAATATAACTAATTAATTATCAATTTATCTAATATGACATCAATATGCTTTTCATAGTCATAATGATTGTGATAATAAACCAAGAAATCATCCATGAATACCAGCACAAAGGAGTCAAGATATGGATGAAAAAAATTAGTTCATCAGGGTCACGAAAACCATTGGCACGTTCGTGATACCAAACGACATGACCAAAGAATAATATAGACAATACCCTCTATGAAAATCTATATGAGGTATGTCTAGAGGTCTAACATGCACCAGATGATAACTCGATATAAGATCAATATTTGAGAAAATGAAAGATCCTTGGAGCTAGATGAAGAGATCTTCTATCAAAGTTAAGGGATATCGTTTCTTAATCATCTTATGGTTAAAATTTTGGTAATATATACATAAACATATGTTTTTATCCACATTTTTCTTGAAAACTACTAGTGAACCCCATATAGAAGTAATGGGTCATAAAAACCACTTTCAATCCAATTCCTCTAGATTCCCCTTGACTTCTTGAAACTCAGTATTATCCAAATTATAAGGATGAATGGATACTGGTGCATCTCCTAGCACTAGTTTTATGGAAAACTACAAAACATTCTTGGTAGGTATTCAGGAAAAGTTGTTTTAGAAAATTTCCCTAAAACAATCAACTATTGGAGGGAAATATACCTAATACAATCTCAAATAATCTAGATATAAACTAGAAATATGGTTTTTCATCCCACACATCCCACAATACTCTAGTCTCGCTTCACTCTCCTGGACATCCCATTCACTCTTGTGAATAAAAACCACACCCTATGATGATATCAAGGTCACCCTCCAGATATAGAAATCAATGAACTTATAAAATGGAACCAACTAGTCCATATCAAGAATAATGTCAAACCTTATCATCTCAAGGAAAAATTGGTCCCATATAAAGTGACATCCATCGATCTCAAGGGGGAACTCCCTAAATTGGTGTACACCATTTGTTCTGATCCCCAATAGATTTTAAAAATTCATAATTCCATCAAAAAAATGAACATCAATACCAAGGATCTCAACAATAGACATAGATATGGAAGAATAAGATGCACATGTATCAAAAATAGAATACACTGGAGTAATGATACTAAGATCATATATCTTTTTGTAGATGGATTGACACTTTTCTCCTAAGGTGTAGGCTATACATAATATATCTAGACAAAACCATGACCTTATAAAACTACATCAAAACCTAGAGTGGGACCACATTATTTTCATAATAAAACTAGTACCTAGATACCTCATCAATGAACACTACCTCATCCTAAACAAATGATAATACTCAATCTCCCATCCTAACATGGAGTTGTTAATCCTAGTCTTAAACTAGTATTTAGAGTCAATACCTTTCCAATAACAACTAGAGGGAAGGTCTTGTAGAATCACTATACGCGGCCCATCATGTTGCATGATCAAAAATCAAATAGGTCTCTATCAAATTGAATCCTCATATTTCCTCATCTACCATACTGATTAAAGAAGATATAACTACCATAACTCACACTCTAGCTAGTATTCCCCTCACCTGAATCTAAAAAAAACAATTTTTACCACCTAATACTGAACCCTTTAGTTGAGAGGTTAAACTAACCCTATCTACACCCCCTTCTTCCCTTATTTTCCGTTCAGTAATAAGCACCTAACTCACTAGATCTATTATAGTAGTCCACTAAAACATGTTTACCTACGATGGAATGATACAATTGGTACCTTCCTCCAAGTGTCTCTTCATCGATGGATCATCTATAAGAAAAATCTGTGAAAAATGTCAAAGCTCTATAAAGCATGTTTAATAATCTATAATGATCATCATAGCATGCTTCAGATGTATAAAATCCCTTGACCACTCCTCCATCAAGGTCTCTAGAAATAAGTAGTCATAAACGTTGCATTGGAAGTCCCTCCAAACCATATCTCAAAGCCAATTTCCTAGTTTAGAACATTCCACTAGTTATTATCTACTCCCCCAAGAATATATGTCATGAGGTACACTATTATATTTGGAGGTGTCTCGAGACACTTGAAAATTTAAAAATGAGTCGCAAGCCATAACTCAATAGCCTTTGGACTTCCATCCCCTAAAAATGTAGGATTTTTCTACTACTATAACACATGCATGAGCTATAACATAGATGAGTTAGGTTGTGGGGCTCCATGAAAGGTCTGTATAAATATCATGAAACTATCCCAAAACTATGAATCATCAACCATATCAGTAAAAATAGGTGGTGGCACAAGTGGAACTACTGGAGGTTCCACTTATGGCTCACATCCCACCACCTCCGTAACATGGTCATCGACACCTTCCTTACATACGATCAAAGGATTTCACAGTATATCTAAAAATTCCATGTGCAAACCTTAGTCAAGATTTGGTAACAGAAAAATCATAGAAATAAACATAGAATAGGTACAAGCCTTACTATAAACAGTCCACATTCCTTTGAATTCTCCTCAATCTAGGACTAGGTAAAATGAATGATCGTAAAGAACAATAGAGTCATTTCCTACTTCCCACTCCTAAATTTAGTTATAGGACAAATCTCTATTTTAAAGCACATGTCTTGGTATATGGAATGTCGATAGAAATTTAAAGGCCCATTTAACAGATATATTTCTATTTTTTAATTTCCAATTCATTTAAATACATATTTTTTTGTAATTATATTTGAATGGATGAACCAAATGGATCACTGCATCCAACTTATAAGGGCCCATACACCTTATAAACTAACTTTTCACATCCATTTAATTCCATCAATAACACATTCAATCCCATGAAACTAATGGTCTATGAATCAATGCACCATAATTTACTACTTAGGGACTCTATTGTAGCCAATTCAAGAAAACACTATTTAGGTTACAAAAGGCACTCTAAGTAACACTTATGATTCTCAATCTTCTACAATATACGTTAGTTTAATAAAAATTATATCACACAAGTAATACATAATAGATGTCAAGAAGTGAAGAAATGCATCCTATATGGAATGGAATTTTCATGGAATATAAATCATGTAAGGTGACAAAAATGGGGCACAATAAATGATTACTTTCCATATTGAACCAAGGATAAAATGAACATCCCCAATAATAACAATAATAACATCACATATCATGTTCATCACCCAGTAGTGGAATTAAATCAACTATAATAAGAAAAAACCAAAACATCATATTCAATCCTGGGAAAATTGGATTTTTCTTATTTTTGGGTTAGCTACACCTAGGCACAAAACATTAACAAATTCCAAAAAAAATCATAATTCTCCTTTCTACCACCCCAAACATTATGTAAGAATAATGGAATAAATTAAAAATATCTCACACGACTTTATAACATCCCAATTATGGATCCACAAAATGTGACCTGATCTGGTAGGTCAGATGGCCTTAAGCGTGCCTACCTGTATGCTAGAGGTTACCAAATAATAGTGAGGGTCTGGGATGGTATGGTGGGAAGACTATACCCTCATGATCAAAGTAACACAGTGGTATCACAGATGAATTAATAAGTGGAATCATAATATAAATCGGGGATAGAAGATAAATATCTAGATGAAAGTATTAAAATTAAATGAATCCAAAGGAAATATCATCTACATGATGAGTTTTTCATTTCTCTATACAAAAAGGAAAGTAGTTCTTGGAAATAGATATCCATCATAACAAATTTATGAAAAATATAAAATACCAAAAATAATTGTCTTCATATAGCATCACGAGAATAGATCAGTCATGTGATCCCCTTCTCCTATGCATAATCAATCAGGAATCATAAATTGAGCTCTTTCCCTGATCGCTACCTATATCCACGACTTCTGTCTAGCTACCCATTGGTAGCCCAAATAGTTTGTGAGATAACACTTATCATGCCACCTTCAGTGGTGTCTGTAACATGTCTACTGAGTGTATAAATAGTGAAGTAGTGTGTAGTATATCACATGTATGACAGTAATAAATGTAAAGTGCCAAATGCATATGTGATCTTCTACCGCCTACCATGGATCCCAATAAACAATAATAAAGAACCCATAAATAAGGTTAAATTGAAAGAAAGTAACTTTAAATCATTTTAAAGAATTCACAATAGCTTATTCCATGTAATCAAGTGTTAGGCCTAAAAAGGATGGATCAAGGGTATAAATGACCATGGAATCCTCATTGAGTCCATGGAGTGTCTCGATGAAAACACAGTAAATAAATGGGTGGATCCAAAGGATCATGTAAATAGAGAATATCCAAGGCGATTCTAAGAAATATGGATCCAAGTAGTAGCAACTTTCTTTGCATCCAAATTAAACTGTATCTGTGGTGTTGAAATGTTCATGCCATCCTATGAAATTAGGATCCGAGGGGTAGAAATTTCAAATGCATCCACTACCATATTCAGGATATAAATAGTATAAATTTCATATAACCTAATTGAATCAGGATCTAAGGATTAATAATGTACAAGGAATACACCACCATTATCAATTTTTCATCTCAATTCATAAACCGTTTCATTATTAATCTCATAACAAGAGTACATCCAACCAATTACAGTTTTCCCATTTAACAATTTAACCATGTAGTTATATGTATTCACATGAATAGGCAGCATAAAACTTCTCTATAACTCATTTATTTCTCATAAATATATGTCCATGATTAGAATAAACCATAGGTGGCCTAATCACCTAAAAAGGTAAGAACACTCTATGAGGGTGGCTCTGGCTAAGGTGAGTGACCACCAACCATTTAATGGTGCTATGTACGCAACCTAAATAGGTTACCATCAATTTAATCAAGATATTAAATTAATTTTAGGGGAAACACTGGATGTTATGGAAAATATCACAATGAAAACAAGTTATATAAAACACCAAACTTTAAGGGAAGGGTATATACCATCAACCATATACCCATGGTAGAACACTCATCTAGAATCAAATTCTGATTTGGTATATAATAGGATAAAAAGGAAGAATAAATGAAATCCATTGAAACATAAAATATTATCCTTCACTAAAATAGCATAGTATATATCATGTAAAATAGTTAAAGGAGCAATAGGAATGAATAAATATCTAGCCTATATCTAATGAGATTGACGACTCCTGAATCGATGTTCAGATAAAAAAGTTACACCCCAACCCAGCTTTAGGCTTACATAGAACTCAAAAAAGGAGAAGATATGGTCATGAATGAATAATATAATAAATAGGAGAGTACAGTTAATTTTTTAATTCGTTAATAGAAAATTGTTTTTCTTCATCAAAACTTTATGTCGTATGATTTTTCTACATGGTTTTTCTTTACGGTTGGTCAATCCTTACATCAACTATGTGCACCTCTTTGTCTAAAAATCCCTCTTGAATGGTCAAGGATTAAAATTAGAAAAACTATATAGTGACTATGCATTTGGAATATACTAACTAATTCAGGTTCTCAAGAATGAGTATGTATACCTGGGTGCACAGTTAGGGCGACTCGTGTTCCCTCTACTATCTTCTAAATAAACTTGCACAGTTTTTAATAATCATGCGGTCTGGGATATAAAACTTTTACCAACTATGAGGCCTGACTTATTTTTTCAAAAACCAGGTCTTTATACTTTAAAAAATCCCTTTACACCCCCCAAAACTCTCATAAACTCATTAGGAATCCACATGAGGCTATAACTATGCAACTGAAATTGAAATCAATAGATCTGTACCTCAAGAAAAACACATTATATTACTACACTTAACATGATGATAGGTAATTATAAGGAATCAAAATTAAGTAAATATAAAGGGATTTATGAGGAAGAGTGTATACATATTCCATAAGTAAATATTTTCAATTATAAAGAGATATTAGTGGTGAATCATGATTGAGAGAAGAATAATGTAGTGGTACTTTCCAAATCACAAGCATCGACTCCCCATAAGATGATTGATATTCATAAAAATGGAAAGGCAATGAGTCTTGAAAAAAATAAAAATACAAGTAAACCAGGAGTTATATGTTTTTACAATTTAAATTTAGGAAACACTTATTATGTGTCTTGTATATATAAAATAATTTTTAGGGAGAAACACCAATCCAAATAGGAATGAATAGTTTGTAATCATTATTTTTCTTTTAATGGGTATTTCTCGTGTTGAAAAAAATTTAATCATAAATAAATCAATTGTGTATCAACTAGGAAGCAATGTAAACTAAAAGTGTCTAAAAATATAAGAAAGAAAAATCTAGAATCAATATCCAAATAAAACAAAACTCAAATTATATTTTCAATATTTCCATAATAATAAGAGTTCATAGAGCCATATATTAGAGATAGACACTCATCATCAACATGAATAAATAAATAATGTTTTGACAAATAAAATGTTTCTTAAATTTCCTTGAGGTAAATATACCACTCAATTTCATGGATCTTGGAAAGTATTTGTACATCATACATGACTAAAAATGAATACCTCATTGTGAATATAAACCACAACATATATGGTTTCATTTTTCAAGAATAATGAGGGCCTTAAAATTTTCAGTTTTAAAAAATATAAATTTGGAGACAAATATCTCATTCTAGCTGATGTTATCTTAGTTGAAGGGATAATTAATAATTTGATTCTAATTTTATAACTATGTGACACTGGGAATTTAGAGGATTTCAATAAAAAGGTATGTGTTGTTAAAGCTAAATATATTTCACTTCTTCTATATATAAGAAACACCAAGGGAAATCTATAACTTGTTGGAGAGGAAAATTTGTGCATTATTTCCAAATAAGAAGACAACCTTTGGAAACAATGACTAGTCCATTAGAGCTAAACATATTTGGTAATTTAAGAAAAGTGTTGTGGGTAGCATGATATTCCCCATCACATATTACAAAACACATATGTTTGATTTATGTCAAAAAGGAAATATCATTGTAAAGACGCACATGCCAAAGAAGGACAATACATTATTTTTTTGAGCTCATTCATGTGGATGTATGTGTGAAAATATCATCAAAATCTATAGATGAAAAAAATTGTTATAAATTATTTTTTAATGATTTCATCATGATTATATGGATTCAACCTAACACACACAATACCTAGGTATATAGATGTATCACTCATTATTGGAGAGGAGATGAAAATATTATTGGTGTGAAGATTTAGAAGGTCTGAACTGAAAATGGAGAAAAATTTACTAATCATCAAGATGATGAATATTTGGAGATACATAGAATTCTCTGTTTGGTTTTAGAAATTATAAATCCCCGAAAAAATAGAGAAGTGGAATGAAGAAATAATATAATCGACAACATGGTCCAGACAATGCTTATAGAGAAGTATCTACTAGAAAGATATTAGAAAGAAGTTGTTATTATAGCCATCTACATATATAATAGATATGTTTTATGTCTAAATGAATGGATAAGACCATATGAAATATATTATGAAGGTATCCTTTATGCAAATACATTTAAAAGTTTTGAAGTAAATGTCTCATCTTAAAAAATGAGAAGAGTAGAAATTTTGAATATTATGGTGATAAAGTCCTATTTTTTGGGTATTATTAAAATTGAAATGCCAGTAAATTTTATAACATGAAACATGAAAAAATTATTCAGAGAAATTATTTTGTAGTGGTTGAAAGTTCAAAAATTATAGTCACAGATGATCATATTTTCCACATCAACCAACAAGTTATTGAATCAGAAAGTGATGAATAAAGACATGTATCTGGGGGAGTTTCAAGGCCTAAATAAAATATTGATAAAAACAATGATAGTCAATAAGATACATCAATTATATTAGTTTTAATAAGATGAATTAATAAGGATAAAATCATTGAAGGTAGAATTGTTGGAGATCATACAACCTGGTTCAAAAAAAATATTGAAGGCTCAATAGTATGTATCTTTATTATCATTGGTGGAATCAAAATATTTTAAAGAGTTTTCAGGTGATTAAAGTTGGTTCAATGATATCAATTAAGAACATAATGAAATAGAGAAGAATGAAATTTTTGAATTTGTTCCAAGTATAAGTGATAAGAATACTATCAGAACCAAGTGGGTGTTACAAAATAAACATAACGAATATGGAAAGGTTATTTAAAACAATTAATGAATTGTGTGCATGGATTATTCCCAAATTTATGGAATTGATGTTGATGAAATATTTTCACTAATTAAATGACTTGAAAAACAATATTATTCACGGATATGGTAGTGAAAAGGGGATTCAACATATACCAAATGAAAATTGAATCAATGTTTATTAATGAGATACATGAAGAAGAAGTATATATCGAGAAAATTGATGGATTTATCATTGATAAAAGTGAAGGTAATGTATGATGGTTTAAAAAGGCCTTATATGGTCAAATGAAAGCACTGTGATAGTGGTACTCATGATTGTACTTATATCTAAACAAGATTATATTTCAAGGTGAGGGAAAAATCACAACCTCTATATCATGAAAGAAAATGAAAAACAAATAATGGTTCCTGTATATGTTGATGATATTCTCTTTGGTGGCTCAGATTAAATCCAATGTAAGAAATTTTTAGATCTTATAATTTGAGAATTTGATATTTCACTTATTGGTGAATGGTATTTTTTCCTAGGCTTACAGACGATTCAATGAAAGGATTGGATCATTACATTTCAAACGAAATAATCCAAGGTGGTGATGAATAAATTTCATAATTATGGTTTGAGACTAATGATAACTTCATCCAATACCTAGATAGAATTATTCTAAGATGAAGAAGGAAAATAGGATCACTTCACACTTTATTGATAAATGAATAGTGGTACACTATACTTGAATGACATCCAATTAGGCATTATGATTTCCATATATCAACATACATGATATAAAAGCTTCCCAAACAAATTCTGACATATATGAAATTGATACTTCATTATGTAAATCATATGGTGTAATATGGTCTATTTTACAACATAGACTCATTTCAATAAGTGTTAGGATATTTTCCTGCAGATTGGGATGGTTTCCTCGATGAATGAAAATATACTTCAATTGTTTAATTATATCATGGGAGATTAGCTATATCATAGTAAAGTAAAATAATTAATATTTCATGTCATTCGGAACTACAAAGAATGAAAATATTACTACCACTAAAGCATACACTCAGTTTTTATCGATTAAGAAAAAACTAAATGATATGTTTGTAGATGTGATTTATCCTATTCCAATCATGTGTGACAACTAAATTAAGATCAATCATAGAAAAAATACGATACAAAAATCATGAAATAATCACATTTTGATTAAATATCATTTTGTAAATGAGAAGGTGAAGAATTTTGTTTTATATTAGAGTATGTTCCGACATAATATCTAGTATGAAAAATTTTATAAAGGCACTACCCAAAGTGTTGTATGAGAATAATAAATTGGTTCTTGGAGTCTAACTACATCCATACACTTCATTATCTCGAGGATATAACCCAAAATCTCCATGGTTTCTCTGATATGAAAACTGTAATTCCTAAACTCTAATTTTTATATTTCTAATCTGCTCTAGCTAAATTTTGATACAGGTGATCTCTTTGTGTTTATTTGTAATGGGGGAGAAATTACTATGTTTTTCTGAATGGGGGAATATTATGGGAAAAGTGATAAGGGGGAGAGCATTTCAATGAAAAACTAGGGGAGATGTATTATTGTTTAAAGAATTAAAGGTATGTTTTCATAACAAACTTTTCATTCAATTATGTTTTTTCACCCTAATAATAGATCACTTGATCATAGAATCGGTAATTGGTTTATCATTTATACACATCATGAAAGTGGGGGTGTTTTGAGTATTTTTTACAACACCAATGGGGGAAATTATTTAAAAAAATACTCTACATGGCCTTTTGGGTTATGTTTGTTGCAAATATTGAAGAATGATGCTTCATGAGAAGGTGAAGGAAGCAATTTCCAATGATTAGTGAAGCGGGACTTCTATATGGCTTGGACCACACCTTGGAGGTCCCCGTGTTGGCATGATGGTGTCCCTTTATCAAACAGGAATTCCCAAAATGGGTGAGGTGGTGTCAATTTTCTTAGGGTTAACAGGAGAAGTGGGAATCCAAAATGGATAGATGCAAGTGACCACACACATAGTGCCCAATGTTTTGAGGAAAAAATGGCCAATATGTTTCTTCCTGATCATGGAGAGGAATTTACTTTCAAGTGTAGGTGTTGAAGGATATTAACACAGAAGATACCACATTTTTTCACATGTTGTGGAGTTGTGGGAATTCACTAGTGATACATGAGATATCCCCTATGAGGATAAAGCTAGGAGTGGTGATCTGGGAATCCACCTCCAAGACATAGGGAGTCTCCCTACAACCTCTTCATAGGTCATAGTTCAATGGATGTGTGCCTATGTAAAGTATTCTCTAGTAGGAGTCCATTAAATAGAGATCAACGTGATAACAATAAAACAACTAATGGTTTCACACCATGCCATGGTGCATTTCTTTGATGATCGGGATAGTGCATATAAAAAATACATTGTGTTAAAAACATGGACTCAATAGAATTTGTAACCTATACTTAATTAGTGGGTTCAAGTTTATTTTTCAACTCCATTAATTAATAATTCATTAAAATAGTGAAATTTAAATGAAGAAGTTATTTAAGAAGAGGAATCCTACAATGTAAAAGAAATAGGTAAAATAGATATATCTGTATTAAATATATAAATATTCAGAAGGGAAGAAGTAAAAAAGTTCTTTTTTGATATAATATAGATATTTTAAAGTCAAATTATGTGTTTTTATATGATATCCATTCTTTATTTTTAATTTAAAAAATTCATGTGGAGAAAACTAACATCATTGTTGGTGAATATTTCCAATTTATTTGGGTCAAGAAAAGATTCATCACTAAGTAGAGTAATGATTTTCCTGGTGAAGGAGAGTGGGGATTTCTCTATCTATTTGAAGTAGTGAACTATTAGGGTCATTAAGAACACTCTAAATTTATACTTATAAAAATATTTCAAATTTTATTTATTTTAGTACATGTGAACATTTTAAGACATATTCTTAGGATCTAGCCTAGTGTAGGTGAAACAAGTAAAATATCTCATGCCATTTACTACTTCCATATCACAGTTAGAGGAAAGAGGGTATTCAAGGTGATAAAACAAAATTCATAATCAAGGAAGAAGCATTTTAAACTTCTATACCTCGAATCAACCCCCCCCCCCCCCCCAGGGTGGAATCCTTGAAAAGTTTTTAATAGTATTTTTTATTTTACTAAAGACTTCACATTTATTTTGTGAATTATTTTTGAAAAAAAAAATAAATTTATAAAATATAAGATTTGAAAAAAAATCAAATAAGTGAAAAAAGGAATGTGGTTTCTCCTTGATGAATCTGAGGATAAAAAATATTGAATTTACATATGTGAAATTATATGAATATATTGGAATGTATGCAAGTCATTATGAATTTATTACAACATATAACCCATTATATAATGTCCCTTATAGAAGGAATAAAAAGAGATTAGTATAAATGAATCACACCACATTGGCAGAGCATGATACATCTATATTTTTTCAAGAGGCTAGCAATTTGTAAAATTGTTGAAATTCCAAACTATTTTTTATGCCAACCCAACTCAGATATGAAACAATATTTTATGATGATAAAAAAACACAATCTTGAAATAATTTATGGTATTTATAATCCCTTATATTATCAAGGATAAATGTGAAAATTTATTAAAATTTGATCAAAGAGGAGTTCAAGGTATATTCTTTAGTTGTACCACAAATAATAGTAGATATTTTTTCTACAACAACGAACTAAGGAATATTGTGGATAATTATTATTTAAATTTATTATAACACTTAAATAATATGGTTTCACAATTTGAATAAATTGTTTACAAGTGAAGATGATATGGGGTAATTTTTTTGAGAAGAAGTATAGGGTTTCTAAAAATAAATATAATTCTTAAGAAGTAAAAGTTTAAGATGATTTAAAAAATCATGATTAAACAATTTTAAGTAGTGAATAACAGAATTATTTATCTCATCTAATTCTATAAATCATGTTGAGGTCTGGAATATTATTTTAGATAATGTATAGTTGATTTAAATTAAGATAACTTTGAGAATAGCTATACATTTCACATTTTTTTCTCGGGTTGATCCAAAAGATTTAAAATAGTCTTTATAGCATCAAAAAACCCATTTATGATTGATGTTGATTATGGGAGTTCAACCTCAAATCTCTAAAAGATATGGTAAGGTGAAATCATTTTCTCTCTAATATGTTCTTTAGTTATTTTTTCTCATAGTTAGAGTAAGAAAAAAACCATTTATAAGTTTTCAATAATTTTATTTCCAATGTTTTCCTAAGGAATAGTGTTGCTATTATTGAGAAAAAATATATAGGGGGAGAATCCAAAGGTATATGTTAAACATAGTGGGTGAAAGATTTATTATTTAAGAGTGGAATATATTTATGGGTATTTTTAAAAGGAGAATGTTTTTAATTTAGCACGTTCATTGATGAATTGTTTGAATAGTTCTAACATGTTTATTGAGTATGTATGAAGGAAATTTGTATATATAGGTTTAAAAATTATTGAAAAGTGGATGAAAACTACTTTATAAAGTAGATCTCAGTTGGTATTGAGATCTATGAGGAATTGGATATAAATAAATGGAAAACATAACTTTATTTTTTAATATCATGTTTCATATATTATGTTCACATACATAGTCATAAAATTATTTGATGGTGATCAATTTATATGTGTGTTGAGTCTAAAAATTTACTAATGTTAAATGGTTGACAATAAAATCTAATAGGGGTATTATTGTAACCAATAGTGTATATTTTTTTGTTGGATATTATTTTCAGTAAAAAATTCATACTCAATATCATATAAAATCAATTTTATCTTATAAAATGATAGATTTTAAAAGTCGAAATGTGTTTAGAAAAATATTTGAATTATTTTGATGAAGTCCTGAGGTGTTTGATCCTAAACATAACGTGTTTGAATAATGGTAAAAAAATTATACTTAAGACTAATTTTTTCAATACGTAAAATAATGACCCTATTTTTTCATGTAAGACTTTTTAATATTTTATGGAATATTTTTAGAGTTATAAATATAGATGGAATAAAATTATAATGTGGGGAGATCCTTACCGTGGTGATATTAGAAATATTCTATATATTTTATCACATGCATGCAATTTTTTTGAAACAATGAATTTATCCCAAATGGAGGCATGGATCAGAAATATGATACCTCCATTAAATTTGTAATGTGTGTTTTACTATATGTGTGACTAAACATTGGTTCATGACAGGCTTTTAGTGGGAGGTGACCATTGGTGGAAACCATAAACAACAATAGTTTATATAATTAATTAAATATACCTTTACCCTTGTGTTTGTATTCCCACATATAGATGAATGTGAGAAGAATTATCCCTTGTGTGAAAAATGAACTGTAGAGAGGAGGTGTCACTAGAATTCATCCTCGAAGACAATCGAGATTGTATCATAGTACAACAACTCAAGGTGTTGCTTTGGACACAAACATATGGCTTTTTTCCTTGAGGTATCTAGTTTTCTGAGATTTTTGTATTAAATCGCATATATGTATTTTTCAGGAACTTTAAATCCCTTTCCTAGAAACTTAAAATCCCATGGGATTAAATTTGTGATTAATTGGGAAAAAATAAAGGTTTTAGGAGGATGGTAAGAATTTTACATTCCAAAATCATGATCAAAAGGCATGTATTGTAGGGAACACAACATGTGTTATTCCTACTTGGGTAAGAATGAGTTTTTGGAACTAAACAACATGTACTGAGAATACAAGTTGTGTATTTGGACTTGACCATGTGGATAATAACATGGTAATACATGCCATGTAAGGGGACATGGTCATGTGGCATTACATGACCACACCCTGGGTTCACACAAGGTGAATGACACTGCCAAGTGAAGGGAAATTGGCAATGTTACATGGGCATGGGCCGATAGACACAAGATTAGGATGGGGTAAGAAGAACATGTTGTGTAATTCTAGTATAAACTTTCAAGTTTTACATGGTCAGCCAAGTCTTGTGTTGGGGAAGACACACATAGGTGTCCAGGTGAGGTCACACATTGGGCGAACCATAAAAAAACAATGTAATTTTTCTTACATGATGAGTTCTACAAGGGGACATGGCCATGGTTTGGCCTCATGAGAGGTGTCACGTACCCTAGGAGGAAACATTGTGTCAACCACTTAAAGATGTCAACCTCACATTACTATTTGTTGGGACTCGTATTTGGTATTGTGAGTAGACTTTATTAAGTCATTTACTCTATAGAATTTTATGGTGGCATTATTTTTGAAATTGGAGGTATGAAATAAGGTATTACAATAGTGAAACTTCCTTAAGAGACAATTAACCAATTAAAGTGATTAGGTTGAATTAACAGAGAGATATTGAGGTTGATTCACCCCTATTTAACTAGGGTTTATGCCCCCATAGTCTTTAAACTAGTAGATTAAGAACTCCCCCATACTAAAGAGGTTGAGGGTCCTCTACAGACAGAGTGGTACCCACCAATTATAGAGATATGGTAGGGATTGATTCCACTATAGGATTGGGTACTCCCTCAAATGTGGAGCATAATGGTGAGAAGAGGGCCCCTCCACACCATTTCATAGGTGGTTACATGAGATGAAAGGTCTACGGATTACGCTCCCTTGGTTGGGAAATATAGAGTTGAGGAGAAGTCCCTCCACTTTTAATCTTATTTGGTTACATAGATTTATCACTAGAGATAGTACCGCCTCATCTGTTAATAGTAGTGGAAAAGTTTGGGCCTCTCACACATATTCTGGAAAGGTTTCGTCTAGTACGGGTCATTAGACATAGACATTTGGACATATAGTATGACTCATAATTATTAGCAAGCCTATGTATAAGGATATCCCAATTATCTCCCTCTTGGGATTCTGTTGTGCACATCTGGGTCATTATTATGGGTTAGTCTCATATTTTTATTGATAGAACATCGTGGTGTTGGGTTTACCTCTCCCTCTTGATGATTTGTGTTTGGTGATTTCAGGTTTCCTATTTGGTACATATATAGTCACACCTATATGGGATTTTACTGCATGGGTTATGACTTATTCTAATGGAAGGTTGATCATCTGTGATATTGGTGGACCTATTTTTAATGTTATACAATGGTTTTTTGGTGTTGACCTTGTATGGTGGTCAGCTGTGGATATCAGAGCTTGGCTCTATCTCCTGAATTTATCCTATTTGATTTTCCCATTGGGCAGGACCATATTTTTTTTATGCATTTAATTCTCTTTATACCTATTTACCTTGTTTTAGTACTCTGATATTTTTTCTAGAGGTTTCATATGCATATTTTACACTTTATATGTCCATTTTTATCTTTATATCTATACATTTTCATGGTGATGGTGGTGTGTCTGCATTTAGGTATACAAGGAAAATGTCTCCAGTGTGTTTTATATTATTAATTGGGACATTGCACCAACCCCTAGGCTATTGGAGGTGGGATTGGGGTGTCACAGTTAGCTTACTACATGATAGATGGCCCCCGGTGGGTCGGGTCATGATAGATTGGTATTAGAGGAGGGTCTTTCCCTAGGTCCTTATGTGGAGTTTGACATGACATGAGGTTTGGTTATGGATTATATTGTATTGATGTCCAAGTGTAGTGAGTTTGAATTTCAGTCCAAGAAACCAAATATTAGTATGGAAGCTGACATATCCATTCAATAAAACTCTGAATACATTCTTGTCAATATAGAATACTAATTAATTTTATGTAGGGAACTTATGTTATAAGAATAATATTGAATTGGGTATTTTTACTATCCTTCTTGATTAATCTCCCAAAAAAAGATATTGAACACTGAACTTCATGATATCATTTTTGATATCTCTCTATTGATATCCATCTTGGATTTTAGGGTAGATTAATGATGATGAGAAGTTTAGTGATAAGGCCATAGTTCAAGGTTACATTCATGTGGTGTTTGCTTCAGGTAGGAATAGATCAGTGCTACAACCTATTTTGTAGTTCATAGATCTATATCTAATGCTTTTTGTGGTTGTCTGAACACTGGTGTGTTGAGAATCCATACCTCCAATAAGAAAGGGAGATTATGTTTCTAGGTTTAGCACATTACATGATTTAAATCTATATATACCGCTGAGGTTTTATGGAGATATTGATCCTCAAGTGGAAGAGATTTAGTTCGAGGAAATGATTTAGGTTTTCTAGCATTTGGACCGAGACCAACGATATGGTTTCTCTTGTAACCATTCTTCTTCTAGAAGAAATATTTGGTTTTGGTAGTACCAACAGGTATCACATTTCAACCATGTGAAAATTGTGAGTTTCAATGACAGACATCGCTCAAGATCCATGGTTATCCCGACATCAGTTTGTAGTGTTGGAGGAGTGGGTTGAGCCATTGGTGTGATTTTATTTCTTAGTTAGGACCCCTATTGATGATGGTCCTTGCAAGGATATTTTCTATGGGGTGAAATAGGGAATCCATAGAGAACATTTTTATTGATATTTGATGTGATAAGTTGTTAAAGAAATCCTTAGTTTCAAATAATAGTTATAAAGAGAGAAAGACAAATTCAGGGGGTAGGAGCTTATGGCCTGGAGTATTCTGGTGTGTTTCAAGGTATGACTAGTGTCTTCACTACCCCATTTTGTAGTTTTACTACATAGACCAAATACTTGTCCCTAAATTAATCCATTTTATGAGATCTAGTGGCGCCAATAGAGCCTTTTTATCTTAAACCTTTTGTTCGGATGAACCTGTAGAGAGGATCGGTGATCACACACATCTATTGATAGATTGACATGACACATATATGAGATATATCCTCACATGGAATCTTTCCAAATTTTTTTGTGAGGCCCAAAGATATTTTTTCCAATATGGATTAGTTACCTACTATTTATGCCTATATGACTTCCATTTATGATAATCGTAGTGTTTCCATAATGGTATAATGGGGTTTTCCTTCTTGGGTGGGAAGGTATCCCAATACGAATAAGATGTTCTCATGTGTCGGTGAATATATACAGTTTTACCAATTGTAGGGTATAAAACTTTTAGTAGAAGATTTTGTAAGATTTTAGGTTATGTGATGGTGAAGGATCAAAAGGATGTATTCTCTAAGGATGTTCCAAATTTACCTCCCATCTATATTTTTTTCAACTTATAACTACAGCTAGGGAATTCCCCAATTTCTACACTAGAAAATTGAATATCCCCATAAAATCTCAGTGGGATGACAATGTAGTTGAAGGTTTTAAAAGATGATGGGATCTTTCAGACTTGGTGTACTAACATGGGTAGTATAGTGTATTTATCCCTGTCGGTGGATAGATTTTGAGGTTAGGTATAGATTTATTTCACCTAAGCTAAGTGAATTTCATGGATGAGTAACCAACCCTAAGAATCAATGACCTCTTTTTCTGTTGGTAAGGGGAAATGTTATTCTTAGAGTTTATCCTTATGTTAGGTAATCACTAGCTCCAGTTTCTTGAGGGGGTGTATCCAAGGATGATTTATAATGACTATAATTTCTTTGAGTTCATGGAGATTCCTTTTGGGGTGTTGGACACCACAACAATGTTTTTGAGACTTTTAGAATGAATCTTCTAGACCTTCTTAGATCATTTCATGGTAGTCTCCCTTGTTGGAACCCTCATGTACTCGATGTCATTGATGGAGAATGTGATACACCAGGGGATGGTTCTATATATTCGCAAGGAGTATTGGCTTTATTATAGGATCCAATTGAGAAAAATATGGATCCATGAGGTCCACTTCTTGGTTTATGTCTTTTAATGCATGGGATTGACAGTGGACCTAGTTATGGTTGAGGTCGTGCTAGCTTGAGAGGCACCCAGGGGTGTGGCCATGAAATAATATGCTCATAGTGAAGTTTTGGTTCACTACTATTGAGAAAATTAATAGAGTACTTAATATCTCAGCAATTGTTCCTTGAGGTTAAGTATTGTGTCGCATATATCAAGTTGATAGATTTTACCCCTCTACTTCTTTATCATGTTAGGGAGGCAATGCTTTGTCATATTTTTTATGTGGTCTCATGTGAAGAGATATCCACCAGACTAGTTATTATTATACTTTTATATGGCGGGGAGTACATCATCCTTTTATGGAAATACAATGAAACCAGTCACATAGCCAAACGAGGTGTTGAAGAGGATTTCTTTCATTATTAGTACTCCCATGAGATGGGAGGTTGTACTGATATACTTTGGAATTGTGTTTTGTGGCCAAGGATATTGTATCTTATTCTTGAGTTTATCTCTTGATCATTCACCCATTAGTTGGTGGAGACCAAGGTACCTAAATTGTTTGAAAATGGGGTGGTAATTTTTTGTTTTTTATGATGGGGTTTCCACAATTAGTGAGAGGTCACAACATTATCTTAGTGATCATTGACTGACTCTCTATGTTGGAAAACATCCTAACAATTTGAGAGTAGAGATTAAATGATTTTTTTTGGGATGCATGCGCATGTAGAAGATATTTTGGATTTATGTAATTACCATAAAGATAATTTTATCCCAGGACTCTTGATTTATATCACAATTATAGAGTGGATACTGGATTATTTGGGACTCAGTTCTAGTTGAGCACATATTTTTTAACTAGTTTAACTACATGATAATTTTGACCATTTAGGTTCAAGAGAATATGTTTTAGGATTTCATGTTCGTTTTGGTAAATATTTAGGAGGATCTCCTAAAATTAATTGAGATTTTTCATCACAGTAATTAGCACACCACCATTGTATTTTCACTATTTTTGGACAAATATAGGATACTATATAGGTCATCATAATACTAGGCAGATCTAATGGGATTCAATGCTTCTGGTCCTAGAGTTAGTGATAATGATTGTTATAGAGTTCACAATTCATAGAGTGGAATATGAAGACTTCATAAATAAAACATGAGTCCTTTGATTATTGAGGTTGGTGTAATTTGGGTTCGATGAGGAGTCCATGGATCTAAGAGATCTTGCCTCATCAGGGATTACATAGATTTGGATGGAATGACAGTCTATCACTAGGGTTTGGTAAACATATTTCTAGTTAATTTAATGGATAAGTGTGGTGGTTTTAAACTTGACCATGTGACCAAAGTTAGACCATGTTCTTACTGTTTTCTACTTGTCAGAGTTGAGGACCTGATTGCACGAATCGTTACATGATGTCAGCCAGGTTGAGTTAGATGATGAGGGTGGAGATTACTTTTTCGAGGTGTCTGATGTAGTTTGAGATATAATCAATGAATACATTTTTTGGGTAAGTTTTTACCTTGAGTGCATGTTTTTTGATAGCATGATAACCTTCACTAGAGCTTCATGGAGTGGGAAATGTAGTTTAAAGCTAGGTATCCTCTCTTTTAAGTTGGATTTTCTTATTTTCATGATGAAGATCCCAAAGGTGGGGATAGTGTGATGAACCTATTTTTATGTGTATGACTTTGGAATGTTTTAGGAATACTTTTAAAAATGGTTAAGGAAACAGTACTGAATTATCAGTCCTAAAGAGCATAAATATGGTGATATTAAAAAATATTCAATATATTTTATATCATGAATTACACTTTAAAAAATTGAATAACTATTACATGGAGCATTTTATTGGATGTATGAGACCACAATTATATATTTAATGTAGGTTATACACTTGGTGTGACTTAATTTTTTTTGAATCTCAGTGTTTTGTGGAATACGACCATTGGTGAAAGTGATAAATAATAATAGTTTATTTAATTAATTAAATAAACCCGAACACCCACTATCAGAATTCTCATGCATATTTTAAAGTGAGAGGGATTATTCCATGAACAATGAATGTACCTATGGTTATAATAGAGTCCATTGGAATTTTTCGTTGTTGGAAATCGAGTTCAGATCATGGTGTAGTAGCCTCAGGTCATGGCATTGGACTCGAATCATAGATTCATTCAATGAGGTAGGAGTCTTTGTGAGTTTTATTCACTAATCCCCATATATTAATTTTATGGGGTTTAAATACCTTTTATGACTACTTTGGATCCCATGGGTGTCGATCGATGAGTAATTTGAAAAAAAGATGGATTTGGGATGTTCATTGGGATTCCCCGTTCAAGAATATAATTCACACGACATGTAGTGAATGATAACATGTTGTGTGTTTTTTTAATTTGAGGAAGAGTGGTTTTTTAGAACTACGTGTCATGTAGTTGGACTTGTCCATGTCTAAGAGTACAAGGTTAGGTAGGAGGGAATAGTCTCAAGGAAATACGTGGCTAGACCCATGGTTTATACAAACCAAAGGATATGGCTAGGTACAAGGGGTATAGGTCATGGTACACATGCAAGGGTCATGGTACACAGGTGTAGGCCACATTACACATGCATAGTATGATAGAAAAGGTATTGGGATAGACTATGAATAACAGATCATTTTCTACATATACATGCAATGTAGTATTACATAGCTAGTCAAAACGTGTTCTTTCAAGGACATGTACAAGTATCAATGTGAGTTCACACACCATGTTGACCATAAAATGAACCATGTAATTTTATTTTACATGATAAGTACCATGAGGGGACACTGATAGTTTTTTCCCTCCTGAGACTTGCCTTTTAACCAAGGAAGACACATCATGTACTCCCCTCATAGACTTCTAACTCGTTTACCTTCTTCTTCAGAACTCATATTTGGGCATGTGAGTAGCCTATCATAAAAAGTTTTACATGCCGAACGTGATGATGTACATTTTATTTTCATCATATGTGTGAAATAGGGTTTTATGAGTGTGTCATTTCCCTCATCTATTCTTGATAGATAGTAGTGATCGATTTTGATTACAAGAGAGATATCGGGGGGAGGGGGGTACTCTCAGGTTGCACCATCATGAAGGTCCCCCATAGTCATCACACATATAGATTTGGTACTCCCCCATAGTCTTTATGAACACATGATTCATATTCAAAATCTTATGAATTTAGATGTTTCAGATGTGGTGAATGTCATTTGAATGATTTGAAGTTTTTAGAAGAGGTTTGTAGTTAAATTTTTTTGTTTGGAGCTTCTTGGATAGAAGAGAAAAAATATACATCATGGTTTAATAAAAAACATATCATGTTTTCTTTATTTACAATAAAATTAGAAGTTTTGGCATATAAATGAGTGTTTGGGTGGTTTTAGTTCCCAAATTATATTTTTGAAATCCATATTCACTAAGGGAATCCTCACTGCATCATGGTTTGGTAAAATTAGACATTCTATTTTGAAGATAAAGGAAAAATATAGACCCATTACACCAAGGTCATGTGTTGCTAGTTATGGTCTAATAGATGAAATGGATGAGGCATAACTCCATGGTGATGACAAAAGGGGAATAAGGTTATATTTTTTGTCTCAAAAGTAAAATGGAAAACTCAACATGTTGTAGTTTTAGCCATCATAGTTGTGGTTAGACATTTGAGTAGTCCTCATTCATTAAAAAACATAATAATTCTCTCTGAAGCTCTACCTTAAAGATGGAAGAGGGAATATTATTCCATAGTCCATCAAAATTTTACATGTT
The DNA here is from genome assembly GCA_963277665.1 of Viscum album. Classification (NCBI taxonomy): domain Eukaryota; kingdom Viridiplantae; phylum Streptophyta; class Magnoliopsida; order Santalales; family Viscaceae; genus Viscum; species Viscum album. Next base: position 243,269,612 of record OY728129.1, read on the forward strand.
TTAATAATATATTTCAAAATATTTCATTGTAGTTGAGTAAATTAATGTATGGTCCCACCTCACCATGTCATGGTATTTGAGAAAATATAGATTCAAGTGATATTGATAATGTAGCTCTATGGATAACTCATGGGATACTCCAAATAGATTCCATAAGACACTAATTCATATTAATGATGAATAAAGGGGTTAATTTGATCCAATGGATCCTAATGAAGTAGATACAGTTATAAGTTAAAGTTGTCTCTGTGTTTTAAATTTGAAAATTTAAATATAAAAACTGAGGATAAAAGTGTTGTTATTGTACATGTGTGTATTGAAATTAATGGATGAAAGAATAATAGATGAGACAGGGAGATGAGGGACAATCATAAAATAAATATAATAAGTAGAGTTATTTATTATTACAAGTTATTGAATAAGAATCTTATACCATCAATATCAAAGGAATGATTTTGAAAAGACATGCTATAATGGTTTAATAGTGAATTAATGAGTTTTTTATTCTATGTTTGATGATTAAATATTGATTATTTTTTTGATATATCTTACATAAAGAAGGGGAAAATATTTAGTGGTTAACTCAAAGTGTTTGGTTTCTGGAGTTCAGAGTTTATGTGATCCAAGAGAATTAAAACATGTGATAACATATTGACAATGAATGGGATGATTCTTGTTATGGATAGAAGATCCTTGTCATGGTATTGTGGAAAAGGTATATTGTTTGTGTATGGGGGGAAATTTATATATCAAGATACATTTAATCATATATGAGTTTTAAGGAAAATCCCTACTCATTATAACCCATTTAGTGATTCTAATGGATAGTGGGGTAATGGATGACGTCATTCTTTTCCAAGGATGTTTCCAATTTTTTTGAATACTGAACCTATTACATCACTATGTTCCTTTTTGGTTGTGTGGATGTGAATATTAATTCACTAAAATAATATACTAACTTTAATATTGTTTGGTGTTGAAAAATAATGTTGGAAACAACATTCATGTTTAATCTTAATTATGTATAAAGGTTGACTGGTGGAAGAATCATAAATATTTTCCTTCACTAGTCCACCCCACCCCTAAATTGAACACTAATATGGGTCCATACTAAAATTAATCTTAGTTCATTCTATAGGTAAAAATGGGAATTTTACCAAGAAATCAGTCATGGTGTCCAGTTTTTATAGTGAATGAGGTCATCAATGGTATACATACCTAACACTTCTCAGATTTTAGCATAGAACTAGTAGTATGAAAATGATCATACCCTATCAATTTCATGTACATCCTTAGCCCAAGAAACCACCACATACATATCCTCAGTAATTGGTTCATTGGGATTTTAAACCTTAGATATGTGATAGATTAATGAGAGGATAGTATAGGTATTCAGTTCAAACTTAGGGACTTTAAGATAAGTGGATATGATGTAGTAGCCAATTTAAAATAGGAAAAGGTGAATGTGTGGGACATGAACAGGTTCAAGTGATAAATTTTCAAGTACTATAAGGACTTAAAATAATTAAAGGTACCATCTATTTATATTTAATATTAGATATAGTTTAATTGACATGAGATCTTTTCACTTCTTTATTTTAGTAGTATTATTTAAATTATTTGGACTTAATGTGGGTGGAATTTATAGACCCTTGGTATTATATCAAATAGTTAGAGTCTGATATAGTATAGAAAATTTTTTCGAGGTTGTGAATATTTGATGTGGTATTATCGATAAATATTTGAGTTTCTATTGATATAAATACAATAATAAAATAATATCATTGTAATTGATTAGTTTTATTATGTGCAAGATATAATTAAATTATATTAGAGAAATGGGGTGTACTCTTACACGGAGGGAGATCATGTGATGTTTATTAGTGAAATATATTTTTATATGGATTATAAATTTGTAAATTATTATTTCATAGTCTAAAGGATTAATTTTGGGATTAGTATAAAGTTTGGTAGATACTTACTGGGGGATTTCCCTAAAAATGTTATAAAACTAGCCACTCAACGTGAAATTTATTTTTCGATATATTTTTAGCCAAAAATTTCATCTATTTCTATATCCCCTAGTAGGATGAAACTTTAAGATCTATACAAATTATATATCCATATTGATGATATGTGTCATAAGTGTCCATATAAACTAGTGTGTTTCCTTAGGTAGCTTCAATGTTTATTCCAATAAAGTCAAGAAGGTTATTTATTGATTTCCATGGATTTCCATTTGTTGGACCAGGTTAGTGTGAATTACTATTATCCACTCCAAAGAATTTATTACTTTTTTGATCAGTTTATCATAACTACATAGTTCTTAAATATTTATTTTTCGTTGAGGTATTTTCATATGTTAGTGGATAAGGAAGTTGTTCATAAGACTTCTTCAAGATATTACTATAGGAATTTTGAGTTTTTGGTTATTTATACAAACCCAATATTTTCATACATGTATATTTCATATTTTTTTATAAATATTAATTAAATTATGCAAACACATGTCTGGGGACCATAGTAGTTTAGTGAATTTGGAGACTAGGAAAAATGTATTCTAATTTCATGAAATATATTTAATGTGTCCCATTAATATCTTCCCATTAAGTTCTATTTATATACATATTGTACTTATAAACTTTATTTATTATTAGAAGAGGAAACATAAGAAAGGGTGAGATCATCCAGTAATGGTAAATAAGGTAAATTCATAAGCATATCAAGATCATAAGTGTATGAGGATATGATCATAACATTTTAAAACCATAAAATGAAAATAAGAGATCATAATATTTTGTTGTGGAATAGATATTAGCATTTCATGGGACATTAATAATAAGGGAATCAAATAAAACGATCCATGATATCATAAAATTGGCATATGACTTAATTTTTTTCTAACACATATGCATAAAAAATCATTTCCATAGTATTAAAGGATTATTGTTAAGGCTATAATAGTATAAAGGGTTCACTTCCAAAAACATGATATTTGTTAAGGATCACTCTGAGGATTATCATTGTTGACAAAGTCCGTTATTGAATCAGGCTCACCCCATTTTCCAGTACTTCCTATCTCATGAGATATCATTATTTACCCAATGCATTGAAGGGAGATATATGTAACACCCATATAATAATGAAAACCATATTTATTTGTTACAAAAGATCATAAAATATTCATCATATCGCATACCATGAAATAAAATTGGATTCATAAACCTTTAATCATATCATAACCTATTGAAAAACGAAGAGTTTGATAATCATTTCATTATCTCATCAAACACAACCTTTGGAAAAATAAATGGGTTTAATGATAATTTTTTCATGGTATAACCCATTTAAGAGAAACATGTTTCATAAATTATATGGGAATATTGAAATCATATAGTGGTCTAAATAGCCTAAAATATTTTTCATGTTATGCAAGTTAAAAAGAAAATATTCTTTTAACATTTTCAGTAAATGAAAAAAGATAATTTTGTTTCAAAAAGATAGGATTATTATGTTTTAAAACACATTTTAGAAATTCAAAAATCATTAAAACTACCTTTTAAATATAATTTAAGAATATAAAAAAATTGAAAAAGTTTTTAGAAAACATGGAATTAGAATAAAATAGATTTTTGATCGAAGATAAAGATAAAGACAATTATTCATAAAAACTTAATTTGCAACTATTGAGTACATAAAGAGAGGTAAATGAGTAAAAAAAGTATTATCCTTATATAACCATATTAAAATACAATTAAAGAGTTTCATTAGAGTTATATGATATTATTTAAAAATTTGAGACTTAATCATAAAAAATCCCGACAAAACATGAGATAATAATATGAAACTATTTCAACTTTGGTAAAATTTTAAACATAATAACCATGAATTTTTTTATTAAAAATAAGATATTTAAACCCCATAATTTTCACAATAATAATCATAAAATAAATTCGTGGGTATTATATACACCTCATTAATCAAATATGTCATGAATATGGATTGTGTCTCACAGAAATTAAAGGTGAGACAGAAATCCTTTACCGCATTAGTAATATTATTAATCATAAGACCCAATAAATAATAACATCATATGAGTAATTAAATATCATGAAAAATTTAGATTCATTCAATAATATTACAAAGGTGTAGTATATACACCACCCAAAATAAACGATTGGTGAATTTTCATATTTCTCTCGGAAATAAGAGAGAGAATAGAAACTGCATACCTTAAGTCTAAACGTTTTTCATACATAGTAGAACCCACATTATAATAAATAAAATTTTATTATAAATATATTATATGACTATAATTATATATTTTATACTATATATGATTTAATTTTTACCATTTTATTACCCATTTATTAACAATTCCTCATTAAAATCATGTTTTAGGTAATAACTGCTTAGTTTTTCATATATGTTTTTATTTTTTATTTTTTATCATATTGCTTTTATCATGGTTACATAATATCAAAAATAATAATCATGAAATATTTATCATATTTATACCTTAATTATAATTTTAATAATAAAATTATATATGGTTTTGAGAAATTAAGTACGTTACGATCATGGAGATGGTATGTCATACATATGCATGAGTAATGTTTCAAATTTTGAATGATCATTATTGAAAAGTGGTAAGTAGTATTTTTTATTTAAAAAAAGATAAGTATATAAAAAATAAAATATTATTCCTTTAAATTTACTTATACATATCATCCACGTGTTTTTTTGTTGAGAATAGAGAGTAGCATAGCTTCGTGAAGGTGGTATTCCACGCAAACTTGAATGACATTATCTTATATTAGTTAGTGAAAATGTAAGAAATAAATTTATATATTATATATTGGGAATTAAAAATATTAAATTATTATTATAATTATTATATATATATATAGGATATATTCATTAAAATTATCCTCATTAACTCCCACATAAATGTTAGGGGAAAAATCACATCATTTCGCAAGGTGATAGTCTGTCATACACATGAGTGACATTATCGTATCCCCTAAGGAATGTAAATTAAAAAATTTATATTTGATATAATAACTAAATAGGTATAAGTATGTTATAAATATAAAATATATAGTTTATATCTATCTTCATACCCAACTTTAAGATGTGATAATGGAAAAACGAATGACATCGGTCCGTGAGGTGATAGTCCATCGTAAACCAGAAAGATGATTTCATTACCACTTTGATGGAAGTGGGGATAGTTTGTGGTAATTACCATAAAATTAAAAAATATATTTATATGAAATATATTTATCTTATTATATCATTATATTTTAATAATAATTTAATTAGGTTTAGGTGGAATAAAATAAAAACTATTATTTAAAAACATTACCTCTTATTTGGGCAACCTTCTTAGGGGAGCACAAAAAGCCTTCCTAGGTTGAGTTTATAAAAAAACATAAGGATAAAAATATTATAAGATGGAATTTTGGAAGTTTTTTGGGAAGTTTTTTTCCGAATGAAAATGGTTTGATGGTGTTAATATGAGAGTAGAGGGGGTGGCCCTTTATAAGTGAGGTGAGTGGCCCTCTTGTGATGTTTTGAAATGAAAAAGGTGTACCCAAGTTTTTACCATTCCAAAAGAATCCCAAATTAATTATTAAGGATAATTAGAGATAATACGATCGATATATGTATATAAAATATATTTTAGACAAGTTTTTATGTAATTTTAAACATTATATTTTTAGTTTAACCCTTAGTAAAAACATTTTACCTTAAACACGGTAATTAATTTTAAATGTTTTCACTATTCATTTTGGTAAAAGATTAATTTTACCTAGATATAAAAGATAAATTTTTATGATTAAAAATATTTAATCCATATTTTCAAATTCAATTTAGATGAATGTAAATCTTTAATTTAAAATTAATCCTACAGACTGGATGAGAAAGCGGGTTTTCAAAGAGAAAATATCCAAAATGTAACGAAGTTTTTATATCCAAATATGATATAATTTTTTTAAAAATGAAATAAATTGTGTTAATTTATATATAAATGAAATAAAATGAAAACCAATTTAAAATATTATTTTACTTGATAAATAATTTAAACTAAAATAAAGTCTTCAATTAAAATCCAACATTTTTCACAATTCATCAAAAAAGTAATATTTTCAGAAAATTGTAAAAAAACTCACCCCAATATAATTATGACATGGGAATTTAAAAAATGAATTTTATTTTTATAGAAATATTTTTTAATGGTTTCAAAAATTAAATTTAAAACAATGCCCACAAACATGATGAAAAAACAGGTATTCGAGAAGTGTATTTTTCGAGCATAAGATGGTTTTATATGAACAATATGTATAATAATAATAATAATTGTATGAATATGAATCAAGATTTAATTATATATAATCTAGGAATTTAAATTAAAAAATTTCATAGTACATAGTATTTTAATTAATTAAAATGGAAAAACATTATTCACTTTAAAATAGTTTTTAGAAAAAGCTTTTTTTGAGCTGAAAAATTAACTTGTAATGAAATATAATTTAAAGTATTTTAAAAAGTAATTAAGAGGTTTAAATATAACTAAATAATACTTATCTTAATTTAAAACATAATTATGAATTTTAATTGTGTAATTTATTTCAAAATAAATGATAGTTTTACAAAAAATCAGAATTTTTCACTATTCACTGAAAATCCATATTTTCCAAAAGAATCCAAAAAATTTACCATAAGTTAATTTATATACAATTATTTAAAAAATTAATTTTATTTTATCAAATAAATTATATAAAATCACAATTATATTTTTTGATAAAAATGAATATTAATTATTTTTTATGAAAGAATTTTTTTGATGAATATAATTACTTTACTAAAAATCATTGATTATTTACTATGAGATTATAAAATTACATTAAGTAGTATATTTATAAATATATTTCATAATGTTGTTAATACAATTAACACCCTCCTATTTATTGTCATTTTTATAATGGTTATACATAATATAATATGAATTTGTGGTCTACTAAAACTTAATGTCGCTTCTCACAAACATTAATGAAGAAACTCGGTGTTGTGTGTAATGAAATATAATTAAGGAGTTCTATATAACACAAGCTATCTATAATTTTAAATTAATTAGAAATAATATATTTCATTAAATATCAGGATGTTACATTATACCCCCCTTAAGATAAATTTCGACCTTAAAATTCATCTCGGTCATCAATGGTTTAACATTTGAAAAATTATTTAGAAAAACCCACATCATACAAATGAATAAAAAAAATTCCCATTTAAGGGAAATTTGGAAAAATAAAGGGTGCCTAAATTAACTCATAACTAGGTTTCCACATAAGATAACAAAGGCGGGAAACAAGGATTTGGACATTGAAGAAAAGTGTAAATAATTATAGAGAGTAATATGGATCATTTATCACAAAAAACTAGGTGATATAGAGAAGGTTAACAACCAAATATCCATAAACCAATGAGGAAAGAAATATTTTTGTTAATATCATAAAAAATGATGATAATGGGCCCCTTTTTGATTTAAGATCCTTTTTATATGTTTGAAGAATTTTTACGAGAAGATATGCTTGATTTCATTCCATTTCATAAGAAAAATCTCAGCATTTGATTGTGCCTTGATAAATTTACACTTCATCTCTTACTGTAAGATATGTAGGTGAATTTGTTATGCTAGAAGCATGAACTGATCATGAGATCCATGAATAGAATGATAATCCATTTTATGTATCATTAGTTATCATGACAATAAAATGGCCAGCATTGGTTATCTAATATAGAACAATATTAATATGGTGAATTAGTATATTAATCTCTAAAACATTATCCAATTTTCATCTTAAACCATTAAATTATTTGTTAACCGTATAACCCTTTAATAATTCAATGGTTATAAATAATATAACTAAATTTCTTAAAATCAACATAACTTTAATCCCCCATATATCATAAAGTGGATCTGGATTATCACATACCAAACATGTGAATACCTTCATCATATATTCTCTTGAAACATAGTAGTAAAATATATTTCAATAATAACTTATTTAAAAACCGAATGCTTCCTCATTCCTTACATAAAACACATACTATTAGAAAAATTACTTAAATCCAAAATACTATAAACTCTGTAAATGATAAAATAATTCACTGTGTCAAAATATCATTAATCTGTTCCGAGGTAATCAATACTATCTAATTTACTATATCTATATCAATCATCACTTTATCCCAATATCATTATCTCAACATTAGGAACATATTATGGGTTATCATCCCTTAATCATGTGTTTTCCATGAATACCACATTGACATTAAATCACTTTTCTAGGTCATCAGAATCGTTAAACATATTATTTAAAATCATTAATAAAATAATATATATTTCACAGTTCATATAACACATTTATTTAATTACAATAAATAAATACTTCAATCATCTCACTTCCTTCCCAAATCATTAACTGGGATTTATCATCTTATTCTTTATTACTTATATTTTTTTATATTTCATTCATAGTCTCTTCATAATTAATATAAAAACCATTACTCATATTACCTTTTTGATTCTATTCAAGATATTTAACCTTAGAAAATCATTTTTTATAATTCTGAGACTTTCCTCTTTTGAAAAATTCAATAGTCGATGATACCTTTGGGAGACCATTGTTTTCATCCATTGCATTGACTGAAATTTCTAATTATTACTTTGTAACTAATTTCTTTATTCCATTATTTTCCACACTTAAAAAAATATACCCATACCTCTAAGACATTCCCTTGATTTCTTGTTTACACATTCCCAACATATATGGAAACAAATCATTTCTCCCCCATCATTTCCATTACCCACACTCTCAGTGAACTTTATCCATATTTTATTTGGTGAGTTTGAGAGTTTGTTAAGGTGCATATCGTAAAAAATATATCATGATAATGGATTTGGAATAATCATTATATCCTTTACTCTAGTCATCATCCCATTTGACCTCTCATCATAATTTTTTTTATCACATTCAATGTTAACAAGGTTCCTTCTTGTTCCCTCTATTGACTAAAAACAAAAAACATAATGTAAATAACAATTTTCATAGTGGGAAACACATAATCATGAAAAATAACTTATAAGACATCTAAATAATGACACGTTATTATTATATGAAACCTTAGGCGTATAATTGGTTATTCATAGTCACCATCTATTTGAATCCTTCATGATTTTTTGTGAAGAGTTTTTTAATTTCTAAATAATATCCCACGTGAGTGTCAAAGAGGTGTGCTTAATGGTACATTATCAACTATCAGGGTATGACCGAGTCAAAATCAATTCACCCTTTCAAATTTATTACCCATAGTTACTTTTATGATAGATACAGATTAACTTTTAGTATACAAAAAGATAATAAATCACTCAAAAACTACCGGCTCTATAATTTAAAAAAATTCTACGACATTTTCCAAAATATTGACTCATCTGTATAATTATCCTTATAGATTCCCCTTGACCTATCCATATAAATATATCTGGGAATCTCATTAATATTCCCTCATAAAAGTTTAAAAAGGATAACTAAACATTTTATTTAATATAATCTATAGATACCTAGGATTTTTATACATGGATAATACATTTTTATATGAATATTCATTACATTACAAAAACTTATAACTGAGGACTATAATTTTATAGTTTTATTGATGACTAATAACACCATCTTTTTATTCCATGAAACATCTTAAATTTCTCCCATAAATATTTTCCCATTAATTAATCTTGATATACATACCCTAATTATAACTTTTATTCATAACCTATTGAAAGGAAACATAAGAAAGGATGAACTTAGATGTTTAGTAAGTGTAAAAAATGTATATTCATAAGCATAAAAAGTACATAAGGCTATGAGAATATGAGAATAACATTAAAAACAATAACCTTTATATCAAATATCATAATCTTGAGTCATCTAATAAATATTTTAAAATCATAAGACATAATTCATAATAGAATCAAATAAAATGATCCATGAGTGCATAACATTTGTATACGACATAAAATTATGGCCTATATACAAGAAAAGAAAACAATTTACATAGTAGTCAAGGCTCATTTACAAGGTTATCATAGTAGAATGGTTTTACTCCCCAAACTATAATATTAGTCAAAGTTCAATACTAAGACCATCATAGTTGAAATAGATCCTTACTAAACCAAGTTTAATATCTATTCTAACCTTTTTTATCTCATGATATATAAATATTTACCTAATGAATTCGTGGGACATATAGGTCCCACACATATCATAATAAAAACTATATTTATGTATTCCATGAGATAATAAAACATTCATCATACCATAACCTATGAAATGAAATTGGTTTCACATACATTTCATCATATCATAACTTGTGGAAAATATATAGGTTTTATAATATTTTCATCATATCCTCAAGTATAACCCATGGAAAAAAAATGAGTTTCATAATATTTTTTTTCATAGTATAACCTATGGAATATAAACATATTTAATAAACATTTTTTTATATAAACCATTCAGATAAAAAATAATAATGTTATGTTTATTTCATATCCACAATAAATTATAAGTTACATTAAATTATATCATTTTAGATGGAAAATTATTTTAAAAGATAAATTACATGGAATATTTCTGGAGGAAGGAAAATTTTCTTCGAAAATAGATTTTTAAAATATAAAACATTTTAGAAATCATTTTATTTGAAAATAAATAAGAAAAATTATAGAGTAGCTATTAAATATCATTTAAATATTTCTAAAGTAAAATATTCTTTCTCCTTTAAAACCAACTTTTTAAAACATAAATCATTTTCAAAATCCTTTACACATTGAAAATATTTTTTTAAAATAAAAAAAAAATCTTCCCAAAATATTTTGGTAAAAAATTTCATTTAAAATAGCTTTCAAAACATGTAAGATAAGCTTTAAATCAAGTAATGGTCAAAACTTTGTGGAAAAACTATTCATTACATGCAAGTTAAAAAATAATGATTATTTTCAAATTTTCAATAAAAGTCTAATGAGAATTATTTTTGAAAATGAACTGAATGTTCACATTTTAAAATAGATTTAAAAATTAAAACATAGTTAAAATTTTCTTTTAATAATAACATAATAATAGAAAAACATTTTTGAAAAAAAAATACAAAATAAGGTTTTAGAAGAAAATGTATTTCTGATTAAAGAGAGCGATAAAAACAATTCTTCTTAAAAACATAATTTAGAGCTCTTGAGTACATAATGAAAAGAAAATGAGTGAAAAACATGTATTATAATGACATGACCAGATGATAAAAAATATTCATCAATTTCTTAATAGGTATATTATAATATTTCATTGTTTGAGACTTAGTCATAAACAATCTTGATAAACAATGAGATTATAATATATCAGCACTACCACATTGGTAACATTTAAAACATAATACCCATGAAAAAGAGATCAAAAAATAGATATTTAAAACATGTACTTTTTAGGAGAATAATTATAAAATATATTCATGGTCATTATATACACTACATCAATGAAATATGTGGTTAATATGTCTTGTGTCACATAGAAAATAAAGGTGAGATGGAAATCACGTACCAGTTTTAGTAATCTTTTAATTCATAAGCCCCAATAAAGAATAACATAAAATGAAACTTTAAATATAATTAAAATAATAATATTAATGATATATCATATAAATGGGTAATTATATACACTACACAAAAACAAATGAGTTGTGAATTTTCATATGTATTGCAAAAATAAAAGATATATTAGAAATCCCTTTCCTAAAGTAACTACTTCCATCGTAAAAAATTTAAAAACATTTATAATAAATATATTTTATTATGAATATATTATAGAACCCTAATTATATATATCATACCATATATTATTTACTTATGACCATTTATTACCCATTTATTTCCAATTCCCTATTAAAATCGTGTTTTGGGTAATAACCACTTTCTTTTTACTATATGTTTTTATTTGTTATTTTCAGCCATATTACATTGATCATGGTCCATAGTATCTATAATAATTATCAGTAAATAATTATCATATTTATACATCAATTATACTTATAATATAACTCGTGAATATTTTTTTTGATAAATGAAGTATGTTACGATCATGGAGACAACATGTCATATGTTTGAATGACTAACATTTCCATTTTTCAACGATAATTATGAAATAGAATTATGTAATATTTAATTTTAAATAAATATAATAATGTAATAAATAATATATTATTCCTTTAAATATACTTATACATATCTTCCATGTGGTATGGATATGAAAATAGAGAGTAGAATCTCTTCATAAAGGCAGTAGTCCACATGTACATGAATGACGTTATCTTCTATCAATGAGAGAGAAGATATTAAATAAATAATATATTATCATTTAATAATGATAAATATGTCATAAATATCATAATTATTTTATTTATATCACATATAATCATTAAATATATCCTTAATATCTTCCATATAAAGCATTACTGAAAAACAAATGACATCACTTCAAGAAGCGGTAGTCAACCACAAAAAAGAGAACCGTTATTGTATCCCCTAAGGAATGGAATGTAAATAAATGGTATATAAGATATAATGAATAAATAATAAATTTTTTAATATAATTATCATATGTATAATTTATATATATCAAAACACCCAACTGTGAGAGGTTGTAATTAAAAAACAAATGACATCAGCTCGCGAGCCGGTAGTCCACCGTACAAATGTATGAAGATTCAATACCCCATTTGATATAATTGGGGATGGTTTTAGGTAAGTAACTTAACATAACATAATATTAGTATATTTATTAAAATTGGGTTATTATTTTACTTGTTTTAATAATATTTTAAGGATGTGGATAGAGAAATAAAATAAAAACTCTTGTTGAAGAAGGTTGCCTCATCTCCAGGTAACCTCCTTAGGTTTACATAAAAAACCCTGATATTTTGGATTTATGCCCAAAATAAGGATTATAAGATGAGAATAGGGAATTTTGGAATTAATTTGGGCCTTTATTCTTCTAAAAAAGTGTTTTTAGTCTTAATAGAAGAGGATAAGGGTGACCTTTTATAAGTGAGGTGAGTGGCACTCTTGTAATTTTTTAAAATAAAACGTTGTGCACACATTTGTATAATGAAAAATTATCTAAAATGAATTATTATATATCCTTAGACATTATAGGGTTGAAATAGTTAAATAAAACAGATTTTGGATAAGTTTTTATGTCATTTTAGCCCTTATCTTTTTAGTTTAGCCTCGGGTAAAACCATTTTTCCCTTAACCGCAGTAATTAAGTGTTAATGTAATTTTACAATATATAACTATTAATTTTGGTCAAAATTTATTTTGAAAATATTATAAATATAAATTATTATTATTCCAAAAGTTGAATCCAATTTTTTAAATTCAATTCACAGAAATGGAAATATTTAATTTAAAATTAATCCTACAAACACGGTGAAAAAGCATGTTCAGAATTAGAAAATATTCAAAAGTCTATAATGTTTTTATAAAAAATTTCAATAATAAGTTGATTCAAATGACCTAAATTAAATTAATGGACAAATAATTGAACAATTTTTATTTCAAAATAATTTAAAATATACTTTAACTTTACAAATAATTAAAATGAAAAGACAAATTTTAATAAAATCCATTATTTTTCACAATTCCTAAAAAAATAGAATTTTCAAAAAATTATCCAAAATTATCCTTATAATTATTTTAAAATGATGATTTCAAAAAATAATTTTTAATTTTATTTTAAATTGTTAAAAATTAAATTTAAATAAAAACTTAGAGATATGATGAGATAACGTGTTTTCACATAAAAAATATTCAAAATTTTACTATTTTTTTATAAACAATTTAAATATAAAATTGATTGCAATGATATAAAATGAATATATATATATATATAATTTAACTAATTTTTATTTAAAATAAATTTATAATATAATTTAACTTTACAAGTAGTTTAATATAAAAGGCACTATTCAAATATAATCTATTATTTTTCACAATTCATTAAAAATAAAACTTTTCAGAAAATTGTAAAAAAATCACACTAATATATTTTTTATAGTATTATTAAAAAAAATTATTTTATTTTATAAAATAGATTTAATAATTGGTAAAAATTATGTCTAAAAGAATACTCACAATTGTTGAAACAGGGGTTTTTATGAAGTTTATTTTTCAAGAATAATATGATTTTTTATTAATTGTATGTGTAATAATAAAAATTATATGAAAATAAATTAAAATTTATTAATAATATATATATAATTTAATAAATTCTTCATTATGTATTATTCCTATTAACTAAAATAGAGAAACATTATGCCCTTTAAAACAGTATATAAAAAACCCCTTTTTAAACCCACAAATAAACTTATGCTAAAAAATATTATAAAGTTTAATTAAAAGTAATTAAGTGGGTAAAATATTACTAAATAGTATTTATTTTAATTTAAAATATAATTGGTAATTTAAATTAATTAATTTATTGAAAATAAATGATAATTTAACAAAAATCAGTACTTTTCACTATACATGAAAAAATCAATATTTTTTGAAAAATACAAAAGCTTCACTATAAGTTGATTTTGATATGTTTATTTCAAAGATTAATTTCATTTTATAAAATAAATATTTTAAAATTAATATAATATTTTATCTTAAAAATAAATAAAAATATTTTCGGTAGAAAACAAATTTTTGATGAATATAATTACTTTACTAAAAATTGATTGATTATTCAGAATGAATTTATAAATTCTTATTTGGTAGGAAAATTGTATGCATCTTACATAAATTAGTTAATACTCTTCATACCCACCTATTTAACGTATAAGTTATAATAGTCATATTTAAAATAATATTATTTCATGGTTTGCTGAAACTCAGTGTCACATGTCATGAACAATAATAAAGAAATCGTTTATTGTCTCTAATGTGAGTTAAAATTGCTTCTATATATAATTAAATCTATTGTAATTTTTACATTAATTTGAGAATAAAAATTCATAGAATCCCAGGACATTACATGATTCAAATTGGACTTACTAATTCATCTAAAATATTCATGGTATTGATGAACATAGTATTCTAAAAACATTTGGATGAGTTCATGGTGGTGTTCATTGATGAAAGCCCAATGGATTAATGGACATAGGCCAAGCATGTCAGTATTTTAGGAATATCTTATAAATAAATTAGTGACAAATTTTTTATGGAATTCAATCCCAAGTGCATGTTTTATATACATGTGGTGAATTTTCTTAGTAATTCCATGTCTTATCAAGGTGTGAATATTGATATATAATTGATTTAGGTAATATTTTCTTAGTTATCACCCAAGAATATTATTTAGGTGTATAGTTTCTTGGTTTATTAGGTTACTATATGGTGTTGATATCTGATTTATCTCAAAATATATCACGTTTGGTTGAGTTCACCTACAAAGACCAATATTTCTTGTCTACCAATAGGTGTTAAGGGGCATCTGAGTTTTTGAAATAGATTATAATCAATGGTATTATCCTTTACTTTTCAAAGAGAGGTTTTATGTTTAAGGTTTATTAAAATTCTCCTATCAGTGGGATCTATTTTTTTTTTGGAATATGTGTCGATTTATTATTGTATTATAACTTCAAGATCTATTATACTCCAAGGAAGGGTAATGTAGTAATTCATGAACTGAAAAGGAAGAGATATAGTTATATTTTTCTTATGGTGTGGATTTTGTTTCTTTTAGTTTTTATGTGATAAGTTGTTCCATGTGATTTTTATATCGCACATATAAAACTGAATTGGGGTGTTTTCATGATGTATCATTTATCAAAAAAAAATTATATGATTTCAAAAAAAAATTTAAATACTTTTCTATTATACTTGATAGTATAGAATAAAATGGTTGAACCTAAAATAATGTGGGTTTGTTTCAAAATGATATCTATAATTTTAAAATAGGTTTATAATTTATCATAAATTTTTTTATAATGAAATAAGTCTTCTAAAACTAAATTTATTAAAGGTAAAGTAAAGTGAAAATATAAATGATGAGTAAATGAATTAAAGTAATGGTTTTCATAAAATGAGACACTAGTATATGATGTATGAATTCAAGTATGAGAAATAAGAAAAAAATGATTGATGTAGTCTATAAAATATTTCTCCATCCACTAAAATTATATATTTCATGGTTATTAAACCATTATTTACATCTTCAAAATAATACTTTCACATTATTCAATGATTTTATTCATCTGAATATTACTCAAATCATTCTATCAAATGACACCTGAGAGAGTTTTTCTTAGGTAATTAAGTATATTGGAAAATATTATACATAAATTTTAGAGATAATTATATCTATTGAGTTTTAATTATATCTATTTCTATCAATTAACATAAAATAGTAGATAAGAAAAAAATAATCATTAAGGAATAAAAAAGGATTTATTTCTAAATTTCCATTAACAAGATCAGTCAATCATGGATAATGGAAGAGAAATATTTAATAGTGGAAAAAATTACATGTTTCCATCTATAAATTTCATTCAAATATTGAAAGGGTAATGAAAAAAATGATTTAATAAAAAAAATAAAGTATAAAGTAATATTTTTAAATCATTATCTATTATGATTTATGAAAATAAACACTCATAGTGACTAAATTAATTAGAAAATGATTTCCTCTGTATGGTTTTTGAAAATACCTATAACATGTTTTAATAAAGAGAAAAAAACATTTAGTATAAATATCTCATGTTTCTATGACCATTTTTCATTCAAAGATTAAATTTTCTATGATATTACAATATAAAATAATTATATAATAATAAAAGGTGATGTTTAATATGTTCATACATAAAAAACCAAGTATTACCTAAAATAGAAAAGTAAACCACATTTAATAACTTGAAAATATTATGAAAGGAATTCACTAAATCATAGAGGAGTGAAAAAGAAGAAGTTATATTGGTAATATTTACTTTATCTTTGGTTTCCCAAGATTGAATGACAAGATTACCCCTTATCATTGTCTTCTCTCATTTAGTGCATCTTTATCCATAATACAATAAATATCATAATATTTTATCAATTTTCTTGTAATATATCAAATATCAACCCCCCATGTATCTTTATGAATCTTACATAAATAGATACTATCATTCCTTTTACACTACAATCACTGAACCTCGTTAAATCCCAACCCACTAGTGGAATATATTAAGCACGTAAAATATATTTTCATGTGTAATAAATAGAACATAAATGAATAATTTCATATCATAATACTTCAATCATACATCGTTAATCTGAATCTAGTATAAGAGTCTCTAAAATCATACCTCTTGGATTAAAAATTCAGATAGTGTAGATCCCCAAAATATCATTAAAAACTCAAAAAAAACATCAATGAAACTCAAGAAAAGATAGTCAATATACCTAAAACAGATCAAAAACTGATCTCTAACTCTAGGATTCTATTCAAAATCAACTATAATATATCCCAAATGGGTTTAATAGATCTATTTTCACCATTTAAAAATATTTTTATCTTCTTGGAATACTTCTTAAATGGATAGGAACTCGGTACCTTAACTATGAGGGGTTTTTAAAATACTCCCAAAACATATGTGGATATGTTAAAATATAATCTTATCATCCATGCAGATTAAATAATTGGATAAATAAGGTAAGTTAATAGATGATAAAATGGAATATCATGAAACTATGATATAAAATATCCAACTCAAATATAATAGAAATCTATTTGGTAGTGGGATGCATTCATAGGGCTCGATTTCTCATAAGCCCACATCAAAAATCCATCCTGTATAATTCGGTCCAAAATAAACTTCCTCCCATCACACATCCTGCAAATCAAACAAAATACAAAAAAAATATTAAGAAATTTGATTATTAATATGAACCAATACTATATTTTCATTCCTATATTTAAAATACATTTGAGAATTTATAAAATTACGTATTTTAAATTAAAAATTATCATGAAAATAAATATGATATTTCAAAACATATATTCACCTCATATAAACACCATGTTTCAAAACCATAAAACCATGGGAAACATATCAGTCTTCAAAAATCCCAAATTTTAATATATTTCACAATGAATATGACATTCATGTTACAAACTAAATGAATCATTACATAAATAAAAAAACATTTTTATTAAGAAATATACAAAATCCCATGGGTTAAACAAGTAAAATTGTGTCACATAAATTTCTTATGTTCTTAGATAATTGTTTTTCCTCAAGAAATAAAATGTAAACTTTTATCAAGTATTTGGTAATTAATGATTAAATGAATTTCCAGGACTTGGAAATTTTTCATACATTTATTTTCTTATTGAATTTTTTAATCAGAAAACAAATTATCATCCCACTCAAAAAATTAATTTTGGTTCCAAAATATTTTCCATATTGAAATGAGTAGTCAATAAAAATTTGGTATGCAATATTGGAAAATTTTAATTTCATTTTATCAAAATTTTCTTAATACTACTCTAAATTGTCTTATATGAATATAAAATACAGAAAAATAATTTACCCATAGGTAGTTAAAGAAATACTTAATTCATAATTACATTTTAAGTGTATAATGGATAAATATATTTTTTTTGAAACAAATAATTCTACATAATATTAAAAACCAATTCATATTCATCTTAAAATGACATAATAATACTTGCAACCATGAATTTTTATGTTTATATATAACAATTATAAAAATTTGATTTTATAAAAAATATGTATATCATCCAAATATTCTTATTAAAAAGATAAAGTGTATTTCTATAATAAAATCCAAAAAATGTTTATAAAAAAATTGTTCTGATATTTCGATTAATAAAAGTAAAATCAATAACCACATAAAACTATATAATAGTCAAAATAATTTTTAAAAGAAATTAGTGATTATTTAATAAGTAAAACATATGTTTCAAGACAATATTTTCTTTAAAAAAATTAAAATAAATTTAAGGGGTCACCAAAACCACAGTGAAACCCCAATGATTGTTCAGTAAAACATATAATTGACCCTGCCCCTATACTTAAAACACAACACTATCCTCAATATTAGATCTTAAGGTGGGTATTCATTTAAAAATTAATATTTATAACGAATTTTCAATTTAAATGAGAAATAGTATGAAAAGGTTCATAAACATATTTATCATAAGGAAATATAAAAATAAAATCATGGAAAATAATTTACAAAAATATTAGAAAATATTTATAAATAATAATAGTGGGAATCCTATAGTTAACAATATAATAAAACATGATGTTTGTAATCCAAAAAAAAATAAATGTGTGAAATATTTTAAAATCAGTAAACTCATAGAATATAGTTTGTGGCATAACATGGATCACAAGATTCATAATAGGACAACATGGATTATCAACATATGAAATATTCATAAACAAAATGAAAAATAAGTGAAATTTGTTCCAATTAATGTAATTGTCCTTTCATTCATGTGGATCATCAATCACTTTATACTGAATTTAACCTAGTTGTTCCAATTCAATGCCTAAAAACTAAAAAAATATTCAATATTAAACACATAACATTGAGCTCAATAAAATTGAAAATACATTTAAAATAACTAAAAAATCATGTTCGGTGTTTTTTATTACCTAATAAGCATTTAACAGTTGATTTTATTGATATTATTTGAGTAAAATAATTGTTTAGCTAAGTTAAAATATAGAACATATTGTGAAAAAAATTGTGGGTTTATGTACATGAGTGGGAGAAAACAATGTTTATGTTTATGACTTACGGGAATGTTTTATGTAAATGAAAAAAAATTGTGGTGAGGGATTTAAAATTTTATTAGATTTTAAAAAATATATATATAGAAAAAACACAAACAAAAACACATTTATGGAAAATAATTAGTCTTCTATCATGCAGTGATAAATTTAAAATATTTAGTTAGAGGGAACTTTTCAACTCAACTAAAATTTTTGGGGGGAATTTTTTTTATAGAACAACCACATGCTGGTGGTCTATTTAATGGTAATCCTATGTTCCCTTAAAAATTTTATTAACCTCTCATCTATATATTTTTTAAAATTAGCTTAGATTATGAATCATAAAGTATCATCATCCCCTAAAAATTGTTATTTAAGGTGAGATAGAATTGTTCTAATCTCAATAGTAGTTTTTTTATGAAAATAGGGATAAATTATTGGCTTATGTAGCTTAAGATACTCAATAAGTGTCTAGTAATGATGATAAAATAAAACAATATCCTTTTCTTTAATAGTTCCACATAATAATAACCCATTAACCTTAGGATTAAGAGTTGTATATAGGCTTGTTTCAGTCTATTTTTGGGTAAACTCATCAAAAAACTCCATTAATACTTCCTCATAGACATTACAAGTGTCTAAAATACCAAAATGTTTATTAAAACTTCTTTATCTAATATAATTTTATTCATATTTTTTTAAATAATAAACTTATTTCATTCTTAAAAAAAATTTAAATTAACTTTCCTTATCCACATCAATCAAAACTCCACCTATAGAAAATGTTTTCTACAAGAAATTTTATGTAATTTATTAATATACTCAATGATAATGAATAAGAAATCAATAGGTAAAGAATACTCAAAAAAAATCTACTACTAGATCATAAACATTACCCATATGATGAGTTATTAACCTCTCAGTAAGTGGAAGTGACACACTAATTAAATAAAATTCTCCAATTGCAAATTTTTTAAATTATAAGAATATGAAAAAATGTAAACTTGTATTAAGATCACATAAAATGTGTTTTTTCAGTACTATTAAATTTATAAGGAATGGTAAAACTATAAGGGTAATTTAATTATGGTTGTATATTCATTTTCATAACATTTCTAAACTAAAGTTTGAGATAGATTTCGGGAAAATTATTCCAAGATTTTATAATCACTATATATTTTATAATGGAAGTTCACATCATAGGAAAATTAATGAAGATAATAAATGAATGATATATTGATTTTGGATCTTTATAAATTTACCAAAAAGCATGGAATAAATTAGGTCATGATTATTGGTATTTACTCTTTGAGGTTAAGAAATGTATGTAATAAAATTCTCAAATCAATTATTGAAATCCCACACTTTTCCTCAACTATCTTCTACACATTATCCATTAGATTCATTTTTAATCCAATTTCCTTCTCTCAAATTAAAATTATGAATGATAGAATAATTTTACTAGTTTAAATGAATAATTTTAGATTATATTTAAAAAAAATTGGAATCCATTTTTTTCAAAAATTATTTTACCAATGCCTCTAAATTTCTTTCAAAACTAAAAGATTCAGTGCTACTTGAAAATTTTGGTTTTGGACAATTATTCTAACAAGGGACAATAAGATAATTGATCTATCTTTTATCTATTTAAGTAATACATGGGTTGTTTCTATAAAAAATATTTTAATTATTTTAAAATTAGTCAATGTTATTATATTTTTTACCCCATAATATTTAAAATTACCTTTTTTAGGGTTTATATAAACATATTAAGGTTTTAAAGTACTCACTGATAGATTAATTTTTGGTTTTTAAATTGAACAGGATTAACATTTTGGGTCATTAACACATGTATTTGTTTTTAAATTGAAAAAAGTTGAACATATGTTAAAATAATAGAACTAAATTTCTATTATTCCAAATAATGTTTTTCCTACCTGATTATTTTTTAGAATATTTTGAAAGGGTGTTATAAATTTACATCAGTTTTTCGTTTTTCCTATAAATATAGATTCCACTAGAAACTTATTTAATGAAATTGTTACATGATAGAGTGATTACTTCATAAAATGAGTCCATTAAAAATTTGAAGGTAATTAGTGGTGGGTAAACTATCTCAGAACATCCCTAAAACACTCCTAGGCCTCATAAATCATTTATCCTCTATCTTGAATAAAACAAAAGATTTTTTCTCAAAATTTTCTCTAACCTTTTTTGGTAAAATTTTATTGAAAATAGTATTGTTAATTTGAAACGAAGTGTTAACAATATTCACATCAAGTTTAGGGGGGTTAATCTATTATAATTTTCTCTAGGAAAAAATAAAAAAAATTCCTTAAAAGATCATATTTAGATATCCATTTAAAATAAAATAGATACACATTAGAATAGAAAACCCCAATTAATTAAAAATAATCTCCATTTAGAATTCCATTAAATATATAAGTAGTGGAAATTGTAGAAGTTTGAATTCGTAGTTTTTATTTTTGTAATATGTTAATATATATGATGGGATTTCATAAATAATAGGTATTTGAAATACTCTTAGAAAAGGTTTCCTATAGTTATTATTCCAAATGTTATGTGGTTGAATTTAACTATTATGACTAATATACCTATCACTCAAATATTTCATGAATACCCTCCGATTTCTATTCAAATTTCTATAGTGTTTATCTATTTTAGATATGATAGGTTTCATATTTTTAGAGGTATTTTTCTTAATATGAAAACAAATAAAGTTAATTCAAAATCATTTTTCATTACAAAAATAAGAGAAGAATTTAAAATTTATTCATCCCAGAATACAAGAACTAGAAAGGTTTTAGTAGTAAAACGTATAATGAGAATTTGAAAAATACATTTGAAAACACATATATACTTCCAAAGAAATGGGTATAAATATTTATCACCTTTTGTAATTATAAGATATCAAAATATCATTCACAACCAAATATTATTATACTTTGTAGTACATAAGTGAAGGGTCAAACCCAAGAGATGGTGGGAGGTTTTTAAAACCACTTATATAATTTTAAAATATGTTCAAAAAAAATTCTGATGAAAAATATTTTATAAGGAATATAGTGTGATGAAACAAAACTATACATGGATAAAGTAACGTGACAAGACAAACAATCAGTGAAAATAATCAAAGTGTACTTATGTGATCAAATAGATTAGACATTGTTATTCATAAATATTGTATATACTTATATTTTTCAAGATTCATTTATATTCATATAAATAAACAAAAATAAAACATCATATAAAAATAAATTATTAATAATTATGTAATAAAACATGAATTCTTGTCTAATATGGATTAACTAGATCTATCAATAATAGATGATAAGATGATAAATTTTCTATAATGAGATAAAATACCAGTGTTTATTCTGATATTTCTATAAAATATTCAAAGGGTAATGAACAATAAAAAATAAAGAAAATTCAAAAATAGATAAAATATGAAGTAACATTGTTAAATCCAAATCAATAATGATTAAACAAAATAAATATTATTAGATGATTAAATAAATTGTAAAGGGATTTTATTTATAAATTTTTAGAAAACATATAAAATAGATTTTATTTAAGGTAAAAAATCTCTGATAAAAATATATAATTCCTCAATGATATTTTTCATTCAACTATTAAAATTGAATAAAGATAACAAATTAAATATATTATAATAGAATAAAATATTGAATACAATGTATTCAAATATTAATATCATATTTTACACTAAAATATATCAGTAAAATATATTTACTAAAATGGAAATAAACTTAAAATAATTAATTAAATCATATAGTAATGAATATTTAATAATATATATTAATATTCACCTATTATACTTTGGTGGATTTATTTGAATGTAGAATGAATTAATTAGATTTTCTCTTCTTGATCACTTTTCTATATTTTCCACTTTTTATCCTTAAAACCCCAAATATCACACTCTTCAATCAGTCTTCTAATAGTATATAAAATTTCAATCCCCCGTAGATCTGTATGAATCATAGTTCATATTGAAAATCCCACTCCTCTTACATTGAATTCACCATACCCCTTAACATTTCATACCTACAATAGAATTAAACTTATCTTTATCTATAAAATAAAAAGAATCCAGTACTCTCTAATAATTTATCATAATAGATAATAAATGTACCTTTAATATGTAAATCCACATTTCTATCCTTGAACTGAGCACTGGTACTTTCGGTTCATCATAATAACCTATGAAAGAAACGCTCTTGGATTAATGATTATAGATATAAACTCAATGAAATAGGGAATAATGAACATAATCTCAATCATCCTATAAAAAAATTAAACAATATAAAGTAAAATCATTAATATATCATCAATAGAGCATTATTCAATCAATTTAATAATTTTAACAAATATTTTATTTTAGGATTAAGTTTAAAATCATTTTAATGATCCAGTTCCCAAATAGCTTGTAAATGGTTTCAACATATCCATTTTAGTAAAATTTTAAAAATAATGAAACATATGAAATAGATATTGAATGCACTATAACTCAAGAACTTTAATTGGGTTGATGTTTGGAATCTTCTTGAAGAATTTGTTTATATGTATGAAGTACTAAATCTCAATTAGCCACCATGTTTTAATCTCCTTAGTTTGACATGTCAAATGATCAAATGTGTAGGATAATACCATATAAGATTATATGTCTTTGAATATCTCAAGAAATGAAAATATCAAGCTCCAGTCTATTAAATATCATAGGATTAGTGGTTTATATTATAAAGGTTTATTTTCTCACAAGACGACACCAAAAAACCCACAAAAATAGATTTTTCCAAGACAATATTCATCCTAATACACATATTATATATAAAAAATATACAAAAACAATTAAATTTTTATAATTAATATAAATTCAGAATATATTTTCATTTACATATTTCAAATATATTTTATAATTAATAAAATTTGGTAAATCGAGTTAAAATTTATTAAAATAAATACACATGATATTTCAAATCTTATATTCCAAGTAAATAAAAAACATTTTCTAGAATACATAAACAATGGATATCAAATTTCAATATCAAAACACCATATTTAAATTTACTTTATAAATAATATTAAATTTAAGTACAAACACCAAGGAATCATACTATAAAGAAATAAAAGTTCATTATCAACAATAGAGTGATCTAGAAATAATAAAAAATGCATTTGTTAAAAAAATTAAATATTACCACATCAACCATTATTTAATGAGTGGATTTGTAAACATGGAATAAAGAAGTCAATATACGATTTCAAATATATATTTATTATTTATCATAGGGTTAATGTTTATAATCATGTTCTCATAATGGATTTTCCATTTCAACTAATAGGATGTGTTGCAATTTGGGTTAATATAGATGAACTGGATAATTTTTCTCATTTCTTGGAGATTAAATAGTAATTTTTATGGGTTGTGATAGAGAATATTTATGTGGAATAGGCAGTGAGGCTTCATGAAGATCATAGGGTGATCATATTAGATTCATATCCATGTTTTATTTTATGAGTTTGAAAGGTTATATATCATGTGTTTTTCTCTCAGTTATATATTAGTATGATATTTAATACTCAAATGGATAGAGAGATAGAGTAGATGAGTCAGATGTTTAAGGTCATTTTGCATATATATATCCTTGATTTTGATGGTTTATGGGTAATTCATCTTTCTATCTTTGAGTTTTCTTAAAATTACAAATATCACACGTTCATTTTTATTACATTGATTAGGGATTTGTATAAAGTTTGTAGAGATCAGCTTTGTGTTAGAATGAGGATGTTGAGATGATGACCATTGATCACAAATAGGTACATAGTATAAATATGAAGGTATGAGTGATTAAAGATTTGATGAAATCTATACTATATCGTCAAAAATATTATTTGGATTGAAGAAGGATATCCTTAGTGTTTATGATTTTTGATCATGTGTTCTTAAATTTTTCTCTTAATTACAGATATCATAGGTTTGAATGTTTTAAAAATATTTATTCATGGTTTGATATACATTTTTAGGTGTTATATCAAATTGGGGAAGTTTTTTACCAGTTTTTTCTTATAACCTAGATATACAAAGTTCGTGAAATGTTCTATGTATTATAGCTCTAGAGGTACCATCCAGATGATTCCTTTGTTATTGATTAAGGTGAGTTATATATTGATGTAGAATTTAATTTTTTTTAAGGAAACATGTAGAGATTAAGGACCATAAATATTAGGTTTTATAAGAGAAATTTATTTATTTATTGCACATCCTGTAGAGGAATAGTGGTTTAGAGGAATGTATATGGGATTAAGAATAACATATATAGGTCTGGTACCTAGAGTATTTTTGAGTTTTGATTTAGTAGTGATTTAAAATTTAGTTCATTAATAATGTTTATCCTTATAATTTTAGATTATCCAATTGTATATTAGACTTTTAATAGAAATATCATTCCTTGAGAGGTATCTATAAAATATTTAGGGTTTTTATTTTCATTCATACTTGGTCTTATTTTAGAAAAGGTGATGGGAATTGATCTAGAGATATCTAATTTAAAGGTATAGAAACCCATTTAAATCTACATTATGAATAATGTGGTCTTTGAGATGAAGAAATTGAGTTTGAGAGTTAATTATGGGATTTAATCTTATATATGAGTTTTTAGTGGAATTTTTACATGGTTGTGTACTCATTACATCATGGTTTTATTATCATTGTTGCGGCCTAATCACCTCTTCATGGAATGAGGTAATGGTTTATGGAACGTGATTAAAGAATCTATTGGTTTCCATTAGAAATAAAACTACATAATTATTTTGGCTATTCATAAGTGTTTTATGAAAAATAGTCATAATAAATGTGGATGTTTGGTGGTATATTTTGATTGGATCCTTTAAAATAAGTTCAAATTTTGATAATTACTAATCAATTTCACTTTTTACTACGTCTCACCTTATTTATAATTTTTTTATAATTTTTTAGTATTATTGTTTTATTATTTTTCTTTTTTAGTGTCATTATGTAGTTTATATTTGAAGCTTACACATATTGTAAAAGAATATATTGACGTTTATTATCTTTAGATTTTATTTATTATATTTATTTATTATTATTCATTATGTTGGTTTTGGTTTTATTATTCCATTATTATCACATTCTTGTATTCAAGTTGTTTGTAAAGGATGGTATGTTATATATTTTATGATGTTGAGCAGAATATATTATGCATCCTCAAATTTTAGAATTCGACTAAATCGAGGGTATTTTGTTAGAAGTGTGTCTTATAGAATATTCAACGTATTAAAAATTTTGAGAATCTCTTTAAGGATAAAACTTTATATTTGAGTTAAATATCATGCATATGAAGTTTATAATAATATCTAACATTGGAAGATAGAAATAATCTTACATAATGATATTTTATTTGTTGAAAATATCTTATGCATTGATTGAAGGATCTTATTTATGTAGTTTACTTTTTTATATATTGATATTTGAAAAAACTAAACATCTTATTAATTTATTTATAGTAATAAATATACTAAATATTGGTCATATGGGGCATGAATTTAAAATTTCACTGAGGGAATTATCTTACCCATTTAAGAAAATTTCTAAATAATATATTATCCATCTGTTATATTTTCTTATGCATGAATAATTTTTTTTGCATCGATTTTTTTGTTACTTAAAAAATGTTATTTATTAACTTTTTTATGTAAAAATATAATTTATGGGGTCTTCTTTTAGGATTGTGGTAATTGAAAAAATATTGATTAGAATTTGTAGGAAATTGTTTTTATACTCTCAGGATATTTCTTTTACATTTAAAAATGAATTTATGTTTTACTCATAGATTTCCATTTAGATATTTAAGATGATTAGGCTTGATTATCTTTTAATATATAAATTTAGTCATTTTTGTGATAAAGTTTGTCATTCTATAACAAGAATTTAGTTTATTTTGGGGGTTCTATAAATTTTGAAATGAACATTCTATAATTGAGAGACGATGTTTTAATATTACAATTGTTTTCTAATACTTTCCTCCTAAACCACTGCATCTGATAGCACCATGGATGCTCATGATTTGGGTTTAACAGTCTTGCCTTCCAAAGGTATTAATTCTTTCAACACTTGGGTGATGATGAAACCTCCCAGATCAAAATCATATTAAGGGATGTTGGAATTTCATTAAGTATATTGTCTCTTAGTTTGGGTCTCCTTAAAAGATATAAGATGTGCTTGTGTATCCCATTCAGGATGCCTTATTTTGTAGATAGTGGATAATTACTTCCATAACTACCTTATAAGGGTTAATATATTTGATTAAAGAGTATTTTGTTTTAGAAATTTTGGTCATCTTGGGCATCTATTTTATTTATATTCCCCATATCGGGACATAAGGGAATCTTATTTTGATCATATAAAGTAAAATAATGATTCTTTTCTTTATTGAAAGGAAGGAATACAATATTTTTCTCCCTTAAGTAAGGCCATGAGGTAATCGTTGGCTTGTCATGTTAGGCAACATTTGATTACACCGTAAGGAATTCCATTCTCATCACATGTGGTGTCTTATGCATTTCAAAAAGGGAATCTTATACTCATCACCTAAGGCATCCCATACTCATCACATGAGGTGTCCTATTCTCAATACACATGGAATTATAAGATCATCACCAATGGTATTCCATTCTAATAACCTAAGGCTCCCCATGCATATCACATGTTGTATCTTTTTCTCATCACACAATATATCCAAATATCATTTCCAAAGGATCCTTAGGCTCATAAACTAAGGCTCCCCATTCACAACACATTAGGAAAGATGGCTTTTCGATGTGCCAAGTGGGAGTTATCCTATGCACTTCAAATATAGAATCTTATTCTCATAACATAGTAAAAAAGTGGTTTATATGTCTTGTAACATAATAGTGGTTCATCCTCTTACCCTCTTATGTAAGTGCATAGACATTTTTATAATCTAGTGGTGACACTCGTGTTTTAAAGTCCAATGGGAAATTATCCCAATACTATAATAATGAAAAGGTTGGAAATATTTAATTTCTTGCGGGGATGAATAAAATTATACTCTTTGTGTACTTTAATTCATAATTTTAATCCTAATGGGGATACTCTATAAGTCTTAGTGTCTATCTATGGTTTTTTTGTATTACCATCTCTTGAAATGGAGACAGGATAGTAAGGTAATTTTGGCGATGGAATTAAACATAAAATATATATCATAAATATAATGTTGTATTAGGAATCAAACCCACACATTTTTTAAGATAAATTTATTTTAAAAGAAATCTATATTCGATGGTGTATACAACACACAACCATTAACTTAAACGAACCACAAAATATTATTATTTTTTGAATTTCATATTATATGCATTGAATTGGAAGGTATGAATATAAGAAACCAAATAATGAAATTTATGAAAATATTGTAATCAATAAAAATTTAATGCTTAATTAATAGTAAATTAACCCTAAATTGTTAGTAAAGTATTTTTATTCTTCAAAAAAGGATTTCTTAAAAAATGGGTTTTTTTTATTTTGTGAGAATATATTATAATAAATTTCTTCAACATATTGAATTTTTTTTATAAAATAATATTATTTTTAAAATTATAATATAATAATTATCTAATCATGAAATGTTTTCTATTTTTCTAAAAAATAGACTTTCTAGTGAATAGTAAAAAATACTAATTTTTATTGAAAACTATATATCTATTTCAAGAATTTACAAAGTATAATTTTTTTTAGAATAATTTAAAATTAAAATTATTTCTATTATATTATCTATAATCCAACTAAGTTTATTGGAATCAATTTTATTGATTTAATTTCTTATAAAAACTTTTTATACTTAAAAATACATTATTCTAAAAAAATTATTTTTCATTTTATTTTTAATTTTTATATTAAATTATTTTCTTCCAATTATAAAAATTGAATCTTTTCAAAATATATTTCATGGAAAATTATTTTTAATTTTATTTATGGGATAATTATATTTAATTCTTTCACAATGCTGACACAATTCTTGTGCACACATTAGAAAAGTCTTGTAAATTATTTTAAAAACTCTAAAAGTAATATTTCTGGGGTTATTTATAGATCCCCATGATTTTTACAGATAAATAAAACATATCAGTTGTGAATTAAATATTTATATTTCAATTAAAATACTATATTTTGTATTTAAAGTCAAATTAATTGAATTGTGAAAAAAATGGCATTAATGATTATTTGGAAATATAATATTTAATTAAATTATTCAAAAACAATAAAATTATTTAAAAATAATAAAAATAGTTAAAGATGAAAATTAGGATAATAAATGATATAAATGTTTATCTATTATCCTTTTATGTTCTAATTGATAACTTATAAGTAAAATTATAACCCTTTAATGTTGAAAAATTAGTTTCTACAAATTTGGTTAAAATTGGTTTACGAAGGGATTAAACCAAAATACAAGGTTAAAAATGAAACCAAATCAAATATAAATTTTATTGGATGGATATATGTCAATGATAACCCCCCTTTAGTCTAATTAATCACTAGTTTTAATCATTGAACTTGATACGTACATTAATATTAATTTAATATTTTTGTAATTCCAAGTGTGTCCTTTCCCTCCCTTATAAGAGGTCACAAATTATCTATTTTATTCAAACCACTCTGAGTGAAAATTATTAATCAAAACCTAAAAAATTATCTTCTAAACTACTATATACATTAATTATAGGTTTTGGGCTTCCTAAAATACTATTACATGGGTTCTTAAGAAGGGGTCTAAAGGAGGCTTACTGAAAAAGAGGAAATCGTCCTACCCAATCAATTTTAAATTATTTCTCATTATACCTCCTATAAATAAATATTATTTATAATAAAATAATACATTAAGTATAATAAATATAATAAAATGATATTATAATTGTGTAACTACCATTATCCACCCTCTTTTCCATCAAATGAGAAGTGAAAGTATCACTCATGCGTACGCATGGACTTCCACCCCTATATAGTGATATAATTTATTTTCTATCATCATATTTCATGAATGGTTATTATAATGGGTTTAAAAATTATATATGATATCGATAAAATAATTATTTTTAAATAATTATAATATCATATATACCTTCTTACCTTCCAAACCATTTTGAAAACAACAACATCACTTGTGTTTATGTGCTGACTACCACCTCCATGAAGCGAAGTGATTCGCTTATCATTTACGCATATCATGGATGGTAATAAGGATGTATTTAATGAATATATATGATATATACTATATAATAATTATTCTACAAAATTTAATTATTATTTACCTTTATTTGGTTTCATCTGTTCAAAACATGAAAACATTGATTATGTGTATGTATGACATACTGTCACTATGAACGGTGTAATTAATTTTTCTATATATAACTTTTATGGATGAATATATATATATATAATTAATATATGTGATATTTATAACATGATTAAAATTATATATATTATGGAAACATAATTAATATACCAGTACTAAAACTATTGAACTTACATTTTCATGAAAAGGAAAAAATAAACATTAGGAAATGAAATTTTTAATAAGAAATGTATAAAAAAATGGTTTTTAAAATGTTATAAGTGTATCATATATGATATTATAAGTTTTTTAATAATTACATAATATAATAATAATAAATTTATATTTATTATCCATGAATTTATAGTTCTTTTGAAGCAATTTGAACTTGACATAAAGGGTTTTATGTTATAATCGCTTTGATTATCAAGATTGTTTATGAATATGTTTAAGATGATAAAATTAAATGATATACCTCATAGGAGTCTCATTATTTTCTTATCCTACAGTTATTTCTACGTATTATATTTTTTGTTTCCATTTTCCTCTCTTTATGTACTAAAGAAACTAAAAGAGTATTTTTAATGAAAAAAGACTCTATTTCTCTCTTCAGTAAAAAATACTTTTTCTTCCATGTATATGTTTTTAAAAATGATTTTATTGATGTTTTAATTAAACTCCAATGATGGTTTAAATTCTTTTTTCCACTATTTTAGTTTTTACAAAATATTTTAAATGAAATATTCTTATAATTTTCATAACAATGTACTTTTGACTTTTTATCAAAAATATAAAAGGAATCATTGATTTTACATACATAACATGAAATGAGTCTCTTGACTTCAAGAGAATTCAACTATTTGGATGTTCCTTTATAAGTTTCAAATTTTCTTTTAAAATAAACTATTTTACAAAATATTTAAGAAATATTTATATTTTAAATGATTTGTTTCAAAATTAAAAGGGTATTTTATTCAAAAAATATTCTAACTTATCTTTTAAAGTAATTTTAATTTATAATATCAAACCATGATGTTACTTATTATTTAAGGAGGATATAATACAAAGATACCATCCTTATTCTTTTTATAATTGGATTATGATTATTATGAAAATAATTTCATGAAACCTGCTTATTTTCCCTAGGTTATTCTATAATGAAATTTTTAAATGTTTATGAAATATACTACCTTTACATGGGTTGGGATATGATGAATGTTTTATAATATTTTAGAACAAATATATATGATTTTGAGGATGTGATGGGTGGTCTAATAATTATATCACCATTCAATGCATTGGGTAAGGATGGATATCTCAGGAGATAATAAGGATTATAATTGGGAGTGAACCCAACTCAGTAAGGGAATCTACCCATTAGGATACTCTCAAGAGTTATAATTGACTAAGGATGTGATGGAATAGGGGGTGACCCCAATCAACTCTTGTAGTCTTGGGAGTAAACCATGACAAAGGATTTAATGGAATGGGGTGTGATCCCAGTCCACTATGATAGTCTTGGTAGTGAGCCATAACTATAAAATTATTTTCAATGATTATGTGTATGCCACAAACATATATATTATTATAATTCTATGATCTCATGGCTCATGTTATTTGATTACATTATTATTCATGTCTTATAAAATGGCACGATGTATTCCATGATTCAATATTATGATACATGATATGTTGGGTATGGTTTTAAAATTTTATTCTCATGTTCTCATATGATTTATAAATGTAACTATTTAGTGATCATTGATATCTTTATTTTTTACCCTTAATGAGTATCTAAACTCACCCTTTCTTATGTTCCCATTCCCCAAGATATGAAGTAATATTTTGAATATGATATTTCTTAGAAGTGTTCTAGTTGTGAATAACTATGTGTTATACAATGTAGATATATTATGGACAAGTTATGAATAAATATATATCAATGTTTAAAAATACAGTAAAAATATATTTTTGTAGTGTGAATCGTAATGTTATGTATTGAATATTTGTCTAAAATTATTTGATATTTAGAAAAAATTGGGTCACTACTGTTCGTATTAGAGTTAGGTAAAATTAATCTTAGGAAAAAAGGATGATAAAATTTAGTGGTAACCCTAGGGATAAAACTAATTATAGGATAAAAAACTATAGTTTTGTAAAGATAGAGATTATATGGTTTTCCTAGGAATGCTTCCCTATCTAGAAACTACAAGTGGATGTGGATTGAGAACAAATATATCTAGGAGTAATAATCCAAAAAAAATATTTGTTCAAAGTATATCTTGGACATAATTATAGTTCATAATGAGTGTTCCCTTACTATTATTCTCTTTGGACACTCCTAGGGAATATGATAGCGTTAACTCACACTTTCCAGATAAGCCATTATGAGGGATTTGGATACATGAAAACCAAGGAAGACCTATGTTAAACCTAGGGTGTCATATATAGAAAATAATGTGTCATTATTTATACATTATATAAATTATTTTTTATTATTATAAGATTTACACTATGAATGTTATTTCTAATAATTTAATTTTTGTTTTAGTTAATGAATAGAACCATGCAGATTCATGTTAATATGGAATGTGATAGAAAATGGAATGATTTTCATCATGAGAAACCAAATGAAATGGTATATAGAAGGTAAAAACTTTTAATTTTCCTTAAAAATTTATATAAAAACCCAATATTTTTATACATAAATATCAAATAATTTTTTATGTATATTAAATAAATTATATAAATCAAATTCTTTGGTTTTAATGGTTTAGTTTATTTGGAGACTCGATATGAACTCTTTTATATTTCATAAAAGACATTAAAAATATCCCATAAATATCTCATAATTTACTAATCTTAATATACATACCATACATAAAACCTTCTTTCATAACCTAGGTAAAGGAAACATAATAATGGTTGATCTCAGATTCTTAGTAAGGGTAATATTTGGAGACATTAATCAATGATCATATGAAAACATAAAATATAAATAAGTGTTTGAGATCAGAACCATAACTTACAAAGTTTATATCAAATATGTACAAGATCATAAATATGAGTCATCTTATAAATCTTATCATTTCATAAGAAAAAAATCTTAAGCGATTCAATGAACTTGATTAATTAGAGAATAACATATACAGAGGTATGTGTAATAAAACATAATCTTATAACATTAGGAATAAACAGGTTCACCCATTAAGTTAAGGATATGATATCATGCCTCTATATAAATTTATGGAAATGAATTCTAGGTCCATTCATAATTAAATGGAAATTAAATCCATAACTATGCATAATCCTATGGGCATGAAATCCAAGTCCATGCTTAGTCTTATGGATAGAAAAACTAGGTCCATGATTAATCTTATGGACATGAAAAAAAGTCCATACATAAAATTGAGAGTGTCAAATTAGATTCATAAATAAAATATTGAACTCATTAGTTATCCATATTTACCCAATTCATTAGAGGGATATAATGGACCCATCCATCACATAATCATAATCCATACATATAAATACCAAAAGATCATAAATTCGTCACTATAACAATATAACATAACCCATAGAAACTAAATGGGTTCTATAAACATCTCATCATATTCATAACCCACCTTGAGATAGAAGAATGATGATATAATTGGATATACCTCTATTAAATCATAATTAAGATCAAAGGATGTTATCATGGATGAAACTTTTCTTTAAAATATCACTGGAATATTTATGTAGTAAAATAAACTTTTCATTTTGAAATAATTTATTTGAAATCTAAAAATTCTAAAAATATTATGGAAAAAATTTCTTTGAAAATAACCATCAATATTTTTTCATTAATCTTCCAATAATTGAGTTTTCAAAACTGTGGGAAATTTATTTCCCACAGTATAAGTTAAAAGAAAAAATATATATTTCCCACTCTTATAAAAAGTCAAAAAAATACCTCACTAAGAAAAAGGCAAGAAGAATAATTTTTAAACCACTTTCTAAAAACAAATAATGGGTGAAATGTTACTTAAAAATCCCTATAGAATATTAAAAATATTCCAGAATAGAGTTTTATAAGAACCAATAAGTGGAAAAAAAATATTTCCGACTGAATTGAAAACGATAGTCAATTATCTTTAAAACTGTTCATTCGGACTCTTGAGTTTTTAAAGAGAGGAAATTAAAATTAAAAAAAATTATTCTATATAAATTAGAATATAATAAGAACAATTAAATCTATTAATCTGGTAAGGTTTTTATAATTTCCTCTAATGGATATTCAACCACAAACAATCCTGATTAAAATTGTATTGAAAACTCAATCCCTATCCGCTTTGGTAAATTTTGAATGATATGCCACATTAAAGAAATAAATATAAATAAAAAATTGAATACCATAAATATAAATACATTCATGAAATAAAAATATAATGGTTTTTAATAAACACCTCATAAAATAATATAGGGGCATAACATAACATAGGTCTAAAATAAGACAGTTTCAGACGATAAAACCATACCTAAAATCACTTTTTTATTTTTATGTGTTAAAAACATATATATAATAAATATAAATATCATATACATGTATTATAAAAAAAATACTCATATATATCATAAAATATATAATTTTCTTATAACTTATTATCACCATTTTAATAATAACTCTATTAAAATCACTATTCTGGGAGAAAGTTGCTTCGTTTTTCATGCATGTTTCGGTTCGTTAGTCTCAATATTTAATATTTTATCATGGTTACATCATCTATGGAATTTTATATATGATATTAATATAATATTCATTCATTATATATTGATATATAATATTATATACAGTCATCCATAAAAGGAATAGATAGAAAAATAAATAACACCATTCATGGAGATGATAAGTCATACATACACATGAACGCAATATTCACTTTTTAAAGGACCAAACAGAATAAAATTAAATAAAATATAATTTTTTATTAAATCATTATTATGTAATATACTTCTTATATATTCATTAGATTTCTCTTAATTATCATCCATGTAGATCATAAATTAAAAAATAATCACATTTCTTTGTAGAGGTGGTAGTCCACACGTGCGCATGAGCGACATTATCATTTTCCAATGGATTTGATAGTAAGAAGTTAGATACAATATTATAATAAATGAAGTATAATTATTTCATAAATATCATATATAATATTTAAACCCTTAATAATAACTACCCATTAGAGTTGGTGATGGAAAATTAATTGTATTGCTACGTGGAGACGGTAAGTCGTACGTAAGGGAGAGTGATACCTTCACTTCCAATTTGGTAGAATGATGACGAATAAAGGTATTTTAATAATTAAAATAAAATTTCAGTACATTTAAGATAAATAATTTATTATTTTATAAATAATATAAATAATTTATAGTAGATAAAAGAATAATTTAAAAGGGAGTGATTGGTTATGGAGATTTCCTCTTCTTTGATATTACTCCTTTAGATATCCTCTTAAGGGACCTAGGGTCTTTTGGGTAAAAAAACTCTAAAAAGTGTATGGTGGAATTTATAAGAGAATTTTTCATGGTTTTTCCAAGATATAATTCTTAAAGTGATGTGAATAATAAAAATTAGGGGTTTCCTTTTATAATTGAGGGGAGGGGAACTCTTGGGATTTTTTATAATATTAAAGTAAAATTAATTTATTCTCTAGACAAATGCATAAAAATGGATAGGTATATTAATACAGGGTTGTATTTATACGAAATAACATCAAAGAATAAAAATTTTATAGGTTTATGTGGTTCTTTAAGCCATATATTTTGGTTTATCCCGTATGTTATCATATTTTAACCTTAACAACGATAATGCCTTCTTAAATTTTAAAGGGCTATAATTATAATTATAACTGGTAAATTGGATCATAAATGGATAAGTGATGAAATTTTTTACTATATATTATTCTAATTATCCTATTTAAATATTTTTATGATTCTTAAATAATTTATGAAAATATTATTTTCATAAAGAATTATTAATGTCAATTTTGACACTATTAATTTAATTTAATATTAAATATGCCAATAAAAAATTGAATAAAAATATAATTCATTAAAATATACCAAATTGGTCTTATTTATGTATTAATTTATTGGGACACTTTAATTCAAAAATAAAATATATTTTATTGTGTTTTTTAAAATAAATTAAATTATTTTTCTACTTCTTGCATATGCACCGTGTCAATAATATGTAAGTATTTAATATAATTATTTCATAAATAATAATTAAAAATGAAATTAAATAATTAAAATAAATTAATTTAGTATAATATATTATTTTATATTATTAACTTTTAAATTTTACTCACATTTATGTCCTGATAACATATTTAGTATGTTATTTTGATTTTTCTGTCCCTATGCAAGAATTTCAAAATAATTTTGATAAGAAACTTTTTATATAACTACGAAATTCATATATAAATGTAAAAAAATCATTAATAATAATTAATATTTAAAAAATAATTCAAAAATAACTTCTTTATTCTCAAAAATTATCTTTAGTAAACCAAATTTTACTTTTTTATTGTTTTTCCAGCACTATGTTAGCACGGAAAATGATAGTAAAATTTATCATGAAACAAATTATAATATATTTGTTTTAAATTATTTATATGATATATTTATATAATTTTACTAAAAATTAGTCATTATTTATGTTTCAAAAAAATTATATTGTATTTATTCCTTGGTGATATTATAAATGATATCGTACTTCATAAAAAATTTATAATTTTTCTATTCACCAAACATTTAACTTCTTAAAAAACTAAAAAATAGATCCTTGGATAAATTTTAATTGATGAAAATAAAAATAAATACCATTTAATAAAATTCAATTCCTATAATTTTCCAAAATTATTATTAATATAAATTTGTAAAACACCATGAAAAGCATTTTTTAGAACAAATTCATTTTTATGCAGAAAAATGAATTTATACCAAAAACAATTATAATTGAGGACATTATATAATTAATTGTATTAGATATAAATAAC
This sequence comes from Viscum album, assembly GCA_963277665.1. Lineage (NCBI taxonomy): Eukaryota > Viridiplantae > Streptophyta > Magnoliopsida > Santalales > Viscaceae > Viscum > Viscum album. The sequence goes on from OY728129.1 coordinate 243,307,959, forward strand.
TTAGTTTTATGTTAATTTAAGATAAAATTAAAATCATAATGCCATAATTAAATGAAAATAAATAATAGTTTTATAAAAAAACACAAAAAAACAGTATTTTCACTATTCACCAAAAATCATTCTCGTAAGAAAAATTACATAATTTCACCCTAATATTGTATTAATATTATGATATAAAAAATTAAATCCATTTTTTCAAATACCTTTCAATAAATTTCTTGAAAATAATTATAATATTTTCCAAGAAAATATATAAAATCATTTTTAAAGTAAATGAATACTTGAAGAAAAAATTGAGGGATTATGAGCTTCTCTATCTATGTAATTAGTGTTTAGGGTTTCTTCATGTGATGATTTCATTAGCCTATTAATTCAATCCCAAAAAATTTTTGGTCATAAATTTGAAGAAGGAAGAAGATGGCTTTTGATCAAAGCTGATCCTAATTCCAGTGTCTGATTCAGATGTTCTTCAATAGGAAAATGTATTACAGGTCAGGGGTTCTAACCATTTCTTCCCTGGTTCACAAAGTAATAGGTTTTCTTGAAATAATCCGATCACTCAAAGTGGTGCACTTTTAGTAGTGGAAGTGAACCTTCTTTTTTTTCAAGATCATATAGATGTTTGAAAATATTCGATGATCTCTCATTTTAGTTTGTAGGCTTCATAGAAGCTTGATAATCTCCAGAAACACCTTCATGAGATTTGGGGTTTCAGTAATTGGTATCTAGTTTTGATTGGAATGAACTTCTATCGTCTTATTTTTTTCTAATGATTAGAAAATGAGAGCATGAAATTTTGGGTTTGTTAATCTCAGGCCACAGATCCTTAGGTTTTAGTACTTGGATATCTGGTTTGATCCATTTCATTCTAAGAATACTATTAAGGAATCCAGGATCCACATCAATGGATTTAATTGGGTTTTTTGGCATCCAAATATCCTTTGGGATATAACATTGGTTGCGGGTACTCCAATAAATTTAGATAAGAAGACTGAAATTTCTTGATGCAACCATTTTGTATTAATACCTGACAAGTTTTTTATATCTTTACCACTGGATTAGAGTGTTTTATTAACTATTGGTGATTTTAAATTGGAACTTGAGATCAAATTTGAGCATGTTCATAAATTTTGTATAAATTGCTCAACCATTAGTCATATCAAGGATAATTGTAAGAGAGGTTTGTGTTGTTCCTACTATAATCAATATGGACATCTTACTGAATGTTGTAAACTTAATTTGACTGTAGCATCAGTGCCTATGAGAATAGGGACCCTTAGGAAGGTTACTTCACCTACCCATGATGGTGTGAAGGTGCTCTCATGATCACTCATCCAAGAGGATTTTGTGAAAATTACCAATAATGGGAGATCTCTCTCATTTACTAATTTTGTGGCTATTAAGAAAACCACTAGCATACATTCTTATAGTAATATGAGTGGGGGATTGTTATATGATCCTTTGGGTGATGGCACACTTCCTTTATACACTTCTGAGCCTGGTGACCCCTCTAAATGGGGTGATGTATCTAATAGTGATAAGGAACCTGATTTTTCTATTCTGCTGAAGGAACAGTTTCATTCTATGGTAAAATTGTTGCAATCTTCCTCTGGTGGGCGTGGTTCTCAAGGTATTGTGCAGGCCTCTATGCAGGCTAATGTTGTGCAGATAGCAGGGGGACCCTACAGCTCTACTATTGGTAAGCATGCTTCACTTGTTCCACTTGGACAGGGTACTTGTGATGTTCGGCACATTGTAGGGGATTTGACTTATATTGGTGCCTCTTTAGTGGATATGGATTCTTCTGGAATAGACTCTATAGGGCAAGCTGTTGATCATTCCGCATTATAGGCCCCAGTTCTTCTTTGATTGGTAGTTGAGGCCTCTACTGCCATAGATAGTGATGTTGTTCCTCACAAAGTTATTTTAGATGAACCTCCCAAAGTAGTAGTGGATACACCTAATGTTGTGAATCCCAATTTTTTTGCTATGCTTGAATCAATTAAATATCTTGATTTTGGCTTTCTCTATACGGAGATCCATGAAAGAAAAGTTAATGCTCATTTGAAGAATCCTATTGATGATGCATTTTCTACACTGATAGTTAAACTGGCTGATGATGACCCGATTGGGCAGTTTAATGTTGAGGAGAATGTCGATGATGAAGCTCATGCCATGGTTGGCAAGGAGCATGCAGCTACTCTAACTGGATTTGGAAACAACATACTTGTGATACAACATGATTCCCATGATTCTGATGATGGATTCTAGGGAATGGATGGACCTCGTGGGGCATGGAAGACTCAGAAATAATGGCAATGAAGAAGACATCAAAGGGGGTCTGGTGGCTACCATGGGAGGGGTGGCAGGAATGAAGGATGACTGTTGTTTGTTTTTCTTGGTGCTTTTATCACCTGTACCCTTTCCCTTTTTTCTTGTATATGTACTTTTTCTTTTATTAATAATATTATGGATCTTGGACTCACCACCATGATTCACGTTTTTTGGAAGAATAAATTGATATTACTAAATAAATTGAGTTCTTATTTTCTAAAAATTTATTATATATATATTTCAAAAAGTGGTTAATCTTATTCATACCCACTATTTTAAAAATTAGGTTACAACAATAATTAAATAATAATATTTCATGGTTCGTTTAAGATTGATGTTGCATGTCGTATACACTATCAATCATAATGTAATTCTTTTAAAATATCATTTTTTTCAAGATATCTAATTATATAAATAACATTAGAAAATTCGTTGAGATCAAGAAAATCAAAAAAAGAAAATGGAGTTTCCTGAAGACCATGGAGGGAAGAAGATTTAGTTTCTTATTTATTGAGTATGTGGGAAGAAGCACTTGGGTAAATCTCTCAAAAGAATGAGAGGATGTTTTATATATGAAATAGAAAGTAATAGTGAAAGTAATTGAATAGGAAGAATTAATGAGTGATATTTAAGTAAATTATGTTTATATTAAGGTACCATTTTTATTTCATTGCCTTATGTGTGGGGTATATGTGAATTATTTGAGTCGATTCACAAATACAGGGGTTAATAAAAATTACCCAGAAGTACTTGTGATATGAAAATAATTTAAGATAAAGTATTGACATGTTTATTTATTGGGAATATTGAATTATATTTATAATAGTTACATCAATGATTTTATAATTATAAAAATCGTGAAACATTTAAGGATTATTACACAATATTTTTTCTTTAAGGATTTGGTAACATACGTTGAATGGTACGAATAACCAAGAAAAGTGATTTATTGATAAGGTGGAAATGTTTAGTTAGTATAAATATATTAGTATCATTGATTAATTAAATTTAATAGTATTGGTGACAATTTATTTGATTATTTATTTGATGAAAATGTGACTTAGGTCATTTGTGAGGAATTTTATTTATTTTTTGGATTTGTGGATTATATTCAATAGTATGATTTTAATTAAGGAATAAGGATTATGTATATTTATATAATAATATATATTTTTATGCGAGTTTATCTTAATATTTTTGGATACCATCATTGATTTTTTAGTATAATTTTGATCATAAATTCAAAGGCATAGATCCCACCTTTTAGGTTTAAAGTTATAGTACTATAAGGTGATTTGAAATTTTTACTCAGTTTTAGGAAGAATACTATATTAAGGTTTAAATATACCTATGGTAAAGTATATAATTTTATGTTATGTTAATTATGTTCTATTGTATAGTAGGATATTGATTATCTTGATTGTTGAAAAGTGATTCACTAACAAGGATATATTTTCAAAATACAAATGATCAAGTTAAGGATTACCTTGAAGGTTGGTATCTAAATTTGATTCATGATATTTTGTTAAATTGTAAAACATTATAATATTATATAGTGATTTATCTTGAAGATTAAATATATTTTTGGAGTTGATTCATTGGGTTTAGATATATTTAACTTCTAAGTTTAGCATGTGATTTTACATGAAAGATTATTTGGGATGATTGTAATTTTTTTAGGACATAAGATAAAGGGTATGGGACAAAAATTTAGGTTAAAAAATTCTTTAATCATAATTTTATTTATTTTATTTGGGATTTTTGGTTATTTAGGAATTTATTTAAGTGTAACCTTTTTTTATTGCGGAAATTTTGGATTTAAATGTATTGTTTCATCATATGAATGTTTTTAAATATTAGATATTATCTTCTTGTGTTATAACTGTTGAATAATAGATAATATTTAAATATATGTGGAATATATTGATATCATTTTTTGGATTAAAAATTTTATTTTAGTACTTCTGGAATGAAAAATTGATCTTCAATAATCATCGTTAGGAGAAAAAGGTGATATTATGGTGGAAATTAATTAAAGAAGGAAATTATACTTGTAATGTAAGTATATTTCCTTATATTATAATTATAGATTCTAAATTAATTCCTCAAATCTCGGAAAATGATCTTGAAACAAAAGAATTATCCAATTAAATTCATTTTTTATGAATCAATGTTATTTTTAGCACCTTATTGATTTATGATTGTGTAGTCATTAAATTTCATATTATCATTCACATTATTGTGATCAATGTTCACTAAAACTATAAATCATTATTTTTAAATTAAACATTTACTACTTATCAACATTTTCTATTCATACTAATGTTCTTCCATTTTTAAAACTAGTTATGTGTTATTCTAGATGATTTTAATATTTCCATTTCTCTATTTTCAAGAGAAAGTTTAATTAATAAAATTTATGATGTGTGTTTTCAATAAAAAAATAAAAAACATAAAACTAATGGTTAATAAGAACAAGTTAAAATTCTGAGGGAATAATTTATTTAGGGGGTATAATGTACTCCAAGATATTTTAAAAGAACACTATGTTTAATAGCATATACAACATGAAACCCTGAGATTAAATGAAAAAAAATTAATATTATTAGTTGACAGTTATGAAAAAGTAATTGAATTAGTGGGTATGAATTAAAGTAATTAAATTATGAAAAAAATAAATAAACATCACAACAAATAGAAATGTATCAAAAAATTCTTAAGAAATAAGAACTCAATTTATAGTGAACACTTTTGATTATTCAAAATATATTTTCTTCAAAAATAGTTTTTATTGATTTTTTTGAGAGAATAAAATAATTATTTTTTTAAAATTTTAGAAATTTTATTTAATAAAATTATATTCTTTTTCAAATCATCATATCAATATTATATTTGGGTGATATTCTTATATTTTACCGAAATGATTGATTTTATAATGAATAGTAAAAAAATACATTTTTATTTAAAATTGCATTTTTTCATCCATTTAAAAGTTCCATTTTGTTTTAAAATGGTTCAAAAATATATTTATCTTATATTATTAATAATACAATTAAATTCAATAAAATTAGTTTTATTGATTGAATTTGGAATAAAACATTTTTAAACTTAAAGTAATCTTTTTTTAAAAATTCATTGTGTTTGAATTTTTTTATTAAATTAATTTATAAAAGATCTAGAAATTATATCGTGAAAAATGGATTCCATATATGTAATAATAATTTTCATATATTCAAAATTGGCCACTTTTATTTTTGTTAATTATTAATAGTAACAATGGTAAATATTTTTAATCTCTTTAAGGGTAAAATAAGAAAAAAAAAGTTTATCCCCATTAGATATGTTCTCAAGATCAACTGAATAGTTTTATTTATTTTATTGGATTGGATTAATTAGAAAATATACAACCCAAATTCTAATATATAGCATTTCTATTCCATTTTCCCTAAAAAGCATTTATATTATTTTAAGTAGAGAAAATTCCAAAATGTAAGTCTCTTGAATATTGTATCTATAAAATTTTTACACGTGGATAAAAAGAGGATAAGATAAGTTATAAATCATTATTTAAATACAAACTTAATTAAAATTATAATGTTAATTTATTTTTAATTTTTAGTGATGTTATAATAACCTTAAATACTTACACAATACTAACACAGTTCTTGTGTAAGCAGTAGAAAGATAATATAAATTATTTTAAAAATTATAAAATAATATTTTCCTAGATGATTCATAGTTATTAAAAACTTATAGATAAATAAATCATATTATGTATGTCTTAAATGTTTATGTATTTAAAAATATTTTATATCGATGTCCTTAAATTCAAATTAAATGAATAATGTAAATAATCAAATTGATGTTATTTTATGAATAAATAATATTTTATTAAGTAATTTTAAAATCATGAAAATATTAAAAGAGTAAAATTATGATGATAACTAGTAAAAAATTATCTCTTAGACATTTATCATCAAATCGTTACCTTATTTGTAAAATTATAACCCTATAGAATTGAAAATGGTGTTACCAAGGGTAAGGTCGAAATTTGTTAACAGAGGGATTAAACCAAAAAAAATGTTTAAAATAACACCAAAACCAATATAAATTTAATAATATGATTATAATTAAACCATATCCACTTTTTATTTCAACTTATTTCTATATTAAATAATTCCACTTCACAAAGACATTATGTATATTTAAATCTTTTTGGTATTTCCAAGGGGTCATTTCCCTCCATCATAAAAAGAAGCCCCTTATATCTTTTATTTACAATATTTTGAGTCATATTTATTAAATAAAACCTCTCAATTATCTAATAAACTTCTCTATACAATAATTATATTTTCTTTTCTTTTTAATAGATAGTTCCATGGGTGTTTTGCAAGTGATCTACATGAGGCCTACCGAAGAAGATATAATCTTCATACCTGGCCTATTTCAATTTATTTTGCTTTATATATCTATTATAAATACATGGTATTAATTATGAAATAATATATTAATTATACTAAATATAATTAAATATTATTATTATTATTTAACTACCATTATCCCCCTCTTTTCCATCAAATGGGAAGTGAGAGTATCGCTCATGCATAAGTGTGGACTACAACCTCCACATAGTGATATAGTTCATTTTCCATCATCATATTTATTATATGGTTACTATAATGACATTAATGTTTATATATTATATTATTAAATAATTATTATTTTGAAATTATAATACCATATTTACCTTCTTACCTTCTAATCTTTTGAAAATTATAATGTCGCTCATACATACAGTCAACCATCTCCATGAACAATGTAGTTTATTTTTCTATCTATACCTTTTATGGATGAAGATACATATATATATTGAATATATATGATATTTATAAAATTATTAACAATATTTATAACGTTAAATCATCATTAAATTAGAAGTACTAGAACTATTGAACCCAAATTCACACGAAAATGAAAATAGTTAACACAGAGAAGTGATGATTTGGATAAGTAATTATTATAAACTGGGTGTTAAAATGATATAAATATAATATATATGATATTAAAGTATTTAAATTAGTATTTTATATAATTATAATTAATTTGAATTTATAATATAAGAGGTTATAGTTCATTCAAATCAATTCAAACTTGATTTAAGGGATTTATGTTAAAATATCATTGTTTAAAGAGATTGTTTATGATTAAGTTTTTGATGATAAAATTTCTTGATCTACCTCTCAATAATATCATGAATTTTCTAATCCTATGTTTTATTGTGTATATTAAATGTTTTACTTTCATTTTCTTCTCTCAATGTACTGAAGGGGCCAAAATAATATTTTTAGGAAAACTAACATTATTTCCTTATTTGATTTAAAATCATTTTTTCCATTTCTATATTTTCAAAAAATGTTTTCAGGGATTTTTTTATTAAAATATTTTGATTTTTTGAAATAATTTTTATCCATGTTTTACATTTCAAAAAATGGTTTAAATCGAATCTTCTTATCAATTTTTTAACTAGGTATTTTTTTGACTTTTTGTAAAAAATATAAAAGAATCTTTATTTTTATCTACATTTCATGATCAGAATCTCCCAAAATGATGAATTATCAATGCCTTGAAGATTCCATTAAAATTTTAAAAGTTTATTTTCAAAAAAATCCTTAATATTTTTAAAAAAAATTAATTTAAAATTATTTATTTTAAAATAGAAAATTGTATTTATCTCAATAAATAATACAAATTATCTTTTAATGGAATTTTCATATACGATAACATAACTTAACATTATTAATAATTTACTGGGGATATGAACTATGTATACCATCATTATTATTTATATGGAATAGATTATTATTATGATGTAAATATTTTTATTAAATCTCTTTCCTTTTTACAGGTTATGTTATGATGATATGTCAAAATGTTTATGAAACCCATTTACTTTCCACAGGTTATAATATGATGAATGTTTTATGATATTTTGTTAAAAATGAGTATTATTTTAATTATGTGAAAGTTTGTCCATTAATTATATATACCTACAATTCAATGGGTAAATATGGATATATTATGAGATAAAGAAACCAGAATGGGGTTAAACCTATTTCAATAAGGGAATATTCCCACTATGATAGTTTTGGGAGTGAACCTTGAATAAGGATATTATGTAATGGGGAGTAAACCTAATCCATTTGATAGTCTTGGTATTGAACATTGACTAAGAATATGATGAAATGCAGATTAAACCTAATCCACTATAATAGTCTTTTCAGTGATCCTTAACTAAGAAAATTATTTTCTATGATAATGTATATTTTACAATAACCTATGTCTTATGCCAATGTTATTCTCTCATGTCTCATATTCTTTTATTACTTTATGATTCATGTCTTGTTAATTTATAAGGGATATTCCCTAATTCAAGATTATGATCTTTGATTTGAATGGTATTGTTTTAAAATGTTAAGATCCTATTTGTATACCCATACTCTCATGTTATACATAAGTGATCCTTGATATCTCCCTTGTTTACCCTTACTGAGAATATGAGACCACCCTTTATTATGTTTCCCATCCCTAGGAAATAATTAAATATTTCATGTATGATACGTCCAACAAGGATTCTAGTTCTGAATAACTAAGGAGGAGATGAAGTATATTTCTTAAGAACAAGTTGTTTATGTATAAAAGTTTCAAAAGACACTCAAACTTTATGGTTCTAAAATGGATCATTTGGTTATGTGTTGAATAGTCATATAAAATGATGTAATATTTATGTATGAAAATTTTGGTTTTCTAAAGATTCATTTTCATAGATTAAGGTCATATGATAGGACCAATACATTCAATATAATATAATGTAGTAAAGATGTATATGCCTTGAAAGGAGAAACATTATGGGTTGAGTATGGATTATGTCTTAAGCTCCCTTAATTATATTAGGAAGTAGGAATTATATGTGTAGGGATTATGCATGTGTTAACCAATTGTTAGTTGTGGGAAATAGTTATGGATACAACTCAACCTATACATAGGAGAACCATGAATAGAGGACACCCATCCCATTCTTTGTGTAAAGGGATCAACTGTGATGATCTATGATACTAATTGTGAGGAAGGAATTTTCATGAATAAAAATGGATGAGATAGATATAGTTCCCACACTTCCTCAAAATTCATTAAAGTGTGTCCCATAAAATTAGTTAATTTAATGTGTTTCTATGGAATTGGCTTCACGGATGTTGGGTGATTCAGGAATCCTTGACTTTCAAGATGTTTAATTATTTTTCCAAAGTGTTTTGTTCATTGGAGGGGGTAGTGTGAGAATAGCAAAAATGCAATCCCAAAAATAAAATATTTCTTTTGAGGTAATTCATGTAATATTATTTCCTATAATAGTATGAGGAGGATTATTTGAGTAATGTAAATGGTTGAAATTATTTTGTGAGAGTTGAGATATTCAGATTCCCTAAAATATTAAATCACAACAACTGAGCCCTTAAATTGAAATAATGAGGTTTATTTAGGGGACTCTAGATTCATTGGGATTTATATATCTTGAAATTATTGCATAGTCAAAAAATTCAAACACAAGTACACAACCATGGACTTTCACAACTCCTCAGTTCGAGGACTTAGGAAACTCTGAATTGCATAAAAATACACCCTTTAATCCATGACTAATTTATTAATTTTCTCAAATTCCCGGATCCTTATTGGATAATTTTTTTAGTTCTAATAAATTCCCCCACTTAATATTGGGTTTGATAGGGGACTATGATTTAATTCTAATGAAAACACTAAATTTTAAGAATTTACTTCTCTTGGTTCATGCAACCTAGTTTAATCCTTCACTAAAAAATTGGTATGGGGGGTCAAAGGGAAAAAAGCTAACAATATTAAAATTTAGTAGTTTCTCTATTTTCATGGAATTATGACTTGAATGATAGTTATATAACACATTAACTTGTATTTTGTGGTACTCACCATATTAGTTTAAACTCTTTCTATAAATAATAGTTTCAAGAATCATAGTTAAGTAAATATTTATGTTAAAATTGTATATATGGATTTTCAGGAAGAAAGTTTCATAAAACTAAATTATAAAATTTTAATAACTTCTGAGATATCTAGCATGGAAGTTGAATTTGTTGCAAGATGAAGGATAGAGATTGTAAGAAACTCCAGACTCATATTAAGCATAAATATCCCCCCTTGACACCAAAATCTTGTAATCATGATAACTTAGGATAAAATTGAATAATTTCTTGTAATATAAACCCAATATACATGTTTTACCTTCATAACGAGGTCATCATTCTAAAAGCTAAACATTAATCCTCAGGCCATTTATTCAAAAGTTAACCAAGATACATCTGATTGAACATTGTTCCACCCAATCATGTTGTAAGGGATAAAAACCAGAAGACAGCCATCACCCTATATAATCAAACCTAGACTATAAATAGGAATCATCTAAATTTTAACGTACCACCCACACTCCCTCACAATACTCTATCTTTTTTAAATCTAGATTATTAGTTATCCTCTTGGGTTGGATAGATGAGTGGGTTCATCACCAAGGGATAAAATTTCACTAGTAATTGGGTGTAGGCATAATGGGAATTTCAAAAATGTATGGATTTTATAGATCTCCTATATTAAGTAGGTATGTCCAAGTTATTGTATTCAATTTAATTCTAGATCTACCTATATATATATATCAGATATCAGAGCTGTTGATCTTGTGATCACCAGACATGAACATGTTCTATCTACACCATGGAAAAGTGAAGATCAACTTAGGGGATCTCTACCTGGTCGAATGTATCCCCATATTGAGTTAGATGTAAAAATAGTTCCTAATATAAGTTAATTACTGAAAGGATAAATAGCATAACCCATTTCTTTGTGGGACCTACTAGGGGCATTGGTAGGAGTTTTGTGGCATAATAATCACTTATATTCATATTTATATTTTAATATGGAGTTCCAAATATTCTTAAATATGTACTAGTACTTGATTCAAGGGAGATAAAAATAGTTCCTAGGATCTCAAAAATGAGTCAAAACAAGGTCATACTTGATCCATTTTTAGTTGAACCAATATTCTTTTGGGGGATTCGGTAAGAATAACTAGGCTCAAAAGATAAAAATGACAACATTCCTTAGTGGATCGATTCTTATGTACCAGAATATTCTCAAGGTGTTACACCCTAGAACATTCATTATAATAGTAATAATGGATAACATGTACCAAATATACCTCACCAAAGTAATTTTTGAAATTTTATACAGCCTATTGGAGAATTCCATCTAGAGGGACATTCCCATTCCCCTCTACGGACCATTACGACCCTTGTACTTTTGGTTAACTATTCATTTTAGGGGGCATGAGAATATATACCCAATTATTTTCACATATTTTTAAATGGTTACAATAAAAAATATCAAATAAATACAAACCAAGTATCGAAATTCCTAATCTCTTTAGAGGACTGGGGATATAAAACATCAAAATGAAACAAAAATAAAAAAACATTATTTTATTAACCATAAAGAGATCCTAAATCTATTTGAGCTCTTAAAATATATTTGATAACCTATGTAATACATAAATAAAATTTGTAAGTTACAAATCCTTGTAACGGTATAAACATTAAAATAAAGTGTAAAATATGAGTCAAAAGGCATAAAATGATACCATGAAAGACAATAATTGTGAATAATCATATGGGATCATAACATAATGAAAATTAAATCATAATATTATGTAAACATATGAATTTTTAAACAACATAAATCATGAATTATTCCTAATTCACGGTTAATTGTAATGACAACACCACATGGTGGATAAAGTCTGATCGTGGATTGGGTTTAATCTGTTATCCCATACATATTGTCTCATGTGACATAAAAATTACCTAAAAAATTGGATAACTATCCTCGTCCTACCATCATAAAATGTTCATTCTTATGTGTGACATAAATTTATAACCAACATAAGGCAAAATATTAATAATTACCCAAGGAAGGAAATGTGTTTTATAATCATATGACATATCACAATCAAAAGATATTTCAAATATATTCTAAAGAGAAGAATGATTGAACTATTTTAGATGTTCCTATAAAAATCCACAAGAATAGTTCTCAAAATATGGTGTTAATTGGAATAAAAAGACATCATGAGATAGGGTAGAGTCTTTGGTACATAAATGAAATTTCAAAACATCAGTTTAAGGAATTGGTTAAAGACATTGAAGAAAGAATAAATACTAGAATTTCATTGAAAACTATAGTTAAAATAGAATGTAAATCCAAAAAATATTCCTATAATTATTAAACTAATTAATGAGTATAAATACTTTGAAAGTGTCTTACACAAAAGGGTTAAAGGATAAAAAATTTCCCATTAATCATGTTTTATTTTAAGGAATGCATATGAAAAATAAACTTAAGGCCTATATTACCACGTAAAATAAAGGGAGAATAGAATATTTATAAATGAAAGAGACATATATACAGAATTCATAAGTATTAAATAACATTGAATATAGATAAAATGTGATTTATAGATGGAAATTTCATAACTGAAAGAAAACAAGGTGGTTTGGAGAGATCCCTTACCTAAGGTTTCAAAATCATTTTTCACTTCCACTTAACATCCTGAATAAGAAAATTAGAATCTTAAATTAATTAAATCATAATTTATTCCATAAATATTTTATTTAACATAATTTTATTGTGTTTATTTTTAACCATTACACTTAGATATTATATTTAATTTCATTTTTTTATGAGCATTCGTTTCATGTTTCCAAAGTCGGATCGCTTGTGAAGAATTATTGTTGATCATATAAAATGGGACTGAAGTAGTAGATGTTAAAATAAATGGTAATCATGTTCTCCCTAAAATATAAATTTCCCCAACTATCCTTTCATTTTTTGATAAATGGATATTTCATTAGGTAAAAATGTTAACGTTATATAGTTAGGTCATTTTGTCGTTTTTACTGACCATCAGGAACTGGCATCATTTTTTTAATAGTATGTTTATATACTCATTAAAGAAAATAAAATAAGATAAAATATACTTATCTCCATCTTCTTTAACCATAATAATATTTTTATGACTATCCTTGAATGCGGTGTGAAAAATGAAGTATATTGTTCATGGAGGCGGTGAACCGATCATATTGTAAACAACATTTTCATTTTAGAATCTAAAGAAGGGTGTAAAGGATAGATATAAAAACTTAATAAAAACATATAATTATATTTTGGATATTGATTTTATTATTTCTAGGTGTATGGGAAAAAATAAGGGGGTGTCCGAATAAGAATAAAATTGAAAGAGGTTAGTCGAGAGGTTTACCTCTTCATTTGGATGTCACATCTTAGGTTACCCCTTAAGGCTCTTTAAAATAGATTCGGGTGAGTCCAGTAGAACTAGGAAGTTAGGGAGTGGATTGGGTAGAAATATTTAAATCCCCAAGGACTAGTTTATGTAAATAGATATGGGGATTAGGGATGGTATTTATAAGGGGTTTAGCGGGGTGTTCTTGAATATTAAGATCATTAGTTTAATTTTTTAGCTCAAAACTACCAATAGTGATTAATATTTTGACTATATAAATTAAATGGTTCATTTTATTTTGAAATAATGGTATTTTAAATCATCTATGTCTAAATAATTCTTGTATTTATATTGTAATAAAAAATATCATATTTTGTTTTATTTCCCAATTCACCAAAAAATCAACTATTTTAGTAAAAACAATCACCCTAAAAATTTCTCAATGTGTAGATTTGAAAAATGAAATATAATTTTTCAAAAATAATTTTTTTAAATATGATAAATTTAATTTTAAAATAAAATAATTATTTATTTCAAAAATGCCAATTTTAATATTTTGATCACTTTTCAGATCCTTTAAGAAAATTTTTATGCTATCATAAAGTTCTATTATCTTTATAATAAAACATAATATTCATCTATAAACCCATTTTATGAAAATAAAATTTCTCTTAAATAATCATAGTTTTTTATAAAAATTCAAATAAACAATTTATGTTTAACAAAAATATAAACATTTATTTTAGCATTTAAAACATTAATTTTCTTATATCAAGATGAAAATATGTCATATTAGCATTTTATAAGATAACTAAATATTAATTTACATTTTAATTAGTGGGGTTTATATTCTAATTATCATGTTACAATTCTTAGTGGTTAAATTATAATTCCAATGGTCATATTTTAATGGTTATATGGGTTCTCTACTTTCTATAAAAACCATGTACTTCATTGATTCTTAATTAAATTATATTTTCTCTCAAAGTTTTATATATTTTTAATTTTCTGAATTCATATTTCACTACTAATATTCTACTTCATTTATAATGTGTTGTTTTTGAGTGCGATTATTCTAGGGGATGAACTATATACAAATTTTCTTATTATTGTTATATTATTTTCTAATTTTCTAATTGAAATACTTTCAATTCTCATGAACAAATGTATTCTCAAAATAAATTCCTTCAATTATTATAATAAAATGTAGTTAGTTTTATCATGTGGTGTGTGTGTCTTATATAATATTATATTACTAAATATGACACAATTATATATTAATAAGATAAATTTCATTGATAATATTATTGGTCATCATATTCTCCCCCATTAAGAAATTTCACTCTTGGAATATCATTTTAAATACTAAGGTGAAAATAGGTGAGGGTATTTCTACTTCATGGATTCCTTCTGTTCCAAAGTCACCTCCTAATACTTGTGGTTTATCCGTTATACGTTGACTAGGTTAGTTGTATAGTTGTGTATAGATTTATCTCTAAGGTACAGGATCATCATTGGCCACTTAAGAGATATTATTTTCCATCTTTACCACCAATAAATTCAGTACATGTGGGGGATCTAGTATAAAATTCCTCAATAGGGATACATGGAATGTGTCATGTACTTTTAAAAGGGTTAGTGGGAGTGCTAGTAAATATGGCACAACTTTGATGTGATCATAAATCTTAAAAGGGTTGATGTACCTAGGACTTAACATTCCCTTATTCCAAAATATAATTGCTCTCTTCCATGGAGATATTTGGAGGAATGAAATATCTCTGACTTTAGACTTCAGGCCTCTTTGATTTTTGTAAACATAGCTCTTCTATTGAATTTGAGTATCCTTGATGTGCTTTTCAATGGTATTGACTTTTTCTAGAATTTTCAAGACCTTTTCCAGACCTAGAAACTTATATTCACCAACTTATTACTATCACACATGTGCTCTACATCTCTTCCCATAAAGGATTCATATAGTTCCCTTTTGACACTTTAGTGGAAACTATTATTGTACAAGAACTCGACTAGACGAATATGGTGATTCCATTATCCTTCGAAGTACATCGAGAGTGCTCTCAACTTTTATTCATGTGTTTGGACAATCTACTAAAATTGGACATCAATTTAGAGGGGATAAGCCACACTGAGTTTCAATTTAGTGGCTAGATCACGTTGGATACTTTCCATAATATAGATGGAAATATTGGATAACAGTTAGATAAAATAAATTGTGGTGTTCCATATAGCCTCAACACTTATATGATGTACATCCTTACTAGTGTATCTAGTGATAAGTCCTCTCATATAGTAATAAATTATTAGTTTTTGTAGGACAATCCTCCAAAAACTATATAAAAATATTTCATCGAGATGATTTTAAAGACTAGTGACAAAGTTCATCGTGATGTTTTCTCATTCACAAATTGGTATGGATAATGGTTTCATCCTCTCATTTGACCATTTCCTATCATCCTCACCTAAAAACATTCCATGAATTTTTATGTATATTATGTGATCTACATATTCATATTGTACCAATAATATTTCTCTCAGAGCTATTGATACATATTCGTGCTCTATGGGTGGAAAAAGAAAGCCCAGATATGTGCATAATTCAATAGATCCTTATTTATATCAAGATTCCATGGTACAAAAAGTCATGACAAAATTCTTACAACTCAATATCCATTAATTTTTAACATTGAGGATTTTTTTGTTTCTTATATATTCTTCATTATTTTATATTTACTCATCAACTATTTAAGTATCCTTTACCTTCTTTTGAATGGATGATTGAGAAGCCATTTGAGAAAGGAATTATTATGTTCCTTCCTTTATTATCCCCATGACCATCCTTTTCAGGTCTAGTAATAATGGATCCTTATCAATTCTCATCATTGATAATGTTACCTTATCCTTTCTATTAATAGAAAAATCCACTATATTATTTTACCAATATAGTTGTGGATTTAATAGTAATAGTCTTTGATCAGCTCTAATCATCTTTATTAGAACATATTCATCTCTTTCTCTATGAAATTATATTTTAGGATCTCATGATCTATATATATTTTAAACCTTTCCCTACAAAGATATTTTCCCCAAATATTCAATTAAAATATTATTACATATAACCCCATATCATGTTTATTTATCTCTAATCGTGAACTTTTAGCCTCCCTGAGGTGTAGGCTATCAATTTATCATTATGAATTTGGTAAAAACGCAATCCCTACTCTGAATAATCATTGTATACCATGAAACATTACCCACTTGAGGGATGGTTGATAGCTATTGTAGTGATAATACTCTTTTTTAATTATTTTATGCTCATTTTTTAGTCATATGTCCAGAAAAAATATACTCCCTTTCATATAATCTTGGTCACTGGGTTTGAAATTTGAAATACGTTTCTCAAAAATCATCAGTAATACATAGCTAGTCCTAAGAAACTACAAATTTCAATTAAAAATATTTTTAGGGACCACTCCACATTTTCTTTTTTCTATAAGGGTCTATATATATCAATTTTATGGGGATAACATGCTCTAATAATGACACTTCATCCATCCAGGACTCACATTTATTGTACTTTAAAAATATCTTCACCTTTTATAAAGTCATTAGTACATTATTCAAATTCTCCTCAAGTTCCTCCTTTCTTTTGGTGTATATCATAATATCATCTGCAAACAATCCCAAAAATTTGACATTGTAAACTCTAAAAACTCTGTTCACTATGTCTATAAATATTGTTATAGCATTAGTGAGTCTGAAGGAAATCACTAAGAACTCATAGTGTTCAAAAAAATTTCAAAAAGTATCTTTGGGGATAACTTACTTATTCACCTTTAATTAATGATATCCAGAAAAAAGTTCCACCTTATAAAATACCATTCCCTACATAGTGGATTGAAAAATCCATAAATATATTGAGGGGGAAACTTTTTATTTATCATGATTTTTTTGAGTTCATGATAATCAATGTAGAGGTGCATTGACCCATCCTTCTTCCTAAAAAATAGAACCAGTGCACCCCCCAATGACGCACTCATGAATATAAAACCTTGATCTAGGTTCTATTATAATTTATTCTTTAGTACATATAACTCAATTGTGGCCATTTTTTAGGGAGTTCTGTATATGGAAAATACCCAGGTATAAGTTTTATTGATAACTCAACATCCCGATTTGGAGGGAGACCAGAAAACACTTCAGGGAATACATTAGTATAATCACTCACAATGGGAATGTGTTCAAGAATGATTCACTCTTTGATATTAATAATTTTAGTTAGATAAGATTTATCATAAGGAAATAATATTCATACTCTATATGATCATTCCAAAGGAGATTCACCCTCATCTTTAAACTTTTTCAAAATCATAGGATGAATTAGGAAATAAAAATTGATCTCCCTCTCCTGAAAGTAGAGGTTTTATTTATATAATGACTATCAATCAATTCCAAATATAGAATCAAATTCCACTAAAGTAAGTAAGGCATGATTTTCTAGGTGGTTTATTCCATAAACATTGATTGGGGGGATTTAAATACTTAGGATGAAACAATTTCATTATTTTATGTTCTCATAGATATATCAACACCAATGATTTTAGGTAGTGTTTGAATATTTTTTATAAACATGAAGGATATAAAATAATAAGTAGAACATTAATAAAAAAGTATATTTCATGTTCTTAAATGAATAACCATCAAAACTTTTACCACATAATTGTCATGATCCACCATAAAAGTGGAGAACAAATAATCCCTTCCTTGAAATCTAGGACTTGGTGGTTGTTTTTCTTGATTTTTTTAATAACTCTTGGATTAGATCATTGGATTACACAATTATAAATCTCCTTGTTGTTGAAACACTATTCCATAGGCTAATAGATGATAAAACAAAATTTTATTCTCAAAAATTAGTGGGTTTATTTATCTATCTTAATTATTTATTATACTGATGCCACTATTTTCTACACATGAAACATATCTTTGTTCCCCTGAAAAATATTCGGGGATACTTTTTTCTAATAATTTTAAATGTGTTCAGTTGAGTTTTATTTTCTCCAGAGGATTCAATCCTTGATCCACATGAATTAATCTCTATTTTACACTTTTTATCTCCCACCCCATGAGACCAATTAGAGTCACCCATCGCAATCTTGACCTTAAGGGAACAATGAATAGTCTATTCATAGTTTTCAAAGACCTGAAAAATCAAATATTTTTTTGTCTTAGAGTAAATTCACTAATAATTCGGTCCACCTTAATTTTTTTTGAAGAAAAACCTTAATCAATACCATTAAATTCTTTGATTTTTGATTTTTATACCCTCATAGACTCATATTACTTTTTATTCAATCTAAAAAACACCCTATCCACTTTAAGATGAATATTTTTAGGAAAATATTTATTAAAAAACAATTCCTTGAATCCTTCCCATTGCAAGGAATCAATTTTCTATTTGGATTTTATGTTCGTGATCAGTGTCCACCACTGATCAGATTCTCCCTCAATGAGATAAATGTCAAGAAAAACCTCCTCTTATTCAAACTATTAAAGAACAGGGAATATATTTTCAATAGATTAAATCCATTATTCTTCTATGAGGGGTTAAAAATATCCACTAAAGGTATGTGGTCTTTTTTTACAAAGGTCTTGACTAATAATTTCTTTTTATTAGGATAAGAAGAATTTCCCATATTTTTTTTGACTGAAAATTAAATTTTTATTACAAAATCACTTTTGAGGAGAAAGTGGGAAACCAAGATGACATCAAGGACATAAAAAACAACAAGACCTCCACAGCCAAGATCATCAAGAACAATTACAATCCAATTCAAAAGCAAGGGAAAGACCCATCCTAGAAACAAAAACACTATGATCAATGTCCACCTTCCCATCGCTGCTCAGCTAGCTATCCCGTGAAAGGATGCACAGGCCTGGTACCGATGTCAAACGCCATACCCTCTCAGAACTTCCAATTCCATGTAGAAATGAAAAGGAGAACACTCTCTGATCCAAACATCTTCTAGAACAGACCCTCAAAAATAAACCGAATGTAATGTATCATGATCCAATGCCATAGTGCCATAAGATACCACACAAATTTCAAACCACTAAAGCCTCATCCAAGAAAATAAACCTAATAAACACTGCCAACACATGAGTTATCTAATCCAGTACTAACAGGTAGTTATAATCTCCCTCTCCCATAAGGTAAGACATCTCATAAGATAAATCATCCAATTACCTATCACATTGGTAGTTTCAACAGTTCCTCCTATTTCCCAATATTAACTAAAATAAAGGAAATAATAAATAAATAGGTGATAATAGTGAAACAAAAAATTATATATAAAGAAAAACTATAAATATCGAAGGAATAAATTATAAATGAAAAGT
The DNA here is from genome assembly GCA_963277665.1 of Viscum album. Lineage (NCBI taxonomy): Eukaryota > Viridiplantae > Streptophyta > Magnoliopsida > Santalales > Viscaceae > Viscum > Viscum album. The sequence continues at coordinate 243,328,078 of OY728129.1, forward strand.
AAATCCAAAATTATGAGTATCTAGGTTTAAATATCGGTTTTCCATTATAATTACACTATTATTTTTTCTAACCAAACAATATATTATATTCCTTTACATTGGTTCACCAAGAGTTTTAGAATTTTCGAAATCAAATCAACCCAAAGTGTAGAAACAGGATTATAAAAAGGCCACATTGTCTTGCATAAGTTGATGATCAAGTTAGTACCTAAACCACACTTTTTAGGGTTGTTGCACCTAAATAAAACTATTCCATAGCCATATCCACTTTTTTATCAAGATGTATATGTAATTTCTTAAAAACTACTCGCTCCATAATTCAATAATATTTAATGATATTCTCTTATACTTAGGCTTATACAAAGGTTTTTCACTAAAACAATAATGTACTAATACCTAAAAAAACTAAACCTTAATCTGATACCAAATATAGTGACCCAAAACATTACACGTATTATTACATGTTTTTTAATATAAATAACCAATGAATAAAAACCAATGATTGAAAGGACTGGTGTATATAGAAGAATATTTATATAAATAATTTACATGAAATTAAAATAAAACATTTTTATTTTAATCTTAAAAATGTTCTCATAAATATATTTGATCTTAAAAAACTATGTTGGATAACCTAGGGAATGCATTAACAAAAGGAGTGAGATACAAATCCCAATGAGGAAATTAACATTATAATGAAGTGTAGTATGTGATTCAAAAGGAATATAATTATTTCATGAAATACAATGATTGCGGATAATAATATAGGAGAATAACATAAATAACATTGAATCATAGGATCATGTAAACATTATAATATTGAAACAACATAAAACATGATGTAAGAATTACCCAAGGCTAACTTCCAAGACAACATCACATGTTGGATAAAGTCCGTTAATGGATTAGCCAAAATCCATAATTCCATACATATATTATCATGAGACATAAAAATAATCCAATGAATTGAATCACTATCTTGGAACACCCATTATAACATGTACATTTTTATATGTTCTAAAAATGGAAATCAATCATAATGCATAAATGAACATTCAAAATGGTGATTTAACGAATCAGTTAATGACTTTGAAGAAATAATAAATAAGGAATTTTATTTGAAAAACAAATGTAAATCATAATTATTATCACTAAAATATTAAATTGATTATTTATATAATTAATGATTATAATGAATTTAAAATATCATTAAACAAAAGTGTTGAGGGATATAAAATTTTCCCTTAATTAGGTTTGATTTTGAGGAACGTATTTAAGAAATGAAGATAAACCATGTATTAACTGATACAAGTATCAGATAATAAGAGAGGTATATATTTAAAAGATATGTAAATACAATTTATAATCAATTCATAATATTAAATTGAGATATAATGTGATTTAGAGAGAGAAACTCAATAACCCATATAAAATTGGGTAGTTCAGAGAGATCCCTTACCTTATGTTGCAGACTCATCATGGCCTTCCAAATAAAATAATTTATAATCAAATTAGATTATTTAATTTATTTAATCATAAATATTTACATATATATTAGATTTAATTTTATTTTATAATGTTAATTTATAATTATTTTAATTAGATATAATGTTTAATTTCCTTATTTTAAGGGTGTTCATTTCATGGTTCAAAAGTCGGATCACTTGTAGATAATTATTGATGTTTTTATCAAATGGGGATAAAGATAAATAAAATCAATAAAATAGTATTAATTTCATTTGATAAATTTAAACTCCTCTAAATATATTTTTCTATTTCATCATTGGGATTATTCATTAAGTAAAAACTTTAATGCTATATAGTTAGTTCATTTAGAAGGTTTTACAGGCCATCAAAAACTAGTTTCATTTTATTTCATATTATTAAAATATATTAATTAAAGAACATAAAATAAGTTATAATATAATTATTATCATCTTATTTAACCAAAAAAATATTTTACGACCATCCTTAAAGGAGGTGGATAAAAATTAAGTGTGTTTTTCATGAAGGTGTTGAACCAACCGTATTGTAAACAATGATTTCATCTTAGAATAAAAACATGGAAAGGTATAATATAGATATTCCACCATAATAATAACATATAATTATATTTAGGTTACTGATGTTACTCTCTCTGTTTTTAGGGAAAATATAAGGGTTAGTAGAAGAAGAATAAAATATAAACATGTCAGTCAAGAATTTTACCTCTTCCTTTCGTTCTCTCTTCTTAGGCAACCCATTAAGGCTTGTTGAAAGTTTCATTGGTGATAAAAATAGCACTATGACATGCGGAGAGTATTGGTAAGAGAATTAATTAGAAATTTTTAAATCTCCAAGGCTTGGAAAATTTGAGGACAATGGGTAGTGAGTTTTTGTATTTATAAGGACAGGAGATGGGTATTTTTGAATATTATAATCATTAGTTTGTTAGTTTTTCTCAAGACTACTAATAGTTATGAATATTGTGACCATATATAGTTAATGGTCCCTTTTATTTTGATATTATTGGTCCCTATATCATTCATGACTTAAAAATTCATGTATTTATCTTATAACGTTAAATATCATATTTTTATGTATTTCACTATTCACTAAAAATTCAACTATTTTAGAAATTTGAAAATTAACCCCTTCTATTTTTTGAAGTTTATATTTGAAAAATGAAACCCATTTTATAAAAATAATTTTCTAAATATGAGGAATTTAATTTTTTAATAAAAATTTATTTATTTGAAAAATATCAATTTTAATTATATGATATATTTTTAAACCCTTTGAAAAATTACTTATGGTCTCATAAAGTTATATTATCATTATAATAAAACTTAATATTAATTTTAAAACACATTTTATCAAAACAATATTTCTTTTAAATCATTATATTTTTTATAAAATGTAAACAAAACATTTACATTTTACAAAAAAAAACTTATTTTGTCATTTAAACCACTTATTTACATATATGAATATATAAATATGTCATTTTATAATTTTGATTGATATTTAAATATTATATCACACTTTTATAGTTGAGGTTACCATACTAACGATCATGTTACTATTCTTAATAGTAATATTTCTATTCAAATGGTCATATTACTATTCCAATGCTCAGATTTATAATGGTTATATGGGTTCTTTACTATCTATAAACACCTCATATTTAATTCATTCTTCATTCACTTCTATTTTATCTCAATTATATATACATATATTTCATTTTCAAAATTCATATTTCATTACTAATATTCTGTTTTATTTCTACAATGTTGTTCCTGAGTATGTTTACTTTGGGGGATCCAGCATATCCAATTTTTTCAATTATTGTTATCTTATTTATTATTTTTTCAGTTATAATACATTGAATTATTTTAAAAAAAAATTAACTAAATTTAATGTTAAAATTAATATAATAAAATGTATTTTGTTTTATCATGTGGTATGTGCACATTATATAATATTATATTACTAAATATGACATAATTATATATCAATAAAGAAAATTCCATTAATAAAATTCGGGGTCATTACCATGAGTACCAAAACACTATCACTCCCCCATATACCTTTTTTCCCTAGATCAACAATTGCAGAAATGGTGATAAAAATATTTTATTTATATACTAGTTTTGTAGAATCCCCTAGCCACAGTCCTTTGTTCAGTGTCTTGGCTAGAGTCACCACATGACCATAGACACACCTTCCCTTACACCATAAGCTACTAACTAGAAAAAATGGTCTAGTGTGTTACTTTCTAGAGACTATACCACCACATCAGTGTGAGAGACTTGTGTAAATAACCAACTCAACATATACAATAATTAGTCAAATTATGTAGGAATAAATAAACAAAACATGTAATAATAAATGGAATGTTTCATACAAACACATGGCCATTCTAGGCATAAAACAACTAATCACCCACTTACATGATCACATATACCGAATAAAATAAAATAATAAAATGAAGGAGTCTAACCTCCCATCGTTTAGACTTATATCATATCAAAATAAATATTCATCAGAGTTATCCATCTTGATCATGATACATCAGGCCTCTTCCCAACCAAAACCTATGACAAATTAGTTCTACATAGGTTCCCATGATTCATGGCTACCCATGTAAGGTTTCAATGCAACTCATTACGAAACCACCAATTGAGTTCCTAACATAACTAGTAAATACATTATATGAAAATTTGATATTCTTATGTAAATAAATGAATACAAAACATAATAATAAATAAATAACCATTGTTAATCCTTAGGTTCTAAGGTTACACTCATGATTTTCAATACCTTCTCTAACCAATGATATAGCTCTTTAACCCCGATGAATATAATTATAAGGAGATAAGTCCTACCCTTGGATCTTATAAACATTTCAATATAAAGTGTGAACACTAGAAAAAATAAATTATTCTAGTCATATCATCACTATGCCTAATCATTACTAGATCCTAGGTGCACTGGGTATCTCAATTAAAATCACTAGGCATCCCTCTAGGTTTGAGGTGTCTTGGGAACATCATTAAATATCCCCTAGGTATCCATCTATATCTTATTAATCACTAGGAATTTTTGATTCCACACATAGTGGAACCGCGTTGGTGGGTGCACCCAACTTTATTTTATCCGTTAGCAACGATTAATCTGAGATATGTCATGATAATAAAACTTTGGATCTTCAGAATATAATGAATATTGAATGAAAGGAAGGGAGTCCCAGAACCATAGATAATATCATCATATGTTGGTTGTAATTAATTTAATTAAAATTCAAGAATTACCTTGATGGAATTCTTTCTCTATTGATGTTTCATGTCATGATTCGATGTGATCCGTCGTTTCATCATTGAATCCAAGTGTAGGATTCCTCTAGAGGTGATCCAAACGTGCTCCACATATATAGTTATGTCACTGAATGGATCTACAAGTGTTAGCGCAGAAGACCCTTAACTTGCGATGTTCACCTTCGATCTCTTTGAGAGCCGCTTGCAAAGCGCTCTCCTTGATCTAGTGGAGGAGAATATCTCTTATAGCTTTATAGTGTTCTTGTAAGAAATGAATTCTCTCTTGAAATGAGATCTTTCTCAAAATCCATTGTGCACAATCCCAAAATATTCTAGGTTAATGAGAACTATATAATTGGGATTTTAATTACTTAGAATAATAAAATTAATTTATTACCCAAAAGTATTTATTCATTTTATATAATTCTTAGTAATACCCCTTGTCTAATAATAACAGTTGACTATTATTTTTACTTGACATGCACCCAGAGAATTACACCTAATGTTATTTAATTAAATAAATAATATTATTTCTCACAAATGCCCATAAAAACTACAGAGAGTGTATATTAATATACAAGGCATGTACTTTGGTTTTTCCATTTTTCTTTATTTCCTCCACCACATTTATTAGACCTTGAATAATAGATATTTATTTCTCAAATAAATATCACTACATTACTCACTAATAAATATATTATTTCTCCCAAGATATGTTCTCTCCAATAACTAGTGTCGGAATAAATGTGATCGTGCATCCTTAAATAATTATTGAACCAAAATCGGGAATAATCTTTATTTAACTTTTTAAATTAAAATTTAAGTGAGATACTTCGAAAGACTTAGTGTGGGGCCCTCTAGGCCTCTTTCTCAGTGGCATTAGACGGAGCCTGCCCAAAGCCCATGGTTAGCATCTAGCAACGTACCAAGGCACCCATATTGAAATAAGTTAACTACTCAATGATGTGTCGCCTTCTATGAACGCTTACCGTGTAATGTAATACATTTTTCTTGATATCTCGAATCAAGCGGTTTGCATGTTGGTGCCATCAACCCATGTGCTCGATTATTCATTCTTTGACTTCCTGGAATTAAAATTTTCAATTCCTTACCATGGCCATGGATTTATTTAGGCTATATGAATTCCATAAAAGGGCCCTAGATATCTACTTTTGTTATGGAATATAAGGGACAAAATCCTTTTCTCGCATTATATATTTATGTTGTATTACTCGTGACACACCCAACATATCCTACAGCATTGCGAACAATGTTTCATCACAGTTTTCATCAATACAACTAAGTGCATGAGTTGTAATACCCATTAATAATAATCTTAAAGTCTAAGGACCAATACACACATCCATAAACAGGAACATCCAATGACATTGTTAAATGTGGATTTCCTACTGGCGGGTCTCATTCTTATAATATCCTCTTAGATATTATTAAGGGCGCACACCATGAGAAGATGCTTTAAAGATTTATGAGTCATCACCCCTAACAGCCTATATTATTTGTGTTCCTCAAATAACAACATCCGACCATAGAACATATATTCAAGAATAGTGTTATGGCACATCCATGTTCTCATCATAATAGGTATCCTCTATGACCATTTAGTGAAACAACAATCCTTAGGTCATTATCACATGCATTTTCACACATATGAACAATCAAGATGTGATAATGTATTTATTTAATGAATAAAATACAACATAGTTGTCTCTAGACCACCAACTCTAAAAAATTCCCACTTATACTAGTGCCAAGTGCTAACAACCTTTAACCCACTAAATCTCAAATTATATTCATGATTTTGCAGAGATAGGATTTTATTCATGGGTTTATCCATATTCTCTTCCATGGAAACTTTTCTCACTTTAACTTCACCCCTTTGATAGAAATTCCCCAAGAGGTGATACTTTCATAGAATGTTCATTGTCCATTGATGTGACTTTGGTTCTTTTGTAAGATCCATCGATGCAATATTATCACAATACAATGTGAAAGGATCTTTTCTGGTAGGAACCACATCAATATCCTGGATAATGTTCCAAATCCATACGAATTCCTTGGCTACATTAGAAGTCGCTATATATTCAGACACCACAATAGAATCAGCGAAAACTAGCTGCTTTGAATTCATCTAGATCACAACTCCTCCGTTGAGATAGAAAACATATCATGATTGTGACTTTAGATCGTTCTCATCTGTCTGAAAACAAGAATCATCATACCCTCTAATGACAGGCTCGTCATCTCCTCTATACAGTAGGAACATGTCCCTAGTTCTTCTCAGATACATAAGGATAGTCTTAACAGCAGTCCAATATTGTTCTCATGGATCTTCATGATATCTTCCTACCATGCTCAGTGCATAGGCAACATCAAACCCGGTACATAATAGGGTATACATGATGGATCCTACAACTAAAGCATATGGTATCTTACTCATTTTATCTTTCTCTGGTTGTGTCTGAGGACACATTTTTTTAGAAAGATGTAGGCCATGTGATATTGTAACCAATCCCCTCTTGGATTGTTCAAAACTAAATATCTGTAGTATTTTGTCAATGTATGTACCCTAACTTAGTCCGAGTAGCCTTTTGGATCTATCACGAATGATCTTGATCCCTATAATCTATTATTCTTAACCCAATTCCTTTATGGTGAATCACGTTTTCAATCAATCCATAAAAACTGGTAAAATAGGTACATCATTTCTAATAAGCAATATGTCGCCAACCCATACTTTTAGGATAACAACCGCATTCCCATTGAACCACATATAAATACATGGCTCACATTCATTCTTAATGAAACTAAATTCATTTATGGATTCCTAAAATTGAATGTTCCATGACATGGATTCTTGATTTAATCCATAAATGGATTTCTATAACTTTCAAACCTGTTTGGCTTCATCTGGTGTCACAAACCCTTTTGGTTGTGTCATATAGACATCTTCTTGAAGGTTCATGTTAAGGAATGTTGTTTTAATATCCATTTTCCAAATCTCGTAGTCATGGTAAGATGCCATGGAAAGTATGATTATTATGGAATTAATAATGGAAACTACTTAGAAAGTTTTATCATAGTCAATTACATGACGTGGTCAGAATCTTTTAGCCACTAACATTTCATTATAGCTGCTTACTTTACCTTTTATGTCCATATTTCTCTTAAATACCCATTTGCATCGAACAGGCTTTATATCAAATGGCTCATCGACCATAACCCAAACTTGGTTCTGATACATGGAATCTATCTCATATTTCATATCTTCTTGCCATCTTGCAGCTTCTGAGATTTATACTTCTTCCTTATAGGAGATAGGTTCATCATTGTCCAACAATAATTATTCACCATCCTCGATAACTAGAAAACCAAATCTATCTATTTCCCTAACCTCTCTTGAGCTCCTACGCGGTACTTATGTTTTGGGAACCTCTTTGATGGGGACATGTGAAACTTTTTCTTGTACCAACTCCTATGTATTTTTATCATCAAATTCATCAAAGTCAATCTTCCTCCCACTATCCTTTTTGAGTATATGCTCCCTCTCAAGAAAGACGGATTTTTTGGCAACAATCACTTTCTTATCGAAGGGTTATATAGGTAAAATCCTTTCATTTCCTTGGGATATCCTATAAAGATACACCTCATGCCCCGGGGGGGGGCTAGTTTGTTTCTTAAGAAGGCCTTAACAAATTTCTTTCACCCCCATACATGTGTATGAGAAAAAATGAGTTTCCTTCCATTCCATAACTCAAAGGGAATTCCATTTTCCACCTTAGTCGGTACTCAGTTTAATGTGTATGATTCAGTTTGTAATGCATATCCTTAAAAGGATAATACAAGATATACATGACTCATCGTAGACCTCAATATGTACAATAAGGTTTGGTTCCTCCTTTCACTAACACCATTACACTGTGGTGTATAAGGAGGAGTGAGATAAGAAAGAATCCCAAACTCTCATCAAAGATTGATGAACTCTTGGTTCAGATATTCTCTTCCTAGATATGATCGAAGTTTCTTTATCTTCTTACCAAGCTAATTCTCTACTTCATTCTTGAATTCCTTAAATTTCTCCAAGGATTCTGAATTATACCTCATTAAGTAGATATATCCATATCTAATCAAATCATCAGTAAAAGTAATGATGTAAAAACACCCACCTATAGCTTCTACTAGAAATGTTCCACACACATTTGTGTGCACCAATCGTAGAAGCTTTGTGGCCCTTTCACCATATCCACTAAAAGGTGACTTGGTTATTTTACCATGAAAACAAGCATGAAATCTACCAAGTTTTTTTAGCTCATTAGAGTCTAAATAACCATCTTGGAAGATCTTTCTCAAGCGCTTCTCATTTACATGACCAATATGGTGATGCCAAAACTAGGTTTTGTATGAGTCATGTGAATTTTTTTCGTTATCAATTGCCACCATTTGGTTTTCATAATTTAATACATATAAACCATTATTTAAATTCACCATACCATAACATACATTGTTCATATAAAATAAAAAACCCTTATTTATAAACTTGAAAATAAATCCATCTATATCCAAACGTGATATAGAAATTATGTTCAAGGTAACAATTGGCACATAATAATAGTTACGTAAAACCAAATGCATTCTTGATAGAAATGAGAGATGGTAATCACCAATTGCCAACGCAGTTAGCCTCGCTCCATTGGAATCTTGAAATTCCACCTATCCCCTAGAAATATTTCTAAATCTACTTGGTTCCTATATTTGAATATATATGTGAGCCCCAAAATCTGTATCTAATACCCAATGTGTAGAAATGGAAATATTACACTCGATAAAGAACACACATTTAGCATCCTCATGCTTTTAAGAGCAGTTCCTATTCTGGTGGCTTGGTTTTCCACATGAAAAACATATTGTATCTCAGTCCTTGCCCTGCCTCTGGATCTTCCCCTTCATAGAGGGACAGTTATCAGGGGATTGAGATCCTTTATGAATCTTTGGCCCCTTTTCCATGTACTTCCTTTTCTTATTCACCATAAGGACCGTAGGTTTTTCATGCCCCATGTCCTAATATACCTGGTGAATTAAGGTCAGAAGTTTTGATAGACTCTTCCCATTGTTTCTCATGTGGTAGTTGATAATAAACCCGGAGAAGGCCTTTAGATGTGATGATAGGATAAGATCTGTGCACAACTCATCTGGGAACTTAATCCTTATGATACTCAGGCATTAAATGTAGCCAATAATCTTGACTACATGAGGAACAACTAGTAAAAACTCTCTAATATTAGTTGTAACAAACCATTGGAGATCTCATATATCTCATGTCTCGCCTTCTCTGGATAGAGATCCTTAAGGTGAGACATCATGCTATACAAGTACATGTTTTCATGTTTCATCAAGAGCTCATTAGACATGGACGATAGCATGATAAATTGGTCATCTATGGAATCATTCATATGTTTCATATAGAGATATATTTCCTCATCCCTAGCCTATTTTCGAGTCGCAACTTGAATAGGCTCCTCTAGCATGAATAATTTCCTCTCGTGGTGAAGTATGACACATAAACGCCTCTACCATTCCTCGAAATTGGTGTCGATGAGAAGGTTTTCCTTCTGAAGTATGGCTTGAAATGATATGTTTAAATTCATTTCTATTATTGTTTATACAAATTAAGATGATAAAATGTTTAGTACTTTATCATGATAAAACTGAGACAAATAAATTAATTAATATTTACTAGTCTCCCAATATTTTATCAAAATTTAATAGCCCTCACCATTGACTTTGGAATACTATGTTGCCTGAATATTCTTCTGGAAAGGATCTATATTTTCCTTCACATTACCCCAAATAGGGTTGTCCAATCCACTTGAAGGGTTTTAGGTAGGCATTAAAAATTCCAACTTCCTTAACTCACATCTCATTGATCTGCTAAGTGGACTCCTCAATCCTGAAATCCTTTTATTTTGGATTTCCTCAAGATTTGCCTCTTGATCACACCTAGTCCAGCTATGGAATTCAACCCTTGATGTGAACCAAGTCAAGTCAACAAAAAATCATGAATTAGAATTCCCTGAGAATTGAAAGCACCCCAACTAGGGTTAGTCAAGCACTTTGAACTATGGTTTGATTCTAACCAAGATTATGGAAGGCTATACCGACATAATATTTTCATTGAGGTATTTTATCCTTATAAATAAATTGTTATTATATTATCATTGATTAAATTCTTGTTAATATTAAGTGGGATATACTTAAGTGATTAACCTTGTATAATATAATATTAACACACAAGTCAGTCTTATTTTCATTCCATCTTGCATGCTTTTTTAATTCATTAATTTTGTGATCATGAAAACACCCCTACAATAAATAAACCATGCAACTGATAGAAATAAAATAAATGGTATGATAATGAACCTATTCTATTGGTTAGTTTTTCTAGCATTTGATAAACTAACCCAAGACCTAGTGGAGAAACACCTAGAACCTTTTGAGTTCATGTCTTCAGCTTTCCACATGTCCACCTTTGTATCTCCTGGGATTGGTTTCACCTTGGCTCCTAGCTTGAGCTGCCTCCACTATATTGGGAGATCCACCCATTACGTATGCTTTTATCTCACTCGCAGGTGAGGGTAAAACAATGTTTTAAATAAATGAAACATTGGGAATGTAGGCCCAACATATTAATGAGGAGAAGTCTTGCAGGCCAACAAATTTAATTTAAATAAATAAATTAAAAGAAACCATTCACATACAAATGTCTTGGTCTAGATCAAGATAATCCATACATGAAATGATATTTACACATAAATTAAATTAGCATTATATTATTTAATATTTCTTGTTTAAGATAAATCATGCTCAAATTCATTAATTATCATTAATTAATTAATCGTATTATCTTAAACCCTTTTTTAAATTTCCTTCAGATTTTCATCCATCATATTTTTTAAAAAATAAATTCATTTAAAATTATCTTTGTACGTAACTTTTACCTTGGAGGAAACCTAGTGAATTATGGTTCATAACTAACCAATCAATAGAAAATAACATTACACAGATGTAAAATTAAACATATATATATATAACCTATCACATGTTGTGCCTTAACTTTACTCCCTCACTATGGTACATGTCTCAAGGGTTTGTATAATATAATAATAAATTTTAATAAATCTGTATAATTTGGATGAGTACATGACATGTAGTTCTGACTATATGGCATGTAGTTTTTTTCACCATCCATCCAAAGTACAGGCCTGGGGACATGCCATGTAGATGTAATTTGGAAATCATCGGAGTACACGACATGTTCAGTGGGACACACACCGTTTAGTTTCCGCGTTACATGGTTTCCATCCATGTAAGCTATGTATGGGGTACATGGTCCTAACAAAACCCGAAGGGACAACACGATTTGTTCAATGGGCCATACAGTGTGTAATCTGGGAATAGTGTTCCACCTATTCCTGGTCAACACACGGGATCTTAAAGACTTAGATTGGATTCATTGACACGGCCTAGTTTGGTGGACCATCCCGGTTTATGGAACCTATACTACACATCATGTACTAACGAATACAGGTCGTGTCTTTTGGTGTTGTATGGCCAGGAAGATTTGGAACCTTAGGATGAGATCCTCTAATTTATTTTAAACAAGATTAAAAGAAAAAAATATTATTTCTACAAGGTGAACAAGAAATTAAAGTGGATGAATAGATCTTGATATTTGGATTTATAGAACTATTAACATGAATTGAAACAACTAAATTATTAAATGAGTAAATCACCAATGAAAAACTAAATAAATATAATCAATGATATGACTGCTCTGATACTACTTGTAGGTTCTGGGTGCAGTGGAAGTGCATTGGTGGGTGAACCAAACATTAATTATTTCATTATCAATGATTAATCCAAGATCTGTCATGATAAGAAAATGTCAGATCTTTGGAATAGAAAGAAGAATGAAAGATATGAAGGGAGTCCCAGAACCATAGAGAAAATCAAAAGATATTGGTTATAATTAATTTAATTAAAAGAAAAGAATTAAATTAATGGAATTCTTTCTCCGTTGATGTTTTTTGTCACGATCCGATGTGATCTTTCATTGTGTTGTAGAATACTAGTGTAGGATTCCTCTAGTGGTAATCCACATAGGCTCCACAAATCTCTGGACATTGCTGAAGGTATCTCTGTGTGCTAGGGCATAAGATCCTTCGCTTGTGATGTCTGCCTTCAATCTCCTTGAGAGCTTCTTGCAAACAGCTCTCCTTGATCTGTTGGAGCAGGATCACTCTCGTAACTTGAGAGCATTCTTGGAAGAAAAGAATTCTCTCTTGTATTGAGAGATTTCTCTAGATCCATTATGCACACTCCCAAAAATGGCTAGGCTAATGAGATTTATATAATTGAGATTTTAATTACTTAGAATAATAAAATGAATTAATTACCTGAAAGAATTTATTCATTTTATTTAATTTTTAGTAAGACCCTTGTCTAATAATAACAATTGTCTATTATTATTACTTGACATGTGACCATCGAATTACACCTAACATTATTTAATTAAATAAATAATATTATTTCTCTCAAATCCCTACAAAAAAAACATGGTGTGTGTATTAATATACACAGAGTGTACTTTTGTTTGTCAATTTTTCTTTATTTTCTCTATATTTATTAGACCTTGAATAATGGCTATTTATTTCTCAAATAAATATCACGGTATTACTCACTAGTAAATATATTATTTTCCCAAAATATATTCTCTTGAATAACTAGTGTTGAAATAAATGTGATCATGAATCCTTTAATAATTATTAAAACAAAATCAATAATAATCATTATTTAACTTTGTTAAATTAATATTTAACTAATATACTTGGAAAAACATAGTGTGTGACCCTCTAGGCCTCTTTCTCAGTGGTATTAGGCGGAGCTTGCCTAATGTTCATCGTTAGCATCTAACAACATGCCAAGGTACCCACAGAGAAAGAAGTTAATGTCGTAATGACATGTCACCTCCTACAAATGCTTACTATCTAATTTAATCCCTTAATCTCGATATCTCGAATCAAGCAAGTTGCATATTGGTGTCATCAACCCGTGTGATCGATTATTCTTTCAATGACTTCCTAGAATTGAACTTTCCCATTATTTACCAAGGAAAAGGATTTATTTAGGGTTTATCAACTCCATCAAAGGGCCTGAGATATCTACTTCTATTATGGAACCGAAGGGACAAATCCTTTTCTTGCATTATCTATTAATGAAGTATTACTCATGATGCACCCAACATATCCAACCTCACTGTGAACAGTGTGCCATCATACTTTTTGTCAATACATCTATGTGCGCGACTTGTAATACCCATTAATAATAATGACAAATTCTAAGGACCAATACATATGTCCACAGAAAGGAACATCTAATAACACAATTAAATGTGGATTTCTTACTGGCGAGTCTCGTTCTCATAATATCCTCTTGGATATTATCAAGGTCCAACACCATGAGAAGGTGCCTCAAAGTTTTATGAGTCCTCTCCCCTATTAGATTGTATTATTTGTGTCCCTCAAATAACATCATCCAACCATATTACATATATTCAAGAATAGTGTTATGGAACTTCTGGGTTCTCATCATAGCAGAGATCTGTTATGACTATGATAATCCTGATCTTTTATTATACAATTAAACATAATTTATTACATAAACTTCACTTGATACAACATAGAAGATCGAGAGGTCTAGTGTCTTTGGGGATTAAGATCATTACACAACAACATAAAACATTAAATAAAACATCTTTGTTGAAAACTTCCTTTACATGACAACTACATTCCCTCGTACTTAGCATTGCAAGGGATAACCTGAGGACATGCATAAGAAAATGGTGCGATATAAAGCTCGGTAAGGGAATAATCATGGAATAACATGAGGATAACAACACTTGTTAGACAAAAGGATTATCAATCGAGCACAATAGAAACATAAACCTAAAGGCATGATAAATCATTATAATCATAACATGGAAATGTGGAAATAAAACTTAACATGGAATTAGCATTATCCAAGTCTCATTGCACATATAGCATGAGTAAACCCTCATTGCACTTGAAGCATGATTAAACCATCATTGCACTTGAATTATCATGATTAAAAACCCATTTCAAATGACGTATCATGATTCTATACTTTACCCAATGGATTTGAGGGCTATCAGTGTGCATCATTCTTAAACATTTCATTTCATGCATAAGTGTGCCACATGGATCATAAAACATTGAATCATTAAACATAATAATTTATTCCATGATAAAAAAATGTGGAATAAATGCATTAAAATATTTTGAAAATGAGAAAATATGCATAAAAGTGGATACCCTTGATAGAGAAATGGGCATGGTATTCACTACACAATGACTTTGGATTGGAAAAGCACAGTGCAATTTTGACAGCATAACGACATGACATAAGAACTCATAAAAATGGTTGATGATAGGTAAAGGGGTTTATCATCATATTTACATGACATAGACAGTAGGGGGTTCATATATATACATGTCCCAAAAAAGTTAATGGAATTTAGATTCATGATACAAAAGGATTTCATGAATGTAAATGAGGAGAGAGAAATTCATTTCGGAATTTCAGCACAGTAACGGGTGTACATGGGAGGTATTTAATGAGAGAGAATGGGGTCTCCCATCATTCAAACATAATTAGGGCAGTATGGGGGAGGTGAAAACCCATACTCCAACATTTATAATTTAAATAAAAAGGGAATAACAACTTAAAGAATATTGAACAAAATTGAGAAAGGAAGAAAACCCCTTACTTGGAAGTGTGCTTCCAAAGGCTTGACAGAGTCTTGAGAGAGGCTTCGTGGGAGCTTGGGTTGCCTTGGTTGGATTCTAGAGAGAGGAGGGAAGAGTTTGGACGAACTCCAAATGATTTTAGTGAGGATGAAGTGGGATCTTGGGTGGGTTTATATAGTAAAGGTGAGGGAATTCTTTATTATTTAGGTTTGGGACACCTCACATTAAACAAATCAAAACCACAATCCAACCCATGGATTTTTCCCATTGTTCTTGGAAAAGGGAAGTGGAAAATAATATTTTATAAGGCCAAAGTCTGAACTTCTTAAAATACTTGGGTTGGTTATCTGGAGGTGAGTCACGCTCTCAAGGAAAACAATTTAAAAAGACAAAATGTTTAGTAAGTCTTGAAGGGTCCACTAAAGCTTTATAAAATAAATCAAAAAAACCCAAAATCATATTATTTTAATGTTAAAACAGATATTGGCCGAACATAAAGTTTATAATATTTCATTACATCACTATTAGGTCATTGTGATGTCATAAAACACATTATATATTTAAACGGTATTTAATTTTTTCCCAAAAATTTGACACTCAGAAAATTATGAAAAATTCCCGGTTGGATAATTTTGATATCCTGATTCCTGATATAATATTCATTTTATCTAAATAATTTTCTAAATGTGTTAATTTTCACTTTTAAAATAAAACATACATTTATCAAAAATTCATGGGTTTTGACAAAAATGGCTTTCAAACCTTAATAAAAATTACAATTACATTCATAAAATTATACTATCATTCATATTAAATAAAAATTAATTTAATAATAATAACAATATTTTATTAAAATATTAATTAATTCAAAAATACATTAATTCATCAAAATAGATTTATTAGTTGAACATTAACTAAAAATACTATTTATGCTTTAAAAACTATTTACAAGGTAACAATAATAAAATGAAAATATATTCTTTAGTATATACATAAATAATGTACATAACCATAGTGTTAAGGTCTTGTTACATAACCCATTATAACACCCACATAAGACAGAAGAGTAAGGTGTGCGATGGTGACAGACTCTTGGGGTGTCTCGGATAACATTTATCAGGTGGTAATCTCTATCAACTTTCACTTCTCTCGTAGGAGATCTCACTTGAGTTTACTGTATTCAAGATAAGCTTGGGCTTGGTCAAGAGTTAAGCCCAAAGACACAACCTCCTTTCTGAGCCCTATGAAATGGGCTTCATATGGGGCACATCTACAGGATGAGGTCATCGCTTCATTTGTCTGAGTAAATTGGATTTGTTAAAGCCCTATATTTATACTAATCATGTGATCACTATTCAACAGCTATATTAGCAATGGTCACAATTCATAACAATATTTTAAAATAAAAAACATAAAACCATAGAATTTGACATTTTATATAATCATTTTACAGAAAGTTATATTTAATTAGATCAAGAGAGATTTCCATTTAATGAAAGTTTGGGTCGTTACAATGACCCTTTGGTGTAACGGCTATCCTTCAGACATTATCACATGCATTGTCATACAGAAGAACAATAAAGATGTGATAAGGTATTTATTTAATGAATAAAGTGCAAATTATTTGGTTCTAGGACACCAACTCTAACCGGAATATCATATAATCCCCAAGTAATCTCTCTAGATCCTAGTCATCACTTTGTATCTCTCCCAAAATCATATTTTAAAAAAACCCGATCCTTAGAATCACTAGGAATATATCTCAACCACATAAGGTACATGAAATATTCATCTCTCCTAATAACATAAGGTAAAACAACCAAATAATAGGAATCACATAGAATCTCTCCCAATACTATAATGGAAAATAACCATATCCAAGGAATCAATAGGAATATCTACCAACACCATATAATATGTCCACGGAATCCTTGGAATCACTAGGCATACCATGTATTCATCCATTAACATTAGGTCTGAGGGTAGTAATCCCTAGAATCCAAAAATCATTAACCATATCTATATCCAAGGGAGGTAATCCCTTACATCCCACCATCACTTATCTAGGGTTCTTTATCCACGAGGTAAAATCTCATAATAATAATAATAATAATAATAATTAATAATAATAATATGGGGATTCCAATTTCCTAACCCATCTTGTATTTCCATGGTCACCCTTTAAAGTGCATTACCTATACAAATAATTATTTTCCTACTAAACATATACCTTCAATTTAGGTTTTTGATGACACCCAAATTCACCACTACCCATTCCCACGCCAACCCTCTCAAGGGTTGACATAATTATTCAGAACCCACTAAAGTCCACTATGTCACATCATGACATGGAAACCATACCTGGGAACCCTTATCTCAATCTCAACAATCATTCCATACTCATCACTCATAGGTCAAAGCGTCCTTCAATTTCATCATGATAACATTACACCCTCACTATCACCATTGGATGAGGCCCACTAATATTATTTCTAAGAGATGATATAATGCCCATCTAATTTTCAAAGTTTATCTTAGGTTCATCCTCATGAACCCAACCAATGCATAATCTACCCAGGGTATACCCACCTAGGCACTCACTTATCTATGAGTGAGGGCCATGTTTCATTGATTTTCACAACAATAACTATGGTTGTAATACATCTCAAGGTATCAGCATGTCTTACCTAGACCAATCATACAAATTTAACACTCTCCTGATCATAAAGGATTCTAAGGGATCTTATACTTGGGAATATATATTCTTTCATTTTCCTTAACTTTAACTCTCTTGGGTATACATATATAATTTCTTTCTTTTATATATGTTCCCTCAAACATCAGTGGTTGAGGAATTAAAATATCATCTAAGGTCTATGTACCTCAAGTCACACATTCATAATCAATGACATAGTCATCAGCGACTGAGGAACCATCTCAAAGATAAATGATGTATCATAACCCTTGAAACATCATATGTTCTTTCATAGGTATTCAGTTATAACTAAAAAATTTATTTAATTTTGAAAGATCCATCACCCATAGTGGAGAGACCACATATCACAATATGCATAAATAAAATTCATAAACCATAGGGTAATGTAAAGGGACCACCTACCTCAATTGAATCCATTTACATTAAGCAAGGATTGGTTACTCTCCCTTAAGTTCTTCCATGACCAACCAGCCACCACCAACCCATAAAAGTTTTTTTTCATGTCACAACATTTAAAAAATCAATTATAATAATTTATAATTAGATAACAAAATTAATATAACTAGGAGTAATTTCCTAAAAAAATCACTTAATGCTCTAACTACACTGGAACCACAACCAACCATTGAAATACATGTCATAGTGTAATCCTATCACAATAATTAGAAAAATACTTAAAATCTGATTCTCATTCAATGAAAAAAATCATTTTATCTAGGAAAAAACAAAAAATATCACAGGGAGACATACCTTTATCAAAAGGGAATGTAACGATGTTCAATTTTCATCTCTGGTTAACCTCTATCATTGTAGAGAAAAAGGCCCATAAAACTAGAATATTTTCACTATGATATAGTGGATATCATATCCAAACACTAGGCTAGAATTCCGAAAATTATATAGAAAATAATTATAATAATAATAAGGAAGGATGAAAAGGGAGAGAAAACTTAACTCAATAATCATAGTAATTATACCAAAAACCCTGCTTAAGTGAAGGGGAACAGAAGAGGGGAAACATAAGAGATCGTAAATGATCCATCATGCATAAGTGAAATTAGGTAGCCCATCCATATTAAAAAATCTAGGTAGTAAAATTGTAATTTTCCCCTTTAAATACAATTTGGGTTGTCATATAGTTTGTCCATGCTATTTGGAAAACTATGTGTTGACCATGAATCCTTCATTTTTAAAGGCCAGACACCTCATATGGTTTGACCATGTGAATTTCAAAACCATGCACCAACCATTAAGTTTCCATAAAATTAATTTTCCGGTTTTTTATTGTTTTTTTTTTGAAACTATGCGTAAATAATATGTTTGGTCCACTAGGTAAGACACCCTAAGAGGGGGGTGAATCGGGATAAGACAGATTAAAAAAACTTCCCCTATTGATCTTGTCTCATTGTTAAAAAAGACACTATTCTCTCTTTTTTCCTATAGAAAAGTATAAACAAGAACTAAAGCCTGCACAAGACACAATGATTTTTACTTGGTTCACCCTCAATGGGCTATGTCCATGGAGCATACACCGGCGATGTGCTGATGTACCAAATCCACTAAAAGCACATTGTTGTTTACAAATTTTAGGATATATCATTTCTATTCCTAGGATCACTGCCTTTACAAAGTTTTGGGGAAAATCACTGCTTTCCCAAGGGTCGATCCCTGTTTCTCTCCCTCTAGCATACTGTCGGTGCAGAGGATCACCTTCTTCCTCTTCCTTTGCTCACTGCTCTGGAAAAGATCAACTCGCAGTTTATAGACATGTAGGTCTATTCATTTTCATGAATACACACATCCCTATCTATTGATAGATGATCTATTAAATTCCAAATTTCATCCACTGATGAATACCCCTTTCCCCCTGAACACATGGCAACTCACTTTGGAAACACCTTCGCGAAGCACCCTGCTTCGCGAGGTTCCCAATTTCGCGAAGCTCAAACACACCTTCACGAACTTTCTTCCTTTTCACAAAGCTCAAGCCTTTGAAAAGATCAGGTCGTTTCGAAGCTCCTGCCTCTTCGCGAAACACACTATTTAGACCATGCATCCTCGTGAAGCACACTTCCTTCATAGAGCTAGTTTAGCTGCCGCAAAGCACCTCTCTTTCACGAATAACACTACCTTCCCGAACCACCTTCGTGAAACGAGGGAAAAATATTTTCCAGTGAAAACTCTCTCTTCTCTTCTACTTCTCTTGAAGTAGTCGAGGCCTATTTATAGGAGATTCCACTGACCCTTGATCCTTTCACGTAAAGGCAACACCACGTCATCACAAATCGCGAAGCTCCGAAGTTTCTAAAGAAATTCTATCAAAATTGAGAAGCGCCACAGAAATTTTCTTATCGAAGAGCTTGACGTAATCGCAGAGAATCACCGTCAATACCTTCACGCCTTCACCACGAAGCTCCCTCACAAAGCCCTTCACCGCCGCGATGCGCTTCAACTCTGCCGTTCACGAAGCTTGACGTAATCATGAAGAATCACCGCCATCATTTTTCTGGTCTTCACAAAATCCAAACCATGAAGCCTATCTTCGTGAAATTCATTCCTTTTCCATATTTAAATAATATCTTCAAGGATATCCAATTTTTGAGATGCTCACCAACCTCAAAATTTTGGACCCTAAGAATTTGGCAAACACTGGAAAACGGTTCCACCTTGTACTTCTCTTTTTGTACCGCCTCCAGATCGTCTGTTCCTTTGTCATTGTTCTTTGTCAACATGGATTGTCAACATCTTATATAGAACTCGACAATTCACCATGGAAACCTGCTTTGTCAACAAACACAATCAACCCTAAAACGCTGCAATGTTACCTTGAGGGATTTTTTCCCAACATAATATACAAATCCTCAAGGCCAAACTAAATAGAATCGTTTTCCCTAACCATGTGGCAACCCATGCACAAGAAAAAAAAACTTCCCAAAATTCTAATCTTAGGCCCAAATCTCAACATATTTTCCTCATAACCCAATAAACTCCATAGTCCTCTATACATATCCAAAAACATCTCTTTAATAGGATCCACCAATAAGAATTCCAATCTAAAACTGAATACCCGGATGGACCAAGCTCTGAAAAGAAAAAATTGAAAATTCACTCAAGAATTTCCATCCTGAAAGGATATGGTGTTTTAAAACCTCCTCACTATAACACTTATCATCTTGTAGAATCTTTGGAGTTATTTAACAAAAAATCTCCACATACTATAGTCACTGATTTAGAACTAACTCATCAAGTTCTACACTATAAAGAAAATCAATATTCTTCTATGAAACTCTATAAATTGAGTGCACTATTCATCAAAAAAATAAGGTATTTCTTATTACCATCATTGAAATACTAATATGACACTTACCCACCCCCATTAATCCTATGTTACTATAGTTCCATTATTCATATTATCTCTAGGACTATAGTTATCCCCACCATAAAACTCATCTCATAAGGATCAATTTTGATCCATCGTGCTACCCACCATTATAATCACCTGCTGAAAATGAATTCCTAGTTTTCCATCAACAAGATAATTGTTATTTTTGTTTCAACCTATCCAATTTATTATAAAAACAATTATTAGACCTCCTCTAGCTAATCACTCTAAAAAATTAACTGATACCAACAATATGTTGTCACATCACCCAATTATAATTTCTTAATCGATAGGATTCAAAAGATCATCCAAAACCAAAACTAAAATCTCAATCCAACACATGGTATATTTTACTATTTTTATCCTCAACCAACAAAACTATTAGTCATGTTCTCACACAGAGCACCAGAAAACCATCAATCCATCCCATTCTTAGATCATGTCCAAATGTATACCAGTCCCAATGTGAACACATAGACTCCATTCAATACTAAATTTGAGCCTCAAATATGGTATTCACCAAAAAAAAGATAAAATCGACATCAAAATGAAACCTTGACCACTAAATAACTGGTCAAATCACACACACAAACCTACCCAGACAAGGATATTCATCCATTTTCAATTCTACATCCATTACTACATGTAATTAATGGACATAACCATATCATTAATACACAAGAGATAATATGAAACATCAATTGCCACTGGTTCCCAACTCATGGGAACATCATCCTAGACATCTGCTAAATTTCTAACTATAGAGAGGGCCATGATATGTAACATCTTATGGTGCACTCCCTCCATAAAGATTCCCTTATTCACTACTCTATGAGTGAAACATTAATAAGTTCCAAAAATATTCCTTCCTAAAAATTCATGTAAATCCATAACCTCTAATAAAAATTCCAACCACACCCAATCCATTTCCAAATCCACCTTTCACTATAGAGGGAAATCTCTAATTATCATGAAACATCTCAGGTTACAACGACCTTCATCAACAACATCATCTCTTAGATTACAAATTTCTACTCACCGATTAACATCCCAATGACACCAGGCATAAATAGTTTGTACTACATCATTTATATCCAACCTAAAGAGTGTATGATCCTGTACTACCATATCACATAGTCTAAATCACACTCCCATGAGTCACACAGACTTAAACCAAGGCTTATTCACCTAAACCACCAAATATGATCACAATATGTTAAAATCAATAAAACAAAAGTATATATATTATATTTTCAAAACAAGTCTATGTAAAATGATTCATTATGAGACAAAAAAACAAGATCACCCACCACTTGAGTGTTGTTCCCAAACCAAAAGAATATACTAACACCCTAAAAATCTAAGATTTGACCATCAAGGGCCTTGATCTGTATATTTATTTGGAATCATACATAAAGTCACTAAGTCAAATAATCCTATCGATACTTCCCTATAAAACAAACCATGATACCAAATCACCCCAATTTTTTTACTCCTCAAAATCCCAAAACATATACATGTTTTACCTCATGATCAATAGAACCTCTAGTGCAGCAATCTCAAAGTGTAATGAATCTAAAAATTCTTTGTACCACTAAGTGTACTCAGAATCCTCGGATAATTTTCCTTTTAGGTTACCCTTAATATAAAAATTTAAACCCCAATATCCTAATCCTTGTGTTAAGGAAGTAGTATCTCCCACATAGACTATAAACAATATCTATCAGATAGGTTGTGGCTCACATGAATCATCCATGTTCCCTTCTCAAACATCACAAAGTAAATTATGTGCCAATACATTCACCCTATGTTACTTATATACATATAAATAAAGCATCAAATGCCAAAAAACAACCAAATAATGAACTATTCTTCACCATCATCAACATATTAGACTACCCAATTAGGGATCACAGTATCATCCATATATATATAATGGCATAATTTTTTGACAATATGCTTCAAGTATACAAAATCAGATGGTATTATAAGTATAATTGAATTAAAAATATATTCATGAAAAAACCATATAAGTTGTTTTTGACACTTTAAGTAACCAAAACTAGTTTATTTTAAAAAAATAACAATCACCCCTAGGGGATCATCATGAAGGAATTTGATGCATGTACTAGCATACCAAGGGTCAGTATGCATCCCTTACAAGAGGAACTGTATAGTCACAGTCCTTGATAATTTCTCTAAAATATCCAAATAACTTATCATATAAATGAATTTATTTTGTTTCATAATTCAATAATTCCACAAAAATGTTATTTATGTAAGCTCCATATAAGTTGTTAATTATACATTAAATAGATGAACCCTCTACCATTAATGATTTCAATCACACATAAGAAAATGTGTGTCATGTGAATCCTATGTTCTAAGAATGATTTGTGTACACATGCCTCTACCCAATGGGCCAACAGACAAAAAAACAAAAAATATTAAATTCAAAACTGAGGAGTGTCATTAAAGATGAAATCATACAATAATAAAACTGGAAACCAAGATAAAAAATATCATATCCATAGAAACCAAGACTCTCCATTAGAAAAGGTATTCATTATGTAAAAAATTAAGATCTAAATAGTAAGAAAAAATTAGGAATACTTCCATAACACATTTCAGTGATCCTGATTAGAGACCACTGATTAGTGGCCCAACCAGAGTTACCAGATTGCCTCAGGCACACCTCCCCATGAACCAGAGGCTTTCGACTAACAGAGAGGGTCTATGGTGTTACTAATGTGAGATTATATCCTCATATCAGAGTAATAAACAAATATAAACAACAAAATCAACATCTATAACAATAAATCAAAGTATATAGCAATAAATAAATATGCTATACTATAATAAATTGAATTTGGAATATAGACACAAAGTCATTCCATTATAAAATACTAGATTTCCCATCAGGATTATCACATATACAAGATAAAATAAAAAATAATAGGAAGGGGGCTCAATTACCATCCCACACACTCCTCTCATCTTGGTTATCAACTCTAACTAAGTTTTCCCACTCAACTAGGAAACATTGGACCTCTAATCTACCTAATACAAGGATAAATGAGATCTACTAGAGCACCCTAGTGTCAGGGATACTCAATCTGTATAAGAGTATAATTCATTTAGGCCCTAAAAAAGTGGTCTCAAATATAACTAGAAAATTAAGTGTTTAAATATGTAATATTATTAGGTAAATAAATAATTAATTAAAAAATGTTGATCCTCAGGTTCTAAGGTGACAGATGGGATTGGCTATACCTTCTTCGACCAATGTCAAAAGCCTTTTATCATGAATCATATCCTCAAAGGGGTTATCTTTCCTACCCCATGATATCATGAATATTCGTATATTAGGGATCAAAATTGATCCTAAAATCATAATAAAAATCTCATCATCGTGTCTTTTCATTAGAAAATACTAGGTTTCCTAGGAATATAAATGTACATTTCTAGGCTTCCCGCCATGTCCAAGGAATCCAAGGTACCTCAACAAGTATCCCCCATGAATCCCCCTAGATCCAAGGAAACATTAATAATATCATATAATCCCATAAGAATCACACTAAATCATATTAATCCCTCCAATATTATGTTAAAATAACTAGATCCTAAGAATCACTAGGCATATCTCTCAATAATAAAAGGTATAGTTACCATATTATAGGAATCCCTAAGATTCTCTCCCAACACCATATGTTATAATGACCAGATCCCACAAATCACTATATATCTCTCCCAAAACCATGAGGTATAATGAATAGATCCTAAGAATCACTAGGAATATCTCCCTACACCGTATAATATATCTACTAAATCCTATGAAACACTATGCAACCCTTGTAATAATTAAGAATCAATATATCCTAAGTAGGTTATCCCTAAAACATTAAACAATCAACCATATCTAGATTGTAGGGAGGGAATCCCTGGAATCCCATTATCATATATATGGGGGGTTGTATCCACCTAATAACATATCATAATAACAATAATAATAATAACTTGGGTTGGACACTTTCCCAAACCATCATTTATGACCATGGTATTCCTCCCAAGTGGATGAAATATCACTATCACGACATCTATACCAAACAAACTCATTTTATTTGAGTTATTTGGTGACACTAGAAATAATCACTATCCATTATCACACTAACCCTTTCAAACATAATTATTAGGTACTCGCCTAGTTCCCCTAAGTCTCATCAGATATAAATACCCTACACGGGTTCCCTTATCTCAATCATCTCTCAAAATCCATGAAAATCACTTAGAGGTAATAACATTCCTCAGTATCACATTGATCACATTATAGCCTCAATGAACCCATGGGGTGAGCCCCACTTAAATTACACATAATATTTGGAATAATTATCATCCCACTTCTAAAGGTTATCTTAATTTAGTGGTCACACACCCGACCTATCCACAATCTTACTATGGTATACCCACCAGGGTAATAACAAATTTATGGGGGAGGAACACTCACTCATGCTTATCACAAATACCGCAAAGGCTATAGTGCATCTCAAGGTCTCACCACACCCTCCATAAACCGAACATCCCTATAAAATATGATCATCAAATATGAGGTTTACAAGGGATCTTATAACAGGGCCATGATGTTCATTCACTTAAATTTACCTTTACACATGAGGGTCTATGCACCTCATAGCCTACATTTATAAAAAATCACTCCTCTATTAGTGTAAAGGGAATAAAACCAGAACAAAAGGTATTTTTATCTCAAAATATACAATGATAATCACATCCTCGACCATCGACGGACAAGGCACCAAGCTCAAGCTCAAAGGTCTGTTGTGTCCCCTAAAACAACATCCATTTATTGATAGCTATTTGTTTTTAACTAAAAAATAGATTTAATTTAGAAATATCATTCACCCATAATGGCAAGAAAATATATCACAAGATGCAAAAATAAAAATGAACAACCCCAATGGGAATACCTAGGAACCACCAACCTCAATAAAATCTATTTCCTTCAAGCACAACTCAGTTATTCTTGCCAAATTTTTTCCAAGTCTAACTAGTAATCTCCAACCCATGTGATTCCCTAAATCAAGCCAGAAAAATTAATAAATTTATTATAAAAATTTATAATCAATTAACCAAATTAACTTAATTAGGAATAATTTTATAATAACTCACTTGGTGCTTCTACCACACTAAAACTGAAACCAACTTCCCATAGAAGTGAAATAGTATAGTCATTATTTTATATTAGAAAAAATAAAAATAATCCCAAAATCATTCAAATGAAAAGTTAATTTATTTGAGGAAAAAACACTATGAAAATCCATTGAGTTAAGTGAATTTATTCAAACATCATACAAAAACACGCATTAGTCATCTCTAGATTCCATATATATATGTAGAAAAAACCCAATCATTATAGACAACTCCCAATATGATCGAATGGAAATCATCACCAATCCTAAGTTGAGTCACCCAAAATAAAATAGGAAACACAGATGATGGAGGAAGAATGGAAGGAAACTCAGATCAATAACTAGAGAAATAGTATAAAACCACCCCGAATTTAAGGGGAATAAAATAAGGAGGTTAAAGACCCTCCCATGTCTATCTTATGCATGGTAAAAGAGAGAGGATACCCCTTTTAAAAAAATTGGGGGGTTAAATATAAATTACCCCCTTTATAAAATTTTGGGCATCAACATTCTTTAGCCTTTCCAAACCATGTGGCAACTATGTCACCATCACAGTCTAATGTCACACATATCATACGATTTGGACACTTGGTTTAATAAACCATGCACCAATTTTGAAAACGTATGCTAAAATTTTGTTTTATGTTTTATATTGTTTTTATACAAGAATGTACAAATTTTGTGACAATCCCCAATGCCAAACCAACTCATACGATTTTCCCATACAATATTCTCTTACCATATGGATATGGTTCTTAGGGAAAAACACTTTTGAAAATTTCAATCATTAACCTAAAGGTCCTAATACTCACCCGATCACCCGAGACACTCCTTTTCCCCCAATATATATTCAAAAACATATACTTACATGGATAGAACTATTAAAAACTATGTAATTATTGAATATAATTTTCCATATTTATTAATATAAATTATATTATTATATTATTTATAAAAATATCGACTAATTTTTAAAGGAATTTACTTTAATTAATCACTTTATTTATAAGTTTTTGTTTAAAAGATTAATTTCTAAATTCAAAAAATTATAATTTGGTAAAATGAATAAAAAATTTTAAATTACAATATCATATTTTACATTAGGTTAAATTATAAGATTTTTCAGAAAATATTGATTTTTTAGTGAATTGTGAAAAACAATTTTTTATAAAAAAATTCATAAATAAAGTAATTAAAGAGTCAAAATATGTTTTGAATATGATTTATTGTAACCTAATTATTATTTAGTTATATTTAATCCACTTAATTATTTCTGAATAAATATTAAACTAGTTATTAGTATAAGTTTGTTTTTGGGATTAAAAACGGGGTTTTCTGAGACTATTTTAAAAGGTTTAATGCTTCTCCATTAAAATTAATTTAAATAATCTCTAATGTGGAATTTTTGAAATTAAATTTTTATATTATATATCATTAAATATTAATTGTGTTTCATATAAATATTATTATTATTCATAGAGTTAATATAGAATCATCTTTTTCTAAATAAAACTCTTCTTAAAAATATGTTGTGTTGCCGCGTCTGTGGGATTAATATTAAATTTAAATTTTAAAATTATATGATTTTAATTTGAAAAAATGGATTTAATATTTGGGATAAGAATAATTTATAATATTTAATAAGTTAAACTTAATTTTTTCCGAATTAAATTGTTAAAATAATTAAAATTTATTACAATGATTAAGGGAAAAAACAAGTTTACTACATTGTTAAACATAGAATATAAGGTGTAAAAATGACCCAAAACATATAAAAACTCATTTTATAGTAAAATTTAGATATGTTACCTTATAGTATCAATTTTTCTCATTATTGGAGCTTCGTTAGGTAAAAACGTGGGTTCACCTATCTTTTTTTAGAAAAACATACAAATATGCCACTCACATCACTTATAAAAGGACCCCCCCCCCCACTCTCTTCACATATTCAAAAACAAATGGTTTCATCAAGACCTAAAAAATTTACATTTTAAATTCCATCCTATTATCTTATAATCCTTACATTAGGAATAAATTCAAACAAAGAAGGCCTTTGGTGCAAACCCAAAGGAGATACCTGAAGAAGATGTAATGTTCATCAATGAGATTCTTATTTCATTTCCTCCTCCACCCCCATTTATTATTATTATAACATGATGATATAATGACCTTATTATTATAAATACTAATATTTTTTTTATGTTATGGTTTTTCCTACAACTACACACAATTCCTTAAAATGGGTTATGAAATCATCATTCGTGTGTATGGTGGACTACCGCCTTGCGAAACGATATCATTCTTGTTTTCAATACCACCTCTTACGGTTGTATATAATGATAGATATAAAATTAATATTTGAAATTTATAACATAATTATACCTATATAGTCATTATATATTATATACCCTTCTTAATTTCACTATTTAGGGGACATGATAATGTTTCTTGAGTACAACAGACAACCTCCTCACGAAACGATGTGATTCATTTTCAAAAACACATTACTTAGAGGGTAAAAAGGCTAAAGAAAACAAAAATATGAAATTTTCATGAAATGTTTATGATACTCATGAAATTTTTATCACAATTTAAATATAATATTTCATTTTCATTTTACTTTTTTACACATTGGAAAAAACAATAACGTCATCCATGGACGTGTGGCCCACCACCTCCTCTAAGAGATGTGATTTTTTTTAACCACCACATAAAAATAATGATATATATATATATGTATATATTATTAAATAATAGGGTATTTATGATATAATTATCATTATGTAAACATAAAATACTACTTACAATATTTCCATAATAATTATTGAAAAATGGAAACGTTACTCATGTGTACATACAACCGATCATCTCCATGATCACAAATTTAGCTCATTTTACTTAACCATAAATCATAATTGGTTTTAGAAATATAATTTCTATAAAAATATTTAAATTATTTCATTATTATTATTATTATTATTCATATTTTAAAATAATGATCTATTTTACCATAGTCAACCTACCTAATCCATTTTTGACACATAAGATGAATATGGCCAAAACATACAACTTAAACTTGATAGATTAATCAGTTATATATAACCTATTGATAAGTGAACTAAAATTAATAATAAACTTTAAAAGGTTAAAAATGAAAAAAATAATTAACATATATTTATTATTCAAAAATATAAAGACACACGTGACAAGTCAGAGTTAAGGTAAAGGACTTTGTCTCAATTTCCTTTCATTGAGGTATATCTTGATGTTATGTACCTTTATTCTTTTATAAGTTGTATATACAACCCACTTGAAAAATTATGTCATGAATCAATATATTATAATGGTATTAAAATTTTTTTTAATGTTATTATTTCATGGGGATTGTGATTTAAATATTTCCAAAGTGATAAGGGAATGTTCTTCTAAATAAATACTCTTTTAATGTTTCCCTTCAAACTTTTATTATCTTCCATGTTCATGTTTCAAAAAAATTTATATAGAAATAAAATATTTATAAATTTTATTTATATTTCACTTTATGTCAAATGTTTTCAATCGAAATATTTTTATGTGTTTTAAATGGAATAGTGATAATGACTTTTTATTTCACCATGATTTTGATTTAGTTTCTATCTTACTTTTCAGGCTTAAATGTTTTATTAAATAAAAAACCCTATATATTTTTTTGGGTATTTTGGTATTTAATTTCTTTTAAATAAAATGTAATTTTGATATCCAAAATTGATTTACATATGAATTTAAAATAGTTTTTCAAATGATGAAATGTTTATTACATATTCTGTTTCTTTGACATTATATATGATGGGTGTGCCCAAATAGCTCTAAGGGAGCCTGTTACAGCTTAAACAATGAGTCTTAATAGATTTAAATCCCATGCATTTAGTAAATATTATATTATTTGGTTAATAATATTGGTTTTTTTTCTTGTGGTTATTACAATATTTAAAGGCTCTATAAGGGTTCTATAACATGTTGCCTCAAGGTACCTACTGAACTTTTCTATGCAAGCTAATTAGTTTTTAGGGAAATAATTTATTTTCAAATGTTAAAATATTTTTTTTATGAAAGGAATAATATTTCCCTTTTGGGTAAAATTTTATGTTTTCAGGAAAGGATTTTTTTTGGTTTTAATGTTTTTCACAATACTAATGTTTTCTACTTTCTATATTCTTTTCTAAGCTTTTTATGTCCATCCAACAATTTTAAAATATTTTTCATAGAATTTAAGGATGGTTAAGATATTAGAAGAGGTAAAGTTAATAGTTTTGAAGGTTTTTCATGAAAATAAATCATGTTTTATTTTAAAATTTCAATATAGTAAGGGAAATAGATATTGATCGAAGTTTCCACTTTGTAATTTTCTGGTTTTGTTTAGTTTGAGTTACAAACTAATTCTATAAAACTATATATTTGAAAAGATCCTAAACGTTAAAGAATTTAAATTATTGAAAAAAAACTCAAAACTATGTATTGTTTAAGGTTGTGTTCTTATATTTGGTGTCAAATTAAATATTTAGATAAATTTAGTGGTTGGGATAATGATAATAGCATTCCCTTGAAATATTTTACCTTATGATCAGGTTAAAATGATATAGTATATGAATATTACCATGATTATTCATATAAACTATGTCCCTTCAGAATGACTTTATGTAGTGTAAATAGGGAATTTATAGTGGGAAGGAACATAGAAGAAAATATTATTCCAATTAAGTATCTTAATATGGTTTGAATTGAAGAAGAATAGTCTGTTGTAGTAATAGATTAGTTGAAACATGTTATAAATGGTCCCGGTGTCCATGCTAAAGAGGAACCCAATATATCATGAAGGAACATTTATTTTTCATTTATCATTTCATAAGGAAACATAACCCATAATTAAGTGGATCATCTGACCAAGTGGTAGCCGAATAATGGATCAACGATCTAGAGAAGATATTTTATGTCATGGGATGTTCCGAACCTCAAATGGTAACTCTTATCATTTATCATTTTGAAGGTCAAGTCGATCGATTGTGGTCATTTATTAAGAATACTAGAGAGAAATATTTTCTTGATTCTAGGGAATGGAAAATATACAAGGATCATTTTCTTGTGAAATATTTCCCTATGGATTTTCGACTCTGAAATAAAAAATAATTCCTATAATTGAGGACAACAATTGATAATATTGTAGCTCCATATGAAGAAAACCTCACAAATTGGTAAGTTATGTGCTTGATTTTATTTGAGAAAGTAATAGAAAAATTAATAAGATTTAATCAGTATTGAATACATGTCTATGAAGATCATTGGCCAGATGAGAATTTAAAATCTGTGAGAAAGTTATTTGTTGTACCAAAAATGATGAGATTTATTTTTTTACACTTATATGCCTTGTAATGATAAAATTAAAAAGAAATTAGGATGAAATAAAATTGAAAAAAATATAATAAATAAATCTATAGATAAGGAAATTATGTTCCCATTTTGTGGTATGTGTGGTAAAAAGAACCCTAGAGGATATATTTTGATGTTATAGAAGTGTTATTGATGTTCAAAGTTTGAAAACATGGCACGTGAATGCATGTAAAATAATCCCAAGGATTCAAAGAATGTGATAACAGATATCCATAAAATATTAATATGTTTTAGTTGCAATGAGTTGGGTCATTATGCTAATATGTGTCCGAAATTAGTTTCACGAGATGGAAATCCTTATGATAGGAGACAAAAAAGATGAAGCAGGGTCATTTGGTGCTACTATAGTTGATGTTGTGTCATCAAATGAAGTTGTGAAAATTATGTTACTTTTGTATTAAAATTATAAAAATACCATGTTTACTCATTATCTTTTCATTCTTTCATTTCTTATAAATTCTTAAATAAATCGGGAATATCACCTCATAAAATAATAGATAGATGTTTTGGGGAAAAATCTAGGTGGAATTATTCAAGAAACCAAGATTTATAAGAATCTACCAATTCTTATCAGTGGTGTGGTCTTTCCTACAAATCTTGTTGAACTAGATATATTAGATTTTGATTTCATTCTTGGTATGGATTGGATTTCAGTTTATCATAAAAATATACATTGTAGTACCAAGAATGTTGTGTTCAATGATTTCCTACCTTTAAAAACTTAACAAGAAGAAGAGAAAATGATTAGATATCGTAGTGAATGTTAATTAGATCAAATTGTTTAAAATAATGAAAGTATTAAAATTAGTGATGTGATAGTTGTAAATGAATACATATATGTTTTTCTAGAATATTTACCATGTGTTATTCCAGACTGGGAGGTTGAGTTTACTATTGAATTAGTGTATGATGTGGAGCCTATTTCTAAACCCCCTTACTGAATTACTGAATTAAAACTTTTTAAATTGAAGAATATTTTTTAGGAGTTATTAGATAAAGTTTTCATCTAACCTAGCACTTCAACATGAGGTGATTCTATTATGTTTGTTAAAAATAAATATGGTTCAATGAGATTTTTTATTTATAATATATCATTGAATAACATCAATGTTAAGAACAAGTATCCTTTTTCTCATATCGATGATTTGTTTGATCTAATCCAATGAGCACATAATTTTTCAAAGGTTGACGTTAGTATAGGGAACCATCAGTTGAAAGTTGAGGGTGTAGACATTCTGAGGACCATGTTTTTTACAAGATATGGGCACTATGAATGTGTAGTTAAGCAATTTGGATTATCTAATTCACATTCTATATTTATGTATCTTATGATTAGAAATTTTTAATGAGTTCTTAGTGATTCTTATGGTTCTTTATATTTATGAAATTTTGTTATATTCTAAATTTAAGGGGAAATATTTAAGACACATAAGGGTTGTTTTGAAATACTTAAAATAAAAGAAACATTATGGGAAATTTAGAAAGTGTAAATTTTCATTGCATAAAATCTCATTCCTTGTTCATATTGTTTCTCAATATGGAATAACTGTTGACCCTACCAAAAAAAAAGTTGTTAAAGAATGTCCAATACCAAAAAATATCATATTGATTCTCAGTTTTCTTGGACTAGCATGTTACTACTTGCGGTTTGATGAAAAACTTTCTTGGTTATCTAGTATACAAAGTTAAATTGAAAAGGAGTTAAATTAAATAGCATAAAAGAATGTGATGATTATTTTTTGGAACAGAAAAAAATATTGGTGAATACTCTAGTTTTTTCTATGCCTTCCAGACATAGAGAATTCATTATCTATTGTTATTATTCATTTAAATTACATCATTGTGTCCTAATAAGGAATGATTATGTAATTGTTAATGATTCACATAAGTTGAAACATCATGAGTTAAATTACCCTAAGAATTATTTGGAATTAACTATTATCATTTTTTATTTAATTTTTAGATGCATCAGTTGTACGGCGAAAATTTTAAAATACATACAGATCAGAAAATTTGATGTATATTTTCACTCATAAAAAAAATGTAACATTATAAAGATAAGATGGCTGGTACTAATAAAGGATTATTATTTCATGATTCATTACTATCCAATAAAATCAAACAATGTGGTGTACACTTTGAGTCCAAAAATTAATTCCACCTAAACCATGTTACATTAAGAAAGTGACATATTAGTTAATGATATAAGGGATATTATCCTAGAAGTTGTGGTTGCAAAGATATACTCTATTTTTTTAGATTTTAGGGCAATTTAATTTTTAGAAATAATTAAGTAAAACTAGAATTATGATCAATCATTGCTTGAAAATTTAAAATCCATTAAGAATGATAAGTTCCCCAATTTCAATTACGATAAAGAAGGTGTTTTAAAATTTGGAAAAATATTATATGTGTAACATCCGATGATTTTAAGAAATATATTATTTAAAATATATTTGAATTCATTGTTAGATTTTTTTTATAAGAAATGAAAATTTTACCTTTCATTGTATGTAACACCAAGCTTATATTTAATTTCATGTAACATTGAGTCTCTTCAATAACATTTGTTACATGCAAGAACAAGTTTTACAGAAAAATAATTTAATAATAATATTTAATATGATAGTTATCACCAAAATTTTGGATGTGTGTGATTAATTATGATTAACTAGATTATTAATATATGGTTTAAAATTTTTTATATAATGAAATTTTTATTGAAAAATTATTTATAAATGAAAATAAAAATCAATTGAATATAAAGGAAGTGTTTTATGAAAAACTATTTTTATAACCATAATAATGTTTTGTATTAATATATTAAATTAATCACTATAATTAAAATATCATAATAAAATTTATATGTTATATATTCAGTAAAATATTTTTTAGTTCATCAAAAAAGTTTTGTAGTTTGCATATACGAATAAATCCAACTTTAAGCATAAATGATATATATTTTTAAAAGACAGTTTTACCACCTCTATGGTAAAAATTTTAAAAATAAATTTTGAAAATTTTATAATATTTATTTGAAAAAATAAACTTCATTTTTGAAATCATAATATCAAAATTTGACTTGGGTTAATTATTGGTATTTTTCACATAACTTTCATATTTTTATGAATAATGAATGACGCCGAATATTAATTGAAAAATTATTATTTGTACAAATAATTTATCATGTTAAATAATATTTTTAATTGGATATAAAGTATAATTAGATCAATTTTATATCATTTAAAATAATATATTTCATTTTAATCAATTTCACATTGAAATTTGATAATAATAAATTTCAAACTTTTAAACTTTTCTCTAAAAAAACTCGTTGTCTCATCCCGTCTATGGAATCAATTTTAAATTTATCTCTCCCACTTCTATGATTATAATATAAAAAAATATATTAATTATTTATAATAAAAATAATTATGATTTATATTAATTTAAACTTTGTTTCTTCCTAAAAATTATTATTTAAAGCAATTAAAATTAATTACAACAATTAAGGTAAAAGAAATGAGGTTGTTATGCGAATAAACTGTAATAATAAGTAAAAAATGACTTATAAACTTGTTCAAACCCCATTTTATGGTAATAATTGGACCCTATCCCCACGTTTCTCTAATATTTTCATTATTGGGTGCACATTATGCACGAAGGACTTCTCAATTGTGTTTACCTTTTTATATTTACCAGAATGGAACTATCACTCCACTATAAAAAGCACTAACACTCCTTACTTCTTCACACCTATAAAACGTTTTTCTCATCCCAAACCAGCCCAAGTTATATTCAAAAATCTCAAATCTCATCTTAGAATCCCCACTTTGGTAACAATGTAAACTAAGTAAGTCTTTGGAAAAAGGAAAAAAGGAGTTACCTAAAAAAAGGGAAAATTATTCAATGGTCAATTTGGTTTAATTTATTTATCAATTCAATTAAATTATTATATTTTAAGGATTATATAATAAAATAAATTTAAAAAATATACCTATATATTTTTATCTTAAGGTTTATTTGTACAACTTCACACTTCTATCAAATGGGAGACACAATCATCGTTAGTGAGTACAATGGACTACAACCTCCCAAACTAATGGTGTTCGTTATTCTATTAGAACCTCTCAAAGTATGGAATAATTATGGAATTAAAATTTTTATATTATTTATATTATATTTATAATGTTATTATTATTTTTTAATTTTTATATAAAACATACCATTATGATTTATGGTTTTGAGAATACAATAACATCATTTGTGGATATGTGGACTACTGCCTCTTCAATGTGATGTGATTAATTCACTCTCTAAATGGAATGTATTAAGGAATTTTTTAATAAAATTAAACAATATAATTGAAATATTTATTACATTAATAACAAAATTATATATCTTTAAATATAAAATATCATTTTTCTCATTTCCATTTCACACACTAAAAAAGTGACAACATCGTTCGTAGACGTGTGCACTACCACCTCCTCAAAGCGATGTGATTCTTCATTTTTCATTACCAAATCAAAATAATGAAATATACAAGTATATATAATTTCATAAATTTTATTTTATGATATAATTTTCATTCATTAAAGATAGAAATTACTATCCATATTTCTATAACGATTAAAGAAAAAAGGTAGTGTCACTCATGTGTATGTACGACCTACCATCTCCATGATCTTAAAGTTGGTTCATTTTTCATAACCACATTTCTTGTATTGTTTTAAAAGAATAATTGATTTGAAAATATGATAATTATTTCTTGTATATTATTCTTGATATTTTTAAATCATTACCTCATCGATCATTGTCAACCTATTGATGCATTTTTCAAAACATAAGATGAATGTGGTCACAAAAAATCATCCTTAAATAACATTGATTATCTAATTGTATATAACTTGTTTAAAAGTAAAATCTGTTTATTATGAAATTAAATATTTAACATAAGTTTATTATTCATGAATATATATGAAAATATTGACAAATCTGACTTAAGGTAAGGGATTTCTAAACTCAATTTCCATTCATTGGTCAAAACATCTATGATATTGGTTATTTTATACTAAGATTAAATGAGAAATTACCAAAGATTTTTTTATATTGTATTTAAACTTTTATTTTGTGTATTTACTTTTTTCACACATAATTATTTCATTTATTTATTCTCACTCCAATAATATGATATTTTTATGGGTTTTCTCAAATCAATTTTATTTATGTGATATATATTCCATATCCACAACTTATTTTTATTGTGTAGTGCATATACTAAGCCTAAATGAGTTTAATGGTTATAATAATTAAATTTATGGGGCATTACATATCCTTTTTATGTTCTCAATTTCATGGGGTTTACAATTACAAAGTTACTGAAGCAGTAATGGATCTTTGTCACAATTTTCCCTCTTTGATACATTTGTTTAATTACATGTCTATATTATTTAATGAGGTGTGTATAATTATCCTTGGATATGATATACCATGAATAGAATTATTATCAATATATTAAAATTTTCATTTAACATTATTCCTTCACAGGACTTTTAATTCAATTTTTTCAAGGTGGTATGTGACACTTTGAGATGTTTAAATGTTATTTTCCTCACAAATGTTTTTAATCATCTTTTAATCTTATTTCTATTCAAAAAATTCTACAACCCTAGTTGTTAACTATCCTCCAATAGGGATATTTTTTATTGATACCATCCTCAATATTTTATAGATTGAATAATATTGTTTTGTAGATATTGTTGTCGAATCCATTTCTATTCCATGGGATAATAATGTTTGAAAGAGACTGTTATGGAACCCATTTATTTTCCATGGGTTAATCATATTTCAAAGAGATTATGATTGAACCCTTTTATTTTCCTAGAATTAATCATGAACTAAATAAGTTTTTATAGAACCTATATTTTTTACAAAGGTTATTCATGTTTCAATGATATTATTATTGAACCCACTTCTTTTCCATGGGTTAATCATGTTTTAATGAGATTTTTATAAAACTCATTTTCTTCATAGGTAAATATTGTTCTGAATTTATTGACATTAAAACCATTTCTTTTCCATTGAGTTATGATGTTATAAATTAATAATGATTTTTTCAATTAGTTTTATGATGAAATTGTTTTATTCTTGATAAGTTACTTGAGAATTATATGAAAGGGTAAAACCAATGCATCTTATATGGACAATTTATCCCCATTATAGCTCATGGGTGTTCCCAATATAGATTATAAAAATAGTTTATTCCTATTATATCTCATATAAAAATGGTGACCTTGATATACTCTATACAAATAATCATCCAATTATTGATATCTGATCTATTGGGTAATGATAATGGTAAAATTCGGACACATGTTTATTCCAATTAAAGGGGTTTTGAAAGGGTTTTGAAAGGGTTTTATGAAATTGATGATCTATGTTACCAAAAAAAGTTTTAATTTATTTTTCTGAGTTTCTAATGTTTTTAATAATTGATATTGATATCACATGGAATTTGATTCTTTATTTTTATGACTCGTTCATTTTCTATGTTTTCATATTTGTTGATCCAGGTATTTATAGGTTTGTATTATTTAATGAATCACTCAATCACTTTTATTATGTCATCATACCCTTATGCACTCTTATGCTCAAGGATGATATTCAATTGTAAATTATTAGGATTACCCTTACTGAGTATCTGAGCACACCCTTCTTCTGTTTCCTCTTCCCCGGGCTTTAAGGAATGATGTTGAGGGATTTTTGTTTTGAATGGATTATATATGGATGAGGATGATGTATTAATGTGACAAAGAAAAGATGTCTAAATCAAGATAAATGCATTTAAAGTGACCTGAATTATTTACGTAAATGTTTATCTTAATTATCTAAAAGTATAACCCTAAAAGGTTATCCACTATGTGAGTGGTCCATGTTTTTATTATGTTTTTAAATAATTTATGAATATTGGGGTCCCTATTATCAGCATCAAAGATGGGAATATAAACTTATGTATTTTAGTATAGGATTAGGGAGTGCGTGTTCTGAGATGTTATAGTTGGTGTCAATGATAAATTTAGATAAGTTGGGATATTATGATGCTTTCATATGAGGTTATATTATGAGTTATGTATACCATTATAGGAATATAAGTTTAAGGTTCATCATAAATTTAAATTCTTAAGACACCCCACTTGATGTTTTAATGATGTGAAATTTTGAGGTTATCATTGATCTTTTTGGAGAATTTTTTTGGGTTGAGGTATTTGTAAACCCAAGGATAAACATGATGTTTTTTTATGGATAATTTATTTTTCAGGATTAAAAAAAGGACTATCTGAAGGCTGGGTCAGAACCCGTCGCATCCGTAAAGGCTATGGGTCTTGAACCCAAAACTGTAGTGCGATAAGGGTGTAGCACCTAACACTAGACTACCTGATGTCCTGATTAGTATGAATATTTTTTTAGGTTATGATTAGTTTTTTCGGAAACATATTGGATTTAATTTGATGAATAATGGTTGGTTTATATTGGAATAAAATACGATTAAAACCTTTTAATCTTTGGTTTTCAAACTTAGTCAGGAAATTTTTGAATAATTTTATGGATTGTTATTTATAGAATAATTCAGTTTGAACGTTGGATATTTCGATTTACATTTAAATATTAGTGTATCATTTTATGGTTTACTCATTTTTTAAATTATCTTACAATGTTATAACCATTTTGGTTTTGGTTAATTTCTAAATACAAGTAGAACAACTGGATAGTCCATTTTATGGTAATATGGTCATTAAAAGTTGATTTTAGGGCATTAGGAATAAATAATTCATCTTGAATAAACACTTTTTGGAGAAAAAGATGATATTTTATCATAAATATATTAAATGATGAAATATTCTCATTTAGTAATTATATTCCCCTTTTTCATTTTCTCTTGTTCATGATAGAAATAGAATTATTTAACTATATAAAAAGGATCTTGAAAAAAAGTATTGTCCTGGTACCTTCAATTATGATTAACCTATGTACTTTTATATCATCACATATTTATGCTTCTCATACCCTTAACATTAAATTATCATTTACTTATTTGTGATCAATGACATCAATCACTCAATAATTATTTATGTTTTTCCTTTATTACCATTTATGTTCACCCTATGTGAAATCCTAGTTATGTGTATCATCTGGTGGCCTTTAAGTTTCCCATATTTCTTTTTAAAAAATGATTTTTAATTAAACATTTTTATAAGGTGATAACCGATACAGATTTTAAGGGAAAAATTCATTTTAATAGGGGTAGGATGTAACATCTATAGATTTTAAGAAATATCTCAGTTCAAATTTATTGAAATTATTTGATAACTTTTGGTACATAAAATTCATAGTTTATCTTTCATTGTACACAACACCAAGTAAATCTTTTTATAATGTGGGTTAAAGGAAAGACCAAGTTTTACATAACAACAATATAATATTAATATTTAATATGGTAGTTATCACCTAGCCATTAGAATGGTATGATTGAATATGACTGAATAAATTGTGAATATATTTTTTACACATGTTTATATAATAAATTTTTTAGTGACCAATTAATTTAAAGTGAAAATAAAAACCATTTGAATATAAATGATGTGTTTATTAGAAACAATTTTTAGAACCTGAATGGTATGCTATATTAATAAATTAAATTAATCAATATTATTAAGATATAATAATTATAAATATATTATATATTCAATCAAGTATTTTTTAACTCATCTAATAATTTTTATAGTCTTAAGAGAATAATATATATAATTTATGCATAAAAATTTGTATATTTTTAAAAGGTTGTTTTACCATATTTTAATGGAAGAATTTTTTTACAAATAAATTTTGGAACTTTTGAAATTTTTATTTAAAAAAATAAAATTATTTTTTAATATCAGAATATAAAAATTTGTTTTGCATTAATTTTTTGTATTTTTTTGTTAAATTTCTTATTTTGATGAAAAGTGGATACCACAAAATTTTAATTGAAAACTAAATTTTCATCTAAATAAATTATAGTGTTAAATTATATTTTTTATTGACTTTAATGTATAATTAGTTCAATTTTATATCATTTAATCCAATAAGGGTTATTTTAATCTATTTAACTTTTAAATTTGAAATAAAAACATTTAAATCATGTAAATTTATCTCTTAAAAACCCGGTTGTCCCATCCCTTATGTGAGATTAATTTTAAACTAATTTATACTAATTATGTGATTGTAATTTTTAAAAAAGGATTAAATATTTTTTATAATCATAATTTATGATATATATTATATTAAAATTAGTTTTTTATCGAAAATATTAGTGAAATAAATTAAAATTAATTACAAGGATTAAGGTAATAAAATGTGTTAACTTAGTAGTTAAAAATTAATATTAATTGGAAAAAGAACCTAGAAACATGTCCAAAAAAAATTCATTGATATTATTAAACTATATCCCCACTTTTATATAATTTTTTTCCTTATTGGGTCACAAGATGTAAGAGAGACCTCCCAATAGTGTTTACCTTCGTATATTTACAAGAATGTCACTCCTTCCCCAATATAAAAAACTCACCCTCCCCACTTATTCACAACTCTAAAGAAATTTGTTTCATAAAAAACATCCCCAAATAATCTCCCAAAGGGATCATATCATCCTATAACAATTAATTTTTTTATAAATAAAACCAAGGATTTCCATTGGTGAGTAACAAAATGAGTTACCCGAAAAAAGAGGTAACATTTTTCAGCAATCACTTTTTTTTATTTCATTCAAAACAAATTCAATTATTATTATTCCAAGATTATATAATAACCCCAGTATAATAAATATAAATATATGTTGTTATGTTTAGGATTATACCATCACCTTCAAATACTTCCATCAAATGGGATACATAATCATCGTTCGTGTTTATGGAGGACTACCGCCTCGCGAACCGATGTCGTTCATTCTTCCATTACCACCTCTAAATGTTGCGAATAATGATTTAATTACTATTATTATATGATATATTTTATATTTATAATTACATTATGATTATTTAATGTTTATATAAGACATACCTTCATGCTTTCAAACTTTGGGAATACGATAACATCGTTGGTGGATGTGTGGGCTACCGCATCCTCAAAGCGATGTGATTCATTCACTCGTTACATGGAATGTATAAAGAAGGGGTTTGATAAAAATATATGAAATAAATGTAATATTTATGATATTAAGTACAAAATAATATATATTAACAAATAATATATTATTTTTCTTCTTTCCATTTTACACACATAAAAAATGGTAACATCGTTCGTGGATGTGTGGACTATCGCCTCCTTAAAGCGATGTGAATATTAAATTTTCATAACCACATCACAATAATGATATATATAAGTATATATAATTATATACAATTATATATAAATATATTTTTTATTTAATGGTAGTTATATAATGATAAACATGACTTAACCTCTATCTAAAATGATCATTGAAAAATGGGAACGTTACTCATGAGTACGTACGGCCTAGTGTCTCTGTGAT
The DNA here is from genome assembly GCA_963277665.1 of Viscum album. Classification (NCBI taxonomy): domain Eukaryota; kingdom Viridiplantae; phylum Streptophyta; class Magnoliopsida; order Santalales; family Viscaceae; genus Viscum; species Viscum album. The sequence continues at coordinate 243,371,011 of OY728129.1, forward strand.
CGTAACTTTGCTTCATTTTTCATAACCATATTTAAAATATTATTATAAAAGTATAATGGATTTAAAATTTTATAATTATTGAATTTTTATTATCCTTTAGATGATTAAATTATTACCTCATTAACCAGAGTTGAGCTATCAATGTCAGTTTCGACATAGAAGGTGAATTTTCTCAAAACATCTGACTTAAAAATTATTCATCAAGTAATTTTATAAAAACAATTTAAATGAAATTAAAGTAATAATAAATTTATTAAACATTCATAAGAAATTAAATAATTATCATTAGTATATATTTCTAGAATATAAATGACAAACATGACAAATCAGACTCAACGAAAGGTATTTCTAAACTTAATTTCCATTCATTGGGTTAAATTTCTAGGTCATTTCTTATGTTATGCTAGTAATATGTTTGAAATGACCTATAATTATATTATAATTGATTTACCCTATCATTGTTTGGATTTAAATTTGTAACACATAATTATTGAATTGATTTATTCCCACTCCAATGATATAATATTTGTATAGGTTATCTCATCTCACTTTTATATCTGTGTCATATATTCCATATTCACCACCTATTTTTTGTGATGTATATACTTAAAATGAATGTATTTAAGGATTAAAATACTTAACTTTATCATGTTATACATATCCTTTTGTGTATCTCTATTTCGTGGGGTTTATAATTTCAAAGTTAGCAAAGCAGTAATTGATTTTTCCCTTGATTTAACTTCTTGGAGACGTTTGTTATGTTGTACACCAATATTATTTTATGAGGTGTGTATACTTATCCTTTGAAAAGAAATATTACGAATATAATTATTCTCAATACATTTTAAGTTTCATTAAACATTATTCCATTATGAGTCTAATTATTCAAATAATTCAGGTTGGTATGGGACACGTTGGAATGTTTAAAGGTTATTTTCCTCATGAATGTTTTAACGATATTTTAATGGTATTCTCATACATCATCTTCAAAAAAATTATTTTTTAATTATCCGACAATAAGTATATTTTGTATTTATACCATCCTCATTATTTTATGGATGTATTAAGATTGTTTCAAATAGATTATTGTTTATGTATTTTCTATTCCATGGTCTAACCATATCCCATTGGTATTTTTATGAAACCCATTTCTTTTCTATGGTTTAATCATATTTCAAAGATATTTTTATTGAACCCATTTCTTTTCCATGGGCTAATCATGTTCTAAAGATATTTTTATTGAACACATTTCTTTTCCATGGGTTAAATATGTTCTAGAGAAATAGTTATGGAACACATTTCTTTTTTTTGGGTAAATCATGTTTTAAAGAGATTTTTGTAGAACTCACTTCCTTTCCATGGGATAATCATGTTTTAATGATATTTTTATGGAAACTATTTATTTCCCATAATTTAATCATGTTTCAAATGTATTGATGTTAAACCCATTTCTTTTCAATGGGTTTATGATGTTATAAATGAATAATTACAGTGCCAATGAGTTTTATGATGAATGTGATTTATTCTTGATATGGTTGAAACGCACGGCCGATTATCGCCTATCGACCGGTCAAAGTTCTGGTGCTCTGCTAATGTGTATAGCAGCACTCGGGTCGAATCCTCGGCGATGGTACTTCGTAATAGTCGATTGTTTTTAGTTGATTGTATTTTGATTGGGGGGGTTTGTTTGCAGAGTTTAATTGAAATGTTTAATGAATGATGTTTAATTTAACAAGTTGATAAATATTGGGGTGAGTTCATCATTGGGGAGTTAAGAATGTGATATCCTTGAGCCTTACTTTGTATTGCATTAAATTAACACCCATGTCATAAGTTGATGTTGATTGGAATTCCTAAGTGTGAAGGCTTTAATCCAAGCCTTAACTTAACTTAGGGTTCTAATCTCAATAAAAATTTATTTATGGTAGTGTATTTATGGTTCCAATAATCCATGGAAACCACTCGTTAAACAAAACATATCATTAATCCATGACATATTCAGTTTAACATACACAATATTAATTTAAAGAATACTCAACGAGCAAAACTCTCAATCACTTAATATCCCCAAATTATAACTCACCCCAATGATAGATTTACTCATCCATTTGGATGTTTAATATTCTGGTTAAAATAATTATGATGATAAATTAAGAATATAAGGAAAAGAAAGGGATTAGAAAAGAGTGGTATGTTGACACACACACACACACGAACGATGATGATAATTAAAAACGGATTTTCGATTGAATGAGGAAGCAAAAGAAGGGAAGGGGATTCAACTGAATTTAAACTATTTTAAGAACATAAATATTAAACTACAGAAGGTGGATGAGAATAAGAGATATTGAAGAAGTAACTTGCATTAAAACAGAATTACAAAGAAAGAGAATTGCAAAATTACAAAAATGAAGAACACAAAAGTAAGTGAAAACAAAGAGAAGAGGAAAGGTATCTCAAGTGAAAACTTGAGTATGTAAGGTCCTCCCAAGCCTTTGGAAAATCTTTGGTCGTGCCAATATGATCTCCTCTCTTCTGAAATGCCAACCCCTCTCAAGGAGAGAAGGGGAGAGTATTTATAGCCCAAGGAGTGGACTGTTTGCATTCCCAATCTGTCCCTCCACTTGCATCGCCAATTTGAAAATTCAGACAGCCGAACCTACAAATATCTCCTTCTTAACAGTTGTAGACAATCATATTGGCCTACTAGTCTCAAAATGTGGAGTCATTTGGACGTAAGGATAAAATATTATGGCCGGTTGACTAAACAAACGTAAACTGTCCATTTCAATCTAGTCTTTTTGAAGTCCATAATGTGAAAGGGTTTTTGAATATTAATATGCCTTCAAATCCGAATGGTTTCTTCAACAAAGTCGGCCTAATATATCTCCTCTTTCACACTGAAAAATCTGAACTCTCTTGGATGCTTACAGCAGGAGATATGTCATTAATACTACACTGATTTTAATTCTCGGTTAGAATGGTGGGCTGGACTTCAAAGATTTATTTGGGCCCCTTGTACTTGGATTTGGGCCTTGAAATTTTTATCCAAGATGCAATGTAGTGTCCCCCGAATTATGGTGGAGAGTTAATGTTTTTGGACTTCTGTCTTGATCCCAGTAAATCAATCTTCAAGGCTGGTCCAGTTTGTTCACAGATTCTTTGGTCTTGTTTGTGAGGACCATATGACCCTTCAAATGGAATAATTGGATCATGGTTCCTTCTAATGAAATGTTGTATATTGAAAGGAGAATCCTAAAAAAGAAGAACCACACAATTTGGATCATTATAGTGATAGTTATAATTAAAACATTAAACTGACTCAATTTGACTACTTCTAAAAATGCTCAAATATTATACTTAATATTAAAACATTAATATTTCACACAAATTATGCACATTTCATATAAAATAAGTAAAGGGGGAATATAATAAGTCATGAAAATATTAATAACATCAACTCCCCCACACTTATATTTGTGCGTGTCCGCATGTGCAACAAATATAAAAACATGACAAAATCATTTTCACTCACCAACAAATATTAAAATTTTGTTTTCTCCAATCAGGGGAGGTTTAGAATATTTCACTCATCCATATTGAATTCCATCACAAATTTGGTTCACAATAATGAATCAAAAACAATTCATTTTTTCATGTTCAAGGTTTGAATTAGAAAATGTAGGCACTCAAAACTTACTCCTCTCAAGATGATAAAAATGTATTTTAGGAGGTTCACTCATTCACCAACAAAAAGTGAAAATCAAGAGTTTGTAAGAGCTATCAGCTTCCATTCCCAAATCTAATGTGTACAAGAATAAAGAGGTCTTTTAAGGGGTTTTTCAGTGGCTATGGGACGGTAGGTATATAATGTCCAAAGGAAAAGAGGGGTTAAAAACACCAACATGGAAAAATCAATGCACATTTTTTTTTTGAAATTTGATTTGAAAGGAAATAGAAACACATATTTACGAGGGCATGAATGTGTGATGAATGAAAAGTGAGGGAGATAGAAAATGGAATAGGGTGAGATGATGGAATATGTACAACATGGAAGACTTCCAATAATGACACAATACAAGATGATTCAAGTGTTCTTTTTTTTCTTTTTTTTCTATTTTTTTCGAAAGTTGTGCTTGAAACAAGTCTCACAGTCATCTCCCAACCCATGTTTGATCTTATCATGGAACTAATTTTAGTAGTTATAACACGATCAAAGGTTGACGATGAATGAATTTTGACCCACCCAAGACACAACCCATTCCTTTTTTTTTCATTTTTTTTAATATAATTTTTTTCATTTTTTTTGAACACTTTTCAATGACTTTTGTACAAATGAAAATTACACATATACACCCCAAAGCTCACAGAATTACAACCTCTCCCCCACACTTGAATGGATGCTTGCCCTCAAGCATATGATGACACATTGTAAATCAATGAAAATACGCCCAAAAATGAAGTCCATTCCCCCCACACTTAAATTTCAATAAATTGTACAATGAAAATCCATGAAGATGTTGGGTGGGACAAGGTATTAGGCTTGTAATGTGGCTATCAAAAGAAAGGTTTTCATAGGCTCAAAGGGTCTTTCAAAAGTAGGATCAATGTAAGGGTAATGGGAGGCTATTTGGCTATTCTGATTCTCATGTGGCTTAGAAAATGCCTCTATCATATTAATGCACACAAAAGATGGAAATTCAGCTCGAAGGTCCACAAACTCAAGACTCACAATCAGTGGTGAAGACACACAATGAAAAAGATGGCCATAGATGACCTTGGCATGAAGGATAATGTTATTCCTCATGGTAGGGGAAAATCATTTTCCAAATCAAAAATTGATCATTCAAAATGTGTTGGTTGTTGACACAAAATTGTTTACCCAAGTTTGAGATAAAAATTCAATATATTTGAGTTTAAAACAAGCCTTTTGACTCCCAAAAATGGTTGGACATAATTTCAATATTGGATGATGAGTAATTATGACACCCCTTTTTTTTGTTAATTTTCATTTTTTTTAATTAATTTTTTTAATTTTTTTATTTTTAATGACACATCCACACAAAGGAGAATATAGAAAAAAGGTTGTGGAAGAATGTTGTAAAACAAATGAGAGGGAGAGAAGAAGAAGAAGAAATAGAGAGAAGAAGAGAGGGAAGAGAGATTAAGGAGAGAGAGAGTTAAAGGGAAATAGGTGCCCCCTGGTTTGGATTTGGCGGGTCTCCATCTAGTGGTGGTTCTATTGAAGTGGTTGGGGTTTCGATGGAAGTCGACGTGGTTCCTGGATTGTGAGACCTCTCATGGTGATGCTTTAACCGGTGTCCATTTACCGTGAATGTTCTTTTTGAAGAAGGGTCTTGGACTTGCACTGCACCAAATGGGTAAACATTGGTAATAATAAATGGTCCATCCCAACGAGAATTGAGCTTACCTGGGTGAAGTCAAAATCGAGAATTGAAGAGCATTAACTTTTCACCTTCATGAAATACCTTTCGAAGAATGTGTTTTTCATGGAGTGACTTTGCCTTTTCTTTGTAGAGAAAAGAGTTCTCATACGAATCGAGTCGAAGCTCCTCCAATTCAGTCAACTGCAACAATATTTCTTCACCAGATTTTTCACAATCAAAATTACAAGTTTTGACAGCCCAAAATGACTTATGTTGGATTTCAACTGGTAAATGACAGGCTTTACCAAAAACTAGACTAAATGGAGACATCCCAATGGGTGTCTTATAGGCTGTTCGATAGGCCCAAAGTGCTTCACCAAGTCTATCGGGCCAGTCTTTTCTTGTGGGCTTAACAATTCTTTCAAGAACTCTTTTCACTTCTCTGTTAGAAAGTTCAGCCATTCCATTTGTTTGAGGGTGATATGCAGTGGATGTTTTATGTACAACCCCATTCTTTTTCAAAAGTGACTCCATGGTTCTATTACAGAAATGAGTTCCTAAGTCACTTATCAAAGCACGTGGTGTTCCGAATCGATGGAAGATATGGGTTTTGAGGAACTCACTCACAGTTTGAGCATCATCTTTCCAATTGGGTTTGGCCTCGACCCACCTAGAAACATAGTCAACAGCAAGGAGAATGTAGGATAATCTATTGGAAGGGGGAAAAGGTCCCATGAAATTGATGCCCCATACATCGAAGAGCTCACAGAAGATTAATGGCTTTTGAGGGATTTCGTTTCTTTTGGAAATTGTGCCAAACTTTTGGCAAGTGGGACATGATTGACAGAACTCATGTGAGTCCTTGAAGAGTGAAGGCCAAAAGAATCCAGAATCTAGGACCTTTCGAGAAGTCCTTTGTGGTCCAAAGTGGCCACCTCTAGGCATTGAGTGGCAGAATTCCAAGATGGAGGATTGTTCAGTTTCATCAACACATCTCCTAATTACCATGTCAGCCCCAGTTTTCCAAAGTTTATTATCTTCCCAAAAATAATGCTTTGAATCACTTTTCATCTTTTCTTTTTGTTCTTTTGAAAAATATTCAGGGAAAACACCAGAAACCAAGTAATTGACAATTGGGGCATACCATGGTAACTTTGGAGTGAGAGATGAGAGGTGTTCAGTTGGAAGTTCAGGATCAATTATTTCAGAATGAGAAGAATTAGAAATTCTACTCAGGTGGTCAGCCACAGGGTTTTCTTTTCCAGGTTTATATTTTATCACAAGGTCAAACTCTTGGATCATTAAAATCCATCTTATTAGCCTTGGTTTTGAATCACTTTTCTTAAGTAAGAACTTTAATGCTGAGTGGTCCGTGAAGATGATGATTTTGGAACCTAAGAGATAGGGCCGGAATTTATCCAAGGAAAAAACCACAGCTAAAAGTTCTTTTTCAGTCACAGTGTAGTGTGATTGAGTTTCATCCAATGTTTTTGAGGCATAAAAGATGACATGAGGAATGCTTTCTCTTCTTTGACCAAGAACAGCCCCAATGGCCCTATCAGAAGCATCACACATCAATTCAAATGGTAAGGACCAATCTGGGGGTTGGATTATTGGAGCAGATGTGAGAGTAGATTTGATTTCAATGAAGGCTCTCTTGCAAGCCTCATCAAAATTGAATGTGACATCATTTTGAAGTAAACGAGTGAGTGGGAGGGAAATCTTGCTGAAGTTCTGAATGAATCGCCGATAGAAACCGGCATGACCAAGGAAGGACCGAATGTCTTGAACTGATTTGGGTTCAGGAAGTGATTGGATCACCTCAATTTTGGCTGGATCAACTTGGATACCCTCATGAGAAATTATGTGCCCTAGAACAATCCCATTTGAAACCATGAAGTGACATTTTTCAAAATTCAGCACAAGGTTGCCCTTGACACACTTTTGAAGGACCAAAGAGAGTGAATGTAAGCAAGATTCAAATGACTCGCCATAAATGGTAAAGTCATCCATGAAGACCTCCATGCAATTCTCAATGAATTTAGAAAAGATACTCATCATACACCGCTGGAATGTTGCAGGAGCATTACAAAGGCCAAAAGGCATTCGCCTATAGGCATAGGTTCCAAAGGGGCAAGTGAATGTGGTCTTTTCTTGGTCTTGAGGTGCGATTGGAATTTGGAAGTAGTCGGTGTAACCATCAAGAAAGCAATAGTGTGACTTTCCGGCCAATCTCTCAAGCATTTGGTCAAGGAAAGGAAGTGGGTAGTGATCTTTTCGTGTTTCAGCATTCAATTTGCGATAATCGATGCACACACGCCATTTGTTTTTCACTCGAGTTGTGACCACTTCTCCATGTTCATTTGTGAAAACTGTTATCCCTCCCTTCTTAGGAACGACTTGAATTGGACTAACCCATTCACTATTAGAAATTGGGTAGATAATACCAGCTTGAAGAAGCTTGGTAATCTCTTCCCTAACTACATCAAGTATGAGTGGATTGAGTCTTCTTTGAGGTTGCCTAATTGGTTTGGATGATTCCTCTAGATGGATGTGATGCATGCAAAGGGCAGGGTTGATTCCTGGAATATCCTCTAGGGTCCAACCTAAGGCATTTTTGTTTTCCTCTAACACTTGAATAAGTTGGGACTCCTCAGTTTCAGAAAGTGAAGCAGAGATAATGACAGGGTAAGAGGGGTCATGGAAAAGGAATGCATACTTGAGGTGTGAAGGAAGTGGTTTTAGATCAGTTTCAGCCTTGATTTGAGAGCTAGAAAATTTAGGAGAAGGAGAAGGGATTCCAGATGGGTTTGGATCATTTTCCTCAACACTGTCCAAGGTGGAGCAGTAGAGATCAGAGTTGATGTGGGATTTAATAGAGTTTTCAAGTTCCTCTAGATTGATGGAGTCTATGAATGAGAGGTCCACATAAACTTCACCATTTATGACTTTGTTAATCATGGTGCAGATTTCACAAGATCCTTTATCATTAGAACATGAAAAACATGGTGGATTGGGGTTCGATTGAATCTTAGAAGTGTCCTCAAAAGCATGGATTGAGAATGCAGAGTGATCCTCAGATGGGTATCGCATGGCTTGGAAAATGTTGAACTTGACCAGTTGGTCACCGAATTCCATGGATAAGATGCCTGAATGGACATCAATCTTGGTTCTCGCAGTCATGAGGAATGGTATTCCTAGAATTAGGGGAGATCGAGAAGAGGTCGTCTCACCTTCCATGTCAAGGACATAGAAATCAGCTGGGAAGATAAGATTATTGACCCGAACAAGAACATCCTCAATTATCCCCTCAGGACTGGTAGTGCTTCGATTGGCTAATTGAATGACAACACCCGTTGGGTGCAAGGGACCTAGACCAAGGTTGGAGAAAATGGATTTAGGCATGACATTTATTGAGGCTCCAAGGTCTATGAGTGAATCATCAAAGTTGGAACTCCCTATTTGACATGGAACCGTGAAGGTCCCTGGATCTTTGCACTTCATGGGAATGGACTGTTGGGTTGAAACATTTTCAATGTTCCTAAGTTGCCTCTTATGGGTGCACAGTTCCTTAAGAAACTTGGCATACTTAGGTATTTGTTTGATGGCATCTAAGAGGGGGATGTTCACTTCAACACGTCTAAACATGTCAAGCATTTCAGGATCAGGTTCAAAGGACTTCTTAGGCTTGGAGATGGCTTGAGGAAAAGGAATTGGGTTCCTTAGAGGAATGGAAGGAGGTGAAGGAGTGGATTCAAGTTCCTTTCCCAGCTTTTTGTTCTTTTCATTTTCTAGATCAACATCGAAAGGGGAGGTAGAGCAATCAACATGGGGCATAGCAATTTGCTTTCCCGATCTAAGTGCAATCGCAATTACATTACCCTTAGGGTTGGGTAATGGTTGAGCTGGGAGTTGGGATGAATTGGATGGTTGTTGCTGGCTCAGGTGGGATGCAAGTTGACCTATTTGGGTTTCAATGTTCTTGAGGCTAGAACGGGTGAAGGAAGTAAGATCCTCTACATCACTTTCCCATGGTTGTTTAGAAGAAGAGGCTTGTCCCAAATTGGGTTGTCCTTGATTTTGGTTCTTGGGAAAGCGATTGTATTGGGTGGGGAATTGGGAAGGCTCGTTAGGATAGTGGAATCCAGGAGGAGGATTGTTACTTTGGGGTTGAGGAACAAAAGGATAAGGTTGATGGATGTTACCACCACTTTGACCATATTGGAACTGGTTTGGATTTTGATGAGGGAACTGAGGAGGATGAGAAATGGGATTACCATACCTCAGAGGTGGGTTAAAGGTAGAAGAGAAGGGCTCAGAGTGGGGTTGGTTGAAGTTTCTAACAAACTGACCTGATTGTTGAGGGGTGAAGTTTCGCTGAGCATATGCCGCATTGAGCTCCATTGGACTAGATGAATCATATGGATCATCTTGAATTTGTGGACATGTGTCAGTCGGATGAGATGGAGAGTTGCAGATTCAACAATTCTTGATAGGTCCAGGGAATAGTGACTGTGGAGAAGATGAGGTTGGGGCTTTGGTAGCCACCGCTAGTTGACGCACAAGACCTGTAAGTTCACTCATCCACTCAGTCATCTTGTTGGGCTCTATGGATTGATTCTCTTGGGCTTGTTTCACTTGAGCATGTGCTCGAGTATGGAATTGTTGCGTGTTTGCAGCCATGTTACTTATGAGATCTCTTGCAGCTGCAAGAGTTTTGTCAACAAGAGCACCACCACTTGCGGCATCAATGAGAGTTCGCTCTATAGCCAATAACCCCTCATAGAAGTATTGGATCAGGAGTTGGTCAGGGATTTGATGGTGTGGACAAGTTTCCAAAAGCTTTTTTAACCTCTCCCAATACTCATGGAGTGATTCATTAGGGAATTGATGGATGCCGCTTATTTCCTTTCGGATAGAAGCTGTTCGGGAAGCGGGAAAGAACTTCTCAAGGAAAAGTCTCTTCATGTCAACCCATGAGTTTATGGAACCAGGTGGGAGGTAGTAGAGCCAAGACTTGGCAGAATCTGCTAGGGAAAAGGGGAAAGCTCTAAACATGATTTGTTCTTCAGAAACCCCTTGAGGCTTCATGGTAGAGCATACTACTTGGAACTCTTTAAGGTGAAGATGTGGATCCTCACCGGCTAGCCCGTGAAAATGAGGGAGAAGATGAATCAAACCCGATTTGAGTTCAAAGTCAGCTTCAATGTTTGGATATTGAATACCAAGAGGTTGGTAATTCATATCAGGGGCATCAAGTTCTTTCAATGTTTGTTCCCTAGGATTGTCCATATCTAATTCAATTGGTAGGGCAATGATTGGTTCTTGGGTGATTTGGTTATCCCTAATGGTCCTCCTAATTCGACGAAGAGTTCTATCAATTTCAGTGTCAAACAAATCCGAGGGATTGTTTGGAAGGCTACGGGGCATTCAGAGAGATTTTGGAAGAAAGAGGAAGATGGGTTTTTCTTTGTATTTTTTTTCAGTTTATGATTTTTAAGAGGAAGACGGGTTTTTCTTTGTGTTTTTTTTTTCAATTTTTTTAAACTTTTGTATTTTTTGTGTTTTTTTTACAATAACTAGAAACTAATGACTACTTAAAGCACCATCCCCAGCAACGACGCCATTTGAAATGCACGGCCGATTATCGCCTATCGACCGGTCAAAGTTCTGGTGCTCTGCTAATGTGTATAGCAGCACTCGGGTCGAATCCTCGGCGATGGTACTTCGTAATAGTCGATTGTTTTTAGTTGATTGTATTTTGATTGGGGGGGTTGTTTGCAGAGCTTAATTGAAATGTTTAATGAATGATGTTTAATTTAACAAGTTTATAAAGATTGGGGTGAGTTCATCATTGGGGAGTTAAGCATGTGATATCCTTGAGCCTTACTTTGTATTGCATTAAATTAACACCCATGTCATAAGTTGATGTTGATTGGAATTCCTAAGTGTGAAGGCTTTAATACAAGCCTTAACTTAACTTAGGGTTCTAATCTCAATCAAAACTTATTTATGGTAGTGTATTTATGGTTCCAATAATCCATGGAAACCACTCGTTAAACAAAACATATCATTAATCCATGACATATTGAGTTTAACATACACAATATTAATTTAATGAATACTCATCGAGCAAAACTCTCAATCACTTAATATCCACGAATTATAACTCACCCCAATGAGATATTTACTCATCCATTTGGATGTTTAATATTCTGGTTAAAATAATTATGATGATAAATTAAGAATAGAATGAAAAGAAAGGGATTAGAAAAGAGTGGTACGTTGACACACACACACGAACGATGATGATAATTAAAAACGGATTTTCGATTGATTGAGGAAGCAAAAGAAGGGAAGGGGATTCAACTGAATTTAAACTATTTTAAGAACATAAATATTAAACTACAGAAGTTGGATGAGAATAAGAGATATTGAAGAAGTAACTTGCATTAAAACAGAATTACAAAGAAAGAGAATTACAAAATTACAAAAATGAAGAACACAAAAGTAAGTGAAAACAAAGAGAGGAGGAAAGGTCTCTCAAGTGAAAACTTAAGTATGGAAGGTCCTCCCAAGCCTTTGGAAAAGCTTTGGTCGTGCCAATATGATCTCCTCTCTTCTGAAATGCCAACCCCTCTCAAGGAGAGAAGGGGAGAGTATTTATAGCCCAAGGAGTGGACTGTTTGCATTCCCAATCTGTCCCTCCACTTGCATCGCCAATTTGTAAATTCAGAAAGCCAAATATTCAAATATCTCCTTATTCAAAGTTGTAGAAAATAATGTTGTCCGACTACTCTCAAATTTGGAGTCATTTGGACTTAAGGATAAAAGGTTATGACCGGTTGAATAAACAAACATAAACTGTCCATTTCAATCCAGTCGTTTTGAAGTCCATAATGTGAAAGTGTTTTTGAATATTAAGATGCCTTCAAATCCGAATGGTTTCTTCAACAAAGTCGGCCGACTATATCTCCTATTTCACACTGCAAAATCTCAGCTCTCTTGGATGCTTACATCAGGAGATATGTCATGCATACTATACTGATTTTAATTCTCGGTTAGAATGGTGGGTTGGACTTCAAAGATTTATTTGGGCCCCTTGTACTTGGATTTGGGCCTTGAAATTTTTATCCAAGATGAAATGTAGTGTCCCCAGAATTATGGTAGAGATTTAATGTTTTTATACTTCTGTATTGATCCCAGTAAATCAATCTTCAAGGCTGGTCCAGTTTGTTCATAGATTCTTTGGTCTTGTTTGTGAGGACCATATGACCCTTCAAATGGCAGAATTGGATCATGCTTCCTTCTAATGAAATGTTGTATATTGAAAGGATAATCCTAAAAAATAATAACCACACAATTTGGATCAGTATAGTGATAGTTATAATAAAAATATTAAACTGACTCAATTTGACTACTTCTAAAAATGCTCAAATATTATACTTAATATTAAAACATTAATATTTCACACAAATTATGCACATTTCATATAAAATAAGTAAAGGGGGGATATAATAAGTCATGAAAATATTAATAACATCAATGGTACTTGAGAATTACATGAAACGGGTGAGATCGATATAACTTATATGGAGTGTTGAGTCCCATTATATCTCATAGTTGAGCCTGATATTTCTTATATTATGGGTTTAAACCCATTATATCTCACTAAAAATGAGTGTTCTTTATGTAGCTTATACAAAGGGTGATTCCTGTTTTAAATCACAAATCCATTGGATAATGTTAATGTTGAAAGTCAGAAGTATGGTTATTCCAATTAAAATGGTTCGGAAAGGGGTTTGAAAGGGTTTTAGTAAAGTGATGCTCTATGTTACCAAAAATATTTTTAATTGGTTGTTATGAGTTTATAATGATTATATTAATTGAGATTGATATCACAGGGCCTTTGATTATTGATTCTAATAACTCATTTCTTTTCTATGTTTAAATATTTTTTGATCTAGGTATTTATGGGTTAGAGTTATTTTATGACTCTCCCATTCACATTGATTATGAAATCATACCCTTATGAACTCTTTTTCTCATTGATAACATATAATTATTAATGCATATGTTTACCCTTACTAAGAATCTAAGCTTACCCTTCTTATGTTTTCTATTCCAGTGGTTTTAAATAATTATTGTTCGAAAGTTATATCTAGAAGGGATTTTATATGGATGATGATGATGTCTTAATGTGACAAAGAAAATATGGGTTACGTGATATAAATTATCAATTAAATTCCTTTGAATTGTTTATTTTAATGTTTTTCCTAATTATATAAAAATATAAACCTAAAATTTCCCCCAATATATAAGTGATACATGTTTTTATAATGATGTTGTAAGGTTTAGATGAAAATTTGGTTCATAATTATTGGCATCAAATCCAAGAATGTAAAGTTATGTATTTCAAAACAGGATTTGAGAGTGTGTGTTCCAGGTTTTTATAATGTGCACCTTATGATTCTTATTTGGGGAAAGATATGTTGAATAAATCTCATAGTTCTTCATTTTATATTCATCTTAAATTCAATAAAAATTAAAAGGGTCCTTCATGAGTGTTAGTAGTCTGATGGAATGACAAGAGATATTTCTGAATTTACCATGAAGTGTTTTATGTATGAGTTGGTTAAGGTATCCAGTAATTACTATAGGGGATACTTCTATATTTTCTAGTGATAGAGTGGAAATGGTAAAATATATCAATGGATTTCACGGTAGGATTGAAAAATATTTCTCAAGTTAATAATTTGATTTGGCTTATTGTTGATCGATTAACTAAATCTACACATTTTATTCCCATTCAAGATAAAATATTTTTATAAAATCATTCCTGATTATATATAAAAGAGATATTCAGGGTACATGGAGTTTCTCTCTCCTTTTTTTCAAATCATGATCCCAAATACACATCAAATATTTGGAAATAAATTTAAAATTCATTAGTTACTGAATTTAATTTCAATATAGTTCTTCTTCCTCAATCTGAAAGAAAGTATGAGGAAACAATTTTGACCATGGAAGATATAATTTTTTCATATTCATTGGATTACCAGAGAAGTTAGGATCAACACATTTCTTTGGTTGATTTTTATTATGATAATAGTTTTCATTCGAGTATTAATATGACCCCATTTGAGGCGTTATATGGAATGTGGCGTCAGACACCAGTATTTTTGGATGATATTGGAGAATGGAAGTGGATGAGACCAAATATGGAAGAGGAAATGGTAGATAAAGTTTAGTTCATTTAGTGAAAAATGAGTACAGCTCAGAGAAAGAAGAAAATTTATATAAATAATCATAGGAAGGATCTTTATTTCAAGGTAGGTGATCATTTTATTCTCAATGTTTCTCCATAGAAAAGTGTGGTGTGTTTTGTTAGGAAGGGGAAGATGATTCCATGGGTCACTATAACATATGAAATCCTAGAGAAAATTGGTTTATTATCATACTGAGTGTCCTTAAACCTTATTTTATCTCAAGTACAAAACATATTTCTTGCTTTATTGTTAAGAAAATATGTGTCAAATTCATCTAGTATTTTGATACTTAAATTATTTTTGTTAGAAGAGAGTATTTATTATGAGGAACAACAAGTTCATATTCATGACCACAAAGAGAATTTTTTTTGGAATAATCTAATTACATGGTTAAGGTTTTATAAAAAAACATGTGGTCAAAGAGGCAACATGGGAATCAGAAAATCAATGAGGGAAAGATATACCCACTTGTTTAATAAAAGAATAAAACAATTGGGATGAAATTTATAAACTAGGGGAAGGATACAAAAACCCATGTAATGATAGAATAAATAATTTTTATATTTATTAATATGAATTAGATAGTTATATTTGTTATAAAAATATCAAGTAATTTTTATCAAAAAAGAAAATTGTTTTAAATAAAACAAATTCATATAAGGTTTTATTTAAAATATTAATTTCTGAATTTAAAATTTTATAATTGATAAAATTATTATAATTTTGGAAATAATCCTATAAAATTTTATCTTTGCAAAAAAAATTGTGATTTTTCAGAAAATCTTGATTTTTCAGTGAATAGTGAGAAAAATAGATTTTTATAAGTCTATAATTTTAAATAAATTTATAAATTTAAGAGTCCCAATTTGTTTTGAATATGATTTAATATAACCTAATTATTATTTATTATTATTTAATCCAATTAATTTCCTTTTAATCAAATTTATATTATTTTTCTGTATAAGTTTGTTTTTGGGATTAAAATAGCTTTTTCTAAAAAACTATTTTAAAATACCTAATGTTTCCCCTTTTAAATTAATTAGAAAAATCCCAAATGGGGTTAATTTTAAATTGAATATATATATATTATATTAGTAAATATTAATTTTTTTCATACAATTGTTATTATTAGTGTAAGGACTTGACACCAGTTTCCAGGAGCCATTGCCTTATTTTATTACATTGGCATATAAACAAGGAATATACATTATAAAATACCAAGTAGTTAATTATCCTTGGAAAAGAGGTATATACATAAGATCAAAATTACAACTTAAAATTAAAGACAACAAATATGTTCCATTGGTAACATCCACTACACTAAGATTATCCTTTCAAGTCAATCACAATATACCTCTTCATGTCCTAGAAAAAATGAAGAATAAGAAGGGGTGAGCTCATATTCTTAGTAAGGGTAAAAAATACAGAAGAAGATATCACAAAAATAAACATTAGGTATGGTTAATAATTGAAAACACATGCCTTTAATAAAAAAACTACAACACATTATGGCAGAAATATGAGTTCAGTAATTATTTCCATAATAAAACAAAATCATGGGTATTAAACTAGTAAAATAACCTCATGAACTAAAACTTTATATATTTATAATGAGGGAAATGAACATTCCAAAAATTCTAAAACATATCATCAACTCCTTATCCAAGACATCTAAAAATTATTAAGCCCTCATCCAAAACCATGTCTAAAAATGGGCAAGGCCTCAGCCATGTCCATATCTATTTGTCTCATGAGACCAACTGATGCATTGAGGGGCTATAGCAGGCCCCACCCATCACATAATAAGTCTAATTAATTTTTTATATGAACAGGGATAAACATAAACAACATTTATATTCATATTGAAACTAACATATGAAATTTAAATTACTTTCCCTGAACATTAATCATAAACCCTAACCATTCAGAGTAAATTAGTGAATGGTTTTAGGATAGCACATGCACAGTCAAACTAAAAATAAACCATTCAGTTTTATGTGTTATATGATATCATAAATATTAATACTAATAATACATGATAATAAATAGGAGTGTTGAAACCGATGAAGACACTCTTATAAAATCATCAAGTAATTCTTGAGATAAATACTCATTTACATTGAAAAGAAGAGTTCTTTTGGAAAAGTGTTTGTATAAAACAACAAATTAGGTAAGTTAGTATTTTCATAATAAAATTATTTATTTTATAATTATAATTTTTTCTAAATTTAGATTATATATTTACCTTGAATATAGGTATGAATTTGAGAACTTCCCTTGAGATGGGATTCTATTTCGAGAAATGTTTTTGAAAGATCCTGTTAAAAAATATAATTACACATATATGAATATATTATTATGGTTGGTAAAAATATAAAGAACATTCTCACACAATTTATAGTTATTACATAATAATTAATAAGAATTTAATTGGGTTATGTAGTTAAATAAAGTAACTCGAATGAAAATGGAGGTACGAGTAGAAAACCCTTAACTTAATTCTAAAGGTGTTCCTCACTTTATCTTAATGAGATAAATAATAAAATTTATGTTCATAAATTAACAATTACATAAAATACTCTACATGTAATTCATTTATTAGAACCTTATTAGGTTTATTCATGGCCTTTTAAAGGTTAAGAGATTCAATTTCATTGTTTGAGAGCGCTTTCCTCCTAGGTTAACATTATCAATTTACATATATTCATGTATGGAGAAATGCGTAGAATGAGAATGGTTGTATAGAATAGATGTTGTATGTTATTTGTGGAATAATATATGATTACATTATTATAAAAAAAATTGGTTATTGGTAGTGAATATGAATCATTATATAAAACTTTAATAACAATTGTTTGGGATAATTGGCAGTTTTGGATCACAACAAACTCATTTTGATTTATAAATTAATATCAAGTGTAAAAAAGTATTAAAGAACCTAAAATAAGTTATAATACATATATTATAGTTTTTTTAAACCATAAAAATTGTTTTGTGACCATAATTTAAGATGATAAAAGAAATTGAAAACTCATCGTCCTTAATGTGATAAATTAACACATGTCAGATTGTGTTTTCATTTCTAGTATAAAAGAAGGGGAAAGGAGAGATGATGAAGAATTATTCATTAATCATAATAAAATCAAAATACATGTAAGTTAATATATTCATCAAAATATTTGGATGAATGGAGGTCAGAAAATGAAAAGAAAATAATTGAACCTGAAATAAAAGAAATGAAAAAGAGAAGTTTACCTCTTGATGTAATCTTCTTTGAGGGCCTCTTTAAAGGAGAGGTTTTTTTATTTTCTGACACCAAGGGCTTTTGGGAGTGGGGGAGGAGCTTGGGAGAATATTTGTTAAGAATTTAGACAAGGAACAAGGCTTGAGAATAGTAAACAAAAGAGGGAGTGAGGGGGGGTTATAGTGGAGGAGAGGAGGGTTTTCCCATTATTTTAATCATTATTTTATTATTTTGCCAATGAAAACCAATAGTGTGGGTGTGGGTGACTAAAAACAGTAATAAGTTCATGTGAGTTTGAACAAAATTGTCATTTACATAATAAATGACTCAATCACAATGCATAAAATCACTTATTTAGCATATTCTGTAAATTATCGAATTTCACTATTCACCAAAATTTCAAGTATTTCCAAAAAAATCCCAAAAAATCACCTTAACATTTTTTCAACGTGTAGAATTAAATAAAAAACTCCATTTTTTTAAATAATTTTTTATATATTTTTAATTTATGTTTTATATAAAATCATAATTCATTCGAAAAAGCAACATTAAAACTATAACTCATTTTATAACACTTTGAAAAATTAATCAAGGTCCCATAAAATTATATTATAACCATGAGACAATAAAATAAAAATTTATGATTACATTTTTTGATAGTAAATTTACATTTTAAATTATTAAATTAATCATAAAATTTTGATTAAAATATTTATGATGTACAAAAATACCAATACTTATAATATGATCGTTTTTTTCACTTATAATATGTTTAAATTGTATTTATACATTCATGGGGGAAGTTTATATTTTTTTCGATGATTTACTATTCATTATTATTCGTTACTATTTATAAGGTTCTGTTACTATTCATAGGGGTATGTTACTATTTATCAAAAACTAAATTAATTCTATCAGACTCTAAATATCATACTGAAGGTAACTGTGTGTGTCAGTTTTTTGAAATTCAAATCACAGAGGTGAAAAAATTATATTTACTAGCTAGGTTATAACTAAAGTGGTGTTTCTTACAAACTTAGTGTTTAATGTATTAATTATTATGTTTATTTATAAAACCTTGGGGTGTTACATTATCCCCCTACAAAATTTGTATTCTCAAAATTACCAGAAAGTTAACTCACAATACGATTTGGGTTGTTATTCATCTTAAACTCCTTAGGATCCCATGTTTCCACTTCAATTTTATGATTTTTTTCAGAGTATCATTACCAATAAATTCCTCTGATTCCTCAACACATGTTTTTTAGTATCGAGAGTCTAGATACACTCCTCATAGTAAGATAGGTTAGGTTTCAATTCTATACCTTCAGAACTAAGGACATGCATTGGGTCTATCATTTACTTTCTTAGCAATGAGAAATGGAACACATTTTGTACTATAGACAAGCTAGGTGGCATAGCCAAACAATATGAAAAAACTCAAATTCTCTCCAAAATTTCAAAAGGCCATATGTTCCTAGGGATTAGATTCCCTTTTTCCGAAATCTTATAACAACCTTCCATGGAGATACTTTTAAGAAAACATGATATCCCACTTGAAATTACAAATGCTTCCTTCAATGATCAGCATATAGTTTTTTTTTCTTCTTTGAGCTGCTTTGATATGGCCTTGAATAGTATTTAGCATCACTGTTGTTTCCTCCATAATCTATGAGCCCACAAGATTCTTTTCTCATACTTTATGCCAACAAGTTAGTGTATGGAATATCATTCCATACAATGATTTATGTGGTTCCATTTGAATACTTGAATGGAAACTATTATTTTAGGCAAACTCCACTAAAGGTAAATATTGATCCCACATACCTTGAAAGTCGAACGAGCATGATCTCAACATTTATTCTAAAGTTTGGATCGTCCTTTATAATTGTCCGTCATTTTAAGGATGATAAGAAGTACTCAAGCAAAAAGCAGTATCAAAATCATTCTGAAAACTTTTCCTGAATTTTGAGATAAATCGAGGATCGCGTTCAGACACAATTAAAAGAGGTACTCCATAAAGTCTTACAACTTCATTGATATAGATTCTAGCAAGCTTGTCCAGTGGAAAATCCTACCTTATAGTGAAGAGAATTGTAGATTTCGTAATTTGATCATCAATTACCCATATTACATAACTCTTTCTCATAGTATTGGGTAATCTAGTGATAAAATCCACAATGATGTCATCCCATTTCCATGTAGGAATCGATAGAGGTTACAGTACTCCTCTAAGATGTTTTCATTCAGGCTTCATGTGTTTACATACCTGAAATCCTGATACATAATCAGAAATTTCCCTCTTTATGTTATCCCACTAGAAATATCCTTTCAAATCCCTATAAATGTTTCTGCTACCATGGTGTATAGAGAAATTTGAGCTATTAGAATCATCCAATAAGTCCATTTTTAGCTCATCTATGGAGGGAACACATAGCCTCTTCCCAAATATTAAAATACTATCTTTACACATAAAAGCATCCAACTTCTCATCTTTTACAGTATTAATTTTCTTCTCAAGATTCTCTTCATCAGACTATGAAGCTTTTAATCATTTCTATTAAATATGGTTGGGAAACCAATTGAAAAAGTAATTATTCTTTACCTTCATTGATAATTCTTATATCCATCCTTATTAGATCCATGAACACATGATCTCTTTCAATCCTCATTTTGTTTAAAACTCCATGATCTATCCGACTCAATGCATCTTCTACCTTATTTTCCTTTAATCCACATGAAACAACCCTAAATTTTTACATTCCAAACATGTGAATATCTTCATCATGTGTACTCTTAAAATCAGGTAATAACTTTAATTACCATAAAACCTTATTGGAAAAAGGCATTCATCATTACACATACTAATGGATATATTCCTTATATCTAATAATGTTGTAAACTTCATCAATGATATCATAGACCACTTGTTGACAAGTCGAAAATTAGTTTTGAGGTAGTAAGTACTTATCCAAATGAATCATTTCTTCATCGTTTTCTTCATCATTAGAAATATATTAAGGGTTTTCCTTCCTTTAATCATGCATTTTACAAAAAACATTAACTTTCCACTAAATTTATTTTCTTGGTAACATTCAACTCAGGGTTTCAAATCCTTAATGAAAAATTATTACAGTATAATACTCATATATTCCATAATTCTTATAACCAATACATTTCTGATAAAATATTCAAATGACATGATTTTTGACTAGGCATATTAATCATTTTACTTCATTGGTGTTAGCATGATAATTTGATCATTATCCAAAATCATCATTTGGGGTATATTCCTTTGACGCTTGGGACATTGGTTCACATAGTGTCACATCTAGAGGTAGTTGAAGCATTGTTCATTAGAAAACCTTTTCTTAACCCTTCAATCATGAACTTGGTTTCCTTTTTCTCTAAACTTATAAAAAACACACATTCCCTTCAAGCATTAACTAGGGTGAATCTTTCAAAGTTCTCACATGTGGGAAAACACTTCTTTCCCTTCTTCCCTTTATCCATATTTTCACCACCATCATCTTCTTCTTTCTTTCCCTTCAATGCCATAAGACTCAGAGAATTCCTTATATTCCTTGTTAACACATGATACTATTTCCCCATTTTTTGAGGAAACTTAAGAGATCATCTTCATTTGAAATGAAGGCTTAAGATCACGAGAGATATAATCCTTCTTACTATTTTCATGACGTACGTTGGTGATGTTCTCATTCGATCTAATAGGCTACATTTATAATCAATTCCATATACTATATTAGCTCAAAAATTATGAACTTTCTATAACTCTAAACATGGTATAGAACATATCATTAATTTATGCATCATAAATCCTAGAACCATATACATTGGTTAATTCGGAAGAATAAATCCTTCATAATGGTATGTAAGAAAAAAATGAGAATTATCCTAGTCATATCCCCATAAAGTGTCAAACTAGGTGAGCAGTAAAGACCATTTTCATAAACCAGGTTACCTCGGGTAAAGCCCGAAACACCTTATGGGAGTTGTTAAACCAAGGTACATCTGTCCTAGAACCAATTCCACTTGTAGTATCCAGACATGGACTTATTTTCTAGAAAGATCCAAATAATCTATTCCTTACCAAAATTCTAGGATGTCCTTGTAAGTGTATCGTCAAGTATATCTTACGGTTTTTTCACTAATTTATTTTTTTTAAATATAGATTCCATGTTTTCTACCAAACATCATTTGATACCAACTGTAAGGACCCACCCCTAGTTTCCGGGAGCCAGTACTGTATTTTATTACGTTAGAATATAAATAGGGGATATGCATCCTGAATAACCAAGTATATTAGTATATTGGAAAGTAATATACATACACCAGTTCAACATTTCCACTTGAAATGAAAAAATAAATAAATTCCATTGGTAAAACCACCACTCTAAGATTGTCCCTTCAAGTCAATCATAATATACTTCTTCATGTCTTGGGAAAAATGAAACATAAGAAGGGGTGAGCTTAGATGCTTAGTAAGGGTAATAAATATAGTGGAATAAATCTCAAACATAAACATTAGGCATGTTGAATAATTGAAAACACTTTCCTTTTAAAAAAATAAACTTGAACACATTATAGATGGAATATGAGATGAGTAATTATTGCCAAAATAAAACATAATCATGGATATTATACTAGTCCAATGACCACATGAACTATGAATTTATAGCTTCATAATGAGGTTAATTCATATTTCATATATTCTGAAACACACCACTAAGGCCTCGACCAAGGCATCAAAAAATGATTAAGGCATCAGCCAAAACCATATCTAAAAACAGGCAAGGCCTTGGCCAAGTCTATATCAATTTGTCTCATGAGCCCTACTGATGCATGAAGGGGCTATAGCAGGCCCTACCATCACATAATAAGTCCGATGATTTCCTCATATAAATGGTGATAATCATAAAAAACAAATATATTCATATTGAAACTAACAAATGAAATGGAAATAACATTCCCTGAACATTAGGCATAAACCCTAACCATTTAGAGTAAATTGGTGAATGGTTTTAAAATAGAACATTCATAGTCAAACTAATAATAAACCATTAAATTAAATATGGTATATTATATAATAAATATTAATCCAAACAATACATAATAATAAATAGGAGTGATGAAATAGCTGAAGATACTCTTCTAAA
Organism: Viscum album; assembly: GCA_963277665.1. NCBI lineage: Eukaryota > Viridiplantae > Streptophyta > Magnoliopsida > Santalales > Viscaceae > Viscum > Viscum album. Next base: position 243,394,088 of record OY728129.1, read on the forward strand.
ATCATCGAGTAATTCTTGTGATAAATACTCATTTACTTTGAAAAGAAGAGTTCGTTTGTAAAAGTTTTTGTATGAAACAATAAATTAGGTAATATAGAATTTTCATAAAAAAATGAGTGATTTTAAAAATATAACGGTTTCTAAGAACATATTATAGAGTGCCCCTGAAAATAGGTTAGAATTTGACTAATTCGATTGAGACGTGCTTGTATTTCGGGAAGAATTTTTGAATGATCATTTTAAAACATTTAATTCCCCATAAATGAAGGTAATATTATGGTTTGTATAGATATATAGAACATTCACACTAAATTTATGAGGATTAAATATTAATTAATAACAATTTAATTGAGGTATGTAGATAAATAAATTTATCTGAATTAAAATGGAGGTTCGGGTGGAAAACCATTACCTTATGTCTTACGATATTCCTCACATGATCTTAATAACCTAAATAATCAAATTTAGGATAAAAATTTAATAATTAAAGAACCTAATCTACATTTAATTGATTTATTATAACCTTATTAGGTTCATTCATCTTTTTTATGGGTTAAGAGATTCAATTTCATTGTTTGGGAGTGTTTTCCTCCTTGGTTATCATGACAAGTTTTCTTAAATTCATGTATGGATAAACATGTAGAATGAGAGTGGTTGTCCAGAATTGAAGTTGTTTTTTATTATTTAACAACAATAATATTTAATTTCTATAAAAGTTTTTTTTTATTGCGAGTGAATATGAATCATTATATAAAACTTTAATGACAATTGTTTGGGTTAATTGGCGGTTTTGGATCACAACGAACTCATTTTTATTTATAAATTAATATCATGTTTAAAAAAGGATTATAGAACCTTAAATATGTTATAATACATATATTATAGGTTTTTTTAGCCATAAAAATGGTTTCATGACCATAATTGAAGACGGTAACAGAAACTAATAACATGTCATCCTTGAATGTGACAAATTAAAAAATCTTGGATGGTGTTTTCATTTTTAGTTTAAAAGAAGGGGAAAGTAGATATGGTGAAGAATTATTAATTTATTAAAAATATAGAGAACATGTAAGTTACTATATTCATTACAACATTTGGATAAAAGTATTTGAGGAAAGTAAAGGAAAATAATTGAACTTGAAATAAAATAAATGAAAGGATGAATTTACCTCTTGAAGTAATGTTTTTTGAGAGCCTATTTAGGGGAGAGGTTTTTGTATTTTAATGACACCAGGGGCTTCTGGACATGTGGCAGAAGATTGGGAGGATATTTGGGTATAATTTAGGCAAGTAACAAGGCTTCAGAGGAATTAAGTGAAGAGGGAGTGAGGGGGGTTTTATAGTAGAAGAGAGGAGGGTTTTCCCATTATTTAATTATTTTGCCAAAGGCAACCAATATTCTTGATTCCTATGACCAAAAACAGTAATAATTACATTTTAGGTCCAAAAAATGGTCATTGACATCATTAATGACTCAATCATGATGCAGAAATTCACATATTTAGCATATTTTGTAAATTATCGAATTTCACTATTCACCAAAAATTCAAGTATTTCAAAAAAATCCCAAAAAATCCAACCTAACTATTTTCTTACATATAGAATTAAAAAATTAAATATATTTTTTGAAAATATGTTTCTAAATATTTTCAATTTAATTTTAAAATAAATTCATAATTTATTTGAAAAAAACAATATTAAAACTATAACACAATTTATAACACCATGAAAATTTAATCAAGGTCCCATAAAATTATCATATTTTCATAAGAAAATAAAATAAAAATTTTTGATTTCATTTTAATAAAATAAATTTCCATTTTATATTATTAAATTAATCATAAAATTGTAATTGAAATATTTAGGACGTACAAAAATACCAATACTTATACTATGACCATTTTTTCACTTATAAGATGTCAAAATTATATTTATACATTCATTGATGAGGTTTATATATTTTGGAAAATTTAATATTCATTAATATTCATAAGGGTATGTTACTATTCATAAAGGTTTGTTATTATTCATCAAAAACTAAGTTGATTCTATCACTCTAAATATCGTACTGAACACAGCCGTGGATGTCATTTTTTCAAAATTCAAATTACAGAGGTGGAAAAATTATGTTTACTAGATAGGTTATAAGAAAAGTGGTGTTTCTTATAGACATAGTATTTTATTAATTCAATATTATATTTATTTATAAAACCTTTGTTTGTTACAATTAGTAATTGAGTTAATATGGAATCATCTTTTACTAAAACAATACACTTTTTAAAAATCAAAAGTCTCAAACGTCTATGGGATTAGTATTAAATTGAAATTTTCATATTATATGATTATAATTTGAAAAAATAGATTCCTTATTTATAATCAAAATAGTTTCTAATTTATAGTTAGTTCAACTTAATTTTTGACCAAAGTGATTAGTGATAACAGTTGAAATTAATTACCGCAATTAAGGTTAAAACAAGATTACTTAGTGGTTAAACTTAGATTATAACATTTAAAAATTAGCCAAAACTTTTACAAAACCAATTTTATGTCCATATATCCATATTATACCCTCAATTATCTAGTTTTGTTCATTATTAGTGCCTTTGGGTAGGTAAAAACATTGGTTCACCATACTTTGTTCAAACAAAATTACAAGTGTTCCACTTACCTCACTTATAAAAGGCCACCCCCTCCCCCTCTATTAACGCCCTAAAAACCAATAAGATTGGGAAATAACTACAAAAATAACTTCAAAAATTCCCAAATATCATTATAGGAGCCCTAATTTTTTCATAATTCTAACCAAGTAAGGCCTTCAGTGCAAACCAAAATGATATACCTGAAGAAGAGGCAACATTCATCATCAAGAATTTTATTTTATTTACTCCTCGGTCCCCTTAAATTATTCTTATAACATATTAATATAATAACATAAGTATATTCTATATACTAATATATTTTTATCTTAAGGGTTAAATCTTCAATAACACACACTTGTGAAATGGGTTATGAAATCAACATTCGTGTTTATTGGGAATTGTTGCCTTACGAAACGATATCATTTATTTTTTCACTACCGTCTATTTTGTTTGGGTATAATGATGAATATAAATTTTATAAATGATATTTACAACATAATTATACCTATTTAATCATTATATCATATATAACCATTTTATACTCCATTCTGTAGGGGATACGATAATGTCGTTCGTGTGTACGGTAGACTACCTTCTCGAGAAGTGAAGGGATTTGTTTTCATTAACACATTGTGTGGAAGGTAAAAAAGGTAAATATAATAAATATGTGTTATATAAATTATATATATATATATGATACTAATGAAATATTTATCACTACTATAAAATGAGGCTATAGCCACGGTTTTAAACAAAACCGTGGATATATGTTTTTTTCATAATCTATAGCCACGGTTTCACCCAAACCATGGCTATAGGGTCTCTTTCCATGGGTTATAGCAACGGTTTGGTTAAACTGTGGATATAGGGTATTTTTTCATGAACTATAGCAATGGTTCATCAAAACTATGGCTATATATCTCCCGCCCTTGCGCGGGAAAAAAATTAACCCACGAAAAAATGGAGGGAAGGTTTATAGCCACGGTTTACATGCTATAGCCATAGTTTTTAATAATCTATTTAACAATATATATATATATATTCACAAAGACGTTTTTAGAGTAGTGGAAAGGTGCTTGGTCTACATAGCGAAGGTATATAGATCGAATCTTGATGGCAGAAAATTAATTTTGGGCTATAGCCACAGTTTATTTAGGCTATAGCCACAATTATAAACTGTGGTTATAACCCTATTGCCACAGGGGACAACTATGTCTATAGAAAAACTTCCACGGTGGACAGATATGGGGGTTATAGCCATGGTTTAGTGAAACTGTGGAAATAGGGCTATAGCCACACCAATAGCTGCCACGGCTAGCTGGAACCGTGGTTATAGGTTATAGCCACGGTTTTGACCCCTATAGCCACGGTTTTTTACCGTGTCTATAGCCCAATTTTCCAGTAGTGTATTATTATATAAAAATAATCTATCATTTAATTTTTACCTATTCTCTCACTAGAGAAAAAGATAACGTTGTTTCTAGATGTGTGGACTACCACCTCCTCGAAGCGATGTGATTCTTTTTTTCACCCCCACATCACAATAATGATATATATCAGTATATATGATAAAATAATATTTTATTTTTATATAATTGTAATTATTTAATGATAAAAGTTTACTTACCATCTTTTCATTAAATCATTTCAAAATGGAATCGTCACTTATTCATACGTATAACCAACCTTCTCCTTGATCGTAATGTTAGTTCATTATTCATACATATATTTCATGATTGGTTTTAAAATTATAATTTATGTATAAATATGATAATAATTACATGATCAATATTCTGTATATTTTTAAATAATTATCTATTTGACTATAGTCAACCTACCAAAGTCATTTTTGACACATAAACTGAATAGGATCAAACAATATGACTTAAAATTAATTGATAAAATAATTTAATATAACATATTAATAAGTGAAATAAAAGTAATTATAAATGAAATTTTTTTATTAAGAAATTAAATAATTTAAATAAGTTCATTATTCATAAATATAAAGATGCATGTGACCATTAAGACTCGATATAAGGGACTTCGTCTCAATTTCCTTTCATTGAGGCATATCATGATGTTATTCCATTTTATTCTTTTATATGGTGTATATAGAGAATCTTTGACATGTTATATCATGAATTTATCTATAATAATGGTATTTAATGTATTTTTTAAAGTTATTATTTCCTTGAGATTATGATTTAAATATTTTCAAACTGATAAGGTGATTTTCTTCTAAATATATCATCTCTTAGTGTTTTCTTTAAAACAATATTTCTTTTCTGTTACCATATTTTGAAATTATTTTTGAAATTTTTAAATAGAAATAAAATATTTATAAATTTCATGTTTCGTTTACTTTATTTGAATGGTTTTCAAAATTAATCTTTTTATGTGTTCTAAATGGATGGGTGATAATGTATTCTCCTACCACTGTGACTATCATTTCATATCTAGAAACCTTTTCAAGCTTACATGTTTTCTTAAATTAAAAACCCTATTTATTTTTTTGGTAATTTGGTATTGAAAATATTTTTTAAAATATTATGGTATTTTTATATTAAAAAGTGATTTATATACAAGTTTAAAAAAGTTTTTCAAATGATGAAATGTTTAATTCATGTAGTAGTTCTTTGATAATATATATGATCAGTGTGCCCAAATAGTGTTGAGTTTTTCTGTTATAGAATAATAAATGGTTACACCCAAATAGAACTCCATTGAATTGGATAATGATTATGTTTTCGGGATAATTATATTTAAAATTTGTTGTTTGTTTATTCTAATAATTAAGGTACGTATGTGACTCTTCTATACTTGCTAATGAGTTTTCAGGGAAATATTTTATTTCAAAATGAAAAAGAAATGATCTTTTAAATTAATGACATTTCCTTTTATGGGTAAAATGTTATGTTTTCAAGAAAAGTTTTTTATGGGTTTTAATTTTTTTCACTAGACTAGTGGTTTTATTATTTTTTTGTCTGATACTAAACATTTTGTCCTCATTCCTTTTTTTTAAATGTTTTTTACAAGATTTGAGGATGGTATAGGGATTGGAATAGGTCATTTTTAAAGTAGTGAATAAAGTACAAAATAAGAAAATTTTATGGTATAATGCAACCAATTTATAGTAATAATGTTTAATAATAAACATTATAATTTACTGAAAGAAACTTTTGTTATGAAAAACCCATAAAACATTGGTCAATGAATAAACCCATTGAAAATCAAAGAGATAACTTGATATGTAACTTTAAACACCATGAATAAAGAGATAATCTTGAAATAATATATCAAATCTAAGTGTATATATATAATAAATAAATATAGGTTCATGAAAAATATGCATGTCTTAAAGAAGGGTATTTGTGATAAAACCCTTTAAAAGGTTGGTGTTATATGAATAAAAATAACACAAAAGGTAAATCATGATGTGGACCTTAAAATATCATTAGATTTATGATTTTTATCATACAAGAAAATAATTGGGAGATAATTACACCCTTTAAAATAAAACATGATGCACAATATGAAACCTATCTTAAGGAATCAAAATTAAAAAAAAACAACCCTTACCAGTAATGTAAAATCTGAATTAATAATATATAAATGAATAGATTATGTGAAAGAAATGTAAATATAAATAAACAAGTGTAAATAAAATATAAAACAATCAGAAGTTATAATATACATAATCTTAGAATAATATAATCAATGATAGAGGAATATAACTCAACGAAAAGAAATAGTGTTAAGGATCCCAATTCATGTTTGGTAATAAATCAAAAGCACATGGAAGGAGATCATGAAAGATAAATTTAAAACAAAACAATAAGATTTATTTATGATAAAATAAGTAAATAGATGTAAATTACAACATTTCAATGAATAATTGTTATATAATTTGAAATACTTCTCATTAAATGTAAATTCAGACAACGAACCATTACCATAGGTCCCATTTTAATTCATAATATTTTTCCCCTATATAAATAACTTGTGCTTATTAAAACATGATTATATAATTGAATTATATTATTATTTTCATTATATATTAGTTAAAATCATTTTAATTTATTAATTACTATTTTTTTAAAGATAGACTTACATGAAGTCATGTTTTCTTTTAAATTATCCATTTATATTTTGATTTCATGAATTTCATTATCTGTAATATATGATTTCATAAAATATTTACATAAGATTAGTACAAATTAAACTAAATTTATATTAAATAACATACATTAACCATCCATATAGGTGGTTAAAATCAAATTATTAATAACATCCTCATAGGCATATGAAACTGACCAATATACAGATATGTAAAAATAGGGGGTGAGAGAGTATATACTATAAATAGATTAAAATAATTTTAATAGTGTCATAGTAAGATTAATATGATATCTTATCATATATTATGTTTTTTTAAATGTACATTAAGATAAATTTATTGGTATAATAGAAAGAAGATGAGAAACAAAATAATGAAAGAAAATAAGGGTTAGCTCTTCATGGAAGACTTTTTACATTGTTAAATCCATCAAGTCCTCAGGTAGTGTAAGTATAAAATAACCCTATGGATTCTAATAGAAATAGGATAGGTTAAATAGGTAAAAATTATGCTTTAATAAGTGACTGTAAATTTATTTTCCAAAGGAAAGTAGAGGTTGTATTTATATATCAGGAGAGGGGATTTTTGGGATAAAATATTGATGATTTTATCATTTAGGCTGACACCTTATGAATTAAAATGGTTCCCAACGAATTAGTTTCTTTATCACTAAAATATTGGGTTTATTTTAAATTTTTATAAATCCAAAACAAAATTAATCATTCTAACCACTCAATTAAATTCAATGAACGAAAAAATAGTTTTTTATTAGTGTAAAATCTAATTTAATTTAAAAAATGTCAAATATTGGTTTATAAATGAAATTTAACATTTTAAAATTTATTATTTTAATCCCTAAATATATATATAGTTGAGAAAGTTTTTTATGAATTTTTATTTCTTGATTATATCACAATATCATTAAAGTTAAGGTATTCGAAAAAAAATTATTTTTATCTATTCAACAAAAAACATTCCTGAAAAAAACTATCCAAAATTCACACTAAGATAATTTCACCAATATGATTCAAAAAAATTATTCCTTTTCTAAAATTAAAATTTCAAAATTTATGAAGTTAACTTTTAAAAGAAAATATTTATTATAATGAAAAAATGTTTCTAATAAAGAAAATGACTTTTTAAACTTTAATTGTTCTTAATATTATTTCATATCATTTGAAAATTAAATTAGTGCTAATTTATTAGTTCTTATATGGAAAATTTTTATTAGAGAAATCGTTTTAAAGTGGCTAATTTAATTTTTTTAATATAAAAATATATATTATATAAAAATATATAATTCTTTGAAAAATATATCTTTTAACACTAAATGGTTTTAATCAAATCCCATTGAATTTAATTATTTATCTCTTAACCATGAAATTTCTTCAATTCATTGGTATTATAAATCATTAATTAATTATTTAAAAAAATATAAAAATAATGTGCAAGGAATTAAAATAAATATTTTTAACTATATTTTTATTTAATTGAGGTTTTACTCTTCTTTTAATTTTATTAATGATATTTTATATTTTATTCACATGATATATTAATGATTATATTATATAGTAAAATATATGGGGATTATTTTAGTTCAATTTTTCATATGAATTACTTTACTTAACATATTATTTATTTAATTGAAAAATGATTACTAAAATACTAGGGTGTTAAATTCTATCACCCTTAAATAAATTTAATCCTTGGATTTTAATTTCTTTCAGCAATGAAAATAACTTTGGATATTCTTAATATATCTCAAATTCATAATATAAAAATATATTCAAATCAATTATAAAGTTCCATAAATGCCATGTAAAATATCTCTAGCATTCCCATTGAAGTGTCAAGAAAATTGTGGAGAGAGATCCACTTATTGAGAACAAAGTGAGAATCGTATTAATACCCAACCAAACTTTTTTGTAGTTATTACCCCTATGTGAGTTTGATCTATATTATATATCCACTTAATTATATGAAAATAGGTATTCCATTTATATAAATTTAAACACTATATATATTACCAAAATTTTAGTATGTTTTCTAATATTTAGATTTATCCTTAGGGTTTTCCCTATCATATTCTGGTAATTATTACAAAAAATAATTAACCACTAATTTATCAATTTATCTCATAGTACATTTCAATCCAAAAATTATTGGAAAGATGTGACCCCTAAAATCAACTAACACATTAATTCTTAGACCAAATGTGTTTCTTACTAATCAATATATATTTTTATCATATATACACTTAAAAGAAAGATAATAATATTTTACCAAAATAATTTTAATTTCCTTGACATAAAGTTATATACTAAAACAAAGGGCTAACAATAAGTCAATCATGTATTCTTCCAAAAATCAAATAAATATATCCTACAATAACATTAATCTCCATAAAATCTAATCATATAAGCCCACAAAAGTGATTTATAGATCCTCAATTTTCTTAATTTGATAACATCCTAAAATACAAATTTATTTAAAACTACTTTTGATACCAAATATAATACATTAGAACAACATTCCATGATTTGGTATTAATTTTTTTTTACATATTGGTTTTAATACTGACTGAATTGAACCAAACTTAAGCATCCATAATTTTAATATCAATAAAAAATGTTGAGTCACTCAAATATCTTAGAAAATTTAGTTTTAGATGTTTACATAATTTAGAAAAATAATTATATAAAAAAACCAATATATTCTATAAAAAATGTTAATTTTTTCTATTAAACCAAGGATTACTTATTTTATAATAACTCTTGAACTTATTCTACAAAATACACCACAAATAATTCCCATATAGATATTTTTACATGTAATAGTTTTCTTCATAAACTATTGAAATGGAAACATGAAACGGGTGAGATCAAATGATCTGTAAGGAAAAACAGGATTAAAAAATTAAATATCATAAGTGAGAATAACATTAACATGTGGGTAAGATAACATCATCTAGGTATATAAACCCAATATAAGAGAATCATTCCCAAAAAAACTTGTATAATAAATCAAAAATCATAACATAAGTATTTTTGAATAAAAATTTAAAAAACCTAGTATCATGGAATCATAAGAATATGGATAAAACATATAACCTAACATTATAAGAATAAGTCAAGGTTATCTTCTAACAAACCATATCATAGAGGATATAGTCTCATATTGGATTAGTTTTACACCCCATTCCCATATATATCATCTCATTAGATAAAAAAATTACCTAGTGAAATATACGTAAATATAATTTTAGAACCCCCCGTCACATCATAAAATGTTTGTGAATATGTTTTCCAAATAAGAAAAAAAATCATAATTTCATCATAGCATAGTTAACATGTGAGAAATAAATGGGTTTCATAAATATATCCATAAACATGATCATAATATATCTGAGAAAGTATGTGTATAGTATCAATAAAATATTAGTTTTGGAGAAATAAATTCAAATCCCCAAAAAACAAGAAGGAATCGTAATTAGATACAAAAATTGGGTTAAATTAACCAAACTTATAGTAATGAAGTTCTATCAGAAACAATATAAATCAATAAAATAAAATTGAGCTAAAACAACATTACAACATTTCAAAATAAATTAGGATGTTTAAAATGAGAGATATGACTTGTAATGGAACATTAAATACCATGAATAAAGATAGAATAATGGTATAATTTTCAAATAGTTAGTATATACACCATAAAATGAAAATCGGTGCATAATTCAAATCATATATCGTAGAATAGAATTTGAGATGAAAAACCCAAATGACATTGGTGTTGAATGAATCAAAAGAAAATAAAACGTAGATATTGATATAAAATTTTAAATATAATGAAATAAAAGGCTTTTAATAGACATGAAGACAATAGGGTAGAAAATGGTCTATATATAATAATCCATGGTGCACAATATAAAACATGTCTTGAAAAGTTGAAATTGAGACAAAGAAACACTTACCAATAATTTAATATGTGAATTAAGAATATATCAATAAATTGAGTATGTGAAATAAATTTAAATCCACATTAACATGTATAAATACAAAATAAAACAATCATAGGTTATAACTTACATAATCATAGAATAACATAATCAATAAAGTAAGTAATAAATCAATGAACATATATTGATTTTAAGTATCCCTATATGTGTTTGGTAATGAATCAAAATCACATTGAAAGGGATCATAAAATATAATTTTAAATCAAATGAAAAAAATTTCTTTATGATCTACTATATTTTATCTTGTTTGTGAATCCTATATAATAAACTTATATTTATTAACATAGTAGTTTGAAAGTGAAATATGTTCTAATATTTATTATTGACTAGTTATAATCATTGGAATTTATTTATTATTATTGTTTTTTATAGAGAATGTCTTGAATGAGACATCATGGGACCCAAACACCTTGATCTAGTGCAAAAAAGTCCTATATTTTTTTATAAAACTTATATCTAAAATATATATATTCAATTTCAAACTGAATCATATTTGTATTCTAGGTTTTTAACAATTAGGAAAAATCTTACTTTATATCATAGTTTTATACAAAAAAAATATAAATGGTTACCTAGATTCACTTGATCAAGATACATAATCAAACCCAAAAACCATTAGAACTTCTATTAATCAAATGAAAATAATTTTAAAACAAAAGGAGAGAATAATATTTCTCAGTTATCAATTTTAGAAATTGGTGATAAAATATTTTTCTCAAATATAATATAAAAAACTCCAGAGAATTTTTTCCCATTTTATATAAAACAAATAATTTTTTTCACAAATATCTATAAAAAAGAAAAATTTTCTTACATTAGCATTACATATTTATATATTAGTATTAATTATATAACATAATTATCTACAGAAAAATATTTGAAGTCTAGTGCCTTTTGAAACGTGGAAATAAAAATAACTGTTCCATAGGTGAACTATATCTTCTCCCACTAATTTATTTATATCTACAACCCTTATTAGACTTATCACACATAAAACCATTCTCCATAGCTATGAAAGAAAACATAATAAATGATGAGATCAGATTCTCAATAAGGGTTAAAAATGGAGATATCAATGATCAAATAATAATAACATAAGAATAAGGGTATAATACCATTATCTTAATATTTGAAAACCATATCCTTCATATCATAGATCACAAACTTGATTCAAGCCATAAATCATGGAATTTCATGAGATGTGAATAAAAATACAACAAAAGTATATAAGACATGAGTGAATAATATTGGAAGAAGATAGAGCTATGGAATCCATATAAGCAAAGAAAACCTTACACCAAGTACACCCCGCTAAGACATTCATGACATGTTAGTATTGGGCTAACCATCTATGTACCTGCAATATGATTGGGATAAACTCCATTGTTCCATCTTATGGTCTTGGGGTAACCTCCCATGTACCCTATGTCAGTCTTGGGATAACCTAACTGTAGAGACCCAAAGTTAACGTACATGGACATTACATTACTTTTGCGGAATAATTAATACATAAAAAAACAGACACACAAGGATCGTAATAGTTTAGTGTCTTTGGAAACTCGGAATATAAACTTCTAATCATGTTGAAATATCTTAAATAACTCCCATAAAGATCTTTCCCTTTTTGTTTCCTTACATAAAACCTTTCTTTAAATCCTGGGGAAGAGAAAACATATAAAGGGGGAGCTCAAATGCTCAGTAAGGGCAAGCATAGAAAACATAAAACAATCCATAACATTCGAAAGAAAAAAACTTGAACATTAATTTTAAACATCAGAATCTTGAGAAAAGACATAAATCATGGAAGTACGTAAGGCATATATCATAATGGAACATAAACCATGATAAAATATAATGGGAGTAAAACAAGTAATTGTGGCAACCATTCAGCACATGTCATGATTTCCATAGTAGCCAAGGCATTGCTGCCAAGACCATCTTAGTGGACAAAGTCCCTTTCTGACTCGATTTCACTACTCGTTTCAGTCCTGTAACACTGAACCAGATTAACTTACCGTTCTATCCATGTCTATCTCATGAGATATAAATCTTTACTCAATGCATTGGAGGGAGATATACGTCCCACCCATCTCATAATGAAATCATCATTACTTGTTCCACAACATAAACATAAATCATTCATCATAACCCAAAGAATAAAAATGGGTTTCATAAACATCATCCCATCATAACATAATCCATATAAAAAAATGGATATCATTTCATCCTAAGAAAAGTGAAACCATGTAAATCATAGAGACATTATACTTGAAACATACAGATATGAAAATAATTTCATCTTAGATGGAAAATGGTTTTGATAAAACACTTGAAATGAATTCTTGAGGAAAATATCCTTTCTTCTTCAAAATAAATTTATTTTCACAAAATACCATGGAATTTTAAATGGAAAGTATTTTTTTTGAAAATAGTCATAAAATCTTGTCGAATAAGCTTCATGAAAATGAGGCGTTATGAAACTGTAAAAATCCATTCATGCCTTATAAGTTAAAAAACAATCTCCTCATACTTTTGTCGGAAAAGTCAAAAAGTACCTCGTAATGTAAAAAAAGATTCCTTACATACCATGTAGTAAAAGACAAAATGGGTAAAAAGGAATCTAAACATACATTAAAAAACTGTAATAAAACATGGACAGGGATGATAGGAATAACCCCAGTAAATACTTACGAATAAGCAGTCTCAGATAAAAATGAGATTTGCAAAATTATCCCTTACCTTAGGTCCGCTATGATTTGTAGGTATCTGAACCTCATATATAATGATTTAAATAATGTCATTGACTTATTACAGAATCATATTCATTGTTATGATATCATATATGGTTCACTTATGACTTTACATTACCCGTTCTTTTGTAAATTCCATGTTAAAGAGTGTTTTTGGGTAAAATCGTTTCATTTGTCGTCCGTGTTTTGACTTGTAATTATTCATATGATTACTTAGATCATGATTAATTCATTCCAGAATATAAAACATGATTTATATATAATATATATTCATAATATACATATATATAAAGATAGATAAATGGAAAGAAATACACCGTTCATGGAGACGGTAGGTCGTACGTACGCATGAACGTTGTTTTTGTTTCCTCATTGAATTGAATGGAATTAATTGGATGACATAAATATATATATATATAAATCAAGTATCATTATTATGACATATATTTCATTATTACTTATTATATATACTTTATAATCATTTATGAATGGTTAATCATTGAGAATGAATCTCATCGCGTTGTGGAGACGGTATTCCGTACGTACGCACGAGCAATGATATCGTTCCCATGATCGTGGAATTTTATTGGAGTGTATGTATACTATAACAGAATAAATATCACTTTATAATAATCATATATAGTTATTATTTACACCATTATACCTATCCAAGTAAGGTGGTGGTGGAAAATAGATTACACCACGGCGTGGAGACGGTATTCCTTACGTACGCACGCGCAGTGATTTCATTTTCAGTGGGATGGATTGATGGTGAAATAGGGTTGTTTCATACATATAATAACATATCAATATATCAGTGATACTGATGTTATTACTTCATAATGAAACAACCTAAGAAGAAGAATTGGAAGAAGAAATAAAGTTGAAAGAATCGGTAACGGACATTACCTCTTCTTTGAAGCGCCTCTTAGAGACCTCCTCTTAGGGCACTAAAATTTGTCTTTGAAGAAGACCAAGATCTCTAGGATGTTTTTAGAGAATCTGAGAAGAGAATTTTTTAGGGGTTGAGTGAGCTTCAAGGCTCAAAATGGTGTGAGGAAGAGAGGGAGGAGGTGCCCTTTTATAAGGGATGAGAGGGGCACCTTAGGAAAAACTAAATATATTATTTTATTATAAAGTCATATTCGGTTTTTTATAGCTAAAAATTGAGTTATTTAGAAGCTAATGTGGGGATCGGTCTAAATCCTATCATCCAATAGAATTTAGAAAAGTTTAGGTTTCTATTTTAACCTTACCAATTAGATTTAACTTTAAGTTAAATAATTTTTCTTTTACCGTGTCTTCTTGTTTTCTTACACTATAAGGTTAATAAACTTAATATAACAATCCAAACGAACCCCAAGTTGTTTATTATTAATATATAACCTTATATAAGTCATTTGACCGAACCTTATATTTTTAGGAACAAAATAAAAATTAATAATATAATATTTGTTTAAAAACTATTTTATGTCAATTTTGACACTATTTGGTAATTGATTTTTTGTAAAAATCATAACAGAAAGATTAGTACGAATAAACTTATTTAAATCAATAATAACATTTCATATTAACATATAAAATTATTGTAATTCATAAAAAGTCTCAAATTACATTTATTTGGGTATTTATAACATCAATTATGTCAATATTTCATTAATAATATAATTACTGTATCATCAGTGTGTCATAAATAAATTAAATTATTTAAAGTCTAAAAATTAAAAATAAATTACCATTATGTCGGAAATCTTTTTATCTTTCTAATGAATATTTATAGTCTAATTTATCTTATGTATAACCCTATATTAAAAATTATTTACTTATTAAACTTTGATTTTAACTATTTTAACCCTTTTTAAATAAATTAATAATAAATGTCCTAATCTAATCCAAATTGGCCTAAATAGTCATATTTTATTCCTAAGGTTTTTTTTGGGTTGAATTACACTTATCCAATAGAATTAGGACATGTTTTAGGGTAATGATAATATCATTTTTACCCTTAATTACCCTATTTACTTTTAACCGTGGTAAATAAAAGTAAAAAGTTACTATTCACCAAGAATTATTTTCATCTCATTGAACCACATTTTACTTACTGACATCAACCGTGTCTCTCGGATTTTTGAAATTCCATTCACAAAAGCTGTGAAATTAAGTTATATGTAAATTGGAAAATTGTCCTAGGAGGTGGGTAAAAGACGGTCAAAAGTTCAATAAAATTTTTATATATCTAAAATTATTATAAAATGACTCCAATGAATTACATTGAACATATATAGGTATTATGTGACAATTTTGACCTAAAATAAATTTAAATAAAATAAATAATTATTTAAATAAAAAGTCAGTTTTTAAATAGTAACCTAGTGTTTTCACTATTCATAAAAAATTGAAAGTTTTCAGAAAAATACCAAAATTTCACCCTAGGATAATTTCGATATTCCGAATCCAAAAATGAAGTCCATTTTGAAAGATGAAATTTACAAAATTTCAGAAAGTGGTTATTACTATTCATAACGGCTAGTTTTAATAATATTTTAATCGCATATCGTTGTTTAGTGAAACTTGGTATTGCGTACAACACATGCTATCAAGGAAGGCCATGATTGCGTGTAATGCAGCCAAGTTAGGGTTGCGTGTTTTGCAAGACTCCTTTGTTGTAGCGTACAACACAAGACATCAATAAAATTAAAAAGAATATTTTTCATAAAATCTCGGGGTGTTACATTCTACCCCCCTTAAAATGAATTTCGCCCTCGAAATTCGTCAGGGTTATAAATGGTTTACTACTAGAAAGTTTCTTTAATAGAAACCCACATCGTAAAAAGGAATACCAAAAACAATCTTTATAAACTAAAGTATGAAACATAATGGTTACCCAAATTAACTAATCACTGGGTTTCCACATAGAAGAACATAGATGAAAATATGGATATGGAAGAGAAACCTACTCATCATCTTCTGATGGAGAGTGGTAGAGAACATGGCTATGAAAAAGAAAAAAATCACAAAGCAATAGGTTTGTGATGATCTAAGGTACCATCTTATTCATCGGATATAAGGGAACTAGGACAACATTTTTGGTTTTCAGGATCATTTCTCGAATTTTGATGAATTAAAAGAAATACATACATGATTTTGGTATAATTTCACTGTTGTTCGGGAATTGAACAATTTCCACTTCATCCCTTAAAGAAATGAAGTTGAATTTGTTATTCGTGATGTGTTAGCAGATCATGTGATAGAATGATGGGTCATTCCATCTGTTTCAAAAAAAGGTTAGAAAAAGTTATAAGCCCATCTTATGGTTAGATTAATCATATATGGTTCCAAAAATGAATTTATACTTCATATATCATACCGATTAATAAAATAAAACTAGTTTCTACTAACCAGGGACTTACTCTAGGCCAGTGGTAGGTGATAAAGGTCAGTCGCTCTTCGGTTGTGGGTTCGATTCCAACAGCCTTGTCCAACGTGATGGGCTGTCGCTCGTCCTGCAGGTTGTCCTTTTTCTAAAACTACATTACTATAACATACCATCAATAATATCGAAAAAAGTTCTATCCTTAAAAAATACTAACTTATGTCCAACATAATCCTTTCCAATCATTAGGGTAATCCAAAATACTGCTGTCCAATCTCATATTATAGTGAAAACTATTACCAAAGATTTCATATAACAAGCATGTTAATACCATCGTTGATCCCCATATATCATGAGATATGTCTTGTTGGTCACATTCCAAACATTCAAAGGCCTTAATAATGTATTCTCTTAAAAAATGAATACCCATTGAATCTTAGTGAAAACATGAGTGCTGTCAAAAGTTAACTCTTTTCACATACCAAAACCTCAAACAATGATATAACTATTTCCTTATATCAGTCATGAGCTCATGAATACTGTCCAACATTTCATTTTCTCCTTATCCCTTCATTATGGGCATATCATCTTTTTTCCAAAAATATCTCATTCACTTTCCATGGTTACCGGTACCATAAAATTATCGAAAACCACAATAGACCAACACATAAATATTACAATATTCCACGATACTATATACAACATTATTTTGGAATCCCATTACATAAACACTTATTCATTCCACCACATCATTGTCATATTCAACATTGTTAATAGTGATCTCATGTGACTTCCCTTTTTCCTTTTCCTTAAGTGGTTGCTCATGTCGATCATCACTAACCCTTGGATTGGGGAATTTATTAGCATAATGCCCCATTTCCTTGAACTTGAAGCATTGAAGTGTTGGTGGTGCATTCTCTGTAGTCTTTTCTTTATTCACATCATTAGAAACCCTTTTTCCATTACTTAGACACTCAGCTGCTCGATGACCTTCTTTTCCAAACTTAAAACATTTTCTAGTCCCTTCAAGACAATCTCCACCATGTTTCTTTCCACACTTTGAGCATAAAGAAACATTCATCTTCTTTTCACCATTATTCTGAGATTTCTCCTTGAACTCCATCTTTAATTTCTTGTCAAAACTATGAGATTGATAAGTAACACCAACTTCCATTTCTACCTTGATAGCACAACGCACAATTTCTTCATAGCTACTGAAGTCTGTTATAGCTAATTCCCTTCGAAGATTTGGTTTTAAGCTACTGAAGAATCGATCAACTTTACTTTTAGGTTGGATGATAAATCCAGATGCATACCTTGCAAGCCTTGTAAAATTCGCTTCATATATACCAACAGATTCATCATCCTTTTTATTTAGTTCAAGAAACTCCTTCTCCATCTTTGTTTGAAGAATACGAGGGAAGTACTTATTGAAAAATAAGCTCTTGAACTCGTCCCATTCCATGGACTCAATTTCATCTCTTGGCCTCGTATTCTTGATAAGATTCCACCATTGATCAGCTTCACCTTCCAAACGATATACTGATAAGACGACTTTATCATGTTCAGAACATTAAAGAACTGAAAATATCTTTTCAGTGGTACTGGTCCATTATTCTGCAACAATTGTATTAGAAGACCCACTGAAAGAAGGTGGGCATTGCCTCATGAAGGACTCAATAGAATATTGTCCCCTTCTCTGCTTATTTGGAAGTCCAGAATGATTCATAGCTTGTGTAAGTATAGCAATAAGATTTTGCAATCCATCTCCCATAACGTTTGTTTGTTCAGGAGGACAATCATTGCATTGTCCATTGCATTGATCAACACGGTTCCTTCGGGTTCCAGCCATCGTCTAAAACCCAAAAAGAATAGTGTGAGAGGAAAAAATCATGCTAGGGAAAACAACATAATAAAGGAGGAGTACCTTCAATATCTAAAATCTTAGGTTAAATTCTAATATCATTACCATAGTTCTAGGACTATATCCTATATGTATATTTATCCTTAGGGACATCCCTAGACATACATTATAAATATCTCTAGGGATCTCACTAACGTTTTCGCATCCTAGTTACCAAAGGTTGACTAAACCTTTCCTCTGATACCAACTGTAGAGACCCAATGCTTGACGAACATGGACATTACATTACTTTTGCAGAATAATTAATACATAACAAAAACAGACACACAAGGATCGTAATAGTTTAGTGTCTTTGGAAACTCGGAATATAAACTTCTAATCATGTTGAAATATCTTCAACAACTCCCATAACGATCTTTCCCTTTTTGTTTCCTTACCTAAAACCTTTCTTTAAATCTTGTGGAAGAGAAAACATATAAAGGGTGAGATCAAATGCTCAGTAAGGGAAAACATAGAGAACATAAAACAATCCATAACATTTGAAACCAAAAACTTGAACATAAATTTTAAACATCAAAATCTTCATCAAAGAAATAAATCATGGAAGTACATAAGGCATATATCATAATGGAACATCAACCATGATAAAATATAATGGGATTAAAATATTTAATTGTGGCAACCATTCAGAACATGTCATGATTTCCATAGTAGCCAAGGCATTGTTGCCAAGACCATCTTAGTGGACAAAGTCCCTTTCTGAATCGAGTTCACTCCTTGTTTCAGTCCTGTAACACTAAACTAGATTAACTTACCATTCCAGCCATGCCTATCTCATGAGATATAAATCTTTACCCAATGAATTGGAGGGAGATATAGGTCCCACCCATATCATAATGAAATCATTCTTACTTGTGCTACAACATAAATATAAATCATTCATACCCAAAAAATAAAAATGGGTTTCATAAACATCATCCCATCATAACATAATCCATATAAAAAAATGGATATCATTTCATCATAAGAAAAGTGAAACCATGTAAATCATAGAGACATTATACTTGAAACATACACATATGAAAATAATTTCATCTTAGATGGAAAATGGTTTTGATAAAATACTTGAAATGAATTCTTGAGTAAAATATCCTTTCTTCTTCAAAATCAATTTCTTTTCACAAAATGCCATGGAATTTTAAATAAAAAGTTTTTTTTTAAATATTCATAAAATCCTGTCGAGTAATCTTCATGAAAATTAGGCGTTATGAAACCGTAAAAATCCATTCACGCCGTATAAGTAAAAAAAACATTCTCCTTGTACTTTTGTCGGAAAAGTCAAAAAGTACCTCAAAACGTAAATAAAAATATTCCTTACATACCACATAGTAAAAGAAAAAATGGGTAAAAAGGAATTTAAACATCCATAAAAAAACTTTTATAAAACATAGACATGGATGATAGAAATAACCCCAGTAAATACTTACGAATAAGCAATCTCGGATAAAAATGAGATTTGAAAAATTATCCCTTACCTTAGGTCTGATATGCTTCGTATGTATCTATACCTCCTGTATAATGATTTAAATAATGTCATTGACTTATTACATAATCATATTCATTTTTATGATATCATATATGGTTCACTTATGACTTTATATTACCCGTTCTTTTGTAAATTCCATGTTAAAGAGCGTTTTGGGTCAAATCGTTTCATTTTTCGTCCGTGTTTTGACTTGTAATTATTCATATGATTACTTATATCATGATTACTTAATTCCAGAATATAAAACATGATTTATGTATAATATATATTCAGAATATACATATATATAATAGATCGATAAATGGAAAGAAATACACCGTTCATGGAGACGGTATGCCGTACGTACGCATGAACGTTGTTTTCGTTTCCTCATTGAATTGAATGGAATTAATTGGATGAAATACATATATATATACATAAATACAGGATCATTGTTATGTCATATATTTCATTATTACTTATTATATATACTTTATAATCATTTATGAATGGTTAATCATTGATAATGAATATCTTTGCGTCGTGGAGACGGTATTCCGTACTTACGCACGAGCGATGATATCATTCCCATGATCGTGGAATTTTATTGGAGTCTATGTATACTATAAAAAAATCAATATGACTTTACAATAATCATATATAGTTATTATTTACACCATTATACCCATCCAAGTAAGGTGGTGGTGGAAAATAGATTACACCACGGCGTGGAGACGGTATTCCGTACGTACGCATGCGCAGTGATTTCGTTTTCCGTAGGATGGATAGATGGTGAAATAGGGTTGTTTAATACTTATAATAACATAACAGTATATGAGTGATATTGATGTTATTACTTCATAATGAAACAACCTAAGAAGAATAAGTGGAAGAAGAAATAAAGTTGAAAGAATCGGTAACGGACATTACCTCTTCTTTGAAGTGCCTCTTTGAGACCTCCTCTTAGGGCGCTAAAATTGGTCTTTGAAAAATACCAGGACCTCTATGATGTTTCTAGGGAAGTGGAGAAAAGAATTTGGTAGGGTTTTTCCGAGCTTCAAGTCTCAAAATGGTGTGAGGAAGAGAGGGAGGAGGTGCCCTTTTATAAGGGAGGAGAGGGGCACCTTAGGAAAAACAAAAAATATTATTTTATTATAAAGTCGTATTCGGTTTTAAATAGCTCCAAATTGAGTTATTTTGAATCTAAGGTGGGGATGGGTCGAAATCCTATCATCCAATAGAATTTAGACAAGTTTAGGTTTCTATTTTAACCTTACCATTTAGATTTAACTTTATGTTAAATAATTTTTCTTTTACCGTTTCTTCTTGTTTTCTTACACTATAAGGTTAATAAACTTACTATAACAAGCCAAACGAACCCAAAGTTGTTTATTATTAATATATATAACCTTATATAAGTCATTTGGCCGAACCTTTTATTTTTAGGAATAAAATAACAATTAATAATATAATATTTGTTTTAAAGACTATTTTATGTCAATTTTTACCCTATTTGGTAATTGACTTTTTTGAAAATCATAAAAAAAAATTTAGTTCGAAAAACATTATTTAAATCAATACTAACATGTCATATTAACATATAAAATTATTGGAATTCAAAAAAAGTCTCAAATTACATTTATTTGGGTATTTATAACATCAATTATGTCAATATTTCATTAATAATATAATTACTGCATCATCAGTGTGTCATAAATAAATTAAATTATTTAAAGTATAAAAATTAAAAATAAACTACCATTATGTAAGAAAACTTTTTATATTTCTAATGAATATTTATAGTCGAATTTATCTTATGTATAACCCTATATTAAAAATTATTTTCTTATTAAACTTTGATTTTAACTATTTTAACCCTTTTAAAATAAATTAATAATAAGTATCCTAATCTAATCCAAGTGGGCCTAAATAATCATATTTTATTAAAAAGGTTGTTTTTGGTCGAATTACACTTATCCAATAGAATTATGACATGTGTTAGGGTAATAATAATATCATTTTTACCCTAATTACCCTATTTACTTTTAACCGTGGTAAATAAAAGTAAAAAATTACTATTCACCAAAAATTATTTTCATCTCATTGAACCACATTTTACTTACTGACATTAACTATGTCTCTCAGATTTTTGAAACTTCCATTCACAAAAGTGGTAAAATTAAGTTTTATGTAAATTTTCAAATTCTCCTAGGAGGTGGGTAAAAGACGGTCAAAAGTTCAATAAAATTTTTATATATCTAAAATTATTATAAAATGAATCCAATGAATTACATTGAACTTATATAGGTATTATGTGAAAATTTTGACCTAAAATAAATTTAAATAAAATAAATAATTATTTAAATAAAAAAGTCTGTTTTTAAATAGTAACCCAGTGTTTTCACTATTCATCAAAAATTGAAAGTTTTCAGAAAAATACCAAAATTTCACCCTAGGATAATTTCGATATTCCGAATCCAAAAATGAAGTCCATTTTGAATGATTAAATTTACAAAATTTCAAAAAGTGGTTATTACTATTCATACCAGCTAGTTTTAATAATATTTTAATAGCATATCGTTGTTTAGTGAAACTCGGTATTGCGTACAACATACGCTATCGAGGAAGGTCGTGATTGCGTGTAATGAATCCAAGTTAGGGTTGCGTTTTGTGCAAGACTCCTTTGTTGTAGCGTACAACAAAAGACATCAATAAAATTAAAAAGAATATTTTTCGTAAAATCTGAGGGTGTTACATTCTACCCCCCTTAAAATGAATTTCGCCCTCGAAATTCGTCGGGGTTATAGATGGATTACTACTCGAAAGTTTCTTTAATAGAAACCCACATCGTAAAAAGGAATACCAAAACCAATCTTTAAAAACTAAAGTATGAAACATAATGGTTACCCAAATTAACTAATCACTAGGTTTCCACATAGGAGAACATAGGTGAAAATATGGATATGGAAGAGAAACCTAACCATCATCTTCTGATGGAGAGTGGTAGAGAACATGGCTATGAAAAATCCAATAATCATAAAGCCATAGGTTTGTGATGATATAAGGTACCATCTGATTCATCAGATATAAGGGAACTAGGACAACATTTTTGGTTTTCAAGATCATTTCCCTAATGTTGATGAATTAAAAGAAATGCATACATGATTTTGGTACAATTTCACTGTTGTTTGGGAATTGAACAATTTCCACTTAATCCCTTAAACAAATGAAGCTGAATTTGTTATTCATGATGTGTTAGCAGATCATGTGATAGAATGATGGGTCATTCCATCTGTTTCAAACAAAAGGTTAGAAAAAGTTATAAGTCCATCTTATGGTTAGACTAATCTTATATGGTTCCAAAAATAAATTTATACTTAATATATCATACCACTTAATAAAATAAAACTAGTTTCTACTAATCAGGAACTTACTCTAGGCCAGTGGTAGGCGATAAAGGCCAGTCTCACTTCGGTTGTGGGTTCGATTCCCACAGCCTTGTCCGACGCGATGGGTTGTCGCTCATCCTGCAGGTTTTCCTTTTTCTAAAACTACATTAATATAACATCCCATCAATAATATCGAAAAACTTCTATCCTTAAAACAATACTAACTTATGTCCAATATATTATTTTCCAATCTTTAGGGTTATCCAAAATACTACTGTCCAATCTCATATTATAGTGAAAATGATTACCAAAGAGTTCATATAACAATCATGTTAATACCATCATTGATCCCCATATATCATGAGATATGTCTTGTTGGTCACATTCCAAACATTCAAAGGCCTTAATCATGTATTCTCTTGAAAAATGAATACCCATTGAATCTTAGTGAAAACATGAGTGCTGTCAAAAGTTAACTCTTTTCACATACCAAAACCTCAAACCATGATATAAATATTTCCTTATATCATTCATGAGCTCATGAATGCTGTCAAACATTTCATTTTCTCTGTATCCCTTCATTATACGCATATCATCGTTTTTCCAAAAATATCTCAATCACTTTCCATAGTTACCGGTACCATAAAATCTTTGAAAAACACAATAGACCAATACATAAATATTACAATATTCCACGATACTATATACAACATTATTTTGGAATCCCATTACATAAACACTTAATCATTCCACCACATCGTTTTCATATTCAACATCGCCAATAGTGATCTCATGTGACTTCCCTTTGTCCTTTTCCTTAAGTGGTTGCTCATGTCGATCATCACTAACCCTTGGATTAGGGAATTTATTAGCATAATGCCCCATTTCCTTGCACTTTAAGCATTGAAGTGTTGGTGGGGCGTTCTCTGTATTCTTTTCTTTACTCACATCATTAGAAACCCTTTTTCCATTACTTCAATACTCAGCAGCTCTATGACCTTCTTTTCCACACTTAAAACATTTTATAGTCCCTTTAAGACAATCTCCACCATGCTTCTTTCCACACTTTGAGCATAAGGAAACATTCATCTTCTTTTCACCATTATTCTGAGATTTCTCTTTGAACTACATCTTTCGTTTCTTGTCAAAACTATGAGATGGATAAGTAACACAAACTTCCATTTCTACCTTGATAACACAACACACAATTTCTTCATAGCTACTGAAGTCTTTTATAGCTAATTACCTTCGAAGATTTGGTTTTAAGCTACTGAAGAATTGATCAACTTTACTTTTAGGTTTGATGATAAAGACAGATGCATACCTTGAAAGCCTTGTAAAATTTGCTTCGTATACACCAACAGATTCATCATCCTTTTGCTTTAGTTAAAGAAACTTCTTCTCCATATTTTTTCAAAGAATACGAGGGAAGTACTTATTGAAAAAAAAGTTCTTGAACTCGTCCCATTCCATGGACCCAATTTCATCTCTTGGCCTCGTATTCTTGATAAGATTCCACCATTGATCAGTTTCACCTTCCAAACGATATACTGATAAGATGACTTTATCATGTTCAGAACATTGAGGAACTGAAAATATCTTTTCAGTGGTACTAATCCATTATTCTGCAACAAGTGGATCAGAAGACCCACTGAAAGAAGTTGGACGTTGCCTCATGAAGGACTCAATAGAATATTGTTCCCTTCTCTGCTCATTTGGAAGTCCAGAATGATTCATAGCTTGTGTAAGTATAGCAATAAGATTTTTCACTCCATCTCCCAAAACATTTGTTTGTTCAGGAGGATTATCATTGTGTTTTCCATTACATTGATCAACACGGTTCCTTCGGGTTCCAGCCATCATCTAAAACCCAAAAATAATAGTGTGAGAGGCAAAAATCATTCTAAGTAAAACAACATAACAAAGGGTGAGTACCTTCAATATCTAACATCTTAGGTTAAATTCTAATATCGTTACCATAGTTCTAGGACTATATCCTATATGTATACTTATCCCTAGGGACATCCCTAGACATACCTTATAAATATCTCTAGGGATCTCACTAACGTTTTCGTATCCTAGTTTCCAAAGGTTGACTAAACATTTCCTATGATATCAACTGTAGAGACCCAAAGATTGAAGTACATGGACATTACATTACTTTTGTAGAATAATTAATAGATAACAAAAATAGACACACAAGGATCATAATAGTTTAGTGTCTTTGGAAACTCGGAATATAAACTTCTAATCATGTTGAAATATCTTCAACAACTCCCATAATGATCTTTCCCTTTTTTTTTCTTACCTAAAACCTTTCTTTAAATCCCGAGGAAGAGAAAACATATAAATGGTGAGCTCAAATTCTCAGTAAGGGAAAACATAGAGAACATAAAACAATCCATAGCATTTGAAAGCAAAAACTTGAACATAAATTTTAAACATCAAAATCTTGAGCAAAGACATAAATCAGGGAAGTACGTAATGCATATATCATAATGGAACATCAACCCTGATAAAATATAATGGGAGTAAAACATGTAATTGTGGCAACCATTCAGCACATGTAATGATTTCCATAGTAGCCAAGGCATTGCTGCCCAGACCATCTTAGTGGACAAAGTCCCTTTATGAATTGAGTTCACTCCTTGTTTCAGTCCTGTAACACTGAACTGGATTAACTTACCATTCCATCCATTTCTATATCATGAGATATAAATATTTACCCAATTCATTGGAGGGAGATATAGGTCCCACCCATATCATAATGAAATCATTCTTACTTGTGCCACAATATAAACATAAATCATTCATACCCAAAGAATAAAAATGGGTTTCATAAACATCATCCCATCATAACATAATACATATAAAAAATTTGATATCATTTCATCATAAGAAAAGTTAAACCATGTAAATCATAGATACATTATTCTTGAAACATACACATATGAAAATAATTTCATCTTAGATAGAAAATGGTTTTGATAAAACACTTGAAATGAATTCTTGAAGAAAATATACTGTTTTCTTCAAAATCAATTTCTTTTCACAAAATGCCATGGAATTTTAAATGAAAAGTATTTTTTAAAAAATATTTAGAAAATATTGTTGAGTAATCTTCATGAAAATGAGGCGTTATGAAACCGTAAAAATCCTTTCACGCCGTATAAGTTAAAAAAACATTCTCCTCGTACTTTTGGTGGAAAAGTCAAAAAGTACATCGTAACGTAAAACAAATTCCTTACATACCATGTAGTAAAAGACAAAATGGGTAAAAAGGACTTTAAACATACATAAAAACTGTTATAAAACATGGACATGGATGATAGGAATAACCCCAGTAAATACTTACGAATAAGCAATCTCAGATAAAAATGAGATTTGCAAAATTATCCCTTACCTTAGGTCTGATATGCTTCGTACGTATCTGAACCTCCAATATAATGATTTAAATATTGTCATTGACTTATTATAGAATCATATTCATTGTTATGATATCATATATGGTTAACTTATGACTTTATATTACCCGTTCTTTTGTAAATTCCATGTTAAAGAGCGTTTTGGGTAAAATCGTTTCATTTTTCATCCGTGTTTTGACTTGTAATTATTCATATGATTACTAAGATCATGATTACTTAATTCCAGAATATAAAACATGATTTATATATAATATATATTCAGAATATACATATATATAATAGATCGATAAATGGAAAGAAATACACCATTCATGGAGACGGTAGGCCGTACATACGCATGAACGTTGTTTTCGTTTCCTCATTGAATTGAATGGAATAAATTGGATGACATACATATATATATACATAAATCCAATATCATTATTATGTCATATATTTAGTGATTACTTACTATATATACATTATAATCATTTATGAATGGTTAATCATTGAGAATGAATCTCATCGCGTCGTGGAGACGGTATTCCGTACGTACGCACGAGCGATGATATCGTTCCCATGATCGCGGAATTTTATTGGAGTGTATGTATACTATAACATAATCAATATCACTTTACAATAATCATATATAGTTATTATTTACACCATTATACCCATCCATGTAAGGTGGTGGGGGAAAATAGATTACACCACAGTGTGGAGACGGTATTCTGTACGTACTCACGAGCAGTGATTTCGTTTTCCGTAGGATGGATAGATGGTGAAATAGGGTTGTTTCATACTTATAATAACATATAAGTATATGAGTGATACTTTTCTTATTACTTCATAATGAAACAACCAAATAATATGAAGTGGAAGAAGAAATAAAGTTGAAATAATTGGTAACGGACATTACCTCTTCTTTGAAGCGCCTCTTTGAGACCTCCTCTTAGGGCACTAAAATTGATCTTTGAAGAAGACCAGGACCTCTAGGATGTTTCTAGGGAAGTGTAGAAGATAATTTGGTAGGTTTTGGACGAGCTTCAAGGCTCAAAATGGTGTGAGGAAAAGAGGGAGGAGGTTCCCTTTTATAAGGGAGGAGAGGGGCACCTTAGGAAAAACAAAAAATATTATTTTATTATAAAGTCATATTCGGTTTTTAATAGCTCCAAATTGAGTTATTTCTAAGCTAAGGTAGGTATGGGTCTAAATAGTATCATACAATATAATTTAGACAAGTTTAGGTTCCTATTTGAACCTTATCATTTAGATTTAACTTTAAGTTGATTAATTTTTCTTTTACCGTGTCTTCTTGTTTTCTTACACTATAAGGTTAATAAAGTTACTATAACAAGCCAAACGAACCCCAAGTTGTTTATTATTAATATATATAACCTTATCTAAGTCATTTGGACGAACCTTAGATTTTTAGGAATAAAATAAAAATTAATAATATAATATTTGTTTTAAAAACTATTTTATGTCAATTTTGACACTATTTGGTAATTGATTTTTGTGAAAATCATAACAGATAGATTAGTTCGAAACATGTTACTTAAATAAATACTAACATGTAATATTAACATATAAAATTATTTTAATTCATATTAAGTCTCAAATTACATTTATTTGGGTATTTATAACATCAATTATGTCAATATTTCATTAATAATATAATTACTGCATCATCAGTGTGTCATAAATAAATTAAATTATTTAAAGTCTAAAAA
Organism: Viscum album; assembly: GCA_963277665.1. NCBI lineage: Eukaryota > Viridiplantae > Streptophyta > Magnoliopsida > Santalales > Viscaceae > Viscum > Viscum album. The sequence goes on from OY728129.1 coordinate 243,422,900, forward strand.
TTAAAAATAAAATACCATTATGTAGGAAATCGTTTTATATTTCTAATAAATATTTATAGTAGATTTTATCTTATGTATAACCCTATATTAAAAATTATTTACTTATTAAACTTTGATTTTAACTATTTTAACCCTTTTTAGATAAATTAATAATAAATGTCCTAATCTAATCTAAGTGGGACTAAATAGTAATATTTTATTCCTAAGGTTGTTTTTGGTCGAATTACACTTATCCAATAGAATTAGTACATGTTTTAGGGTAATAATAATATCATTTTTACCCTTAATTACCCTATTTACTTTTAACCGTGGTAAATAAAAGTAAAAAGTTACTATTCACCAAAAATTATTTTCATCTCATTGAACCACATTTTACATAGTGACATCAACCATGTCTCTCTTATTTTTTAAATTTCCATTCACAAAAGCGGTAAAATTATGTTTTATGTAAATTTGCAAATTCTCCTAGGAGGTGGGTAAAAGACGGTCAAAAGTTCAATAAAATTTTTATATATCTAAAATTATTATAAAATGACTCCAATGAATTACATTGAACTTATATAGGTATTATGTGAAAATTTTGACCTAAAATAAATATAAATAAAATAAATAATTATTTAAATGAAAAGTCAGTTTTTAAATAGAACCTAGTGTTTTCACTATTCATCAAAAAATTGAATGTTTTCAGAAAAATACCAAAATTTCAACCTAGGATAATTTCGATATTCCGAATCCAAAAAGAAGTCCATTTTGAAAGATGAAATTTAAAAAATTTCAAAATTGGTTCTTACTATTCATAACGGTTAGTTTTAATAATATTTTAATAGCATAACGTTGTTTAGTGAAACTCGGTATTGCGTACAACACACACTATCGAGGAAGGTCGTGATTGTGTGTAATGCAGCCAAGTTAAGGTTGCGTGTTGTGAAAGACTCCTTTTTTGTATCATAAAACACAGGACATCAATAAAATTAAAAAGAATATTTTTCATAAAATCTCGGGGTGTTACACTAACATATCCCCACTTTTAGGTTTGGGATAACCTACCATGTACCCTCTACCAGGCTTGGGATAACCTCTCATGTACCCTTTGATCTATTATAACACAAATAATTTTTTGATACATTTGAGGGGGATATAGGTCTCACTCATCCCATAAACCATACATTTTTGTGTCATATGATCATAAAACATTTCTCATATCATAATATGTTAAAATAAATGGGTTTCATAAACATTTCATCATATCATAAACATGGAAAAGAAACTATTCTCATAAAAATTTCATCATTTCATTGCATAATATCCCATGGAAAAGTAATGGGGTTTATAAACTTTTCCTCATTTCATTATATCATAACCCATATAAAAGGAATGAGTTTCTTAAAAAAAATTCATCATAGAAAAAAACCATCCAAATAGAGTATAATAATTATACAATTGTATCACATACCTAATAAATCATAATTAACATCAAAGGAAGTCATCTTAGATAGAAAATGAATTTGAAAGATCACATGGGACGTTTCTAAAGGGAAATAACCTTTTTAATTTGAAAATATTTATTTTTTAAAATAAAAAATTGTAAAAAATACTTTAAAAAGAAAATAACCTTTGAAACATATGAAGTAATAATTAAATAATTTTTTTGTCATAATGGAGGGAAATTATATTCATGTCGTAAATATTAAAACAAGATTCCTTTCTCATTTTCGGTAAACCCCAAATGATCCTTATTTGGAAAAAAGTAAGATTCATTTAAAAAAATTAAAAAGTAAAAAAACGGTAAAATGAAGTTAATAAATCATCAGAGATTAATAAAAACATTCTTTAAAACATTCTTTATAAAATATGTATATGGAAGAAAAATTATTTTTGATTTATTAGAGAAATAAAGTTAATTATTCTTGAAAACATTCTTAAGAAATCATGAGAATATAAACAGATGAAAATGAAAGGAAAAAATGTACCCTCAAAAAATAAGAATATGATGAAGTTTATTAATTTATTGAGAAATATATCATAATATTTCATCATAAAAATCATAATAATAATCAATCGCAATAAGCAATGAGATTCTAACATCAAACCCTTACCACTTTGGTAACTTTTGAATCGTAAACCCTATGAAATAATAAATTTAAATGAAACATTAAATATCATGATAATAAAAAATTTCATGATATAAAATCTCATAATGGGTATGTATACATATCATAAAATAAGATAGTTTCATAGCATACCAAATGTATCAAAGACAACAAACTGAGATATAAATTCCTCACCATAAGTCTCGACTTCCTTCATAAAAATTAGAACCTCATATATAATAAATATAGAAATATTATAAGTCTATTATAGATCCAAATTTATATAAATAATACCATTTATGATTTACTTATGAAATTTTTTTCCCATTTAATTAATAATTTTGTGTTAAAATCATGTTTTGGATAATAACTACTTCCATTTTCAAGTATGTTTTTGATTAGTATCTTAATTCATTTATTTTTTATCATGGTTATATAATATAAATAATTGTAACCATGATATAAAAATCATAAATATTTCAATATATAGTTATTTTCTTATTCAATTAAAGTTAGATACAAAAAATTGAATTATATCGTTTATGGGGATGATAGGTTGTACGTACGCATTAACACTGCTTCTGTTTTCTCAAATGATGAAATAAAAGGAAGATAAATAATATATTACCTATATATTTTAATTTTTATGTTTTATATATCACATATATTAACTAAATTTACCCATAATACCTTTCATATAAATCATAAGTGGAAAACAAATCACATCGCTTCAGGGGACGGTAGTCTACCGTGCACACAAGCAACGTTATCGTATTCCCCTATAATGGGAAGTAAGAAATCATAAATGATATTATATTTCCATAAGAATAATAATATAATAAATATTATATATAGATATCATATCCATAATTATATCCAACCATGAGAGGTGGTGATAGAAAACAAATAATATCAGTTCACAAGGGGGTAGTGTGCCGTACATACAATCGACGATTTGGTTTCCCATTCGATGGAAGATGAGATATATGTAAGAAATTACACTAACATAATAACATATCATAATATTTTAGAAATTTATGTTATTTTATTAACATATTTTTGGAGTAATTGGAGGACTCATAAGAATAAATAATACAAAAACAAAAGTTTAAGAATTTTCCTTTTTCGTTGGAGAATCTCTTTATGTTTATAGACAAATCCTTCGTAGGAGATTTTCATAATAAAATTAAATTTCTTGTGATATAAATTTAGATCTAAGTAAGAAATTTTTTTAGGTATTTTCTGAAACAAAAGGTTTTGGATGTGTGAAGAGGATAGAGGAGACGGTGGCCTTTTATAAGTGGGGAAGAGGATACCGATGGAATATTTGAAAAGAATAAAGTTTACCCACATTTTACACAAGCCACAAGGATAAAAAAATGGTACAATATATTACTTTATATATTATAAGGTTAAAATTTTTCCAAAAAAATTGTGTTTTATAGGGTTATAGTTCATTTTACTTCTTATCTTTTTAGTTTAACCCCTCAATAAACTCGTTTTAAGCATAAGAACAGTAATTAATTTTTACTATTTTAACTATTAATTTTGAAAAACATATATTTTACCTTTTTATATAATATTAATATTTATTATTCCAAATATGGAATTCATTTTTTCTAATACCATTTATAGAACTGGAAATTTTTATTTTAAAACTAAACACGTGAATGTGATGATAAAATATTTTTCCAAAGATAAAATTTTCATAAGTTTGAAAAGTTTTTATGTCAAAATTAAAGATAAAATTGACTCCAATTACATCTATTGGATTAATTATACCATAATTTTACCAATTTTAGTTTTTAACCTATTTTAAAATAAAATGGAACCATATAAATTCTTTAAATGAAAGGGTGGTTTTCAATTAAAACCAATATTTTTCACTGTACATTGAAAAAAAATAATCATTTTTGAAAAACTCTATAAAAATAAACTTATTCTTATATTTACATGATGAATCCAAAAATTTATGTAATTTTTTAAATTAATTTTATAAAAGTGTAAAAAATTAATTTTATTATTTTTTCACAAAATCAATAAAATCATTTTTTGAGAAAAAAGTATTTTTTGAAGCATGTAATGAGTTACCTAAAAAATTAAGTTCTTTCTTTATCAATATTATTTATATATATAACCTTATTATACTAAATTTTTAAAATATATTTCTTCTTATTAATGATTCCATGTTTAATTTTTATATAATAACAATCATGTTTAAATAATAATTTTAATAGTTTGTAATGGTCTGTTAAAACATGATGTTTCATGTGACGCAAGATATCAAGGAAATTAAATTTATTCCAGAAAGATATTCTACAAAATCTCAGGGAGTTATATTCTACCACCCTAAAATTGAATTTATCCCCTAAAATTGTTCACTTTGATATACACAGAATAGAAAACTTTGGCCTCATCATGTCTGCAGGTTCCCAGATAGCTTCCTCAAGCTAATGGTTTCACCACAAAACTTTGACCATGTGATTAGTGTTTTTTCAAATCACTTTCTCTATAAAATAGACAATCTCTTCCAATTTCCCCTCATAAGAAATATCATAATCTATTGGTTTAACCTTTGAGTTTTGTGCATGTGATTGATCCAGTATATACATTCTCTTGAGAGATACATCGAAAACATCATGAAACTAAGAGAGATTTGGTTGAAGCGCCAAATGATAAGCTATCATCCTAATATGATAAATAATTTAAAAGGGACTAAAATTCCTAGGGCTTAATTAACCCTTAATTATTAATGTCATTACCTTCTTCAATAGATAATTTCATAGAAACACCATCTCATCAACTTTAAATTTTAGATCATATCGATGACTATCACCATAAATTTTATGGTGACTATGTGGTTTTCGATATATTTTTTTAAATGGATCTAGACTACTCTTGAATTTATTTAGCTAGCTCAGTTAACAATAGCTTTATTTATGTAACTTCATTATATTAAATTGGAGTTATACACTTCTTTCTATGTAGGGATTTATAAGGATCCATATGAATGGTTGAGTGAAAGATATTGTTTTATGAAAAATCAACTAGATGAAGGTGTTTACCCAAAATAACGATGAAATCCATAAAATAATTTATCAACATATCCTATGGGGTTTGAATTATTCTCTAAAACTAAACACTTATCTAAGGATGGTACATGGTAATAAAACTCAACTCTATAGCAAGATCTTACTGAAGACTTTTCCCAAAAGTTCAAGGTAATCCTCGGATCTAGATTAGATATAATGGAGTGTTGTGCTCCATGAAACATTACACCTTTCTTAATGTATATACTGGAAATATGATCAACAGATAAGTATTCTATGATAGGGATGAATTTTGATGACTTCAGAATTTGATTGACTATGACCCATATAGAATTATTATAGAGAACCATTTTTTCCTTGTAAGTCTTCGAAATATTTCATGGAATATTTCCAGATCTAGGTGTTGAGAGAACGTGAAATTCTGAGTACTAATGCACCTATAATTAATTTTATAAAAATATTAAGTATTCCTATATTATGCACATGATGGAAATGAGATACATCTCAAACAGTATCTTGAATCACAAATTTGAGTCCACAGTTTAGTTTGAAAAGTGGTGTTTACCCTAGGCGGGGCATAACTTTTGTTTGTGTTGGACTTCTATGAGAAAATTCACTGAGGGGGAAAATCATATATAATATAATTAAACATAAATATTTTATCTCAAACTCTAAATCAAATAAATTTTGATCGGAGAATCAGATTGGAAATCTGAGACCATTGTTGAGTTTGTAATAGGGGGTTTTTACCTAAGCACGATATAAAATGAGAGGGAATGGGAGCTTCTAATTCATTGACCATTGGTAGGAGTTTCAGTTTTTTTTCTATAAATAAACATTCAAGTGTTTTTTATTTGGGTTATCCACTTACCCTCACTCTCTCTATCAACCCCCACTAATCTATCTCTCTCATCCGTTCATCGAGAAATCAAGAACGAAGCTTCGGTAGATCGTAGCGAAAGTGTCGATGGGTGAGATCATCAACGATAGACAAATTGTGGTAGGATTATTTTAATTTTCTGAATCTTCAATTCAAAATCATGAGTTGGTTGAGTGTGAGTGTATAGTTGCTTAGGAAAGGAATCCCAGAGTTTGTTATGCCTTCACCGGTTGTTGTCGGCCCTTAGCCTATAAAAGCAGGCTTTGGGTAGTTGTTTCTCGAGCCCCGACATTGGTAGATTCATGAAAAAGTGGTATTAGGGGTGGTTCGACCCTTTGGAAGTTATTTGGACATTTCCCTAAAAGGGTCTTGATTGGGTTTAGCGAAATAGTCTTGAAGTGTCTCGAGAGCGGCTATAATTCCAAGGAGTCTAGTGATGGTATTGGTGGTCGATGCATTCGTTCACCAGGACCCTAAATACCTAATTTTTTACTCGGAATTCAGAGAAATATTTTGCAGGTAATAATGGTAACCACATCATATAGTATTGATTCTTTGACTATCCTTATTTAGTTTGATCTCCTTTTCTATTGATATATATAATAATGCTCATCTGACTGTAGTACTCCTTGATAAAATTTAGGATGTCTCTGTGATGATAGCCAGCTAGGTTGCTAGATTTGGTTCATGAAGACGATTCTGTAATCAATGAGGCCTCAGTATAGGACCTATCATGTGATCCCCTTCCTCTAGGTGGGTAAGTAGCTGCACCCCCACCAGTTGTGCAGCAGACAGCCCTAGGAGACCAGGTTGGGGACGTGTTCAGGCTGAGCGCACTTTCGAGTTCTAGCATCAGAGACTATTGAGGTTCCACGGTGATTGATACCCTCAGATAGTAAAGGTTTGTCCAGATTCAGTGTTCTGTATAATTAAGATTTTACTGACACCATAAGATCAAATGGTGGCTTTGGCGGCCAGCCCTTTCCATAGAGCATTTGGGTGTTGTTAGAGCCTTGTTACTTAGATACACGGTGAGTCAGCACTATCTTTAGTGGACTTCTAGTAGTTGTTTCCTGATGATTACTACCCTTACGTCTTATAGTCCATTCATATTCAAGAGCTCCCATAGTTTAAATAGGTAATGACTACATTGACCAAGTACACGACTAGGTTCCCATACCTTGCACGCTACAATCTGGACATGTTCTATAATGGCTACTTCTGATCATAAAAGTTTGAGAAGGGTCTCCGCATAGATATTTATAATATTATAGTAACCTTGTGCATACCCACTTATACAGGGGTGTTGGATTTGGCACTGGTGATCGAGAGATTCCTGTCACCCCTTGCAGCTGGTTGTGGTGGTGAGCATAATAGATCTGAGACATCTGTCACAGCTAGTAGGCATCAGACGATATGATCTCGATGCAGGGGGCCTCCCCATAATCGGTCTTGTGAATGTAGTTATATGGGGTTGAGGTAGTATAGAGCATAGGGACAGCCTAGGGAGGGATGTTTCTATGTTTGTGATGGGTGAGGTTACATGGAATGAGACTACCCGACCAAACGTGCTGAGAATCATATGTAGGAAATAGGGAACCTCCACGGTAAAGGTAGCATTGTGATCAAGGATCCCCCAAGCAAGGATAGGGTGTTCTATAGGGATTTGGTTCCGGAAGAATATTAGGATGATATTAAGTTGGGGGTGACATTATGAGGATTTTCCTCCACCACCAAAACTAGGCATCCCATATCAGGCTCAAAAAGTGGGCAGCTGGGACCACAGACAGTCGCAATCTTTGGATGTCTATGATCTTGTAGAGCATGGAATGATTAAAGGTAAAATATTTTTCTCTTGTAAATTTTTTAGTATAAATTGTAATACACTATGTGAAATAATCTTTTCTCCCTTCTCTATGCTTTATTTATTACCTGGCTGACGCAGGGCGTCGATGTAACCTGGTGTCGGTGTTGTTCAATGTAAAATTGAATGCATGAAAAAGAGCTGTACTTCCCCCCAATGAGATGAATTTTTTGGTATGTGAGAAAACCCATGAGGGAGATTCATTATAGCCCAAAGCGTATAGTGTCGAGGTGTGGTGGATAAGTCCATAATACTAGTTCATTCAAGGAGAGGTTGTGCGATGAAGTGTCAGAGTAGGTCATAGCATTTCTAGTGGAGTTTTTCCTTCTCGGGAGTTTTTTCTCAGGATATCGCTAGTCGGTGTAGTGCAGTATCTTCTTTAGAGACTAATCACTTTCCAAGGAGATAGAATACACATGTGGTATGCCACTTTCTTTCAGTTTCTAGCTTCATCCAGTTGGATGAGTTTACTCACCCACCCTATTAATCGGTACCTTGTGTGTGCAAGGTCAAGTCTTGATACTAGCCTTATCAATTATAGGTGGAGATGATGTAGACACAAATAATTGGACAATGTGACTCACTATCTGGTGCTTGCAGCAATAGTATTCACCTTAAGAATGTGAGGATGCTACCTTTTGGGAGAGTGCTTTGTGGTTTGCATAGACCATCAAAGTCTCAGTTATGTCTTCACCCATAGAGATTTGAGCGAGATATTCTGAAGAGAGAATAATGAGACCCTATTCTATGAAAAATACATTTACTCCAATTGTGACGTGGGAGATAGAGGGTTTTCAAGATAATTAAACTATCCCTCAAGTTTCTTTGGGTTATTCAGGACTTTCAAATAGATGGTGAGGTTGTATACCATCTTAACCTACACCCAAAAACTGGAGTGGGCACACAATATCTTCCACTTTCCATAGCTAAGAATATACGTGCATGTTCCACAGACATTATTGAAATAAGAATACATTATGAGGATGAACCATCCCTTTGGATCACGTGCTGTGGTGGCATAGAAAATGTGCTGGTTTTCATGGGAGTGGGAGAGTCGGGGGAAGGATAAGTATCCCGAGTTTTTTCCCTAGTTTTATTTGTGGGTATGAAATTATTGAATGGGAGAATGATGTAGAGACTCGGTTTTTTTATTATAAGAATGAAATATTTCTAAGAATATTTCCAGATCTAGGTGCTAAGACAACATCCAATTCTGAGGAACAATATTCCCAAAAATAATTTTATAAAAATATTAAGTATTTTTATACTATGCACAAGATGGAAAGGGGATATCTCTCAAGCGGTAGCTTGGATCAGAAATATGAGGCCATGATTGTGCCTGTAACAAGGAATTTACCATAGGTGGAGCATTAATTTTGTCGGCACAAGACTTTTGTGAGAAAGTCACCCAGGGGAAAATTGAAAATAAAATAATTAAACATAATTATTTTATCTCAAATGCTAAATCAAATAAATTTTGATCGAAAACTCATAGTGTAAATTTGATTCCACTATTAAGTTCTTAATGGGGTGTTTTACCTAAGGATGATATAAAATGAGAGGTCACAAGAGTTTCAGATTCCCAAAACGTTGGTGGGGGTTTTAGTTTTTTTCTATAAATGAAAACTTAAGTGTTTAAGATTAGGGTTATCCACTAATCCTATTTCTCTCTCTCTACCCCGACCAATATCTCTCTCTCTCATCCGTTCATCGAAAAATCAAGAACGAATCTTTGGTGGAATGAAGCAGAAGCACTGGTCGGTTCATTTATCTATGACAGACAAATCGAGGTAGGATTCTTTTAATTTTCCACGTCTTCGATTCCAATTCATGAGTTCTTTGTGTGCGGGTGTATATGTATTTATGAAAAGGAATCCCCAAGTTTTTTATGCCTTTGTCTCTTATCACCATCCCCTAGACTATAAAGTTGTGATTGGGGTAGTTGAGACTCAAGCCTCGGTATGGGTCGGGTCATGAAAATTATTCCCTTTATATGTTTAGTGGAGTCCATTAACAAAATCAATGGTGAATTTTTCTAATATACATTCTTGTGTGGTTAATCGTTAAACAACACCCATAGAATTTTGTCTCTTATCCTTAAATACATAACATACCAAGTAATGTGAAACATACTTAGTAATAACTCTGTTCATTTTTTCTGATTAGAAATACACTTTCATGTATTCCAATTGTAGGAGTTATACCCTTTTCATCATCAGGGTTTGGTTTCAATCCCTACAGCCTTGCTAGAGGTGACTGGTTCTATCCCTAAATTTGGGTTATCCTTTTTCCAAAATAATATTATAATAATATCCAAAATATTCAAAATTTATAATAACCATCTATTATATCAACAAGAATGATAAGATAAACTATAAATGTTACAATACTTTGAATCATATATCAATAAAATGTGTATTAATTCCTCCTAAAAAATCACTAAAACATATACAAAACATGAGGGTTCTTACCATAAATTTCTCTCAAAATATCTTTCATATTGATAAAATACAATCACAAAAAACATAAAAATGGGTCTCTACAACTTTGAGCTTATGATAAAACATAAACTCATAAACCCATTATGATATCCATAACTATTAAGTTAATATTACATGGATACATATATACTTCTAAAAGATAATTCATCCATTATTTATTAAATAAGCTCTTATCCTAGACATAAACATTTCGGTTAGGAGTTTCAGTTCATCAATGCAAAAATATAAAGTCAAATGTAATTTCATTATTCTATAATCCATGTAGGGAGAGATAATCCATTCTCATAATTACATAAAATTTCAAAAAAGTATAAACAAAAATATTTTCATAGGGTTCATTCATAAAAACCCAACATGAAATTCCCAATTCAAAAGTGAATAATAAGTGTTCCCTAATTATCATGATTCACTTCTGGCATTATAATTGCATAAAATTTCCTTTTTTCCCTTTTTCTTTAGATTTTTTGGTGGATTATTATCCTCATTAGCCCTTTGTATTTGGAATTCATTCACATAATGCCCAATGTTCTGATACATGAAACACTGGTGTGTGGGTGGTGCATTCTATGGGGTTTCGCCTCTATTCTCACCATTAGCTGAATTTTTTCCATCACTTCAGCATTAATCTACTTGATTGACTTCAATTTCACACTTAAAAAAATTATTATCCCCCTTAATACAATTTCCTCTATATTTACATTCACACTTTGAGCATGAAGGGAAGTTCATCTTCTTATCTCCTTGTTTTTTTGAGTTTCCTTTGAATTTCATCTCTGTTTTTTTATCAAGACCATGAGATTGGTGGGTAACTCCAATATCTATTTCCACCTTGAAAAAAAATAAAACTATTTCTTCATATCTATTAAATTCCCTTATGGATAACTCTATATGGAAACATGGTTTTAATCTCATAAATAATTTTACATCCTTACTTTTAGAATATATGATAATATTATAAGCATACCATGTGAGTCCTGAACAATTTCTTTATAGGTACCTTCAGATTCATCATCCTTCTATTTTATATGAAGGAATTCATTCTCCTTCTTCATATTAATAATAAGTGGAAAGTACTTATTGAAAAATCAGTTCTTAAACTCATCACACTCCATGGATTTAATTTTATATTATTTCCTCATATTCTTGATAAGAGTCCACCATTGATATTATTTTCCTTCTAAATGATAGATGGATAAAAATTAAATTCTCCTGATATAAACAATGGAGAATGGAAAATATATTTTCAATAGAACTGATCCATTTCTCAAAAACTAGTGAATCATCAAAATCAGAAAATGAAGGTGGGTGTTGAATCATGAAGGACTCAAAAAAATGTTGTTCTATTATTTTCTCATTTAGAAGCTCATCATAATTCATAACTTGAGGAATTTGTGTGAGCATAGAAATAATATTTTTCATTCCATATCCCATAACATTTGGTTTCTCAATATTACAATCATTGAATTATCCATCACATTTAACCTTATTATGATTCCTTTAGGTTCCATCCATTGACTAAAACCAAAAAATTATAGTGTGGTAGATAATAATCATAGGGGGAGCCACATAATCATGAAAATAACATATATGATGTCTAAATCAAGGAAACTTTATTTTAATATATGACATCATAAGCTTAACCAGGCCATTCATGGTCATTATTAAAATTATTTTTGATCGTATGTAAATATTTTGTGAATTTATAAAACATATACCAAAATATTGTCAAACTAAGTGTATAGTAAGGCACGTTTTCATATACCAAATAATGCTCGATTCATGCTTGATGTGCCCTTTTCAAAGTTATTACCACTAGGTACATTTGTACCAAAACCACATCCACTTGTAGTATTCATACATAGATGTAATTTCATGGAAACCACTTGAACTATCCTTCAACAATATTCTATTATATATTCTTATACGTAGAATTATCCTTAGACTTATCCTAAACTTATCCTTAGGAAACTCACTAAACATTTCTCATTCTATTTCCCAAAGGATAACTAAACCATTATCTGATACCAAATGCAAAGACCCAAACTTCTAATATATAAAAATTAAATCAAAATAGATGAATATTAATTACATACCATAAATCTCTACGCTAGAATCATTTAGGTCTTGTGCCTTTAGAAATGTGGGAACATAATAAAATAGTCCATTGGTCAACTACATCTTTGGCAACTAATTTACTCATATCGATCACCCATATTAAACGTATCACACATAAATACATTATTTATAACTTGGGAATAAAAAATAATAAAGGGTGAGATTAAATAATCAATAAGGGTAAATAAGGTAGATATCAATAATCACATAAGAATAACATGAACATAAGGGCATGAGAACATGGTCTTAACATTTTAAATCTATACCTTGTATATTATAGATCATAAAATTGGGTCATTACATAAACATTAGTAGTTTATAAGACATGAATCATAAAAAAATAAACATATATAATCCATGTGAGCATAACATTGGCATAAGAGATTGAGTTTTCACATACACATAAGCATAGAAAACTTCTTTCCTTTTTTGAAAAAAAAACAATTCAAATATCTTATTGACATTCATATTTACACACCCAATTAATTTTATAATAATAGGATTTAAATACCAAATCCATTATTTTTATGATTTTAACACAAAATAACCTATTAATTGGGGTTGATATGAAATATATATAGATATAAATCATAATAATTGATTATTTGTAAAGGTTTTGTTCATTAAATAATAATAGAGAATATATATCTATATATACCACATCACCACCACTTGTGTCACCTGACGAAGCTGAGAGGACTCAAATGTACTGTAGATAATCATTTGGTTTAAATATGATTGTTTTATTCAGTTATAAATATATATTTAACTTATTATTAATGGTTATATCAAGCATAGACAATACAATGAATTTGATTTTGTGTGTCTTGAAAGGATTATGTATTTAATGTCATCTTGTTGATGTGAATGGTGCATGGATTTCATCACTATAGACTAAGGAAATCTATGTCGATGGATAACATAGGCTGAGAGAATCTCATATGTAGGGTTTGATGGTTTTGAAATTAAATGAATTTGGGTTTGAAATTGAAATAATACAATAATAAGTGTATGATATTTATTTGGGCACATGTTTGAGGTTGAAACCATAATCGATAGAAGACAAAAAAGAAGAATAATGTGTGAGGGTTTAAATTCAATGTGAGGATGAAGACGATTATCAGGAATGGTTGGATGGATAGAATTGATTACATCAAACAGATGGTACAAAAATTGAGGGTTTTAAGTTGGGTGAACACTACCTAAGTACATACATCCAATATTAACATTTCAAAGGGCTCGATTCTCTCTTATATTATAACCAGTCCCATAGAAGCTCGTTCCAAGGCATTGAGGGATCGGCACTAGCAAAACACTCTTCACACACCACCAGGAACATGGGTTATACTGACATTAATTGTCCCATGCCTATGTGCTCACCCGAACATGTTATGCATGCCCAGGCATAGGCGCTCACACCTCCTCTTCTATAAAGCAGCCATCTAGGTTGATCTTGTCCCTCCTGGTTAACCCAATGGATCCCATATGTTTAGTTTAAGGGGTCCAAGGTTGGCCAATTGGCTAGAAAATTTATTTATATAATTGAATTTTAAATTACTAAATATAATTAAAATATATATTATAATTATAGATTCCTCATAATTATTTTTATGCATATAAATAAGTATTTATTAATTTTAGATTTCTAAAAATATATTTTTATGCATATAAATAAATATTTATTCATTTTATCCTTCTTATGTAACATAACATATTAATACCAACTGTGTTAATGTCAATTCTTACCATTCTTAAAATATTTCATATTTTTTATTACTATTTTAATGTCAAGTTAACATTTTAATACTCATTAATGTAAAATATTATTACTAAAACTTTAACTACAACTTATATATAATTTAATTGATTCATATCATATTTCATGAAAAATAGTAATATATTCAAAACTAGCAGGATTATAATCATAATATTTTTAAAACTCTTATTTTTCATATCAAAATAAAAGTACTTTTAAATAATTAAATATCATATTCATTTTAAATAAGCTATTTTTAATAAAATATCAAAATTTTTGAAAGAATTTTTAAATGGATTATTAATTACTCATAAAAATAATAGTTTATATTTATCATAAAATAATAATATATTTTTAAATAAAGAATTAAAATTTATTTTGTCTTTTTTTATTATAATATCTACTAAAAAATTATTATATTTACATTGAGAATATAAAATATCATTTCTTGAAAAAAAAAGTATTATTCCTATAATTTGAATATTTTTATAACCAAAATTGAAAAGGATTATAAAAATTTATTAAATTTTATTTTAAATCATACCTTAGTTTGTTTTTATTATGAAACAAACCATTTAATACACATTTATTTAAAAGAAATATATGTAATAATTCTTGGGATGTTTCATTCTACACCCCCCAAGTAATTTCAACCTGTCAATTATTTCATCGCACTTAAAGATATTATTAATAAAACTTCTCAAAAATTTGGAAGACTAAGATTTTTATTATTATGAGTTTCGAAGAGTATAATAACCTTGAACCACAAAAAAACCACTAACTATTAAATTATACTTATATGAAAACAAATTAATCTCCAATGTCATCCAAACTGTGCCTTTGATACTAAATGAGATATCTTGAGACCCACACTCCTAGATTTGGTGCTAAAACAAGTTGTATATTTTTTAAATATAAAACATAAAACTAAAAATATACATTCTTTTACACACCCAATGTCATTTTTTGTCTAGGTTTTGGAGTATTAAGATAAATATTACAACATATTTTATTTTTATATAGAAATTATATAAATATTTATTTTGATTCACTTGATTTAGATATTTAATAAAAACCAAACACCATCAAAAAAATTATTAATGATGCCAAAATCATTTTAAAACATATGGTGATAATAAAATTTTCTAGTAATTAATATTAAAAAAATGATAAATTATTTTTCTAATTGATAATCTAGTATTTTTAAATGATTTCATATGAAATATGATTAAATTTTTTTAAAAAATACTTATTACTTTGAGAACCCATTTAATTTCAATATATGATAAACTTTGAAATAAAATTTAAATTCTAATTGAAAGATTTAAAATTTTACATTAAAAATAATAAGTTTTCTGGAATATAATCATACTTAAAAAATCATAAGAAAACCATGAGGTCAATAGTAGTGTCACATATAGAAAAAAAATACCCTTTAGGTCCTGGGTTAACTCCATATTCCTCATGATCATATTTGATAACCATCTGCCAATTTTTTAAATAATTTTTTTTACAAATAATCCTTTTCCATTATAATTACATAAAAACCTTTCATGAAATTCTTTTATATGTAATAAAATTTTAAAGAGGAAAGTAACTACAAATAGTCTTTACATAAGTTTTCTTAAAGGAGAACACTTACTTTTATAAATTAAAAAAACATTATTAGGAAAAAACTATTTATAATTTTTAAAAATTAACAATTTCAATTACTTCTCATGGAATATATTGGAATGTAAATGTCAAATTTAGAATATGGAAACATATATATATTCACGATTATCATCCATATATTTTAAAGAACATTTTATGAATAAAATGATATTTTGGTCATTTCAAAAATAGATTGAGAATTAAAAATTATTCAAATTAATCTTATAATAAAACTTTTTCCCAATAAATAAGGTTTTGTAAAATAGATAAAAAAATATTAATTACTTAAGGTTTTATTATCCAAGAGATTATAAATAAATATACATTAACAACAAGGGGTTTATGAAAATAAATAGACTTTTTTTAAAGTAATTTACCTTATATGATAAAGGGGTTTTAGAAAATATAAATTTAATAAAATCTTTTACCCTTATAGAAGTATTTTGAAAAAATGTATATGAGTTTAAAAAATATAGTTCACCCTTAAAAATTTGTTTTCAAATAAATATGGAAATGAAATTTTAAAAATAAATCAACCATACCTTATGGAATTCTTAATTAATCTCAATATTAGTTTATCATAGAAAGTGGAATTTTCTACTCCAAGTATATGTAATTATAATATAGAATGAAAAAATAAATATTTGAGGAGAGATATTTTATGGTGGTGGTTTTTTAAGGTGTAAGAACAGGGTCTTTATATAGATATTAAATGGCCTATATTAAAATTGAAAATAAAATTCATCTCCCATATAAATGATATCTATTAAATATATTATATTTTAAAACGTTTTCTGGATTAGAAAAAACTATTTAAATATTCACATGATATTTATATTTACACACCCACTTAATATGATAATGACGGGATTTAAATACCAAATCTACTCTTCTTATGATTTGAAAAAAAAATAGAATGAATATTGGTTGATATAAAATATATATGTATATTTAAATTTATTCATTAGTTGAATGGAGTATTCATGAAGGTTCTATTAATTAAATAATGATTTATAATGTGTATTTATATATACCTCATCACCGACAATGATGTAACCCAATATAGCTAGAGGATATAAAATGAATTATATATGATCATGTGTTTAAATATGATTGTTACATTCACTTATATATATATATATATATTACTCATTCTGAATAGTTTTCTTAAGATATGACAATACCGTGAATCTGATTTTAGGTCGCTTAAAAGGATGATTCATACAATTTCATGATGTTGAGGTGAACGGTGCATGGATTTCATCCTTGTAGATGGACGAAAAGGATGTATATAGATTGTTAAGGATGATATAATCTCATATGTAGGGTTTCATGGTTTTGAAATTTGAATATTATGGAATTTTCATCTAAAGGAGTTCATAATGGTGGTATAACATTGAGATGGGATGTTAACGCATGGTTGAGGAAAAAACTAGTTTCGAGAGAAGAAGATGAAGATGAAGATGAAGAAAAAGGTTTTGAGGGTTTAAGTATAGAAGTAGGTTAAAGATGATGATCGGGAAATGGTGGATGGATTTATCGGATTAGATTGAATGGTTGGGAAATAAACATAGGTTTTTAAGTTAGGTGATAAATGCATGAGTATGTGCATCCCACATTAAATTTTTAAATTTTTGGGTGCTTTCTTATAATATAACCACTCTCATAGCATCTTGTTCTATGTAATTGGGGGATCAAAACCTATAATACACCCACTAAACACCACCAGGCACAAGAGTCATGTTGACATGTGTTGGCCCATGCTCATACACTCACCCAAGAACAAAATTCGGGCATAATACGTTCTCACCAGCCTTCCCATGTGTAGGTTCTTGTGCACCCCTACCACCAAGTGGTTAGCTAGGTTAATCTGATCCCATGTGGTTGACCTTATGAGTCCTACATGTGTGGTTGAGGGGGTCCATACTTGGCCCATTGACTATATAATTATTTTATATAAGTAAATCTTAAATTACTTAATAGAATTAATATAAAAACCATACTAATTGTTTCCTCAGGATTGTTTCTATTTATATAAATAAATTTTTATTAATTTTAACCTTTTAATAACATATTCTCATTATAATTACCTTATTTAATTATATATTTTTTAATTTAGGATAATTGATTAATACCAACTATATTAATATTAATACTTACCTTTCACTACATATGTCATATAATATATTACTATTTTAATATCAATTTAATATTTTATAGCTCATTAATGTAAAATATTATTAATAAAATTTAACTAAGGATTATAAATATTTCAATTTAGTCATGTCCAATTTCATGAAAAATAATAATATATTCAAAACTAATAGTGTTAAATTCATAATATTTTGAAAAATATAATTTTAGATGTCAAAATAAAATTACTTTTAAAAATTTTATTATCATATTTATCTTAAATAAAAAATTAATAATAAAATATAATAATCAATCAAATAAAGTTCAAAATGTTTATTAATTAAATTTATAGATAATAATGTATATTTATTATAAAATAATCATCTCTTTTTAAATATTGAAATAAAATATATTTCAGAATGTTTAATTCTAGTGATTACTAAAAATTTATTATTTTTATATTGAGAAAATAAAATATTATTTCTTGGAAAAATAAAAGAAATATTTTTATAATTTTAATATTTTTATAACTAAAATTGAAATTGATTATAGAATGGAATTATATTTTATGTTAAATCATACCTTAGTTTGTTTTAATTATGAAAAAACAATTTTTTTAAATATTTATTTAAAATAAATATACATTAAAAAAATTGGGGGTTACATTGAGTACATTTTTTAAAAATATTATCATGATTTGTTTTAATTTATTTATTTATTTATTTTTTATTTTTAAAAATTATTCGACAAATCATAGAATTCATTAAAATACATCTATACCACATAATCTACACTAACCATCCATATAGGTAGTGATAATTAAATCACTGAAAATGTACCCTTAGGCAGATAAAACCCTCCATTATAGGGATATTTCAAAAGAGGGATATAGAGATTATATACAATAAATAGTTTAAAAAGGTAACCATCCATTTATTTGGTGATAAGTAAATCATTGCAAATGTCCATATAGGTGGGTGAAAATGATCATTTTCAGGACAAGTCAAAAGAGGGGGGGAGTATATACTATAAATAGATTAAAATATTTATACTAGTATCATAATAAAGTTAGTATATTATATACTTATATATGAAATGTTTGATACGGGTTGAAAAATGGAATTTGATTGGGAGAGTAAAAATAAGAATGGAAAGGAAATAATGAAAGAGAATCAGGGTTACCTCTTAATGGAAGATTTATTCCTTTGTTAAACCATTTAATTCTAGGGGATGTCTAAATGTAGAACTTGCACAAGGGATTTAAGAGACTTATGAGAGGGTAAATGTTTAGATCTTAGGATTTTATAAATGAATGTGAAGTGATTTTCTAAGGTAAAGGAGAAGAATTATTTACACTTGAGGATATGGTTGTTTTTTGGGTGAAAATATTGATTATTTTATCATTTTGTCCAACTAATTTTGAATATTAATAGTTCCCATGAAATTATCTGGTTTATTATTAGAAAAATGAGGGTTATTTTAAATTCATATCAATCCAAAACTGAATGGAACCTTCCAAACACTCAATTAAATGTACTGAACCAAAAATAATGTTTTTCAAAGGATAAAATTTAATTTAGGTACCAAAATGTAAACAAATAGTATTCTAAATTCAATTTAATGTTTTTAAAATCATTATTTTACCCCTTAAATATTTTTTAAGTAAATAAAAAGGTTTAATAAATTTTTTATGTTATAATTATATCGTGATAATGTTAAAAATATTTATGGCTTAAAAACTCTATTTTTCTCTTTATTTAAACATCAAATTCTTTTAAAAAATACCACAAAGTTACCCTAAGTTAATTTATACATGATTATTTCAAAAATTATTCCATTTTTATCAAATTCAAATAATAAAATTTATGAATTCAACTTTTAGTTGAAAACAAATAATATAGTGAAAAACTATTTTTATTAAACAAACTGATTTTTAAAATTTAAGTGCTCTTATTACTATTACATATCAATTACTAATTAAATTAGAGTTAATATTTTAGTTTTTAAATTGAAATATTTTATTATAATAATCCTTTAAAAGTGTTAATTTTAATTTATTAAGATAAAAATACCTAATATATTGATAAATAAAATTATTCAAAAAAATAGGCTTCTTTTATACGGAATAATTTTAATCACATCCCAATGAAATTAATTATCTATCTTCTTACCATTAAATTTATAAAATAAATTATCATTAGGTTAAATTAAGTTATTATTTATAATAATAATATATATAAGTATTAAAAATAAATAATTTTAACTATATTCTTATTTTCTTGATGTTTTGCTCTTCTAATAAATTTATTAATGACATTTACCATTTTATTCACATGATGTATTAAAGATTACCATATATTGTAAAATATAAAGTGGTTCATTTTAAATCAATTTATTATTTGATAAAAAAATATATAACATAGTATGTATTTAAAGGAAAAAAATAATATCATTGGGTGTTATAGATATTCTTTTTAGTCCTTACTTTCTTAACATTATTAGAATCCAGCCTTTATAACCTGACTGGATAGGGGAGATTTATAGGATAGGGTCGTAAGAGTAGTTTATCTTCCACACTTCCAATGTTACACTTCTGAAGAACCTTAATTATGACCACGGAAGTTATGAATAAATTTCATACCTAATGGCTATCAGAGATGTATTGTCAATCAGACACATCGATGAAAATGTCATCTATGTGATATATACCCCATACCGGTTTTATTTTCCATTATGATGCCTCCAGTGGTGCACACAACAAGTTTAATTTTAATGTATGTTGTGACTTTCATACCATGTATATTTGTAAATTGAGGGGTATGTTCTCCCATGAATGTATCAGTTAGTAGATTATGTTACAGTGATCGGAGCTTGAATCACGTTATTGCAATAATATGACTAATTCTAGATGGTAGTATATCCAGGGGAACTATTATTGAAACTGGTGGTCAGGATGACCCCCTAGATATATCCTAGGGTTAGTAGATTCATGTACTAATTTTGTTCAAAGAATATTTTCAGCCATGAAGGAGGGATCCTATAGAAGTAGTGTCAGCTGCTGAGGGAGCCCCGAGAGCTCCAACACATCGCTGATGTGAATCTTTGTGAAGGTCGGACTAGTTGATCAATGGATCCTTGGGAATAAAGTATAGGATCATGGAGAAACTTTGGAGGACTCTATAGATACACCCAAATAGATCCTAGAAAATATATACATTACATCATGTATGTTATTGAGGATATGATGTTCCCTAGTTTAGTGAAAGTGTGATAGGTTTTGGTTATAGTACCTGGAGAGGAAACTATGGTGGAATATCTAAAATATAGATATATTTGTAAAATAGTTTGTTTTATCCCAAGCTATGATTGTGGTTACATAGTCCTTCATGAGGAACTAAATTTATGACTTGGAATTGTTGGAATACTACAAGGATTAGGAAGACCCATTTGCTAGTTAAGTACACTCGATGATTGTCCTACAGACTGATGTGAACCCGGAAAATGTGGTGTTGGGTGAGGGATTAGATTAATGGGGGTACAATAATGAGAAATCATAGGGAAGTTATGAGAAGGTATTAGAATCTTTATTATGGTTTAGGAGACTCTTCATTATGTTTTATTAGACTCTACCTGATGACGATTTATAAGAAATTAGGTTCGATGAGGAAATCTATATAATATTTGACCTTAACAGCACCACTAGTCAACTCATAATTGTACTTAATTTTTTTATTGAATAATATGGTATTAGATTATTGAGGAGGATTTTGATATTCACTAGAATCATGAATCATAGATATCTTTGGATCATAATGTATATAAATCTGAAAAAAATACAAGAGGGGTGAATTGTAAGTTTAAAAACATTTTTTATACTTAAAGGAATATTAGTTTAATAGAATTAAACAAACCATATTCACACACATATTTTTATCTAAAAAATAACCGAACAGGGTATTGGATCTGATGTAAATGGTATCACAATCAGTATGTTACAATAATTATTCTAAAAGTCATATTTGAAATTAATCATATTCACAATAATTGTATGATTTAATTAGAGTATGCATGATATGATTCGTAATCATAGTGGTTATGATAAGAAGAGAAAAACAATTAATGATTCAATCATAAGGCGTAGAGAATCATATTAGGTAAATGAATTGATTATAATCACTAGAACCATAATTATAGAGATCTTAATCACAGAATAGATAATATGAAAAATAATATATAAAATTTTTCGCTTTCTATTACAAAGTAGAGGAAATTTAAAATTGAAAAATGAATACAATTCTATTAACCCAAAGATAATGTTATCTAACAACCATGGATAGAGGTTCCTTGATTTATTCATTCAAGAATGGATATATTACCCACACTATGGTAGGACCTTGATATGATGATTGGTAAGTCTCTATCCTGCCATCTCCATAAACCCCCAATTAAGAAGGTGATTGGAACCTCTTTCTTCCTAACCTCCGAATTCATCGATCTGCAAAAGATCAGCAAAACTATCTTCCTATCCAAGGAATCCCTCAATAGTATTCATAATTTTTGGTGTCACACAAAGAAAAAAAACTATTAATGATTACAATTACATGGAATAGGTATTTCATGACTTGTTCACTCCAGAGATTTTGAACGTAGAAACAATTGATCAGATCACTTGTACAGTGTCTCAAGTTCATCAATCAATAGATTGATCTCATTCAAATGATCTGGTATTTATAATTGTTTTTTTTTCAATGTTCTTCTTATCTACCAATGGTCTGATTTTATCCTGAAAGTTTGCAGGGACTTGGAAACCTTACACTCCAACAATTATCTTTTAACTAAAATAGCTACATCGTTTTATAATGCACATTAAAATAGAATACATGAAAATGTTTTAATTTAATGTTTTTCCTTCCATTACGATATAGTTTTTTGGGTATGTAATACTAAATTAAAAAGGGTCCAATGATTTTTATTATGATATTAAATATGATTTATACCAATACAGAAATATTTTTAGTACAAAAATTGGACAATGTGTACGATAAAGATCATATTCGGTTTGTACGACATAAAACATGTTCAGGATCATTATGATAATCATGGAATAATTAATTTATGATAAACTCATGAGTATTATTATTATCATATTAATATTAATTCAAGATAAAATTATATATCATTTTATTCTTAAAATACTTTGAATATAAAGGAGTTACTAAGTATGAATTTAAGAAATAGTTTGTGATTTCCAAAACCAAAGGAATATAGAAGTAAAAAAAGAAAAATTTGACTTAAAAATATCCCCCTTTATTTAAAGAACAATCCAAAAGTCTAAAATGAAAAATTACTATGTAAAATTTGAGTTCAAAATATTTTTAAATGACTATCATATTCAGAAGTAAATAATTATAGTTATCTCCCTTCAAGTTATAAAACTCTTCTGAATATGATTTTGAATGAGAATAACTCCCCTTTAGGATAAAAAATTTATAAGTATCATATTCTATTTCTAAAAAATATACTTTAACTTAAAAAAGTAATTCTCCCCCTATTATTATCATTCTCCCATTCTCCCATTGTCAAATACATTCACCCCCTTTATAAATCATTCTCCCCCTTTCTGATTTATAAAAAAGGAATAGGGAAAGTATTCAAATGACTAAAAAAGGGTGAGAGAGACAAAAAATACAATATATAATAATGAATTTTATCATCTATAATATGTGAAAGAAAATTCATCTAAAAAATGGAAAACATTCAATCAAAATGTTTGTATATTTCAAAGTCTTTCATTGATGTTTCAAAATAGAATACAACAAGATTTCAAAAAAAATTATTCTCCTTTTCCTTTTCCTTATCCTTCTTCAATAGATCTCAGAAAAATGTTTTTATTTCATTGAATTCCTTCATGTCATCCATTTGATTATCAAGGTACTTTTTACATAACCAAAAAAACATTTTCTTGTTCTTCAAAACACTGGACCTGGGTATAAAGATTTCTTTACTGTGATTTCAACTTTTCTTCCAGTGTATAAATCTTATCTTGAGGCGCTCTCAGGAGCTCTGCTCTTGGGGGAACCATAGGGTTTCGATTGGTAGGCTCCCTGGCGGTGAGGACGGTGCAGATTCTCGCAGCAAAGGGATTTTGCGGTTCGGGACGGGTCCAAGGCGCAAATCCGGGATGCTTTGGCGGCTCTCTCAGCTCGTATTTTGTCTTAGAGCAGAGCATGGAGGTGGGGTTCGTCTGGGTGTTCTTCCTCATCCTCGCCTATATCTCGCACAGCAGATGGAGCGTCCCCGGCGTACTGCGGGTGAGTCCTACGCGGGTGTACATCAACAATGGGGTGGGACCTTCGACGTGGCTTACTATTAACGGGTGATGGAGGTCCCATTGTAGATCTGGCTTCGGCGGATCTAGATGCACGGTGATGCTTCAGTTTACGGTGAGGTGATTCGGTCGCGGTGGATCAGCGATCTTGTCAGGATGGTTTGAACGAGGGCCTTTGGTGGTCGCTAGGGGAGACTTCAGTTTTTTGACTTTGGACTGGTTTATTTTTTCCTGGATTTTTTGCATAGGATTTGGATTTGGATAGGGATTTAGTTTTTGTAATGGGTTATGTCCCACTAGGTTTTCGAACCACTGTATTTTCAGTCTTTTTTCTAAACCTACAGGTTTTCTATGGGATTTCGGGTTCTCCCATTTCCCTTAAAAGGGTTTGTGTGTTATTTTCTTTTTAATAAAGGGTTTCTCCTCCAACTTTCCTAGTATAAATCTTATCTTCCTAAGACTTTATTTTATGATCCTCAACTTTATTTCTATCAGCCATCAATATATTTTTTTATTTTAAAAATAAATTATTTCATCTTTTTAAAACATCAAAATTGAAACTTTTTATTGAATAACAGTCATCTTATTTTTAATCTCTTTGAATTCTTTAGATTGAGAATCACCTGGTATTATGAAGTCTTTCATTTTTTGAGTGGTATCACTAGCCAATTTTTTTAATTCAACTATGACTTCATTCACAAGTCTTCTAATATATTCAGTTGAATCTTCATGAATTTTGATACTAGAATCAGATTTATATGACCACTTCACCACTTTATTACAAACATTTCTATTTTCCTTTGAGCTTTTTTCAAACACATTGAATTCATCCTCAAGATTGTTAAATCTTTGTCTGAGAACCTTTATTGAGTTCAACCTTTTTTTTTGGTTAACTATAATAAAATCCATTTTTCTTTCAATAATTAAGAGATATAGAATTTAATTTCAATACTCTTTATTTCTTGAACAATGTAATGATCTATTTTCAAAGAAATTGTATTGTTTGAATCTATTTCTTCCTAATAATCAAGAAGTTATCCTGAATCACTTTCAGCATCATATTTTTCTAATTCCTAGTTACAAACTACATTAGTCCTAGTCTCTTTATCTTTGTTTAAAATATGAATGACTTTATCTAATTGGATTCCTTGAGTAGCTTGCTTTGAATACTCTACTCCTGTGGATGATAATTTGAAAGAAGTAACTTCTAAATATCTGACTGGTATTCTATTGGATTAGTATTTTTGTTCCTAGCCATCATCCTCATCAATCTCATCATATTTATTTTATTCTTCTTCTTTTTATTTTTCTTCTTTTTATTTTTATTATTTTTCTTCTTTTACTTTTTCTTTTTATTTTTCTTCTTCTTATTTTTCTTATTATTCCCCCCAATTTATTTCTTTCTTACTATTCCTCAAGATACTCATCAATTTCTCTCATTTCAATATATTGTTATACTTCTAAGAATTATTATTGAGTATCCTTTGGTGGTGTCGATTCTTCTCCCATTATTTTCTTTTTCTTTCCATTGTCTTGGATAAGGTTGTAATGATTTATTTTTAATTGATTCCCTGATATTAATTCCTACACTTTACATTTCAAAACATTTCAAAAAATAATCAATATCAATAATATCAGCCTTCTTATTTTTCAACACCTTTTTACCCTTCTTCAATAAAAGTTTCTTGGGTCCGAATTTTTTCATCAAGTGAATCAGCAGGATCGAGACCAAACTGTGGGACTCCTTCTATTATTTTAACTTTTCTATTTGTCCACCAAGAAAATAATTCATCACTATAAACATTTTTATTCTTTAGTTTTAAAGTTTCATTAGAATTAGTTTTCTTTTCATTCTGAGAAACAATCAGCACTGATAATTTTAGAATATTCTGACTTCCTCCAGCTATTTCTTTTGGAGATTCGGCTTCAGCATTTTTAACAAACTTCTTTGATTCTGAATAGGAATTAAATTTCAACATATTTGTGATATCATAACTAATCCAAGTAACTTTAAAATTTCTTTTCACTGACTCGAGTGGGAGATTAAAATATTTAAATCTTTAAAAAATTAACTTACTCTAAATCACGGGTAACATAATTTTTTGAGACTTAATTTCATTGGACTTAATATTTTCGATGGTTATGAAAATATAACCCATTAAATTTATCAATCTCATATTAACTAAATAATCAAGGACGAAGAAATCCAAAATCTTAAGAGTTTCTCTATCACTTTTAATAATAATTATAAATCCTCACATCAAGAGTTATGTAAGAATATTTTTTACTAAAAGATGAGTAGTTTTCCATTTATCTTCATGAATCTCAAAAATTGATTTCTCATCTATTTCCTTACTGAAGGTTCCTTTTAATTTTGGTATCTTGTAAGAAGTAAAAAAAGTATCACCTTCTGATGATACACCAAGAAATTGTGTGGTTTAATTTATAGATATAGTAATCTCATTATTGTAAATTTAAAAAGTTACTTTTAAATCATTATCAACTTTCACAATACCATAGAAATATATGAATTCATCCATGATAATAGGATCTTGATAATCTTTGGGTTTCTCTACACAAATATATTCCCATCCTTGGAATTGAATAATTCTTTTCAACAAAGAAACATGCTTATCAAATAATTCTCCAGTTACTAACTTTTCATTGAAAAAACTCATCCCTGAGAAATATTTTAGGGAAACCAGAGCCTTCATTTTCTGATACATTGTTCGAGAGGTTTCAATTGTTTATGAAATGAATATGATGAAAAAAATTGGGCACAAAAAACATTAGACTCGACTAATTGAAAGGGTGGAAGAGTTATGACACAAATAAGAGATAATTGTTGTGGGATAGGGTAGGGGCCCTTTATATAAGTGAAGAAAATATAATTGTTGAGATCCAACAGTTTAGATTATATCAAAAAATATCCAATGCTTGAAAATATTTAATCTCTTGATGGTTTTTAAAAAAAATTATTATACTCATCAGGAATATGATAAATTTTTAAACCAAAAAGAAATTTCCTTATTCAAAATTAATTCGTTAAATGGTTTTAAAAGAAAATGAAATATCAACAAACAAAATTGAATTTAAAGAGTCTAAGGTAAGAAATCATACCTTTTGGAGTCTCAAAATATATCTATTGGTTTCTATATTTTGTTCATTGAAAAAAATGACTATGAAAAAATAGAGTACGAAAATTTTTTAGTATGCAAATTTTGTATAAAATATTTTGAGTATGGAAATTTATGTCTATGAAATTTTATGAGTGCGAAAAAAATATATTACGAAAATTTCTGAGTATGATAGTTTTTGAGTATGAAAAATACGAGTATCAAAAATATGAGCATGAAAAATATGAGTATGAAAAATATGATTTTGAAAAATATGAGTATGAAAAATATGATTACAAAAACTATGACTAAAAAAATATGAGTACAAAAAATATGAGTACAAAAAATATGAGTATGAAACATATAAGTATTAAAAGTTTTTGAAAAAAGAGTAGATAAAAAAATTCAATCATATGAACTCCCCTTAAGAAAATGAGTAACTTAATGTAAGGATATGATTTAAATAAAAAGTAAATATAAATTATTACTTTACAGTGATCATTCCTAGATTTTGTTTAATGTATTAAAATCTATTAGAATGTAATGGTTTTGTAAAAATATCATGATGTTTTTCATTCATTTCGATAAATTGTAAAATTATATCTCCTTAAAGTGTGTTATCTATAAGAAATTTATTCCTAATATCTATGTGATTTTCACATGAGTGATGTGATGGGTTTTTCTTAAAGATGTGGCACTACAGTTCTCCCATAGTATTTTAGTTTTAGAAAAATTCATTCCATAATTAGTGTGTGTGATTTGAATCCACAAAACTTGAACGAAAAAACTTCTAACTACCACATATTCAGCTTCAGTAGTGGAGAGTGCTACTGAGTGTTATTTTTTACAAGACCAAGAAACTGATGAATCACCTAAGAAATGAAAATTTAATTAATTAATTATTCTATCCATTTTAAAAACACCAAATTCATAATTCAAAAATATTTTCAAAACAAAATCATTTCCATAAGAATAGAATATTCCCAAACATATAGTTCCGTTTAAATAACAAAAAAATATTTTTACATCTTTTAAATGTGATTCCATTAGATTTTAATTATACCATTAACAAAATCATACTAAAAACATTGAGTCTTGAATACTAGCTATTATGTATATTAATCTTCCTATCATCCCTCTAAAAGTTTCTTGATTTAATAATTGTCCAACTTCATTAATTTCAAGAGTATTTGAGGTATCAATTGGAGTTCTAATACTTTTATTATTTTCATATCCATACTTTTTAAGAAGATATTTAATATACTTATGTTGGGATATATAAGTCCCTTCTAATTTTTTAGAAATTTTGGAACAAAGAAAGAATGTTCACTCACCCATCATACTCATCTCAAAATAAAATTTCATAAAATTCATAGCATAATCTGTTAAATATTGCAGATTTTATCTAAATATAATGTCATCAACATAAATTTAAATGATCAAAACATTTTTGTATTCTTTATTTATAAAAATATTTGGATCAGTAGTTCCCTTAATAAAATTGTTTTGTAACAAAAATCATATTAATCAATCATACCCCACTCAGGGGCTAGTTTAATCCCATATAAATCTTTGGTATGTTTAAAAACATATTCATTATTTTTTGTATCTTCAAAACCATAAGGTTGTTCAACAAAAACGTCCTCCTGAACATATCCATTAAGGAAATCAAATTTCACATCCATTTGAAAAAAGTTTAAAATATTATAATTCTACAAAGGATAATAGAATTTGAATAGATTCAATTATAGATAATGGAGGATAGGTTTCTTCATAATCAATTCCCTATTATTGGTTCTAAACTTTGGCAACCATTCTTGCTTTATTTTTACTGATTATTAAATTTTCGTCACATTTGTTTCTAAAGACCCATTTTACTCCAATTATAGAGGTTTCTTTGGGTCTTTTCATAAGGGTCAAAACATTACTCCTTTTGAATTAATTTAATTCATCATGCATTTATTTAATCCTATATTCATCACCTAAAGCCTCATAAATACTTTTGGGTTAAAATTGTGAAATAAATTTTAGTATTTATACTTTATTTATCCAAGAACTTACAGTCCTTATAGTTTTATTTACATCAACAGTTATATTATTACTAGGATAATTCTTAAGAAGAAACTAATTTTGGTTTTGAAAACCCCGTTCATCAACATAAGAGAGAATGTATTACAGAGTGAATACTTTAGAAACAATTTCTTGAGTATTTTTCATATTAGAAGTCTCTTCTACCAAAGGTTGATAATCGGTTTTTTAAAACACATTAGAATATGTAGGTTGGGATTGTTTAAAAACAAAAGGATCAGTTTCATCAAATTTAACATGTACTATTTTTTCAACAGTATAAGAATTATTATTTAAAACTCTATAAACCTTAAAAGTAGTTGAATAACCTAATAATATACCTTCATCTTATTTGTGATCAAATTTTTGTAAATTTTCATTTGTATTCAAGATAAAAACATGGAATCCCAATACTTTGAAGCATGAAACTTTTGGTTTTAATCCTATACATAAATTATTAGGTGTTTTATTAAGAAATGGTCTCATTAGAACTCTATTTATAGTATAGAAATAAGTACTCACTGCTTCATCCAAAAAAAATTCAATAGAATATTCACTCAACATGGTTGTTGTTATCTCCTGAAGAATATGATTTCTTATTTCAAAAAAACCATTTTGTTGAGGAGTTCTAGGTGCTGAAAAGTTATGAGTAATTCCCTTCTCACTACAAATGTTTCGAAATCAGAATTTACAAATTCTCCACCATGATCACTACGAATAGTTATCAATGGAAAGTTTTTCTCATTTTTTACTTTGGCTAAAAAAATTAAAATAACAATACGCATCATATTTCTTTTCTAGAAATAGACCCATGTATATCTTGTGTTGTCATAAACTAAAAAAATACATAATACTTGCCTCCAATACATCTAGTTTGTGTAAGAACAAAAAGTTCCATGTGAACTAATTGTAAGGAATCCAAAGATGAAACTTCACTAATTGATTTAAACATTGACTTATGTTGCTTTACATATTTAAAATGCATATATACTTTTGAAGAATAATATCTCAGTTCCAATAGATCATTAAAAAGTCTTTTATTAGACAATTTATATAAGTTTCTAAGATTATAGTGTCCTAAACTTCTCTTCCATAACTAAGATTTATCTTTCATTACACTAAGGCAAGGTTAGTCTTGGATTCTAAGGTCTTCTAAGTTGGGTGTGTAAAAATTCTCATGAAAATGGGCCGAAAAAATGAATTCGTCCTTGGAATTGTGTACTACACATTTATCTTTCATAAAATTCACAAGGTAACCTTAATCGCATAATTGAATTATTCTTATAAGGTTATTCTTAACAAATTTTACTAATAAAACATTTTAAACCAATGATTTTCTAAGAAGATCAATATTACATATACCAACAATCATTCTTAGAGCATTGTCTCTGAAGGCAACTCATCCACCATTCATTTCAATAATCTTTTCAAATAAGCCTTTGTTATAAGTCATATACCAGGAACACACACTATCCACACACTATATATTTTTTATGTTGGTACTTCCTTTCTTTTTCTGAAAACAAAACAATTATAGATTTTTAATCCAAACATTCTCAGATTTAGAAATGTTTGGGAAACAAATTGGGGGAATGATATTTGTTTTGAAAAATGGGATTTGTGGAATCCGAAATATTGAATTTTATTTAAGGAATAATAGTTAATCCAATGAAAACCTCTTTGTAATTTTGTGTAAAAAGGGGTATTTTGAGGAACAATATAAATGTTACTAAAAAATGTTTTTCAATGAGTATATCTGATTCCTTAACTATTACATTATGGATATAGTTATTTGTAAATTTTATCAAATCATTCCTTATGAGGGGTAATGTTTTTTAAAATTTTCTTTAAAGATAAAATTTTATACTTTAGTTTTAAAACTAAATTCTTAGCCACGTTAGTATTAGTTTCATAAGTGAGTTTTTTTAGAAAACAATTTTCTCAAAAATGACTTTTTCAAAATATTTTGAAAGATTTTCCTCCTCATAATTATCATCCTCAAGGTTTCTAGAAATATAATTAATTTCAAAAAAATATTATCAAGATATTTAGAAATAACTAATACTACATTTTTCAAAACATTTATTTCTAGAATTTTCTTTATCATGTTTCTTACAAACTTTGAAATTTTTATTCTCAATTAATTTAACCAATCTAGATACTTCTCTATATAATGGTAAAGAATTATCTTCTAATTTATAATTTTCTTTATCATAAGAAATATAACCATTTTCTTAAATATAGTTTTCATTTAAATACATATTGTTTATATAATCATAAGTTTGTACATTTTTCATAAAAAAATTGATTTTCAAAGGGTGTTCTAGCATAATGTCTGTCTAGAATTTTTATTATCTAAGGAATTAATGGAAAAATATACTCTATTGTCACTCCATGATTCATTTTTTTTCAATAATTTATTTTCTTCTTGCTGGTAATACGTTTTTGGATTTCTATCACAATGCCTTTCCTTTATATCTTTATTTTTGATATTTGGACAATCAGTTTTTATATGTCTAGTGGTTTTTCACTCATAGCAGGTAACTTCATTATCTTTATTATCCTTATTAATTTTATTATATTGATATAGAATGTCTTTATTTCCAAAAATCGTGTTTATCATTAAATTAAAATTGGATAACTAATTTTTTGAATGTTTTGATTCACTTGAGTCTGGTTGAACAAACAGTTTTTTTTCTTTGATGACATAACTATATTTTTAAAAGTCTGAGCTTTCACAATATTTGAAGCCTAAGAAAAAGAAACTATTTCATCCTTTTTTTTGTATTTTTCATCATCTCTTTTCAATCTATTCTCATATTGAAAAATATTTCCAAAAAACTCATCGACAATTACATTAGTGACCTTTCTTGACTCATCAATAGTTATTATTTTTTATTCTCACCCATTTGGAATAATATTTATAATATTTTCTATAAGGATATCATCATCTAATAATTTATCTCCCATGGATTGTATGTTGATCAAAATTATCATGAACCTTTGTTTTACCTTGACAATAGGTTCTCCATAAGGGAATTCAAAATCCTGATAATTTTTTCTTAGAATTGCTCTTCTTATTTCAACAACTTTAGATGTACCGAAATGACTAATTTCTAGATTCTTCCAAATAATTTTGGCTACTTCACAAGATGAAATATGGATATATATATATATATATATATATATATATAGTCATAGAACAATGTAAAGTATTTAGTACCTCGTAATTCAATTGATATTTTTGTTTCTATTGATTAATAATGGTCCCAACTTCCTTATCTTGAATTTCTTATTCTCCAGTAACTGTAACAAATTTATCCACTCCAGTGTGGATTACAAAAGGTCTTAATTATGTCTCACCAATATTCATAATCATTTTCCTAAAAAATAGTGGTCTTTTATGATTGAGATTAACAATTTAGTCGACATTATGTCCAAAAATATTTAAAAAAATACAAAATTTATTTTTCCACAACACATGTTAGTGTAATAAATATATATATAAAAAGTTTTAAAAAGAAATATAAGTATAATTTAAAAGGAAAGTATGAGAATATATGAGTAGTGGAAACCTCCTTGGATACCAATTGTTAGATTGTAATGTATATGTAGATGAAAAAATAAAATAGGGGTGTATTGTAAACAAAATGGTCATGATAAGCATAATGGTTACAATAAATAGAGTAAAAAATAATGGTTACAATAAATAGAGTGAAACATAATGGTTACAATAAATAGAGTGAAACAATTAATTATTCTATCATAAATCTTATATAATCATATTAGGTAAATGAATTTATCATAATCACTATAATTGTAATTACAGAGATTATAATCATAGAATAGAGAATAGAAAAATGAATATATAATATGATTCACTTTATAATAAAAATTAGAATAAATCTAAAAAAGGTAAATAAGTAAAAATATTAACTTAAAGAGATGGGTATCCAATAATCTTGGATAGAGGTCCTTATATTTATACTTTTATGAAATTCTATCTTACCCACACCAGGGTAATCCCTAGATATGATGATCATCCGGTCTCTATTTTACTATTCCTATAAGCCCCTGATCAAGAAGGTGATCGATGCCTCTGTATTCCTGGCCTTGGGATCCCTTTAAATGAAAAATATCGGCACACCTATCTTCCTATCCACATAATACCTCAATCATAATCACAATGATCAGTGTCACACAAAAAAACTCTTAAGGATTAAAAGTATGTGGAACATGTAGTTCATGGATTGTACACACCAAAGTTTTCACACATAGTTTAAATTATGGAGAGCTCTCAAATAGTTACTCAAGTTCATCAATTAACAACTTGAGCTAAATCAAATGATCTATTGTTTATAGGGATTTGTCCCAATTGTCTTTATGGTCTCTAATAGTTGAATTTTCTCATGAAATCTTGGAGGGATTTGGACATATTTCACTCTAATGGTTATCTTATATCTGAAACAAAGACATCATTTTATATTTCATATTGAAATATAATAGATGAAAAGGTTTTAATTTAAAAGATTTATTTCCATTACAGTAAATTTTTCTTGAAATGGGAAACTAAATTAAAAAGGGTCAAATGATTTTCGTTACGAGAGTCAATATGTTTTGTATCATTATAAAATATTTTCAGTATTAGAACTAGATAGTGTATGTGATAAAGATCATATTCAGTTTTTATGATAGAAATCCTATCTAGGGTCATTAAAATATTCAAGGAATAAATAATTTATAAAAAACTCATGAGTATGATTATTATTGTATGCATATTATTGTAAGATAAAATGATACATGATTATATTCCTAAAATAATTTCAACGTAAAGGAGTTAGTAAGTAGGTATGTAAGAAAGAGTTTGTGATTTTTAAAACAAAATAAATAGAGAAGTCAAAATAACACTTTTGACTTAAGAGAGAGATGGTGGTAATATCTTAGTCAACCTGTAAATGGGAGTAGTATTGTCTCACTACAATGATTTTTTGGTGTTCTAATGATTGTAGCTTCATGATGTAGTGAGGCCTACATTATATACCTTAGAATTATGTAATATATTAAAGATAATTATCTACCTATTATAGATATTAGTTTAAAAAGTTATATCCTCTCCCCTCATTAAAATACTTGTTTATAATTATGTTCGATCTTTCTTGGGATTTTTTTTATATAACCAGTACGCCCCAGTAAGGAATATCCCACAATGGGTTATGAGTTGACTACTAGCACTAAGGGGTCCTTAATGGTTTAAATTTCCTATAGCACTTTAGGTTTTGTCTCTAATGGTTTAAATTTCCTTTTGGTTCACCATTGTTAGGACAGGATTTGATGGAACAGATTACTTGAGAGGAACCTTCAGTGACTCTGGAGTTCAGGACACCACTGGTGGAGAGGGATCTAGTGGAGCAGTCACCTACATAAGTGAAAGCTAGAAAACTAATCCCACCTCATACATTTAATTTCATCCCATAAAATTATCATCCTATGGTTGAATATATGTCTTCATTGTTTGGGGAAATACTTCATTGTTTGGAAAAAATACTTGAGTACAATCCTATTTCCAAGATCATTTCTAAACTTCTTCTAATACCAAATGTAACTCCCCGACCCCATTTACCCAGAGTGGGTGCATTATTTTAATACATTGACATGATTATAAGTAATCAAGTCTCAAAGGACAGATAAATTTAGCAGCCTTGTAAAATAGATTACATACATGAACGTTAAATTACATTATAAAATGAAAAACAACCACAACATTGTCTCCATTTACCACATTCATATCCCTTAGACTATCCCTATAGGTCAGTCATAATATACATCTTCGCATACTGGGAAAAATAAAACATAGAAGGGGTTGAGCTCAGATTCTTAGTAAGGATAACAATATAGCAGAAACTTTAATAAATAAGCATAAACATTTTATGAAATGTATAAGACTAAAACATAAGCCTTTTAAACATAAAATTCTGCATAATATGGCCAACATAAATCAAATAATTCGATCTACTTATTCACATGGATATTCTACTAGTCGAATAATCACATGCAATATGAATAACCAATTTAATAATGATGGAATGCATAATACCAGAATTCATGACCACATAGTCAAGGCCTTGTGACAAGAATGCAAATAAGATTTTGTCAAGGCCTTATGGAAAGACACTAGTTTATCTCATGAGACCTATCGATGTATCGAGGAGCTATAGTAGGCTCCACTCGTCACTTACTAAGTCCAATGAATTCCTCATATGAAAAGGTTTAAACATAACATAAATATTCATATTAAAACTAGCATATGAAATATAAATACTTTATCTATAAACCATGAATTGTATAAAAATAACACATCCACAGTCAAACATACCACAAAACCTGAAATACAATATGGATGATTTGTATCATAATAAATCAAACTCAATCAAGAATAATATCTTGAAAATGATGTTGACACAGTTGAAAATGATCAGTAAAAATCTTTTAGAGAAATATCCCTTTTTCATGAAATCATTTAAAAGTCACATAATTTATAAAGGAAGTAATTTAAAATATAGTTTTGAATAAAAGTTTCCCATACTAGTTTAAACCTTTTGAAAGGAATTAACATTTAAAAACATTCATGTCCATATAAATAAATCCTTAAAACCATTTTGAAAATATGGAAATTAATGAGAAAGGTTTAAAAGAATAAATATTTAAAACATTTAAAATGATGTTTTAGTAAAAAGTCCCTTAAAATAATCCATTTGAAAAATCTTCTATGAAACATTTACAAGGATAATAAATATTTCCTAGTAGATACTTACGTAAAAACAACCACGGATAATAGAGAGATTGTGAAATTAACCCTTACCTTGCACTTTCCTTTGGTCGAGGTTACATTTAAACTCATGTATAATGACCATAGTATGTTATTAAATTACACCAGAACCATATGTGTATTTATTATATAATACATGATTCATTTATGAATTTATACTACCCATTTAATAATTATTTCCATGTTAAATTAACATTTTGTGTAATAATCACTTTCCTTATCGTATATGTTTTAACTTGATATTCTTGATCGTATCATTTAGATAATGAATTACATAATTCCAGAATATAAAACATTATTTATATATCATATATATTTATAATATAAATATGTATAATATATAGATATATGAAATGAAAAACACCATTTATGGAGACGGTAGACTGTACGTACGCATAAACATTGTTTCCATTTTCATATCGTATTGAATGGAAATAAGTGAATAAGAAATATGTAAGTACATATATGTATATATATATTAAGTAGAATTATTATTTAATATATTATATACTTTTTAATAATTTATATTTTTATAATCATTGTTGAAGGGTGAATGTGGAAATTAATCTCACCGTGTTGTGGAGATGGTAATCTGTACGTACGCATGAGCGATAGTATCATTATATTGATGGTTAAATCGTATGTAATTGGATTGTATATCATATATAAAGAATCATTAATGTGTTATATTTATTATTTACATCAATTATTCTCATTATTATACCCATTAAAAGAATTAAGTGTTTGAATAACAAACTACACCATGACGTGGAGACGGAAAGTTGTATGTATGCATGTATGGTACCATTGTCATTTATAGGATGGATAGAATAAAGAATATGGTTGTACCATATTTATAATAACATCATAGTATCTATGAGGTACTAGATTTAT
This sequence comes from Viscum album, assembly GCA_963277665.1. NCBI lineage: Eukaryota > Viridiplantae > Streptophyta > Magnoliopsida > Santalales > Viscaceae > Viscum > Viscum album. Next base: position 243,460,173 of record OY728129.1, read on the forward strand.
TAATTTGGTAACAAAACAACAAATAAAGAGGAAGTGGAATAAGAAAAGAACTTGAAAGATGGTGGTGAAATTGTTACCTCTTCTTTGGGTGTTTCATTTTGTGTTGATCAAAAGGGATCCATATGTTGGATTTATGATCAAATTAAGGACTATAGATTGATGTTAGGGAAGTTGGGAGGATATTTGGTTAGGTTTTGACTGATCCAAATGGCTTTGGAGGTGTGAAATTGGGAGAAGGGGAAGTACCCTTTTATAAGAGAGGTGAGGGTCACTTTAGGAAAATCTTGAAATATTATTTTATAATAAAATTATTTTCGGTTTCTAATGGCTAAAAAATAATTTATTTCGAGGATAAGGTGTATATGGGTCTCAAAACTCTCATAAAATAGGTTTTATACAGGTTTTGGTCACCGTATTAACAATATCTTTTAGATTTAACTCTTAGTTAATTAGTTTCACATTTACCATGTCTCTTTGTATTGTTATTTTATATGGTTAATAAATTTACTATAAATTGCCAAGAGAACCCCAAGTGGTTCATTATTAATATATATAACCCTATATAAGTTATTTTTCTGAACCATAGATTTTTAGGAATATTATATAAATTAATACTAAAATATTTTTTTACAAACCCAATTATGTCAATTTTGACACTATTTAGTATTTGATTTTTTTGAAAGCCATAAAAACTTTATCCCTTAGAATAAAATTTATTTAATCAACTCTAGAATGTCATATTAAAATATAAATTTATTGGAATTAATCATAAGTCTCAATTTATATTTATTTGGATATTTATAATATCAATTATTTTAATATTTCATTAGTAAGGTAATTACTACATCATCATTGTGTTATAAATAAACCAAAATTATATAATATCTAAAAATTATAAATAAAATACCATTATGTAGTAAATATTTTTATTTTTATAATGAATATTTCTAGTTGAATTTATATTAAGAGTAACCCTATATTAAAAATGGTTTAGTTATTAAACTTTGAATTTAACACTTTTAACTCTTCATTAAATAAAATAATAATAAATGTCCTAATCTAATCCAAGTGGACCAAAAGGATCATATTTTATTCTTCAGGTTTTTTTTGGTATAATTACACTTATCCAATATAATTAGGACATGTTTTAGGGTAATTATAATATCATTTTTACCCTTAATTACTCTATTTACTTTTAACCATGGTAAATAAAAGTCAAAAATTACTATTCATAAAAAATTATTTTCATATTATTGAACCAGATTTTACTTACTAATGTCAACTTTGTATCTCATATTTTTAAAATACAACTCACAGAAGCGGTAAAATTAAATTTTATACAAATTTGTAAATGCTCCTAAAAGATGGGTAAAAGATGGTAAAAAGTTCAATAAAATTTTATATATCTAAACTTATTATAAAATTACACCAATGAATTACATTGAACATATATAGGAATTATGTATCTATTTTAACCTAAAATAAATTAAAATGAAATAACTAATTATTTAAATAAGTATTCGGTTTTAAACAATAACGCAGTGTTTTTCACTATTCATCAAAAATTGAATGTTCTCATAAAAATACCAATAATTAACCCTAATCTAATTTTGATTTTTTGAATTCAAAAATGAAGTTTATTGTACCAAATTAAAAACCCAGAAGCTGAATTTATTAATTTAAAAATAATTCCCATTTTCAAAACCAAAAAGTGGGTTTTTAAAAAGTAAAAACTATCAAAAGATTGACATGTGCTTATGTCAAATTTAGATTTTAAATTACATATAATGACCTAAATTGTATTAAATGATAAAAATATAATATAATTTTACTTCAAAACCTTTAAAATTAATAATTTAACACTATAAATTATTTCGATTAAAACAGTTGTTTTCAATTAAAACATAGTATTTTTCACTATTTTTCAAAATATGAAACTTATCAGAAAAGAACAAAAAAATTATCAAAACTAAATTTTTATGTACCTCTTCTAAATAATAATTTAATTACATTGAATTGAATATATAAAAGTGTCATATATTGGTTTTAAAATGTGTTCTCCACTGAAAGGCGGAAAAATGGATTTTTTTGAAAAATACTTCTTTTATCTGAAAAAATGATTTGGTTCTTATATTATGTCTAAGAAACACATAATATGGATGTTAAAATTGTATAGATTATATAAGATTCGAAATTCAATTAATACTATTCATAACTGCTTTTTGAAGGTCTGGTTTGGTAAGTTGTGGTGCGCTCGAACTCGGTGTTGTGTGTTGCGCAAGCTATTGAATTACTTTAATGAGATAACGTTCTATGAAATATTGGGGTGTTACAAATTATTTGTTAATTTCAAATTCATTTCATATATTTTTATAATTATTATAATATATTAATATGTTTTCAAGGATCATTATAGTTTAGGATTTCATACAGGATGAGTTTTTCACTATTTTTTAAAGAAAGGTTTAACATCGAGTCCACCCCAACTAGGATAAGGCTCATGTGATAATCTCTAATGAGGTTACCGGTGTGTTAAGTCAATCTGATAGATTTTATTTTACCCCTTATCCCACATCGACAAGGTCAATTACTGATAATGTTAGTGGCTCTCTCGATGAAAGTCCTTACAATATCTCCCTTCAGGATGGGGTCCTTGCAGCCAAGAGGGACAAAATGATCATTTTAGATCCATATACACCGTGTTGGTTTGGTCGTCAGTCTGGTTTCACCCAAAGGGTATCACCTATCCCTTCATTCAATGTATGAGGAGAGATACACATTAGTATCATCCATCAATTTTGTAGGATGTTGGTGCAAGAAGACACAAATGCTACAATCACTCTTATGTCCCCTGATTCTTCTATATTTCTTACTCAAGATTATTCCCAGACTTGGGTAGCAACCTACCCGAGTAGTGTGCTAAGATGATTGGTTCTACATGTGGCAATCCATTTTCATCAACAACCCCATTGTCTGTGTAAATTATGGAGTTTATTTAGGACTTGGATGATACTTTGAGGAAGCAAACACGTCCCAGTGAAGATCATCCCAATAGTGGGACTGAATATGTTGAGGAAATCAACCCTCCAACTCAAGAAATAGGTGGTACGTGTTTTGAGAAGAGTATATATGGAGCCTTATACCCTCTTTCCTTTCCATCTCATTAGGTTTTTCTTTCTTTCTATGTGCCCATCCTATCATTCATAGAATCTTAGAAATGGTGCAGGCTAATCTAGATGGAGATTCATGCCTTTATTTCTAAGACTCCCTTGGAAACATTTTGTGACCAAGGGGAATGCCTTCATCTGATATTTAATGACTTGGAGGAAGATGTTTTGGATTGAAAATCACTGTATGAAATAATGAAAAAAATCATCCAAACTTGGAAATATTGGCCTCCAATGAGAGGATCTTGCAAGATCTTGAAAATGAGGCTCCCCTTGCTGAATAGATGAAGGGGGAATTGGAGACACTATGTCATGACCCAACCCAATGGGGCTTGATCCACGACTCCCTAATCCCACCTCCATTAGGCCAAGGGATGGTGACTAGCTCTGAGTACGATATCATACACATGAAAGGCCTTATCCTATTGTACCTGTATTCACGCACCCACATAAACCTCCATGAAAAAGAGAATAGATATACAAAATCTAAAAATAAATGTATACATACATCTAACCCACCACCAGAGTACAACAAAAGTATAAAAAAGGGAAATCATATGGCCCACCAAGTAAAACAGTAAAAGCATCCGACCTACTCAGAAGAAGGGGATCATTGTCATATACACCCACCAAAAATCTCCTTAGCCATGCCCCAGTCAACACCTCGATCAGTCTAGCTCACTAAGCTCTCCCTTCTCTAGGTCCACTTAGGACTCCATCAAAAGGCATGTGGTCTACACCAGACACAAAACATGTGCGGGAAAATTTTGTTAAGTGGTGAGTATAAAGATACTCAAAGACGCCCTAGAAACCCAAAAAGAAAAGGGAGCAACTAAAAGGAATTGGTTCGCTTGTCCCAGCCAGAGGGAACCCAAATGAGAGATAAACTCCATCTCGAGACCATCCTCAAATAAACTCAACCAATCGACTCAAAACAAAGGGTATGTCATCAAAAATGTGACAACACCATAAGTTAAACCCAGAAAACACACCATACATACTCGTCTCATGCACCAAGACTCGTGAAAGTTAAACCTCATAAACAACATCAAATTATACTAAAGGTTCTAAGGCAAAAAATAACCTAGAGAAAACGCTCATTGGATATCACCACAAACCATGACATGATGAAACTCAATAGATCTAGATCCTCAAATAGGGGATCCCTCCCAGGATCCACTAGGGGATACTACAAACCCTATTGGAAAATCATAAACTGTAACACCTCGGATAGGGGATCACTCTTAGGATTTGATAGGGGATACCAAAACTCTAACTGATATCCCATAATCTCTTAGAGAGAGGATCACACTCAAGATCCACTGGGGAATACCACAACCCAATTTGACATTTCGGATCTCACATCACTTGGATAGAGGATCGTTCCCCGTGTAATGTTGGTCATGACAATACAGCAAACTCCATCTTTGATAACTCTTGAATTAGGGGATCATACACCTGACGATGCCATAAATCCTACATAAAACATCTACTAAGTGGGGGATTGTATACCTAATGATGTAGCAACCCTACTAAAAATGCCTCCTCCATAGGGGATTGTATACCCAACGATACCACAAACCCTACAGATATATCCTATAAGATAGGGGATCACCACCCACGTAGTGTTGGTCATGGAGATTCTGAGAACCTGATCTGGGGTAAACAATACACTAGAGGATCCTACCCCGGCCACTCTGAAGGAATACCACAACTCTATCTAGCTCGTCTTACTAAGGGGATTACAAACCTGTACTGAGGTTGTAATTCCACATCAACCCTCATAAGAATGAACCAAGGGAGTTCACTCAATCGTTGATGGTCCAGACATCACCAACATAAGAAACCCAAAACATCTCCTCACCCCTCACCTCTAAGGACAAAACTAAGTCCACCATCACGTTCTAAGTGGAATAACACGTAGGATATTCTATTTACTCTCCCAAATGTATAACTAGTGAAAAAGGTACTATTAACCATAGAAATCCAGATTGGGGCCAATTCCCTAATCTTGAAACATGTCGAATGGATTGTTCCAATGATATCCTCTCAAAAAACACACGGATTTGACTACTCATTTGCCCAAAACAGACACCCGATGAAAAAGTCACATCTCACCGAAAATGCCCAAATAGAACCTCATGGGGCCCACATATAGATTTCAGTTTCAGCACCTGAAATTGGTTTCAAAACAACCACCTTTACTTCAGAGTCACAATTTCTCTAACAGTGTGTCAATTGGACATCAGATGCAGAAGATACATCTAATTCAATTATCACTAAATAATAATAATAATCAAAATATTATTATTGTTATTGCACATTTTGTACCACCAAGATTTGTTTTTTTGACAAAAAAAGTCTTCAAAGTATCCTCAAAAGGTCCTCCAAAATTTAATAGTCACGTTTCCCCATACAGCTTATGAATTGGACACCTGTTTTGTCATATACGGGGGTTTAAACGCCCCCAGACCATTCTGGTTGGATCATCGCTAGAGCACCACCGGAAACCATTGCACCGCCATTAGAAACCACCAAATCAATGGAAAATTCCATGATACCTTGGTGCTCTACCAAAAACCACCATGTCAGAGCCACCCTCACCAGATTTTTCCCTCTCTTCCACTAGAATCCACCCTCGCCACCAGAAAACTTCTGCAGACCATCGGGAGCACCCCGGCGCTCCAAAAAATAGATCTGAGACCTGTTTCAGAAAGCTTGGGATGCGATCTTCAGAGAAATGATGAAAAGTTGAACAAAAACATACAAAAAAGAGGGGGAAATTAAAAACTCAAACCTCCTACCATTTGGTGGATCGCTAAATCTTCTAAACCAGATGTGCGCTCTAAAGCTGCTATTGCGTGATCTAGGAGCGATAACCACCAAGATTTGAGTCTAACAACACCACGTTATTTGATTTTGGTTGGTTCATCATTGAAGTAGGAATAAGGGTTTTTCTTCACATTCCATGGGGTATAGGAGGAGCATAGATATCTTTTTATTTTTTATTAAAACAAATACCAGCATAACTTTCTGGCCCGACTCACCCCCGACCCAACGCCCATTATTGACTAAAATTAAGTCAACCCTAAGGTAAACACAATGTTCTGAACTCATCCTTAGTATCATAATTTTTATTGAAAACTCTGTTTTAGAGTTATTCAAGATGACATCTGAAAATAAATAAATAAATTTATTTACGGAAACACACTTGAAAATTTTTTCCACAGTAGGCTCGCTCTGACAAAACTTATACCCCACCTAGGGTAAACGACATGATTTGAATGCAACTTTTCCCTCGGATTTTAGATACGAACTACTGTTTAAGAGACAACCTATTTTCTCCATGTCCATAGTATAAAAATACTTAATATTTTTATAAAATCTATTTTGGACACATCGGGCGTCAGAATCGCATGCCGTCTCCGCACCTAGCTCTGGAATTATTTGTAAGAATACTCTTAAGTCTGGCAGGGAAAACCCCAAGCCACTACATCCTCCCTACCTTAAGACTTATCATCCCCAAAAATCCATATACATGAGGGAAAGAAAATGAACTCCAAACTGGGTCTCCCACACCAATGATTTCACCAAAAACCACAATAAAGCCACAAAGGGTTCCCATGCTACCAACTAGAACACACTCTGAGGAACCCAAATCCTTTCTCACAAACTCCACAACACACAACCCTACCCTAAACACTCAATTCATAGGGAATCATCCACCAAACCTTGACACTATCTATTTTGGGTAGCACTAAATCACCCACATGGTTTTAATCACATCACAAAAACGCATCTCATTGGGTGAAGGATCCCTCCTCATTATGCATTTGAAGAACATCAAACAACACCATCACAGGGTCTTCTCAATTCCCTAAACAAAACTCAATCAATAAATGAAGAGAAAATGTACTGCCTAATAGTGTCTATCTAAACTACTAGAGAAAGTATAAAGGAAAACGAGTGTATCTATATCCATCCACGGAGCCTCTAGGTAAACAACCTCTATGGCCTTTAGTTGTACTCACCCCATCCTCTAGCTCCCTAAGCCCGGTGTGGACCACCTGGGGTTGGTGGTGGTGGAAAAACATTCGACATGCCTCTTCCTACTACTGCACCAACTCTGTCACCATGTTCGCCACCCTGCAAACCTTCATAGTCAAGACGCTGCCTCTACCAAGGTGTTATGTCGACTGACTCCCTCCCAACAGCAGTGTGGGTTAGAAAATCTCTAGCAAGATGTCCCTATCCATCACAAGTGTGACACCACCTCTCTTGCAGCTAACCAGAACCGTCCTAAGAGACCTGATCCTCAGACCTTCTATCATGGGGTTGCCTCCTGAAACATTGTGCACGCCCAGACCCCTGAGCTTGTAACAACCCGAGATTTTATGAAAAATATTCTTTTAATTTAATTAATGTCTTGTGTTTTATGCTACACCAATATTACCTTGCACTATACGCAACACCGTTTTAGCTTGCCGTATATGCAACACTATTGTTGGATCGTGTTACACACAATTTTGATAATAGTTATTCTACGCAACATTGAGTATATATATATATATATATATTCAATGTATAAATGAAATATGGTTGGATTATGTTATAAAAAACAATGAAGGATTCTTTCACAACACGCAACCCTGACTTGGCTTGCATTAAACGCAATCGCGACCTTCCTCGATAGCGTGTGTTGTATGCAATACCGAGTTTTACTAAACAACGATATATTATTATAATATTATTATGAACTAGAAGTTATGAATAGTATTAAGTAAATTTTTAATTTTATAACATTATTATTCATCTTACATATTTTCTAGAACATGGTATAAGAACAAAATAAATTTTTCGGGTAAAATAAGTATTTTTCAAAAAATGCAGTTTTGCCGCCTTTTGAAGGCGCACCCACTTTAAATATAGTTTTTGACATGTTTATAAGTTCAATTTGACAAAATAAAATTCTTATTTGGAATCAAGAAATAAAAATTTACTTTGGATAAATTTTTCATATTATTCTGGTAACTTTCATATTTTGATGAATAGTAAAAACACGCTATATTTTAATTAAAACAACTTTTTTCATCGCAATAATTTATATTGTTAAATTATAATATTGAATGGTTTTAAAGTATAAATAGAATATATTTTTACCATTTATTATAATGTATGTCATTAGCATTGATTTTACGTTAAATTCGTAGGTTAAATCAATTCAATCTTTTGCAATGTTTTAAAGAAAAACCCGTTTTCTTTCGACAACGGGATAAATTTTGATTTAATTTCTGCAACTTTTGTGTATTGAATTTGGAAAAATTGATTCCATATTTGGAATCAGTGGGTCCAAATTATGTTAATAATCTACTTTTTATTTTTGGGAATTATGAATAGTAACTACGGTAAATTTTATTTACCATAGTTAAAGGTAAATCAGGTAATTAAGGGTAAATATAATATTATAAAATTATCCTAACACATGACAAAATTCTATTGGATGGAAAAAAGTAGACCCATATAACCTAAGTGTCAGATTAGATTCATTTTTTGGACTTTTGACCATGAAAATAATTTAATTATTATTAAAACCAAAGAAAGTGACAAAATGTCACTCTCTTACATCTTATAAGTATAATAATTTTAATTTAGTGATAAACATCATAAAACTTCAAACATGAATAGTCTCCAGAAATCTAATAAATTTATCTACATCATGATAATTTATTTATAATTTTTAGGGATTAAATAATTGTCATTAATGGTGATATATTAATGATACAGAAATTATTTATTAAGTGGAAAATAAGTAATATAGTTTTTATTGAAATAATAATACCCATTAAAAGGCTCACAAACCTGAATAAAACTTATTGGTAGTGTATATCTACACCTTAGTCATCCAATTACCTAATATATAACCGTTTGGAGCATTATAAAAGTGATTATGAAACTTATATTATTTTATTTTAAATGATTCCAAAGTTGTCACCTTCATAATTTAATAAATATAACAATTTAAATATTACGATTTTAAGATGATAAATTCGGGTAAAATTCTTATTGTGAAAGGTAATATATTTATCTTCATCATAGGGTTTTTTTTAATTTTTATGCAAAAAATCTGTATATTAAATAATTATACAAAAATGTTGTAGTAATTATTTTATTAAGAGATAAAGCAAATAAATGGTTTTAAAAATAATAAAATAAATATTATATGAACTATTTAATGAGATAAACTAATTTAATAGATACATATGACCTTTTATGAATCTATTAAAGCTTTTATTTTGAACATATCTTCTGTATATATTTTATTTAAATTCAAATAAATTAATAGTGTCAAAATTGACACTATTGTTATTTTATAAAAATAACATATTATAAAATTTTTTAAAAATCACAAAAATATTTAAAAATTATAAATTTATATTTATATGGTCTATAATGTTATAAAGTAAACAATTATTGAAAATTCACAACAAATAATTAATTATTTATTCTAATTTAAAATTTAGAATTTTATTACCACAAATAAACTAAAATAGATTAAATAAGGATAAATCAAAATGATAAGGTTTAAAATAAGATCCAAACATGTATAAATTTTATTTTTTGATGATATTAAAACCCTATCTCATCTAATCTTAGAATATGAGTCATTTTTGGAGGTTTTTAAGTGGAGTTAGATTTATTATAAATTAATATTTTTAAGAATTCCAAAGGTGCCCCTCTCCTCCCTTATAAAAGGGCACCTCCTCCCTCTCTTCTACACACCACTTTGAGCCTTAAAGCTCGGAAAACCCCAACCCAATTATCTTCTCCACTTCCCTAGAAACATCCTAGAGGTCCTGGTCTTCTTCAAAGACCAATTTTAGTGCCCTAAGAGGAGGTCTCAAAGAGGCGCTTCAAAGAAGAGGTAATTTCTGTTACCGATTCTTTCACCTTTATTTCTTATTCCACTTCTTCTTATTAGGTTGTTTCATTATGAAGTAATAAAATCACTATAACTAATATACTGATATGTTATTATAAGTATTAAACAACTTTATTTCACCATCTATCCATCCTACGGAAAATGAAATCACTGCGCGTGCGTACGTACGGAATACTGTCTCCACGCCATGGTGTAATCTATTTTCCACCACCACCTTACTTGGATGGGTATAATGGTATAAATAATAACTATATATGATTATTTTAAAGTTATATTTATTCTGTAATAGTATACATACACTCCAATAAAATTCCACGATCATGGGAACGATATCATCACTCGTGCGTACGTACGGAATACTGTCTCCACGACGCGATGAGATTCATTCTCAATGATTAACCATTCATAAATGATTATAAAGTATATATAATAAGTAATCATGAAATATATGACATAATAATGATACTGGATTTATATATATATATATATATATATATATATATATATATGTATTTCATCCAATTAATTCCATTCAATTCAATGAGGAAACGAAAACAACGTTCATGCGTACGTACGGCTTACCATCTCCATGAACGGTGTATTTCTTTCCATTTATCGATCTATTATATATATGTATATTCTGAAATTATATTATATATAAATCATGTTTTACATTTTGGATGTAAGTAATCATGATCTAAGTAATCATATGAATAATTACAAGTCAAAACACGGATGACAAATGAAACGATTTTACCCAAAACGCTCTTTAACATGGAATTTACAAAAGAATGGGTAATATAAAGTCATAAGTGAACCATATATGATATCATAACAATTAATATGATTCTGTAATAAGTCAATAACATTATTTAAATCATTATATAGGAGGTTTGGATACGTACGAATCATATCGAACCTAAGGTAAGGGATAATTGTTCAAATCTCATTTTTATCCGAGATTGCTTATTCGTATGTATTTACTAGGGTTATTTCTATCATCCATGTTCATGTTTTATAAAAGTGTTTTCATTCATGTTTAAATTCCTTTTTACCAATTTTTGACTTTTACTACATGTTATGTAAGGAATCTTTCTTTTGTTTATGTTACGAAGTACTTTTTTGACTTTTCCGACAAAAGTACGAGAAGAATGTTGTTTTTTAACTTATACAGCATGAAAGGATTTTTACAGTTTTATAAAGACTTATTTTCATGAAGATTCCTACAAAATATTTCATGACTATTTTCAACAAAATCCTTTTCTTTTAAAATTTCATGATGTTTTGTGAAAAGAAATTGATTTTGAAGAAGAAAGGATATTTTCCTCAAGAATTCATTTCAAGTGTTTTATCAAAATCATTTTCCATCTAAGATGACATTATTTTATATGTGTATGTTTCAAGTATAATGTCTCTATTATTTACATGGTTTCACTGTTCTTATGATGAAATGATATCCATTTTTTTATATGGATTATGTTATGATGGGATGATGTTTATGATACCCATTTTATTCTTTGGGTTATGATGAATGATTTATGTTTATGTTGTGGCACAAGTAAGAATGATTTCATTATGAGATGGGTGGGACCTTTATCTCCCTCCAATTAATTGGGTAAGGATTTATATCTCATGAGATAGACATGGCTGGAATGGAAAGTTAAACTGGTTCAGTAATACAGGACTGGAACGAGAAGTGAACTCGATTCAGAAAGGGACTTTGTCCACTAAGATGGTCTTGGCAGCAATTCCTTAGCTACTATGGAAATCATATCATGTGATTAATGGTTTCCACAATTACATTTTTTATTCCCACGCTATTTTATCATTCTTAATGTTTCTTTATGATCTATTCCTTACGTACTTCCATGTTTTATGTCATTTCTCAAGCTTTTGATGTTTAAACATTATGTTCATGTTTTTAAGTTCAAATGTATATGGTATGTTTTATTTTATACATGATTACCCTTACTGAGCATTTGAGCTCACCCTTTTTATGTTTTCTTTTCCCCAGGATATAAAGAAAGGTTTTAGGTAAGAAAAAAAAGGGAACATCTTTATGGGAGATGTTGAAGAACTTTCACCACGATTAGAAGATTACGTTCCATGTTTCCAAAGACACTAAACTATTACGGTCCCTGTGTGTCTGTTTTTGTTATGTATTAAGTATTCTGAAAAAGTAATGTAATATCTATGTACGTCAAGCTTAGGGTCTCTACAGAGCCTTCCATAGACTACCAGCTTCCGAGGTCTCAACTCCCACGTGTCCAACACTAATGGTCAGAATCTTCTCATCCGGAAATATCTCCACCACCAAGGCCCTCTCTAGTACTCTAGCATAGGTGGGCAGGCACAAGGAAACCACATCTACCCAAATGTGTATATGTAGGCCTTGATCGAAGGTCCAAGCCCTTAATAATGTGTCTCAAACCATATCTATTGAGTAGATTAATAGGTCTGTAAGCCTCTTTGAGTACTTCGACATACTCATGCCCTCCTATTGAAGCTGTAGATGTTCCTTGATCTTTACTGACCTCATAATGACCGGATAGAACTTACCTAAAGATCCCCTCAAACTATATCCACATGAGCATCTCCTCGTTGTGGGACTGCATCACCAGACTCCACCATCATTGGGTTGAACCATGTAGATGGCTCGTTGCTAGGACCATTATCTGGTCTGGAGGAGTCCTCACCAGGTAGAAATTTCGGGTGACTACCTCAAGCAAGTCATCAGCTGCTTGGGGGTCTGGATCACCATGGTACCTCAAAGGTTGTTGCATCTAGAACTCATGAAGCACACTCAGCCTGCACGCATCATTATCCTGCACTACCGGCACAACCAACTACTTGAAAGGTGGTGTATCAACTAGCATACCACCTAAAGGTCCAGCCTCAGAACATGTTCCCTACTCTAAATCCTCTACTCATGGTGGATTGTCACCACAATCCCACCGTGGAACCCTATATGGCTTTCTTCATGGTGGCATCCTAAAATAACATCAAGAAGCACCACGTTCAAAGAGTATATCTGGGGAGATTACTCAAAAGGGACAAGTAAAACCCAAAACCCAATCTTATATAATGCATGTAGAATTATTTCCCTGTGACTAGTATCCTAATTTCCCAAGTCACAATGTAGGTTATCAGAGTCCTAGTGAATTGATACGTTAGCCACCGCACTAACACTGGTGTCTCCAGCCTGAAATACAAACTTGAAACATCCTAACAGTACCACCATAAAACCCAAAAAAAGCTCACAGTTAGACGAACTTCATGATATGGTCCCAAAGATGCAACATTCTCTGATACAACTCTTTCCCGACCCGACTCAATGGGGTTCAAGCTACAACTTCCCAAGCCCACATCAATTAGGCTAGTGGTTGGTGACTAGCGTCGAGTAGGATATCACACACATGGGTGGCCTCATCATATCTTACATGTACATATGCACCCACATACACCTCCATTAAAAAGTGCATAGATATACAAAAATTGAAAATAAATGCATACATACATCTATGCCGCAGCTAGAGTACACAAAAAGTACAAAAAGGGAAAATACAGGGCCCGCCAAATAAAATTGTAAAAGCGTTCAAACTGCTCAAAAGAAGGGGATCACTGTCAAATGAACACGTCGGAAAGCTTGTTGTCCAAGCTCTGGTAAACACCCTGATCAGTCTAACTCACTAATATCTGAATGCTAGAGGTCCTCCAAGGACTCCATCGAAAGGCTTGTCGTCTTCCCCAGACAAAAAACATTTTGTAGGAGAACTCTATGTAGGGATGACTATAAAGATACTATATAGGCACCCCAAAGCCCCAAAAAGAAAAGGGAGAAATTAAAAGGCATCGGTTCACCCATCCCAACTAGAGGGAACCCAAATGAGAGAGAACCTCCATCTCGAGACCATCCTCAGCTAAACTCAACTAGTCAGCTCAAACCAAAGGGTGTATCATCGAAAATGTGACAAAACCACAATGGAAACCCATAAAAAACACTAGAAATACTCTTATCAAGCACCAAGCCTCATGTGTTTCTGACCTCATAGCCATCATCAGATTCTACTCTAGGCTCTAAGGCAACACATAACCAAGAGAAAATGCTCATCAGATATCACCACAAATCATGACACTCTGAAACTCAATGGATCTCGATCCTTATATAGGGGATCCCTCCCATGATCAACTGGGGGATACTATGAAACCTACTGGAAAAATATAAACCACAACTACTCATATAAGGGATCACTTCTAGGATTTGTTAGGGGATACCATGAACCTAATCGATATCCCATAATCTCCGAGAGATAGGATCACATTCAAGATTCACTGGGGGATACCACAACCCAATATAACATCCCAGACATCATATCACTCAGATGGAGGATCTTCTCACATGTAATGTTGGTCATGACGATACCAAAAACTCTATTTGGGATAAATTGTGTAGTAGGGGATTGTACACCTGAAGATACAATAAACCCTACATAAAATATCTACTAAGTAGGGGATCGTATACCTAACGATGTCACAATCCTACTAAAACTACCCACTGTGTAGGGTAACGTATTCCCAATGATACCACAACCCCTATAGGGTTATCCTTCTAGATAGGAGATCATCACCCGCATAGTGTTGGTCATGATGATTCTGAGAACCCGATATAGGGTAAACGATATGCTAGAACATCTTACCTGGGCCACTCCAGTGGGATACCACAACTCTATCTAGATCATCTTATCAAGGGGATTACAAACTTGTACTGAGGTTGTAATGCCACACAAACCCTCATAGGAATGAACCAAGGGAATTCACACAGCCGCTACTAATCCAAACATTGTTAACCCAAGAAACCCACAACATCACCTCACCTTGGACCTCTTAGGCCCAAACTGAGGAAATCATCGCATTCTACGCAAAAAAACACGCAGGATAAGATTTATACATGCTCGAAATGGATAACCGATGAAAAAGGTATTATTCATTGTAGAAATCCCGAGTGGGGACCACACCTCAATCTTGGAACGCATCAAATGGATCATGCCAATGTGATCCTCTTGGTAAAATACATGTATTTGACTACTAATTCGTCCAAAATGGACACCCAGTGAAAAAGTCACATCTCACTGAAAATTCCCAAACTGGTCCACGTGAGACCCGCACACCAATTTCTATTTCATCACCCTAAATAGGTCTCAAAATTTTTACATTTAATTCAGGGTCACAACTTCATTGTTCATTCATTAATCAGACATCGGATGGAGAAGATATGAATGATTCAATTATCACTACATAATAATAATTAAAATATTATTATTATTTTTGGAATTTTTGTGCCACCAAGAATCATACTCAACTCAAAAATTCCTTAAAGATGCCTCAAAAGTTTCACCTCAAACTAAGGGTCATGTCACCTTAGATGGATCGTGAATCGGACACCCATTTTGTGAGATATGGGGATTTCAATGCCCCCCGACCATTCTAGTCAGATCATCACTGGAGCGCCACCAGAAACCACCCCGTCGCCAACAGAAACCACCATGTCAAATAAAGTTCCACGCCGCCTCATCTCTACATAGGAAACCACCGTTTCGGAGCTTCCCTCACTGGATTCCACCATCACCGTTGTTGGAATCCAACCTCACCGCTAGAAAACATCCACGGACCATTGGGAGCACCCCGGTGATCCAAAAAAATAGATGTGAGACCTGTTTCAAAAATCTCGAGACACAGTCTTCATAGAAACAATGAAGATTCAAACAAAAACACAAAAATAAGTGGTTTGTAAAATTAAAACTCAAACCTCCTACCTTTTGGAGGATCGTCGAAGCTTCTGCACCAGATATGCGCTCTGATGTTTCTGTTGCACAATCCGGAAGAGATCGCCACCAAGATCTGAGTCTGAGGGCACCTTGTTCTTTTATTTCTGTCAGTTCATCATCAAAAGAGGAAATATGGGTTTCCTGAACTCTCCATGGGGTGGGGATAAGAATAGATTTGTGTTTTAATTTTTATTAAAACAAATATCATCTTAACTTCCTGGCCCAACTCACCCCCAACCCAACACTCAGTGCTGACTAAAATTAAGTCTCCCCTAGGGTAAACACAACATTATGAAGTCAACTACAATATTATAATTTTTATTCGAGACTCTATTAAAGAGTTATTCAAGATAAAGTTTGTAAATAATTAAATTTATTCTTTTATGAAAATTACCTTGATAAGTTTTTCCACAGCAGGCTCGCACTGACAAAACATATACCCCTCTTAGGGTAAACAATAGACTCTCAATGTAATTGTGCCCTCATATTTTTTATTAGAGCTACCATTTGAGAGATAACCCATTTACTCTATCCTCATAGTATAAAAATACTTAATATTTTTTAAAATATATGTTGGGCACACGAGGCCTTAGAATCACATGTCATCTCTACGCCTAGCTCTAGAATTATTCATAGGAATATTCCAAAGTCTGATAGGGCAAAACCTGAGCCACTACACACTAGAGATGAAATACCATTTTATATCTAAATTTGAAACCTATATGGATGCATAGACTATTAAAATATGGAGATATAGAAGAAATCACATCTCACCTGAGGTCTAACTTTTCAATATCAATATCCTAATTGGAAAATACTCAAAAGAGATGTGGGAAGATGACTAATTTAGTGGAGACTCTCCATCTTGGGGTAGAAGCAGAAGAGGTGGGGTGAGAAGCACTTCAGCGTTCAATTGAGACTTCTCACCAGAGTCTTGATATTACCTGACTCATAGAATGATAATTGGGTAGCATATATGTCCTAGGGGTAGGGTGCTCTATCTTTTTTAGAAGTTGATAGTCTTGGTGAGAATATCTTGTTGTTTTCAAAGGCCATATGGTGGGCCTTACAAGATTTTTATTCTTGTAGACTCAATCACTGGTGTGATGTAGTTTAGGTTATTTAAGATCGAACCTTATATAATTGTAGTTTAGGGTATTTTATCTTATACATTATATCATTATAGTTTAGGGTATTTTACATAATACTTTCTATCACTATAGTTTAGGTTATTTTAGCTTAGACCTTCTATTGTTGTAGTTTAGGGTATTTTATCTCAAACCTTCTATCATTGTAGTTTAGGGTTTTTAACACGCACCTTCTATTGTTGTAGTATAGGGTCTTTTAGCTCAGTCCAGATTTAGGATCACGGAATATGGTTCATACATTCCAAGAATAATCCAAAACACCATGGGGTGTTGATTTCTTCCATGTTGTTATGAACACTCACAAGGATCTTAGCTCTTTCCAACAATAAAGCGATTCCACTAGTTGGAAGTTCAAAGACCATATGCATCTATAACATTGTAAAATAGATGTTTCTTCAATATTTTATAAGGTTTGTGGAATATTTATGTGGGGAATATTTGTTTAAGTTTAAATAATAGGGATGATAGTTCCACCTGGATTGTTGGATTATGGGTGATATAATTCATAAACCAAAAGTTTGAGTCAATAAATATGTGATGGTGCAGACATGTCGAGGATGACCCATAACACCCTAAGGTTCCATGTTCCACACAGTGTTTCTAAGGATCACAAGGATTGAATCACCATTATTGTAAGGAGGATATGCCTTTAGTTGGTAGGTCAAATACCTTATGTGTCAATATCATGGTGAAGCAACGATGATCTCCAGTCCTTTCCAAGGGCCATGAAACATTTTTAAAGACTCAAATGTCTAGATGATGAGATTTGGTATAGAAGAAATCTATCCAGGAAGGGTTCTAGCACAATACTAAATTTCATCTCTTAATTGTGAAGCTTGATCCCTATACTCTTTTGTTTCGAATCATGAGGTGTGGGCCATCAAAAGTTCAGAATTCCAGTGTCACATTCTGACTTTTAGAAAGGGTAAAAAACATAGTGACATAATTTTGAGGATGTCAAATCCACTCATATATTCTGGTATATAGATTATAAATCATGGTCTAAATTTCTCGGGTCAGGAGGATGATATGGGACAATCATACCTAGAATGGATCAGAACGCACTAAGGTGTTGAGTTCTACCATAGTGATCTCAGGGCTCACAGGGATCAGAAATTCCTTTTTTTATAGTGACTCATTTGGTTGAAAACTATAGGTTCATATGTCGGATCCATAACCATACATTCATGGTCAAATAAAGGTTCCATTGAGGTTGAGTACCCTTTTCCAAGGGACATTGAAGGTTTACAATGTATGAGATGCTAAAATAATAAAGTGTAATTTTTGTAAAGTGTAATATCCAAGAAGGGTTCAATCACATTAAAATTTGTATCACCGCCTAGCGAACAAATTTTCACAGTGAGGATATGTGAAAAATCATTACACTAACTATTGCCTAAACAAAAGGGTCCATTGAGAAAAACTTGTATTTTACTAGGGAGACAGAGTTGTACCTATGAGATTTATCCCATATTTACTTCCAAATTAATTTTTTCCTAAACTCTAGAGATGAAGAGTTTAGAGAGCGAAGACTTGACTTTTTCTCAAGCCTCCCCTTGATGGTTTTCAACCTGAAAAGTTTGGTGTATCTTTCACTAGTATCTTAGGGTCCTGTGATATGGACCTTTATAGGATATATTTTAAGGTCGTACATCTTTGAACAAAGTACAGGTAGTTTAGGTCATGAAGTACATAGACCTACCATGGGGGATGATACAAATGAGCCTAACTAGGATACCCAGAGTCAAGATTACCCCATAATCCTTATGAGAAAGAGATGAAAATATTATAAATCATGGGACAAGTTTCCCAGGTCATGAGTAATAATATGGTACAATCATACCAGAAATGGACCAAAACACAATGAGGTGTGGAGTTCCTCTGTGAAAATATCAGGTCTCACAAGTATTATAAATCCCTTTTTACAGAGTGATCCATTTGGTTGACGACCATATAAACATATGTAGGAGCCATAGACATGAATCCATAGAAATAAAATGGTTGCTTGAAACTGGGTATATTTGATGAAAGGTTTATTGAAACTTGATGTGCTCGAGATATGAAGTGTGATTTATGGATTGAGGGGCTTAAAATATGGCAGAAGTACCTTATACCCTATCCTACTAGGTTAAAGTTCTTTTGGTCCTTTGATAAAGGAGGATAATAGATGATGATCTGCACATCTTAACTTCATATAGTAGGGAAGTACTTTATTTCGTGAAGTTTAATGTCATGCGGTAAGGATATTTTCCTTGCTTTTTAACATAAAGTGGTAAGGAATTTTTCCTTGTAGTTTAACATCATGTAGTAAGGACTGATTTTTTGTGAAGTATTAATTTCATGATACCATGGATTTTTCCTTGCAGTTTAATTGTCATTCAGTAAGGATGTGATAACTAATGTGATAAATAGTGCAAGATATATTACATGCACAAGAGGTCCACACATATATCTCACTCGTATGTTGAAAAATAGACTTCTATAGATCATCATATATGAATTTGGGGTGAATTTTTCTTTATTTGTCATATTTGGGACCCATATTAGAGATCTGGGTATCACTACATATCATATGATGATAGGAATCATGCCACACATAGTTCTTGAATGGGAAAATATTTATTCAAGTTTGAACAATATTCATAAGAGACCATTGTTTCCATTGATTGTTGTAACTAGGTCCAATATTGGATATTTAGGTGTCACTATATATCTTGTGATGACATGAATCAAGCCACACATAGTTCTTGAGGAACCGTGTAGTTTAAAATCAAGCAGAAATGATGTTGGCTTCCCAACATGAAAAAGGGTATTGCAACTAGACCCAAGAATGGAAATCTAGGTGTCACTACTTATCCCTTAGTAGTAGGAATCAATTCACTTATAGTTCTCGTAATAGAGACTTCCTATATGAGTCTGACCTATAGACATAGTGAGGAATTTATTATGTTTATCTATTGCGATTTTACCTAGGGTTAGATATTTAGGCATCACTATATATCATGTGATGTCTAGAATCAAGTCATGTGTAGTTCTTGAATAGAGGTGTGGTAGGAGACCAGTCACTAACAATAGTGGTCCTCTTGGTTGAGGTCTAAAGGAAAGTGAAACATTATTTCTTGTAAGGAAAATCAACCATCTAGTCTAATTTCATATAGTGAGGACTCATGGTATGCCTTTTAAGGTCTTTCATTTAGGACCACGATGAGCCTGTTATGAGATATTATGCCTTGTTTGTTTTTTGAATCCCTTACTGAAATCCCTAAGGTCACATGACCTATGATATATGTGAGAAACAAGGGTTTAAAATGGTTCCTCTCACCATGCATAGGAAATTAAGGATATAATATGGGAAGTTTGTATCATTTGGTGGTTGGAAAAAGATATAGGATCAAGGTATCCCTATGTATCTTGTTGAGAATGAGAATAAAGTCATACATAGTTCTAGAAAACCCAAGTAGTTTGATGTCATGAGGTAAGGACATATGTCGTGCATTTTAGCATCATGCGTTAAGGACGAGGATCACCCAATATGAAAGAAAACGACTATTGTATATGGACTCTAAGATAAGAGTTTTGGGTGTCACTACATATCATTTTATGGAAAGAATCAAGAAAAACATAGTTATTGGATGAATAGATTCCCTATGTGGATCTGACTCTCCTATGGGGAGGGGGTCATTTCACCCTTACTTCACACAGGTCTTGCTCGTGTGTGGTTATTCGTTAGTGAGGGAGTGATTCCCAAAAAATTTAACATCATGTGGTGAGGACATTCTTGTATAATTTAACATCATGAAACTATGATTATATTGTGAAGTTTAATGTCATGAAACTAGGATGTTCTTATACATTTTGACATCATGAAACCAAGATGATGTTGTGTAGTTTAACATTATAAAACCAGGACATTATTTTCTAGTTTAACATCAAGAATCCAGTACAAGTAGTGCTTGATGATAGATATGAAAAGTATTTCTTTATAAATCTCACATTGGTGGGAAGTTTGACACTCTCCCCATCCATTGTGTCCAATGAGTAAGATCCATTGTGAAAGTCCTTATGTATAACATAAGGCCCTACCCATTTGGGTTTCAACTTTAGAGACTTTTTATCTAGTATCATTGGGGTATTGAAATCCAACACCAATTCTCATTAGAGGAATTAATATAGTAAAACCTTCTTATTAAAGTATTATTTGATTCGATTCTGAAGGACTTCCAGGTTTTTCAATGTATACAATCTATTCTCATCAGGCCACTCTAATTCATCCATCCACTTTTGTGATTTCTCACCATCAGAGAGTTGTCCACAAAAGGATATTTGGAGTGAAGGTAGATTTACTTATATGGGTAACACTGCCTTGGTCCCATACACCGATGAGTATGGAATTTCTTTTATAATAGTACGCATGGTGGTACGGTAGTTCCACAAAGCAAGGAGGAGTTGTCTATCTAGGAATTCTTATCCTTTCTCACCATCTTCTAGAGTATATTTTATAGATCCATATTAAAGGACTCTAACTATCCATTTTCTACTATATGATAGTGATATGAGTGATTAGACTTGGTATTATACTCCTAGTATAGTTTCCTCAACTTTGTAGAATATATGTTGGTGTTGTTGTCCATTAATATCATGTGAGGGACTCTGAATATTGTGATGATATCAGGATTTATAAAGTTAAGGATATTCTTCATCTCGACTTCCTTGAGGTTTATTTCCTCAGCCCATTTGGAAAATAATTCAATAGCAGTAAAGATATACTTGAACTGCTTAGTTGTAGTAGGGGGATATGGCACCACAACATCAATTCCCCAAATAAAAAATAGCCAGGAATATTTAGTTGTATGTAGTAATTTCAAGGGTTGATGGATGGAGTTTTCATGGATCTTTCACACATTACATTTCTTGGTGAATTATTCATAGTCTTGTATCATGGTTTTTCAGTAATACCTCAACCTCCTGATTTGGTGGGAGAGCCTAGTCCCAGAATGATGTGTGTTGCAAGATCCTGCATGGAATTATTCCATAAAACCATGAATCTATCCTTCTAATATGCATATGAGGAGGATTTTTTTTTGATTCTACACTTGTAGAGGGTCTTCTTCTCATTTGGACCACTCTTTAGGGTAATTTTCATTTCACGATGATGAATCTATTCACCTCTAGTTCAATCTGTCAGGAGGGTCCCCTTTTATAGATAACCAATTATGGGATCCATCCATTAGGGGGTACTGGTTTGTCATACTCTAGAGTGGTGTTGACATGATTTATTTCTTCTATATCGCATATGAAGATCTATTACACCATTCTTTGGGGTGTTATGTGAAAGTTCACTTCCTTCTAATCAGGGTCGGCCAAAACATTGGCTACATTAGCCAATGAATTGGAAAGAACATTCTATGATTGTGGAATAGGATGAAATGTGGGATCAAAAGGGAACCCTTCCCTAGGTCCCCTGACATAGCTAGTGAGAGAGGCCATTTATTTATTTTTTAATGGCATATTCACCATTGGTCTTCTTTATCACTAGTTTTGAGTCCCCTTTGATATTCAGGGAGTCTATCTGCAAGTGTGGGGCTAGTTCCAAGCTAGTGAAAAGGGTTTGGTATTCTTTCTCATTATTCATATATCCTTCGGATAGTGAGAATGAGTATGAAAAACTGCTTTGTCTAGAGAGACAAATACAATCCTCAAGCCATCCCTATTGAGCTTTGGGTTTTCCATCCTTTTGTTGTTAAGACTTTGGGAGGAACTATCAAAAGATATGTCACATTTCCAGTGAGTGTTATGGACATAGAAGGCCTCCTCATCTAGGGGCTCAATGTCCATCAGTGTATTCTCTGAGGTGGGATGTGCCACACGGAAATCAGCTAAGGCTTTCCCTTTCACCACCTTTTAAGAGAGAAATTGGATTTCATATTGATGTATAATTACCTCCCATTAGACCAAATAAAAAGTTGGCATGGGCCGGCCAAGGATGTACTTGAGTGGATCAATATGATAGACTAAATGGAATTCATGGTGTTGTAAGTAATTCCTCATATTTTTCACCATGAAGATGAGTGAAAGGTAATTCTTCTCAACATCCAAGTATCTGGCCTCAGTACCTAGAATTGTTCAGCTGAGGTAATTGATACTTTTCTCGTTTCCCACATAATTTTTATAAGCGAGGTGGAAACCTAATGAACATTCCATGGAATCCACATACAATATTAGTGGCCTCCCTTCCACCAAATTCATTAGAAATGTCGGTGCAAAATATTCTTCTTGAGCCTTTCAAAGGAATAATGGTAGTCCTCATCACATTGGTAGGTGATTCCTCAATTCATTATACAGATGAAGGGGATATCTTTTCTGACCAAGATATCTATGAAACGCTGAATATAGGTGAGGTTACCTTTGAGTTACCTCATATCTTTGAGATTTTGGGGGGTGACATTGGTAAAATAACACTAGTCTTCTTTGGGTCAACCTCAATGATGTGATTGAACACCATAAATCTAGGGAACTCTTCCGACATTACCCTGAAGGTTCATTTTAGTAGATCCATATTTAGTATATGATGTTGTAGCTTGTTGAAGATCATTTGAAGATCTTCGATGTGATCACATCGTTGTTGATATTTGACCACCAAGTCATCGACATTTCATTTAGATATTCTTCCCAATAATAGCTTAAATATATGATTATGGTGTGTTTATATATAAATCCAGTGTTCTTTAATCCAAAGAGTATGACCTGATAGAAAAAGATCACTTGAGGTGCTCTGAAGGCAGTGGATTCCTCATCTTCAGGGGCCATCTTTATTTGATTATACCCTAAATATATGTCCATGAAGGAAAGGGATTAAAATACAGTTTTTGCATCAATCAAGAGTTCTATGATCGGTAATGGGAAATATTCCTTTGGTCAATGTCGATTAAGGTATATAAAATCAATGAAGTCCCTAATATTCCCATTCTTATTATTGACAGGGAAAATGTTGGTGAGCCATCTTGGGTATTTTACTTCATGGAAACATTTCCATGGATCAATTTTTCAAATTCTTCACCTATATTGGTGTCATGAGAGGGGTGAATCCCTTTGTATGTCTGCTTGAAGCCTCGATGCTCATTGGGTAGGAAGAGATGGTGCATAGCCACATCTAAATTCAATCTAGGTATTTCTGTATAGTTTTAAGAGAACAAATAATGATGCTTCTTTAGAAATTTAATGTACATATCTTGATCTTTGAGGGGTATGGAGGTTCTAAATAGTGTATTTTGTGGGTCTTATTTTATTCCTAGATTCACCTAACTAAACTCATAAATGGTGGTAGAGACACATTACTTGAATGTAAGAGGTGTGTTACTGAGTTTATCCTCTTCTTCTTCCATCTCTGAGTATATAGAGGCATTCTCAAATAGAGGTGAAAATAAGGGGGCAGCTCTATCACTGCCGAGGTGTGAGAGGCCATGAGAATATAGATTATCATCCATTGATTCTAGAGTTGTGGAATATAAATGACAAAGTTAATTGTATTTTACACTGTCACTAGGGACAGGAGGGGGTTGGACCTCTCAGACTAGGTCAATTATCTCAAATTGATTTATGGGGAGAACATAGTCATTGTCGAGTATACTCCAAGGATTTTCAAGGGCGTTCCCCAATCCATTTGGGGCTGAAACCTATATATCATCATCCACCATTGGTTTCTTGCTTCTATTTCTTTATAACCCTACTTCTGAATATGTGGACTTGCAAGTCTTACAGGGTTCATTGTCACCATGCAGTATGTTGACTTTTCCATCGATGGGGTATTTTAGACATTGATGTAATGTTGAAGGTACCTCCATGTGACTATGGATCCAGGTACTTCCAAGAAAAACATTATATGTGGTGTCTTTCTAGATTACTATAAATTCATTATCAGAGGTGAGATCCCCAAACTAATATTTGATTTTGATCTTCCTAAGAGGTCTTTTCTCACACCTATCACCCCCTTGAATGGTCAGATTTGTGGGAGAAAAATACCCTTCACTATATCCCAAACATCAGAGGGTTGGAATAGGGATGAGATTGATCTTAGATCTATTTTCAATCAGAGCCCTCCAGATATGGATATTATCAAGTCTACCCAAAACATATAGTGGTCTCATATGTCCTTGAATTACCTCTTCCAAATCATTCTCTATGAATAAGATTTGAACATGGAATTCTACATACATGTCTCCAATCTATAGACCTCAGCTGCAGTGACTCATGTAATGAATTCATATGGGATTCGGAGGGATTTAAAAAATTCCTCTCTGAGTTATTTTGAAAGATATAATGCATCCAAGATTGAGAGTTTGGCTGGGAAAACCACGAAATGTTTCATAATTTTGTACTTTTGTTCCAGAAGTAGGCGCTTCTTGAAGTGGGGTTTCTTCTAGAAATATGGTTTGAGAAGCAAGGCATTTGATGTGGATAGACCTAGTGCTTGTGTAGATGTCATGGGAGCATCTTCTACTAGTGGCGCGGGTCATAAAGTCCTTCACTGTTTCCTAGGACATTCGAATAATCAACCTCCCTAGGTGTTCATGTAATATAACTAGGTGAGGATGACAACTAGAGGGTTCTGGGACCCCTCCATGTCTTAATTGGTCTTTCTGGGTCTCTTTACCATGGGTCCTAACTCTATAGATGCCCTGTGGGGATGTGAACAAAATATCAGGTCTGACAACACCTGTGTTTTCCCCTATATCATCAGTTCCTATGCATACAACCTCTTATTCCCAAATTTGGTGCAGAGAACTCATACTCTAAGGCATATTCATCATCAGGAAAGGGAAATTTTATGTGTATCGTGTTGACATAACCAAATATGAGTTATTTTTCTAATGAGTGTTCCATTTAGTGGGGATGTTCCCATGCTTTGGATGTTATAGGGAAGAAATTTTCAAGAGTCACAGCTTGTGTTGGAGAATAATATGACTTGTACTCTTCTATTTCTCTCTTATTTAGTGGTTTAACCCACTTTTGGGAGACATATTCGATGTCACCATATTGTAGGGTGTATCTATTTTGGGTTTGTGTAGCTATGCTCTCAAGGTGGAATGAGATCAATCAACTGTTTTCTGAGTCATCCAATTGTTGAAATTCCATTCCCATATGGTCGGGACTTTTTTCTAATCACCCTCTTCTTCTAATTGGAAAATAGGTATGCGAGATACCTACTGTGAGGTTTTATCTTACACCAGCTATATGTAATCAATAATGGATTGTTGGATTTCTTTGAATATGAAGTAGTCCTATATGTTATGACTCGAACTTCAATGTAAAGGGAAGTAGTCGGAATGTTTGGTTAGGTTGACCTCATCTGGTGTACTAGGATACGGTAGTTTGAGCAGGTTATTTTCAATGAATGCCAAAAAATAACAAGTGACTTGTTTATTTTATAAGGATTATTCTTTGTTCAGTCATTCCTCAAATCCCTAATGACCCTAATTTCTCTATGATTCTAGTTGAGGGTAACTTTTTGGTTATTGCTGCTCAATAAGAGGTTTTGGGTAGTTTGGGACCTGCCTATGTGATTGTATGGGTACATCTACTAACTTAAGTGTGAAAGACGTAGCCTCTACATTGCCTAGAATTTTCCAATGTGCTAAGGGAATGAGTCGAGATATGGATCGGGTTCACTAAATGGTGTCCTCTAGATATTGTTACGTTTCTAAGAAATCATGAAACCCACCTGGATACTTCATTGAGATCAGAGGTTTCTGCAACTCACCCCATATATTTTCATCACATAGTTCCAGTAATTTCTCCTACGAGAGAGGGATAATGAGTGAATAGGTTAAACATTTCCATATAGTTATTAATTAAAACACCCTCTCATTGTCACATTGTTTTTGGTTTTCTAGGTCGATGATTGTTGTTTTCTTCAGTGTGGAGATGAACTGATAAAAGAATTGATGATGATCAAGGTTTTACCATCCTACAACTGATCCTACTAGAATAAAGCTATACCGAACAAAGGTTATCCCTATCAGATTCTGTAAAAAATACCTCAGCTTTGTTTCCTTCTGTTAATCTTGAGGGCCCATCACCAGACAATGTTGGGATACAAAGTGTGTGACATATTGTTAAGGGTCACCATCACTATCAAAGGTAGTAAAGGTAGGACTGCTAAAATTAGATTTTTAATTGTATCATCCACCCTATTGGGATACAGATTCACCTCAGGCTACATAGGTGTTTGTAACCCTTCCAGAACTTCTATTTGAGTATCAAGGTACACGATGACATTAATTAGCTCTGGGGGTACTTCTTTTGAGTCATCTCTCATCTATATGAAGTATGTGGGGGCTGATGAGGAGTTGATTCCTTCACCTCCCATTGATTCTAGATTCATCATAAGAATAAATGATCACCCTAGAGAGTAAGAGGCCATTTCCTTAATGGAGGGAAGTCATGATCATTTTCGACTTCCTCATTTATGTAAACCATATGACTAGATCTAGAGCTAGTATGGAACTCAAATGCCACTCTTACTAGTAGATAGTATATTTCCATATGTATGGGAAGAGGGATATTTGCCTCATCCTGAAGATGATACCCAATAGGAATAGTTTCCTTGGGTATCTTCTTATTGACTTGTCTGTGAGTTTGTATTTCATTATAATATTGTGAAAATGATTCCTACATGGAAGGAACCTCAACTCTTCTAGGTAGTGATTGAAATGTAGTCACACCTTTCCATTTACCTTTGGTAGTGATCCTCCAAAAATTTGGATACTTGATATTCAGATGTGGCGGATTTTGAATCATTCTATAGTTTCATGTGTGTGCAGCCTCAGTTGGTACATATATATCACTCTCCTCTCAGGGTATATTTTCCAAGTTACACTCCTGTATATTGGAATCTTGATCCTCTGTATCTATTATGTTGATAGTGAAAACATTCATAGATTCATATCAGGTAATGGTGGTTGTCCCATTACTTTCAACGCAATAGGATGATCCTTCACTACCTTCATCATGGTCGTTTCTCGAACACTTGGAAATATTGGGAAATTTGGGCTTGTAACCCAGGTGGGGCCTGATTTCCTTTATCGTACACTCCTCTTATCTTATCCTATGAGTAATGAACTTTAATGAGTTTCCAATCATGATTTATGAATGTGCCTCAAATATAAAATGTTTATCTTGCACTAAGAGGAATAGATGGGATTTCGACCGTCGATATACACCTCTCAACCTGGAGAAGACTGACCCCCTCTTTGGTGATGAGGATGATGAAAATTCTTCCATCCCTTCGGGGTGGAGGTTATTTAGGGCTGCAATTGGCATTGATTTATCCTATTATTGAGGATCTAATGACTCCAGTCAAGGATTTGATAACTCCCAAGATGGAAACTGAGATATAAATTCCCACATCCTAGTAGGATGGGGATGATCTATAATCATAGTTGATTTCTCCAATACACACTGAGGAAATGATGAACCTAGTGATAGTGATAGAGATATAAATGCACCCAAACCAATGGGATGGGGGGTTTTTGCATCTGTTGATGATATTTCCTGAATCCTCTTAGGAATTTACTGTCAAAGGGGAGGAGGTAGTGGTAGATATTCCCTTAGCTTGGTGATCAAGGTATGCTCTTGGATGGTTGTTATGGTAGCTTTTAATTCATCCCAATTGATACATTGTAGCTATTCTGGTTTAAGAACTAGGTGCAATAGCATCCCATGATAAGAATCATACTTTAAATTAAGTTTTCAATTTGATTGAAACTCCAACTTCCATGTCCAAAATGTATTTTTATTACTTTGAGGGGACCAGTTCAAACACTTGTTGGCTATCATCCCCCTCCAATCATGATTTTTGGGCATCATTAATGCAGTTTCATTCTATTTTAGTGACCAAATGGATTGCACATTACTCGACCCTCAGATTTTTCAAGAGAATATTACATTATAGGACACCGTATATGAAGGATTCTGCAATTTTGGGGACTTAGTGAAGTGAAATTATCTATATGTCACCCATCCTTGGATATGAACTTCTCGAAATGCTCTGTAAATCAGTCAATGGGGAGTTGTTATAGTATAGAGAAAAACACTACATCGGCGTTTTTCATGCTCTTCCATTCCCAACTTTTGGACTATGGAAAAGGTGGCCATGTCTAGCTGAAAACAGAGTGTATTGATTCTTTAAAGGTGATACTCATGTCCTAGATAAGGGAGATGTCTAGCCTTTAGTCTCTAATGATTATCCCACATTTCTTAGCATGGATAAAGAATGCACTCCTTTTCTACCTCATTTGGGGATTCATAGTTAGAAGTGGCCAGAGGCCAGAACATAGTAGAAAGGTTGTTTCTGGATAACTCTCTTCATATGTAAATGTTGGCCTCCTCTTCATCAAACATACATTCCTCCATACAATCAAACCATAGAAGATGATTCTTGGGGTCGCTTGTGAATGGAGTGGAGTCTTAGTGGGAGTTGATGGGGACCTATATGCGGTTGGCCCCAATGTTTTGAGAACCTTTCATTATGAAGGTATCTAATTTTTAGACACCTCTCTATATGAAGGTTTCTGGAAAGGGAAGGATTTCTTTATCTATGGGATATTTCACTATGGGAAGGTTTACCATAGTGGATGTTTGGAGTAGAGTATCCATAATCCATCTCTACACTTACATAAGTAGTATTATCCTGGTGATGGTCGTTTTATACTTCAGTTAAAGAGTTGAGAGAGCCTTGAGGTGTTGATAATGTGTCTTGAACAACCATATAGAATCTGGCATTGAGCATATTAGAGATATGGGCCTCATTCTTCATCGTGGTTGAAATATGTTGATCTACCTTTTAGAACTTTTAATGGAAATTAACTCATTGTATGAATGTTTCTAAAACTTGTTTATAACTTCCTAGTCTTGTGGGAGTATGAACTTTCTATAGAAAAGCAGGTAGAGAATGCTAATGATATTCTTCACTAATAACATTATTATGAGCCTCGGTTAGAACAAGAGTATAATCCAGATCCTAAGACTTTGAGATATGTTGTAGGTCTTTTTGGTAGGGATATGAGCCTTCCCCGAGGCATGTGTCACTCTCACAAAGTGATCCCCAGTTTTAACATGTATATGGTCCTTGTTTGAATATGAATTCCCCACCAAAATATATTAATGGACCTCCGGAATATGAGAAGGGATATGAGACTCCTCCAATATTACCTTGAAAGTATGTTGGTGACAGCATTTTTCATTGGAAGTAGGAATATATTCCTGGCTTTTGTGATATGCTGGAATATTCCAAGAAGATTCACTTATAGGAATATGAGCATTTCCCGATTTATGTCCCATTATCACTTGTTTATGACCAGCTAAAATAGGGATATGAGCCCAATCTTGAGCCTTTGAATTATGATATTGATAATATGACCATGTCCTTAGGCATGTTCCCCTCTCAATTGCTGATCCCCATCCATAATGGGGAGATGTGCCAGATCTTGGTTCATCCAAATATATCACCGAACTTTTTTGATAGGCATGTGCCTCTATCCTAAGGCATGTACCACTCTCACCTGGTGAGACCTAGTTGGAATGGGAATATAAACCTAGTCTGAATTCTTATCCTTAATCAGAATATGTCAATAATCCTCCTAAATGGGAGAAAAAATGGGTGCTTTCCCTTGATCTACCACTTATTCATATTGATCAAATTATTGAACTTCCTAGGACATAGGGATAAGAATATGCACTTATCCGTATATCTTAACCAGTGATGGAATATACTGGTGGAGTTATTCAATCACTCCTAATATGTAATAGAATTTTATAAAAGTGTGTTCCATGATATAAGCCTGAAAATTTTTCATATCCAATATACACTGGAAGATATATTTGATTGAATTGGGGATATGATCCCATTTCATTCCTCTTTATTCCAAAAGAATATTTCTGATGTGCTCCATGCATAGGGGTAAGGATATGTACCTCCCCCATGCCTACTATAGGAATATTCCTACATACTTACTCAGAGTGATCAGGGATATAAGCCTTCCCACTAGTTTTTATTGGAATATTCCTGCAAATATATTCATCAGTAATTCAGATATGATCCCACTTGTAGTTTTCTAGAGCCTTCCTCACCCGACGTGTCTTCCTTGTTTCCTATACACGAGCTTCAGATGTGGAAGTGTGTCAGTTGTTACCCTCAATAGGTGAATAATGGGTACTAGTGGGATAGTGTTGGTGATAGTGATTGATATAATCCCTCCTCGGGATTCCCTAAACTAGAAGGGAGATTTATTTGACTCTCTGGTCCACATTCATCAGATAATAAAGGTGGTGACTCTCGCACTCCACAGATAAGCTCTTGAAGTGGTTGGTTATGGAAATGAAGTCCACTATCTTAGCTTCATATTTCCTTGGATGATACAGACTTGTCAATTTTAGTACTTGGAGATGCTCATAGGGAGCTTCAAGAGTCGAGATTGTACAATGTCGATGGTATTCCCAGACCATTGTGTTAACCACCTAACGTTGAATCTCTAAGGCAGGTGAGATTATTTTGTGACTCACAAGGATTGAAAACCTAAATAATTTGATGGAACAATCACTCAATGAAGAAATTATCTCAGATCTGGATTCTATTCATCAGAGTAGTATTTGTATTCATGCAGAACACAAGGAACAAGGTCATCGATTAGTGCAATATCATAGGCATGATGCATGATCAATAAGATATAAATGGTTAACATGAATTTCCCTTTGTTACTGATTCACCCCTTCTGCTCACATGGACTTATAAAATTGAGTATGGACTTATTTTATGATAACTCTAGTTACATAGGATCATCTGTATGATTTATTCCAGGATTATCATCTTTTTTTGATACGCCAAAAAAGTGGCCTAACACATGGAAAATTGACCATCCTGTTATTTGAGGATTTTGTGTTGGGATCATTATTTTCCTTTATATATAATATTAAAAGTAAAATTTATTGATTCATGATTAACTGATCATTCTATTATTTTATAGATTCACATAGGGTTCATCATTTTTATTTTAATGAATAAGAGACAACTGTTAGGTGCATTTGGTCTGTCCTAAATATTGATTATGATTAAGGGAGGAGTTAAAATATGTTTCACCTTCATTTACGTCGGGTTTCAATTGTTTATGTTAATTGAAAATCCTAATGGTTCTCACACCCATTACTGGGTATAGACCTACTTTATAAATTCAAGTGGTCAGTTGGGGTTTCAGACCCAATGACACTTAGGAACTCACATTGGTCGAGAGGATGGGAGGTAAACCTCAATTCACACTTTTAGGGGAAATATTTTCCTACTCCGGGACTATATTATAGATTTAAGGTATGTTCAAGAATATATTCATAATCCCAATATGGGAAAGGTTACCCTAAAAAATCATAATAGCTTAACTCCTTTTACATACAAAAGAAGAATGGGATCTCATTATTGAATCAATCTGTATGTATCTGAGGCTCTTTATCCATCTCTCAGTAATGAATAGATGCTTATTTTCTGAATCTATATAACTAAAAACATTGGAATCTATTGTTATTCATGGAGGAGGTTAATATTATAAGGAGGGGATTGATCCATTGTGAGGAATCCTATATATCATATTTATTATTGTAATCAAAATCCTCATAGTTTATTAAAATAGTTCAGTTTAACATGATGCAGAAAAGACATATGTTTGGTCCCATAGGAACTGAATATTTACACTCGATTCTTGAGGAAACATCCTATGTGTCCTGATTATAGTAATAATCAGAGTTATCACAATTCGTTCAAGGCCTTGGGACATGCCCCAAGGTATATTCCATTATATGTGGGATGTTTATATCATGACACTACTTAGAGATTACATACTAATATTTCCTTGTCTAGTGGATATTAATTATGATAATGATGTGTTCATTTTGACTCCCTAAAACTACATGATCTATTCTCGGTGTGAGAAAAAAGGGATATCAAGTGA
Source organism: Viscum album (assembly GCA_963277665.1). Taxonomy (NCBI): domain Eukaryota; kingdom Viridiplantae; phylum Streptophyta; class Magnoliopsida; order Santalales; family Viscaceae; genus Viscum; species Viscum album. The sequence continues at coordinate 243,493,245 of OY728129.1, forward strand.
TTAGCCGCATTGCATATGTATGCAGGATTTATATACTGAGATAGACCTTGGGTCATTTAATAAGGTTCCAGGGCCTTAGGAAGGCATCCAATGTATCTTGGTTATAGAGGGAATGAGAGTCATTATAGTTTAATTGGACTCTTAGTCCACTAATTGATGTGGTATAATGATCATCCCATGGGAATGATTTGGTCATAATGGTTGAAATTTTTGAGACATGAGGGGACTTATATACAAGTGGGTTCCTATTTATGTTTGGGTTTGGGCCTTAAGAATGTGTCATATGAATCCTGGATATGGAATGAATCAAAGTCCTCATAGTTCAATTGGATTCTCAATCTGTTGATGGATGAGGTACAATGATCATCCCAAGGAAATGATTAGGTCTCGATGATTGAAATGTCAGAGACATGTGGGGAATTATACCAAATTGGGTGCCCATTTAAGCCTAGGCTTGGGCCTTAGGAAAACCTTCTATGTATCTGGGTTATAAAAAGAATCAAAGTCCTCGTTGTTCAATTAGTTGGGGCTTACACACTGACATTTATCTTATATGTGGGACATATCATATTATACCACTAATTAGGTCTAGCACAGTGAGGTTTCCCTTATCCACATAGAGACTTGTTGTGTGAATTATATGATCCTTTCGAATCCCTAATCCCATGTGGGCTATGATTGGTGTGAGAAATATGGTATGGAAAAAATTGGACTCTTTTCTTATAGAAGCGGGGCTTATGTGCTGGGATTTCCCTTGGGATGATTAATATAGAGAAAGAGTCGTAAGAAGGTGTCCTTCGTATCTTGGTTAAATCATGAATCATATACATCGTAGTTGAATTTTTTGGGTATTACATGCTAGTGTTTTCCTTCTGATTGGGGCATACACACTGAGGATGGACAAGGCTATCAAGTATTAGGATGCTCGATTTTCCTGGACTAATTTTCTGAATGTCATGTGTAAATTATCCACTCCATATGCCTTTATTTTTTTATTTGACATCTTAGAGGATGTATGGCTGACAGGTCCAAGGACAATATCATGATCTAGTTGACTTGTCTAAGGTACGTCAAATAACCTCTATGGTATGTCTGAATTTTGTATCATGATCAAGGATGACTTGTCCTCGGGACATCTGAAGACTTGGATGGATTGTCCTGGAAGAAATCGCATAATCTTGGCTAATATACTTAGTGGCTGTCACATGATCCAACTGACTTGACCTGGTATCATCGTTAAAACTGGCTGGCATGCTTGGAGGGAATCGCAAGAGTCAAAGTGACATGTCTCGAAGGGTTCTATATATCCTAGTTGACTTGTCTTGATATCATCATGATATCCAACAAACATATCTGAAGAACGTCACATGGTCTAGATGTCATGTCCGGAGGATTCCGCATGAGCTAGTTAACATGCCTTGGCACTATCGCGATACTTGGGTGGCATGTACTGGTGTTTCCATATGAGTCAGGTGACAAGTATGAAGGACATCGCGAGGTCTGGATGGTGAACTCGAGGGGTTTTTTGAGACATGGGAGGCATTCCCCTGGGAACCATGCGACTTTCTCTAACATGTCCATGGGACTTTTCATGATCCAAATAGTATACCAAAGCATCTTCGTATGACCTGGGTGACAAGTAATGCTTTTGTCACATGCCTTGGGTGGTTCAAGTGAAGAGCATGAGTATAAGCATATATGTTCTTCTCATAAGTCTCTAATCATTTAGTCTTTATTCTACCCTTTTATTTCATATGCCTCAGATTTGTTCATTGTTATATTGTTTTAAGTCTTGCATGTTTTAGAAAATATGTGGGATGTGAATCGCGTAACCCACCAGAAGTCATATGTCTGATCTATGACGGATCACAAAAAGTGTTTATGCATGTTGCATGATTGATCCAACAATTCCCTAGATCTTACCTAATGCAAAACTTTCCTATTCTTGAGATCATTCACTCTAAGAAATTTTCTCAAATGACTGGGTGTACTTGTGTAAGGTTCCAAGAGTTTTTCCATCTCTATGTGTTAAGGTCTTTTCCATGATGGATTGAGGGATTTATAGTCCTCATCTCCCTGGTTAATCTCTACTTTTTATGGTGTGTATTAGGTAAATCTAGGCTGGATTCAGTAGAGGGCTTTGGCATCATGCATCATTGCTAGGTCCTACCGTAGGACAATATGGGGGCATCAAATCATTTTTAGAGACCGCAATACCATCCCATCAACACCCCATTTATTGGATTATATCCAGGTAATGGGGTTTTATTAACCATGAGGACTTACCGAGGGACTTTCATATTATCATACCAACATGTCCAAGAGCATTTGTGAAATCATTAAGCCTATAAAAAGGCCTTCGCTTGATCTCTGGTGACTTTTCTAGGACCTATTTCGAGATAAATATAGCTTTCCAAAGGGATTTTTAATATCGTGTTGGTGCGTTGCGTGAATTTTATGATCGTAACAGGCTCCATAATCTCCCTTTATTTATTTTATTTGTTTAATTCTTAAGGTTTTGGGTTCTTAAGGGCTTAAACAATTGTTATTAAGGACAATCACTTTCCCCACCATTGATACACCCCATGAAAAATAAAAGGTCTTGTGGTGATGTGTGAGAACTTCATGGATAAACCCTACTATTTATCTTTTGAGCCAGAGGGGGAGAGAGAGACTTACTCTATATGTCTAAATCATTTCACATGATGGGGGTGACATGCTATTGGGATCTAGAGAAACCAGGTAGACATGTCATCAGGGATTTCATGGTGTCATGCAGGATTCCTGGGGCACATCACATGATTTTTATGACCACAAAAGGCTCCCATATTTTCCATTTTTATTTTCTTTGTTTATTTTACAAAGTTTGGGGATTTAACAAGGTTTTGAGAGTGTTTTCTAAGACAGATACTCTACCTATTGGTGATGTGTCACATGATATTTATGACTGCTAGAGGCTCTCACCCTTTTGGATATTTTCCTCTTATCTTCCTAATATTTTCAAAAGGACTTGTTGAAGGGACTATGCAAGGCCTTCCATGGGTTATGTACTGTGTCGGGACATCCACACAACCTTCTTCTAGTCATACAATTACTCATCTCCTATGGCTTCATTGGATTTCGGTGATCATGGAGACCTTCCTCTTACTTTAATTTTTAGGGAAAATAATACTCATATTCAGGAATTTCTTCCTTTGTGAATTTTTCGATGCTCATTTGGACGACGTCAATATAAATATAAGAAATATATATATTTACATGTTAAATATAAATATTACTAATTTTATTAAAATATGATATAATATATGTCTAAAATATAAATAAATATTTCAACATCTATGCAGTAGTAAAAATTAAATTTCAAAAATATAAATAATAAATTAATGTTATTTATGCATGTGTACTTATTATAAACCTAATATTTATTTTCAAAGAAGTGTTTTATTATGTATTTTATATTTTATACTAATAAATTAAATTTAAACTTTCAAAATAATATTATATCTTAGCTAATATATTAACATCACTAAAATTTGAAATATATATGAAATAATATTAAGAACACATAGTGTTTAAAAATTCTATTTTTTAATAAAATAAATTTGATTTATAATTTATATTTTAAATTTAAAAGCTAAATATATAAATTTTAGAATTATAATTTAATAAAATAACCATCATTCCTAAATTTATTTCATAAAAATTATCTTAGTATGGTTTTTTGATATTTTTCTAGAATAAACAATTTTTAGGTGAATAGTAAAAATAACAATTTTTGCCAAAACTAACACTTTTATAATATAAGGACTAAAAAGATTAATAAACAAAATTTATATACAAAACATATATTTAATAAGAAATATAACTAATTTAAAAATACTATATTGAATTTATAAAACATATTTTTAACTTTTTTGAAACTCAAGTAATATTTCACATTAAAAATTATTTTACATGCTTATATTAAAAATTGAAACTTATCAATTTTGGAAATTAAATATGAAAAATAATATGTACTATTTTATTTCATTATTTTATTATTTTTTAACATCTGAAAATTAATATTTAGGCATAAATATAATATTAATAATATTAAATTTAATTACTATAATAATAGTAAAAAAGTTTTCGATAAATTAATTATCTTATTAATATCATGTTATTTTTCTCTAATCAATAAAATTTATCTATTTTTAAATGATTACCATATTATAATTTTAAAACCTATATATAATTATTTTAACACTCATTCAATTGCTAATAAATTCTAAATAAGACAATGAACACATAATGGTTAAAAGTCATTTTTTAATAAAAATGTTGTTTTTATATATTATATTTTAATTTAAAAGTTGATTAAAATATTTATAAATAAAATTAGACATGGAGATTAAATTTATGTTCAAAAAATCATAATTTAATATTAGTATTTAACTTATATTTTTTAAATAAAATATAAATTACTTAGTTAAAAACCAGTTGCCAAGGTAAAAATCAAACTTCTAAAATATAAAAACCTACAGAAACAAAAAGACATGAAACATGTTACAAAATGTGTGGAAAGTAGTTTTTGAATAATTATCAACTTAATATCACAACACACTCCATTATTATGAAATTTTTGAGTCATTTACCAAGGAATAGTGTAATTCTATCATGGAAGTGTAAAGGGTATTTCAAAAATTCATTTTTCTTCTCTTGTAAAAGGGGATCAATGACGCCCTTCCATAGTTACACTTACCATTAAAATTTACCTTGAAACTAAACTAAAATTAACTCTACTATAATTCCTCTATTCATCTTTAATACCTTGGTCTCTATATGTTATCTTAAGGCACTCTTTTTCAAATATTTCTCTAAGATAAGATCAAGTATCTAACATAAGTATTTCCTTCTTCATAAATATTTTTCAATTAATCATCCAATTAAAAATATATTATATCCATAAAAATATAATTAAATAAGTATAATTATTATACATATATGTTATTATATTAATTTAATGACCATTATTTATTCCTCTCTATCTACTAAGAATTACAAAAGTGTTGTTCGTGTGCTTATGCTGACTACTGCCTCCAGAAACCAACAACTTCCATTTTTAATCATCGTCATTCATAGATGGTTAATAAGGATGTATTGGATGAATAAAAATTATATATATAATATAAATATATTTATTAAATTCAAAAATTATCATTTACCCTCAGTGTATCTCATTCATTGAGAAATATAAACATTGACCACGTCTGTGTGCAGACTACTACCACTATGAGCAATTAATTTCATTTTTCATCACTACCCATCATGGATATATTTAAAAAAAATATTTGATATAAAAAATTATTTCCATAAAAATATTAATTTTTTGGATAATATAAAATTATTTTAAAAAAATTTCTTCAATGGTTAACACACATAAGAAGTTATGGAAAAATTTACCAAACAACCTTAACTGACATAGGAAAGAAAACTATATTATAAATTAATAACATATGACTATTAAATTACCTTGAGATATGAAATATATTTTAAGAATGTTCATAATAAATTATTTAATAGACTTAATTTTTTTATTTAGTATGTTAATCATAATTTCAAAGAACATTCAGAGACATGGTAAGGGATCTTTCATACCACCCTCGTTACTTGTCGATTACAAGTTCTCTTTTTTCTTCTCATTTTTACACAATGTCACTCTCATGAAATTACAATATTTTTAAATATATTTTCATTAAATATATATATGCTTAAATATCCTTTTAATTTTTGTGGTTATAAATGTTTTTAGTTCCCTTTGAAATTCCCACTTTAAAGTAAATTTTATTTAATAGAACTTTCATGTTTCTTATCTCATATCAAGAATAATACTCATAAAAAGTTTATAAACCATTAATAGATTCTAAAAAACCCTAATTATTTTATGGATAACCATATTGGTTTTATTTTTTATGGAAAACAATAATGGATTTTATTCTTTAAAATGTCTTTTAGTTATTTCATAAAATTTCCACCCAAGTGGTTCAATTTTATTCATTCTTCTCCATATATTTCTTGTAAATTTTATATAATGGAAATCCATGTTCAATACCTATGTCTAGTTTTTAATTATATATCTCCAAAATAATTTAATTCTTTCTTATTTTGGTAATCCTTATGATTTATCCTTCAATTATTCCATGAATGAAAATTATTAAACTCACTTCATTCCATATGAATTTTATCTTGCTTATGATTAATTTATGGTGTATTTTACTTATGTGAAACATGTATTCATATAAATATTATTATTTTAATTATGTTATGGTTAGACCTAAAATTATATATCTCACCAATTAATTGTGTAATGTTTTCATATCAAGATATACCATGTATGGTGTGTGGGTGGTCAGCCTAAGTACACATTATTTTGTGATAGGTGGGACCAAAATTATCTAACCCTCTAATGCATTGGGTATATATATATACATATATATATATATATGTCATGATATATTATGTAAGGAATTAGGGAGTGAACAAAATCCACCATGGGAATTTTTCCACTATGTTTATGAGAATGGAGAGTGAATCCAATCCACCATTGGACTTTGTCCACATTATAATGATGGTATTAGGATTGACCCTTAACTTATTTTTATGATGTCATGTATTATGTTTTTGCAACATATTTTTCGATTCTAGGATCTAATGATGTCATTTACTTATATCATTTTTCTTGATTAAGGTCATCCTATTTATGATATCATGTTATTACTTTTAAATCTCATGTTATGAATTATTTCCATGTTTATTCCCTTATTATGATTTCTATCACACCCTTTTCCTAATGAATGTTTCCTAGGAAATCCTATATAGTTTTAAATGATCTATGGGAGTTGGAAAAAATATGTGGGGTTTTAAATAAATGTGATGTTTTTACATTTAATATAATTTATTTATTTATCTAATAATGTAAAGAAACTATACCTCTCGATCCTTACTTTAATTTTTTGGAAATATATGAGAGAAATTATTAAATAAAGTTTTTTTAAGGATTGGGATGCTAGAGTTTTTATCAATGGTAGGTTTAGTTATTTTTGGATCTCAAGATGAGTTAAATTTAGTGAAAACCTTAGATATGAGTCTTAGTATAGGATAAAATCCTAGAATTTTGGTAAATTATAGTGTGTGTGGGTTTCTTAGAAATTACATCCATGTTTGGATACTAGAAAATGGATGTGACTATGACAGAGATGCACCTTAGGAATATCACCCTTAAAAGGATTGATTGAGCATTGACTTGATCATCATTTTGATTCATGATGATTGCTTCTAGTATTTCACACCTAAAGAGGAAATACTAAGTGGTTTAATTTGGTTGATCATATTATCTTTAGAAACCATTATGAATGATTTATTTTCTAGTTACTTTGATCAACTTGGTTGAGGAGTTTAAGATAACCCGCCTTAAAGTAACATGGGTTAAACTATGATTGATATAGGATGAAATAAAGGTATTTTGGGCTATTGTGATGATCTAAAAGGTTAATAAGATTTAAGGGTGAATCATTTCTATGTTATTGATTATGATAATTCCCTAATGATGTTAAATTTTCACCAATCATGCTAACCCTTTTGGTTTTAGTGATGGCAGGAACCAACAGGAACCGAGTTGTCCCTAGGTGTGAGGGATAATGTGATGATTACCTCAAAAATAAACCTATTATAATGGGATATATACTGAGAAATATGGTTATTATGTTAAACCAACTATCATGAAACAATATTAAAAATGAAACCACAGTGGAAATATTGAGTACACTCAAGAATAGATAGATAGAGTCCCATGAAAATTCTGGTGAAGATGGTGATGAAGTAAAGAAGACATGATTCAATTTCTCTCAAAAATGTGGAAAAATTTACCAATGGAAGTTTATTAAAGAAACTAGAATATAGTTTACTTGTGGTTGAGCATTAAACGATTGTAGGAAAATGAATAGTATGGTTAGAATGATGGAAATAGAAACCATGCATAAAAATTTACCCCTAATAGTACAATGCATTGATTGTGTAATACTGAGAAATTATATGAGTCAATTATATAATATAAATGATATCCAAGATGATATTCACCAACCAATTTGAATGTTAAGAGAAAAATAGAAATTTTATGTAATCATAATTACTGGAGTGAGTTCTAAAAATGATGTGGTGTAAGGAACAATAATCATCCACTCAAGAACTAAGAGTATTTTATTTCCATCTTGTTTAACCCACTCCTTTGTGCCTATAATTTTTTATAAGAACATAAAATAATCACCTTGATGACTAGATACTAAATTATTAATAAAAACTTGTAGTGATATGATTATTTTATCATAGCTTTCAGTTTATAAAAAAGTTTCTTTTGAAAATCTAACAATCCACCCTAGATAAATTTAATGTGATTTTGGAAAAGGATTGGTTCTCTCCACTTAGAGGAAAAATTATTTGGAATAAATAGATCAAATTTTATATTAAACTATTATATTCCATTCAAGGATGATTATGAATACCTTTTATAAAAAAAATTATAAAATGTGAGCCATGATACTGAATAACGATGTTCAATTAGCACAAATAGTTAGAGAAAACAGAATATTAGTGATAATACTATTCTAAGGAAAAAATAGATTTTTATTATGTTTGTAAGGGTTATAACACTCTAAAAATTATATCTTGAGTCAAATATATCTATAACAAACCCTTATATATTTTTAGAACTATATCATAATTAAAATATTGTGGATGTAATTTATTTAAGTAAAGGTGAATGTAACACCCTAGGTTTTTAGAAATCATATTCTCTCCATAATCTATATGTTTATAATTATAAACTTTTTTTATATATGTTTAAGGAATTAAAATATATTAGTAAATAATTTATACCAGAATTGAATTGAACCAATAAAATTTTATTCATTCATAATAATAAATTACAACAAAATAATATGAATCTAATTATTACAAACTATGGATCATTAATCACCATGGACTAGTATATAAATTTAAAGTGCCTAAATTAAAAGGGGGAAATAAATATACAACATTAAAATCTTCAATACTAGGAGACCTATAGGATCATATTCACCATTTAGGATCAATAATAACAAAAAACTATAATGAGGAAGAATTTAATGAACAGAGAAAGCATATTTTCAGATCTAAAATGAAAATTATGGAAACGAGATGTGTGAATAAAATAAGTTCAGTACGGCTATATATAAGAACTATATAAGATCTATGAAAATATTTTCTCTATGAATATGATCATTGAAAATATGGTTGTTACATATATATTCATTGGATATACACCTAATAAGTATACTAAAGTTGTGTACTTTTAAAAAATACAACTCACGAAAAAAATATGATTTTTAAAATATTGTGTATATATTTATATATATTTACAGGTTATGAATAAATATTATTATTATTATTATTATTAAAATATGATATGATGTATATATAAAATAAAAAACAAACATTTCAATATAAACGGAGTAGTAAAAATTAAATTTCACAATATAAATAATTAATTAATGGTATTGTTCAATGCGAATTTAGTATAAAAGTAATATTTATTTTCAAAGAACTGTTTTATTTAGTATTTTATATTTTATGATAATAAATTAAATTTACACTTTTATAATATTATTCTATTTTAACTAAGATATTAACATCACTTAAAGTAGAAATTGATATGAAATAGTATTAAGAACACATAATGTTTAAAAATGTCATTTTTCAATAAAAGAGGTTTTATTTATAATTTAATATTTTCATTTAAAAGAAAAATATATAAATTTAATAATATTAATTTTATAAAATAAACTTGATTTTTGATTTCAATATATCAAAATTATAATAATATGTATTTTTTAATTTTATTAAAATAAATCATTTTTAGGGGAATAGTAAAAATAATTATTTTACTAAAAACTGTAACTTTTATAACAAAAGAATGGATTAAAAGTTTAAGAAAAAAAATTATATAAAAAATATATATTTAATAATTAATATAAATAATTTAAAATTTCTATTTTGAATTTATAAAACACATGTTTAACATTTTTGGTACTCAAGTAATATTTCACACTAAAAACTGTTCTACGTGATTATATTAAAAAATAAACTTTATAGCTTTTCGAAATTAAATACAATGAAATATATTTCCTATTTTATTTAAATATGTATAAATTAGTTAAAAATTTTAATTTTATTATTATCTTTAAATATAATATTGGTATGATTAAAGTTAATTATTGTGATAATGGAAAAATATTTTTTTAAATGATTTGTTTTATTAATATATTGTAATATTTATTGAATAAATAAAATTAATCTAATTTAAATAATGAATATATTGTTATTTTTAAACCTATATTTAATTATATAAACACTCATTAAAATGGTAGTCAATACTAAATAAGATTAAGAACACATAATTGTTAAAAGTCATTTTTCTACAAAAACTATATTATGTATCTTAATTTAAAAGTTGATTTTATAATATTTAGAAAATTAATTTTAATAAATGAAGATTAAATTTAACATAAAGCCTTAAAAATTTAGTAATAAGGGTTTCCTTATATTTTTAAAATAAAATATAAATTATTTAGTTAAAAACAATTTACAAGATAAAAATAAAAATGCTAAAACCTAAGGTAAAAGACACAAAAAATGATTAAAACATGTTTTTAAATTCTTATTTGAGGCTTCATAGACCTATGACCACTCTACACTCAATTAATATTAGACTATGGAGTCATTTACCAATTAATATTGTAATGATATCATGGAAGTGTAAAGGGAATTCCTAAAAGTGCCATTTTCTTCAATTATAAAAGGGGGTCACTTACACTCATCCATGGTTACACTTCCCATTATTATTTCGATAAGAAATATAACCAAATTAATTCTATTATAATTCTTTTTTTCATTATTATTACCCTATTAACAAGAATTAATCTTAAATATTTCTTTTCCAAGGAGATCTCTGAGAGAATATCAAGTCTCCAATGTATGTATTACCTTCTTCGTAACCTTTTCTACCTTAATATTACTATATAAAATATCCTATCTAAATAAAAATATAATTAAATTAGTATAATTATTATGTTATCATTTTTTTATATTAATTTAATAACCATTATTTATTCTTTTCTATTTGCTAATAAAAACAAAAGCGGCGTTAGTGAGTTACAGACTCTGCAGAGCGGCGTCTTTCATTGTTCATCACCACCATTAATGGATGGTAAAAAGTATTTAATGTGTGGATAAATGTTATATTTTTAATATAAATATTATTCTAAAATATAAAAATTATCATTTAACCTCATTCACTCCCATTCATTGAGAAATGAAAATATTTATCATGTATACATACAGACTACCACCTACATGAAAAATTAATTTCATTTATAATCACCACCAATCATGGATGGATTTAATAATATGTTTAATATATAAAAACTAAGAAATTATTTTACAAATTTTTCCACCGTGGTCCACATATATAAGGAGTTGTAGAAAAATTTATCAAATAACATTAAGTAAATAACGTTGGCAAGAAAACTATATTCTAAATAAATAACATATAATAGTTAAAGGACCTTGAAATATGATATATAGTTTAATAAGGATATTAATTAAATATTTAATAAACTTAATTTGGGTTTTTAGTAAGATAAGCGTTAGTGCATAGCACATTCAGACACAAGGTAAAGATCTTTCACACCACCCTCATTACTTGTCAGTTACACATTCTCTTTTCCCTCCCTTTTATGAAATCATACTCTCATAAAATTCTCCTATTTATATATATATGTATATTAAATATATACCTAGTTAAATATCCTATTCATTTTTGGGGTTATACATGTTTTTAGTTCCCTTTAAAATTCCAACTTTAAAGTAAACCTGATTTAAGGGAACTTTCCTGTTTTTTGTCTCATGTCAAGAATCACCCCCATAAAATGTTTTTAAATCATGAATATATTCTAAATAAACAAATTATTTTATATAGAACCATATTGGTTCAATTATAGTTTTATATAAAACAATAATTTATTTTCTTATTTTAAAGGTCCTTTAGTTATTTCATAAATGCCTCACCTAAGTGGTTCATTTTTATTCCTTCTTCTCTAAATATTTCTATGGAATTTTCTAAAATAAAACTCCATGTTCAAGACCAATATTAATTTTTAAATTATAAAATTTCCAAAAAAAACTAATTCCTTCTTCTTTTGGGAATCCTCATTATTTATCCTTGGTTTATACCTTGAATCAGAATTATAAAACCCACTCCCTTCCCAAAGGGTTTTATTATGATTGTGAATTATGTATGGTTTAATTTACTCATTTTTCACATGTATACATGTACATATTATTATTTTATTTTTGTTTTGGTTGGGATAAGAATTATATATCCATATAATGTAATGGATAATGTTTTCATCCCATGATATGCCATGTATAGTGCACCGACGATCAACCTAAGCACACAATGTTATGTGACGAATGGGCCTGAAATTATACAGATGTCTGATTCATTAGTTAAATATTTATATATTAGGATATTCTATTTAATATATTTGGGGGTGAACCTAGTCCACCGTGGTACTTTTCCATCTATTTTTATGGTAATGGGGAGTGAACTTAATCCATCATGGGACTTTGTCTACAATATAATGATGGTCTTGAAAGTGAGCCTAGTAGTTTCAAAAAATAAGTAATAAAATATGAATTTAAGTGATAAAAATATTAATTTTAATTTATTCTTTTAAATTATAAATCTTATGTCCAATATTTTTTCAACTAATTAAAATGTACCTTTAATAAAAAAAAACTTATTTTGGTATTTTCCTTGAATCAACTATTTTTTAAGGGATATTTTATATTGTATTTTCCTAAAATCCTCATATACTTTATTTTTTTTATAATAAATCTATTTATGTCACTAAAATCATCATATAAGATAATTTTATATTTTATATAAACTTAATAGAAAAAATGTTATTTTTTAAAAAAAAATATTTTTATGCGATTGAGTGTGTTTATGTAAAAGTAAACTTTTCACACTTTTAGAAATTTTATTTGATAAAATAATTTTAAAATTTAAAATTTAAATTCTAAATTTAGGTCAAATTATCAATTTGAATATTTTTTAATAAAATTAATTACATAGGTTAGAAATTAATTACCAAGGTAAACGTAAATTAAGGTAAAAGTTAAAAATTTAAAATAAGAAACCCTAAATCACTAAAATTTGTCTCAAAAAGGAGTGTTTTATGTGGTTTTATACCCACACTAATTTTAATCTCCAATTTTTTCCTTTTTTTTATTTTCACTTGAATAGTGACCCTAAATTATTCAAAATTTAATGGTAATTCCCAAAACAAACTTTCTCCTCCCTTATAAAAGATTAACATCTCCACCACTTCAAGACTCGCTTATAAATCAAATTTCCTATTTAATTTATACCAATTTTCAACTCATATAACCTTATACCATGTTCAAAATATTCTGGTAACCTTTATTTATAATAAGGCCTTCATTTCTAAGGAGTCTTTAAAGGAAAATTCAAGTACCCAACATGAGTATTATCAACTACTTAGCTTTTATTCTTAAGTATAATCTTTAAAATGTATTCTATAAAAACAAATATAATTATATTAGTATCATTTATATAATTTAATGTTACAATTATAATGTAATTATTATTCTTTATTTATATATCTCATCCATTAAGAAAAACAAAATTATTGTTTGCGTGTTGTGCGGACTACCGCCTTCATGATGCAATGTGTTTAGTTTTCAATCTCCACATTACAAAAAAAGGATATAAAAATGGTATTTAAGTATAAATATAATTTTTATTATACTATTAACATTATGGTGTGACCAATTTTATGACCTATTAATGATATGATCAAAATACGGTCATCGTGAATTTAATCATTTAAAATAAGAAAACTAAGAGGATAAACTTTAATTCCAATTGTTTAATCTTTCCATATATACTAGATATTATTATAATTACTTAAAATTATGATATATAACACTAAATAACACAAAATAAAACAATTGTACTTTTTTATAATGATATTATAACAAAACCATCTCATAATCATTCATTAAATCAGGGTATGTTAATGTTTGGGTCAATTTAACTACCTACTTGAATAATACAATGAATTTATATCATGAATGAATATGGGAACATAATAAATGGTATAATATAGAATAAATTTTTAAATAATGATTTATTTTTTATTCTAAATAGTTTATATTAATATTTAAATAATCAATTATGGAAACACACTTCAACTGTTAAGAATAACCAAAACATGCTTCTTATCAGTTTCTTCTTCATTGATAAAGACTAAAACTATCATGAAAGTATTTTAGAACATATTATATAATTATAAAATATAACTATAGTTAATATTAATGACCTATTAATGATTAAATTTTTAATAATAATAAATTTGGATACCGCTATTTTGAAAGTAGTACAAACAATTAATACTATAAACACTGAATGTGGAAAATTAGAAGAATTCATGTAGTGAATGAATATTTATGAAGATTATGAATGAAAATAAATATGTTTAAGGTTACTAATTAAGTCATTAATATTTATATTTTTTTGATACATGAGTTTAAATTACATTCAAGGAATTTAAGAAAGGAGTTAAGGTTTTTCATCTCAAATTCCTCTCTTTAATACATGTTTGGTATTATGAACCTAATTTAATTTATGTAGTGTATATGCTACAAATTTAAGATATAATATCATGAATTTTTTTGTAATGTAATTTTATATTCAATTAAAATCCATCCCTTTCAAGGGGACTTTATTTAAATGATTCTAAATTCTTAAGGGTTTTCTTGGTCTCAATTCAGATTATTTGAGACATAAAAAATTTTGTGCCCTATGTTTTCTTTGAGTGGTTAATTCACTTCCAATGAATATATTATTATCAAAATATTTTTTCATCATGTAATTTAATAGACAAATATTGTTCCCTTATTCAAGTTTCTATTAATTCAGTTGTTTCCCCAGTAGAAAGAGTTTTAGGGAACTGAATTTTCATTCATTGAATTATGATAATTCCAACTTATTTCATATAATTTTTGTATATTATTCCCTGGGATTGTATATTTAGTATTATCTAATTTTTTTATATTTATATACATTCTTACCACATTAACCCTTTGAAAATTATTTCCAAAATATGCTCTATTGAAACCATCCACTTTCTTTCTCAAAATAGTTTATGATCATGTTATTTTAGTATTTACTTAGTCATGTACTCATTATTCTATATGGTTGATAAATAATATTTTAAACAAATAATATTGGATTTTTATCACCTTGAAAATATTAAATTATATTGACATGTGGAAAATTATTGGTGTATTGTA
The DNA here is from genome assembly GCA_963277665.1 of Viscum album. NCBI lineage: Eukaryota > Viridiplantae > Streptophyta > Magnoliopsida > Santalales > Viscaceae > Viscum > Viscum album. Next base: position 243,508,698 of record OY728129.1, read on the forward strand.
TATTTTTATTCCATTATGGATGATTATTGTTAAGTTCACTACATATTTTTTACCATTCACCTTCTTTCCTAGGATGTTTTATTATCATTTTATCCCTTTATTAACATGGGGAAAATTATTAATATTCTTTACAATTATTTGATAATAATTCATGTTGAATATGTATTGATATTATTTATTCTTTTTTATATGAATATCCAGGTTTTTATTCATCAAAAATTTCCTTAGGGAATGGTATGAAATGCCTTATTAACACTTATGGTGAATGAATTGGACTTAATCAGGTCATCTGTGTGACCTTGAATAATATTGTTACTCAATACATTGACAGGTCTCATGAGACAAAACAGCTTTGGGTATTTGGTGTATGTCTTCCCAATCCTTCAAGAGGTATTGACTGCGATCTCAATGACAGATAATGTGTCTTTCAACAAGTCCTTGATAGCTAGTTTTTATGTATGATATTATGAATTCCATCAGAATTATATTTGTATTATTGATATTTATGATTTAATTTATCTTTATAGATATATAATAATCCCAGTTTCAATTTAATTATGTCTTCAAGTTTTTTACATATTCCTTCCATAATATTTATGCCATGTTAATTCATTGATTTCTTCAATTATATGTTTCCCTTAGTAAGAATTTGAGATCTCCCCTTATTATGTTTTTATTTCCCTATGTTATGAATAAAATCAATAAAATTACATTTTTAGAAGGATATCAAATGTTGAATAATTTATGGGAGATGTTAAATACTATTTATGGATTAATTAATTTTGTATATAATATAAAAAAATTTATTTAGTATAAAGAACATCAGATTTTTTAGTCATTATTATTTAATAATTATCTAAATCTCAAAACCTAAAAGCATGCTTCATAATTTAAGGTTTGAAATAATCATTTTGATTTTTTAATTAATTATGGTTTTACCCAAGATTTTATATCTAGAATCAATGCGTGTATGTAAACTATGTGTCTATACGCATCAAGTCTAGGAGTGTGGGTCTAGGGAATCACAAGAAATGTAAAATCTTTAATGGTATAATTCTATCAACTATGAAAAATATATTTTAAGGAAAATGACGTCAGAAAATGTGTCATGTGAGGAAATGAAAATTTTGATTATATATTATAAGAGATTTAAATATAATGATTGAATGTTATAAAGATTTAACATAGTAAAATAGAGAGAGAGACTATTTCATCTATAGAGTTTTTAAGAGTTTGTTGAATAATATTATTGAGGGTTTCAATTTTATTATATAACTAAACTTTAAAATAAAATACCATACTAGCATGGTGTTTTTAATTTCTTTCTTATACTCATTATGAGAAAACTACATATAAAATTTCTTTTTTTATCTTAAAGTAGTGAGTATATGAGTATAATGATGGAGTGACCCATAGTATTAGTAGTGAGATCAACTAAAAAATATTATAATCATGATATTGCATTTTAGATTTCCTTTTTACATCAAAAACATCGTCAGTGTATACCCCTTTATTGTATACCTCTCAGGTGATCCAATTAAAATTGAAGTATTGTTGCATTTACTTTTCATATTTGGGTGTTATGGATGACTAGTCCAAATTAATAGGTTTAAGTTATTCTTGCTATCATAAGGATAAGACCAATTTGATAAAGAATAATTAAACACCCCTATTCACCCCCCTTCATAGGTTGTTTTAGGCCTTGTGATGGAAACAAATGGTATTGTTATGAAAGGACAAATATTGATGTATTTGTTTCATGTTAATATTTGATATTGAGAACGTGTTTAATGAAAATTTATTTCCTCTTTTTGATGGATTCAATTATTAAATCTATAATAACCATGTGATATATCATCTATTGTCTTTTAGGATTGATCTCTATTCAACTAAAATACATGTAATTCAAGTATCTGGTCCTAAAGATATGTATTCAAATAAAATGGAAAACAACCCTTTTAATGAAATAGAAAGGAAAATATTCCTTATCCAAAAATATATCAAATTAAATCCATGAATATGATAAATTAAATGACCGAAATATATATATGGGACAAGTTTTCCAATATTTTTAAAGAGAAAATCAAGGTCAAGGTGGTGATATTGTTGGTGTTACATTATAAATTTGATGATTTTATGATGTATAAAAATGAAAATATCAAAGGCTTTATTAAAAGAATCATTAATGTTTTTTGGATCTATTCTTAGATTTGTAAATTAAATCAAATATTTGGATTTTTTAAAGAAGATAATATGGATATTTTCTCTTTTATATAATCTAAAGGTGTTGATGATTGAAGAAATAAACATGCCAGATCATTCTCTTGAAGATTTTAAACGTATTTTTGTTTTTATGAGTTTAATGTGAAACTTCAAGGGATAAAAATTAATTTATCAACTAATATGGTATTAAAATATATTCAAAAATGATACATTAATCAAATTGAAATAGAGAATAATATGTGAGTGATGAGTTTCTATCACTATTCATTGGAATATCTTATCGAGGCAAATGAATATTTGAAGTAAATATTTCATTATCATATTTTAAATGTGGAAAGGTTAGGCACATTTTAGTGATATTTCAAATGAGACAATATAGTTAATATTTTTATTTTAATCTCTTATAAAATCAATATCGGAAATTTTCCCTAAAATGGATAAAAAATATAGTAATTCATCTCGTATAAATTTTTAACAAAATATTTTGGTCTTCAAAGAAATGATAATGATGGAATTTTCCATGAAGAAGGTTATATAGATTTAAAATTATATTCATATGATTCTATGATGGAAATGGTAGAAAATATTAATTTAAAAACAATATGGAATTCAATTAGAAGGCGTGATGGATATCAAATTTTAACTTAAAGTTGAGTATGAGGAGTTGGGTATTTAAAAGACGAAAAATAGGAAAATAATAGGGAAGTTGAAGAATTATTAGGAATATGTTGAGAAAAATGAAACTAAAATAACTCTTTTAGAGAATATTTTCAAACATGAATTCATTTCATAAGAAAGATCTTGGGAACTTATTGACATTAATATGAAAATTGAGGAACAAGATAAGGTTATCAATGAAAATAATTACTTTATTGAGTAGAGAGGTAAGATGATTGAATTCCTTTAATAAATGGTGTTAACACTGAATAAAAAGTTTAAAGATGATATGATAGGTAAATTATTTAAGCATAACCAATAATTCAAGAAGTTTTACGATGAAGAAATAAAATAGAATTAAAAGTTACACAAGGTGTTTTGAGAAATTATTAAATGATTAAAGGTATAATAACATGGGAAGAGTGAGAATAAGATTTTAAATAGAATAATAAAAGTCCTGGATAGTGAATTTTTTTATAGAAGAATATAAAAATTTTGGATAAAACTCTTAAAAAATATTTCAGAGTTACTCAAAAAAACTATTTAGAGGAGGAGAACATGTTGAGTGATGGTGAAAAAATTCACCATAATTAAGTAAAAATTTTATTGTAACTTGGGTTACACAGACCAATTATAATGGGGTAAGTATATATTTTAAATCAAATCACCTAGAATATAGTAAAAGAAAATTAGAACATGTCTTAAATATCAAAGAATAACTATTTTTATTGATATTTTTTTATATAAATTTTGTAATAAATATTTAGATTTTAGTCAAGGAAAATTGAAATAAATCAATTGGTGGATCAAGAGGATTGTAAAGGTGTCCAATTAAATGAATTCAATTGATAAAAAACCTCACTATAATATAATGAATATGATATCATAAACCATGGTGAAAATAGTGATAAGATACCCACTCTAATCTCAACTCAAATTGATATGAAATGAAAGGAAATAATGGAGAAGTATAATGTTATCTTGGAAACAATTTCACATAATTCACCCAAGAATATAAAGAAGTGTATTTTTTATAATAGGTATTCATATAACATAACATAGAATATGAACTTTTTGAAAAATCTAAAGGATTATGTGGATCCAACAGTTGAATTTGGTTGTGATAGTTTTTTTATGATTAAGTTCAGTTGTAAAACATATTGTATTTAGTGTCTTATAACATACTTTATCAAGTAGTTTTGGATACCCGTCCATGTTCTTATCAAAAAATATCTTTTCTTCTACATGATTTATGTGATCATTTACTAAGAGTATTCATCACATCAATGGGTTATTTTAGTTCCCAAATATAATGAGAACTTTGATATTCTATGATGATATTATTAAAATTATGTCATATATTCTAGATATATTATTCTGATGGTACAGATATGATGTCAGATTATCAAGTATTTTAGCCTCAAAATAATTGAGACTTATTAACATGAAATTCACAATTGATGAACTTTACAAGGGAGTTCATGAATACATACCTCAAATTAATAATGTCTTATATTATAAGTTTCATTGTAATTCCTTTTAATGAGAATGTGTATTGGTCCTTAGACATGAGAACATTGTCGATGTATATCATGAACAATGTTCTTTTAATTTTGGATAGAAACTGTAGAGATATATGCTCACATAGAAGTATCATGAACTCTATATGTAAAAAATAATATGAAATTAAACTAATAGTCAAGAGGGTATTTTTTCTTCTATGTTATGAAAGAATATATCTCCACCCATTTGATTAAGTTGGAGGTTTATGTCTAAAATCCATGTCTATGGTAGTTTATAGACAAGTTGGTTTTAGAAATTCAAAGAAATATAGGTCAAAAATATAGGTTGATGACATTTTTATGTGTCTTATTTTATGAGATATTTATTTAGAAAAGAATTATATTAAAAAATAGTGTTCTTAGGGGGTTTCATTGTGATGACTCGTCTTTCCCTTATGGGGGTCATGATTTGTTGGTAGATATCACTATTTTCCTTTGGGCTGGGCCTAAAACTATTAAAAAAAAGAGACTAAAGGTTAAAATACTAATTATATACAAAATCTCATTAGATTCAATTGAAGCTCATTTTTGGAAAAAAAATTATTCCTATTTTTTGGAATAAAATTTATTCAATTTATATTGACTATAAATTCAATCACAAGATTATTGAATATAAGAAGAATTTATTTGAATTTTATATATTAGTTATTCACAGTATATATAAATATAATATTTATATATCATAATACTAGATATAATATTTATTCATTTAAATGTTAAAATAATAAAATAACAATTTATCCACAAGTTATGTTAATATGATGTTTTATTTTATCGAATGAACATAATTCTATTGTAAAAGGTACAAAGATATTTATAAGAGATTTTGGATTGATTTAATGATCCTATAAATATATTTAATATCGTTTCAATAAATATTTATTTATTTATTTAATAAATGATATTATAATAATACAAGTCACCAAAAATAATAATAGTTTTATTATTATTTCAAGATATGTGGCATGAGGTTTTTATTAGGGTTAAATTAAAAGAAAAGACTTAAATGAAAATAATTTAATTTTTTACCTAGGTATAAAATATAAAATTCTATATTTCTTGGATAATTTAATCTCATTATTTATAATTATCCTCTAATGTCTAAGAAATATAACTATATTGAATCCTCTCTCTTCTATAAAGTTTCTAGAGATATAAAGTAAGATATTTCTTCATATGATCAAGAGAGAATGATGTAAAGCACTTAACTCTATCATGATAACAGCCAAGATATCAAAAATAGTATTCTGAGATTTATGAAACATTTTTTCATATATCTAGAGTAATTATCAATTATATTCTTGAAGGAATGAAAACTTCAACACAATCAATGATCGTATCAGTGATGTCAACTAAAAATTGAAATCGAGTCGATTAAAAAGTATTCAATACATTTATTTTATTTAAATAATTAATTATAAATTATGTGTGATAGAATAATCTTCCAGATTTCTAATTTGGAAGATTTTAAAGTGATGGAATGATTTCTATATATGATAGATATATTTTTTTTTATTTTTACTCAAATAAGTAAGTTTTTGAGGAAGAAGAAGGATTATTCGCATGTGAAGAGAATGGTGGCCACTAGATCTGGTACTGAGGTAGGGTTGGAAGTTTTTTTTGGGGATGTTTCACAACTTTATGATAATTATTATGGAGGAGATGTTAGGTACATGGGTGATTCTTCAACCTTTCATGAGGATAATCAGGATGAAAGGACTATAGATTCCTATGGTGATCAATATTTAGGTTATATTAATTGTGTTCTCACCTTCTTAATTAATTCAATAATGTCAATGGATATGAAGAATAATTATTTTATTGGTAGTGGGGATGAATACCTTTTTTATTTTTGATAATGATGTTCTGGATAAAGTTGTTTATTTCATGAAAGATATTCTATAAGGTTACATTAAGGAGTATAAGTCTATGAATTCCTCTTATAAGCAGTATTTGATAGAACATAATTCCATGGTTCTTATTATGGATGGAAAGTTACCACATTATGTGGACTTTTCTTATAATGAAGAGATTTAAGGAGGTGATTATTCACAATATTGTTTTTTTTCTCCACTATGTTTCTTTTATTTTCTTTTCTTTTGGTAATGTAGTTTGGGTTTTTGGTGTTACATGGGTTTTTGTATGAGATGGTTTTGGTTTGTTTGTTTCCTCTCTATCAATTTTTGAGTAGGATTGACTATTTGTAAAGTCCAAAATTTCTCATTCATAAATATTAAAACTTATTAAATTAATTTTTAATACATAACATATGGATCCATACCCTAATATTTTAGGTCTAATTTCATTAGAAACATGGGTGCATAAATAACTGGTCCATAAGTTAGCTATGGCGTCTCCCACTGTGTTATTCATAACTAGAACCCTTCTTAAAAATTTCATACATAACACCTTTCATCATAACCATGCTAAAGGATATATAATAAAGGTTGAGATAATATATTCACTAAGGGTAAAAAAGGGAGTATAAACATATCATGAGTATAAGGGAATGAGGATATGAGAATAACATTTGAAAATCATACCCTATAAATGATATATCTTAAACATGAGTTATGGAATAAACATTAGCGGCTCAAAATACATGAATCATAATGGAATCAAAGAAAATGATACTTGAGAATATAACATTGGAATAATTCATTGATTTATATCATAAACATAATCCTAGAAAATTATTTCTTTATTAGTTTAAGCCTCATTACCAAAACTATCATAGTGGAATGGGTTCACTCACCAAAACCATTTGTAATGACCCAAACTTTTATCAATGAAAATTTCTCTTCATCTAATTAAATGTATTATTATGTGAAATGGTTATATACCATATGCACTTATTTCATTTTATGATTCTGGATTTTAAAATAAAGTTAAAAATTGAGATTGTTTCTAATATAGTTGTTGAACAGTGATTAGTATAAATTTAGGAATTTAAAAAATCCAATTTACTCAGACAATGGAAATGATGGACTTGTCCAGTATACTTGCCTCATATGAAGCTCATTTTTCAGAGCTCCTAAAGGAGGTGGCTTCATTGGGATTTTATCTTAACCGTGCCCATGATGAGCTTCAACATGTTAAGATTGAATGGAACCACCTACTGGAGAAGTAGAATTTGATAGAGATTACCACTCGAGCGATGTTATCTGAGCCACCCCAAGAGTCTATCACCATCGCACACCTTACCCTTCTGTCTTATGCGGGTGTTATATGGGGTTATGTAACAAAACCCTATCACTATGATTATGTGCATTATTTTTGTATATAATAAATAATATACATTCATTTTATTATTGTTACGTTGTAATTAGTTTTCAAAGCAAAAATAGTATTTTTAAGTTAATATTCAATTAAGAAATCTATTTAGATGAATTAATGGATTTTTGAATTAAATAATTGTAGACGCCAAAAAAGTCCGTAACTCCAGAAGGAAGTTTCAAAATGACAAAGCAAAGTCATATTCGGAATCAGAGGCCCGGTCCGGAGGCTCGGGAAGTGGTGCACAAAATAAAGGAGAGCATGCGCGAAATAAGGATGTGCGCGCTAAGCCTTCTCAAGATTCGCGTAATCAAGCCGATGGTGTGTGCAATTTTGTGCGCCCCAGTTCCGCGTGGTAAAGCTTTGCGCGCCGACAGTTCCCGTCGCGGAAACATTCACGCGCCACCTGGATTCTGTGCCGGCTGATGCCTATAAATAGAAGGCGAACCCAAATGTTTTGGGGGTTGCAGAATTCGGATTGGATCGTGTGTGTGCAATTCAACTCCCCCCGCACGAAATATGACTTCCAGGTAATCCCTCTTTTCGTGCAACCTTGACCCGGGGTTTGCCTTTGCGCGCAACTCCACCGGCTTAAGTGAATTTGACTCCTCCTCCGGGTACTTCCCTTGCGCACGATCATTGCCCCTTAAGCGTAATCCCCTTTTATGCGTGCAATACCTTGCGCGCAATCACCTATCCACGCAATCCTCTAGCCCTATTGTGCATCGTCCTGGTGTTTCGCGCACAAACCTTCCTTTTGCGTGCAACACCCAGGACCCCTTTACCTTGACGCCCCTTGGATGCCTTCCCGCGCCGGCACATGATGTCTCCCATGCCGGGCATGCACGCCATGCGTTGTTTTCCCGTACGGCCTTCTAGGCTCGTACGAAGTAACCTCAACGTCCCTTGCGCGGTTTTTCCCGTTGTGTTGCTTTTCCTTATGCTTCTTCACATAGGCACGCTAACGGCTATTGCTTTTTCGCATAGCCACGCTAACATAGACCCCTCAATGGTTCGCCCTGCGGCCCCCCTTCACTACGGCCTTGCCGATGCCTTCCCTCCCACAAGGGGTAGAGGGCATTGGGCATGTAATCCCTAGGGGTGTGGAGCGAACCCACCTCGTCAAAGCTACAGGAGGTTAAACTGCTAAGCACCTCGTCCTTAACACATGACATTAAACTGTGGTCCGACCCCGTGCTTCGCACGCAGGGTCCCCCCCAGCTCGGAAATTTTTTACGCCTCTCATCTCCACGGGAATTGACTCTTCCTCGCGTGGAATGACATCCTCCTTGTCGGAGTGGCGTTTGTCCATGGGGGAAGGGCTGCCTCAGATCGTAAGCCCCTAGCCTCTCTTGCGGAAGGTTTCACCCATGCATCTCCGTACTTCCTCCCTCCCAAGGCCAGTGGAGTCCCTTTCCCACTGCGATTTGTCGAACCAAGGGCCTCTATCCTGGAGTAAGCCCCGGAACCAAGGGCTGCTAACCACGCGTAAGCCCCTGTTTCCTCTTTGGGCCGCTCCACGCGTAAGCCCCATTCCGCTTCTCATGGACGCACCCTTCGCGACGTGATCGTCTGGTCCCTACTGCCTCTTGTTTCTCACACCGAGCATGACTCACATGGGCTTAGAGCACGCATTGACCATGACATCCTCCTATAGGCCGCCCCAGAGCGTAAGCCCCATCCCAGCGAACTATGTGGACTTTGATCCGTGCTAACGCATGGTACGTAGGAAGCCTCCATGAGGTTCAATCCCACCACCCGGTCGTTCCGACCTCTCAACTTTGGTTCTCTGACCACCATGGGCCACCTCAGAGCGTAAGCCTCATACCCACTCTGGGCTGCCTCAGAGCGTAAGCCCCAAATTCCTCGTCCCGCATGACGTTAAACTCTATTCTCTCGTCCCGCATGACGTTAAACTATATCTCGTCCCGCATGACGTTAAACTGTATCTTATCCTACATGATGTTAAACTGTATTCCCCCTATTGGGTAATCTCAGAGCATAAGCCCCATGCCTCACACCCGCGTCTCATCCTGACTTCCCCCCTCAAGCCCACGTGCCTTGGGAAGATCATGCCCTAGCCCGGAGATCTTACTTTTTTCAGGCTCCAATCCATGCATTCATTCTCACGGGTCGCCTCTTCAGGTGTCCCACCGTCTCACCAAACTACGTGGACATTGATTCCCTGCCATGGGGATATGTAAGAAGCCTCCATGAGGTTCAATACCGTCACTCCATCACCCATCCTGATCCTTACCCGGGCCGCCACATCCCGGTGAGATCATGCCACTCCATCCCACTCCATGGTATCCGGGAAGCCTCCCACATGTTGGCCCCAACATCAGTGTTCCCCCTAGGGGGTCCTTCAATCTGATCCACTCTCAGTGTTTGGATCAGTCTGATCTGTCTCCACAAGACGTTAAACTTGCATCATACCCCGTAGTAAAAATGGGAAGATGAGGAAAACCTCAGATGGTACAGAATTCCCCACGTTCGATGTGGTATGCCTCGGGCTTCCACGCCCTCCAGAAGCCCTATGATAAGGGAAAAAAGACAGACATGTTGATCCCCAGCATCAAGACTTGCCAACGACACCCCAACGTGACCATGCTCCTCACCAATGGTTGCTGCCCCGACGAGACCCCTTGGAGCGTCTCGATGGAATCAGCATAATTAACGGGCGTCCATGTAGATATAGCGCTGGGAACGAGCTTCACGAACCTGTCTTAAATCTATGAGGGAGACCCGGACTAGGTGACGAGCTCCGAGGAGGAATCCACAGAAGGAAGAACCGACATCCCATCATCCCGGTTTCGATCAAGGAGTAGACGTCCCTGAATAAGGAACGAATGTCGCCCGCCTTTGGAAAGCGGGAATGAAGGGCAACGAGCCACGCGTCCTCCCATGCTTGACGGACACGCATGCACGCCCCGGCATAAAATCGTCGGAAACAGAAAATGGTGAACCCGACGTGAAGCTCTTCTCCTCAATATGGGGACAGGTAGCCTTCGGGGTGTCGTAAGATCAGCATGTCACCAGGTTCGGGTACCTATCACCAGGACGTGAAACCTGCCAGGGGTTGAGGCAGTCAGGATGTTGAGCACTCTGTTCTGCGGCGTCGTCAGCATTGATCCCTCTTGCTGACCACGGAAGACGGAATGACACTGGGCTATTGGTTGTTGATTTCTTTTCCTGACAGTACTAATGGGTTCATCTCCCTGCTTCCAGGGATCAGATCACTGCATCTGGAGCTCGATCGCCACCTGCCCACCGGCACAGGGGCAGGGGCAGTACCGACGCGGCTACCCAGCACGGTGTTGCCTTTTCCGCAGTCACCCCAACTCCGATTTCCACGACTGTCAGGTGCTCACGCCCCCTCTCCCCGTTAGAAATCATCCAGTGAAGGGTGATCAACGACTTGGTTCGTAGGTACGAAGAGGAAGGGATCATCCCCACCAGGGGCCTGGCTCGTTTGGATCTAGAGGCGGTTGCGCCTCACTATCGTCGCCGCCCCCGAGGGCCACGTAGGGAGCCACCTCTCCCCACTCCGACGTTCAACCGCTTCGGGAGCCTATCCCCGGAGTGCCTTGACACATCTTCCCCTATGCCAATGAGGTGGGGGATGTCCAGGTCCACCCGATCGGAGACCCGTCCTAGGGGTTAACGGCAATAACCCTCACCAGGCTGCGTCGACGTCATCGCCTGGTTCCCTAGGCCGAGGACCAGGCAATCTTTGTGCCCGCACCACCAGCTCCAACCCATCTGACCCAATGCCAACATAGGGCGTGAGTGGAAGAGAATGCCCATCCAGGGGCACCAACGTCAGCAACCACTATGGCCCGAGCCACTGCTGACTCCTGCTACCAGACCCCCGCACACGTTGAGTAGGGGCAGTCACATTCCCGACTGGGATCGAGGCCCAGACCGCCCTACAGGAAGGTTGGGTCGAATCTCTCGGTCGTGGGAACATGCAATGGCCACCGCGGACCAATCCGCGGTAGTGCCACCCACCATGAAGGCTCATTCTGTGCCACTGATCTGGAAAGACGAAGGCCTCTTCGCGACAGCTACGCTCCGGGGATGACTCTTTCCAGCACCCACTGCATTGGGTATGAGGTCACTCCCCCTACTGCTGGCTACAAGTATGGAGTCGTTGCATATCCAATCGCTCACTCACATGGAGGTCCTCCCCATGTCCCTTTCGGCATCTGTCCTGGTGCTTCGCACACCCCGGTGTTCAGTCCCCTCTACCCCAGCACTATTGCGGCCAGGGGACTCCTTGACGGAAATCATCCTTACCCTAAGGAGTCACCTAGGGACAGGAAGGCGGGGCGTCGTCGCCGTAGGAGGAATTTCAGGGGATTCTGGACGGAAATTAGACCAGTCCGTTTCTCGGACTCTGAGGCAGAGTACGACTCGACGGTGGAACATTACCCCAAACCCTTTGAGTCGAGGACAGGGATGGGGACGCGGTGTGTCAGTCTCGTACTCCCAAAATGTGAGATCCGTATGATTCCCTCCTCCATCCAAAGGTATATCCAGGAGGACGAGGACTCGGCGTAACCCCAGCGGTCAAACCCGCAGTTGTCACTGGCCTCCCCAGAAGCGCCTTCCATCTCAGTCAGGGAGGGTGGGGAACTTGTCTGGGGACCGAAAGAAGAGTCGCAAGGCGACACACCCTCGGCGAGCACCGATGTTGTGACAGGAGGCCTATTCCTTGGCCCATCCTATCGCGACGTGGCAGACAGGGTACTGAAACCCTTGGAGGATGACTCAGGGATCGGTGGCCAATCAGCATGTTCGTTGTATTCCCCGCCGGCCAGCCCATCGGCCCAGCGACCTGCCTCGGCGCCATTTCTAGCTCCCTAGAAATTCTCGGTTGATGAGCTGAGGCATCATGTTCTGGACCCCGAACCGGAGTCATGGATCTTCTGGACCATCTTCGCAGCGGGCCACTTCCCCGAGAAGTTTTGGCCAGTCGCAGGATCAGATTTGGATATGCCAGAGTCACTCTCCTCGTGAGAGTTTGAATGCTTCCACCAGACTCTTCGGGTGACTCACTCCCGTATTTTCCACCAGCTAGCGCCTTATCTCGGGATTCAATCACATCTCGAGGATATCGGTGAGCAATGCCATTGGGTCGACCTGGCTGCGCTCCTTGCAGTTCGGCACCCCGAGTCACTTGGCCACCACAGGGCCCTCCAACAACAATGCGTCTAGAGTTTTCAAGTACTCCGCAAAGTTATTGAGGAAGCCACCCCCATGCGCACATCCGCGGATGGGGGCAGTACACTGCCCTTCTTTTCTGTGCGATCCGCTGACAGCCCGATTCACTAGGCGGCCCTAAGGGAATGTCGCCAAAGGGAGTGGCGGTCAACATGGATGACCTTTCAGATGAGGGAAACGGTGTGGAGCTCCTCGATGGGGACTCACCCCCTAAGGACAAGCCGCCACTGGACCCGTCTGGGAAGATTACTCACCACCAGAGGAGCCTCCTAGGTCTCCCCACACCCACTAAGGCACTGACACTGAGCCGAATCATCGGTAAGGGTAAAGAGCATGCCGGGGCTATCAAACTCGCCGACCCATCTGCCTCGGTGCAGAAGGCAGAGGAAGACTCTGAGAAGGCCACACTACGCTAACAGCTTACTGAGAAAAAAAGGCTGGTTGATGAGATCTTGGCCGAACGCATTGCAGAGTGGTGGCCTGACAACGGTAATCCTAGGCCAGGACAGCAGGGGCAGGAGCACCCACCCCTTACCGAGATTCCCCCAGGTAACCGCGACCATGTCACGTTCGCCGACAGGGGAGAGGCTGGCACCCATGGAAAGAGGGTGTGATACGTCTCGTCGAACCCTCCCAAGCGGCGGGATCACCTGGGGGGTCATGCTTGGTTTCCTCCCGCTGCCCTGAGAGTCGCTCCGCCAGCCGCCCCGTGAGCTGCTGAGCTTGACTGTTGGATTGGAGAGCCCGGAAATGTGCTTGTGGTTAGAGATCCCCGTCAGGACAGGAATTCGCATCCGGACGATCTGATGGAAGTACTCATCGCCCGCTTGGAGGCCCTGGAAACTCGGCAGGTGGCCGTCCCACTGGACGGCAAGCCATACCCAGTATGGGTGGATGATATGCCAGCCCCATCGGGATTTGGGAACCCCACTTTTGTCCCCTTTAACGGGACTGGAGAACCTCCACAACACCTGGCCCACTTCAACTCGAGGTGCGGTCCTATGTTAGGGACTCCGGCGCAGCAGGAGGCTGCCAAGCTCCGTTGCTTCATTCAGAAATTGGAAGGACCAGCATTCGTCTGGTACAACCAGCTCCCTGTTGGATCTGTGACTAGCTGGGAGGACCTTCGCCTGAAATTCCTCTACCAGTTCAGTTCCACAACCTAGAAGATGAACATTGCAGACCTCTTCAGGTGCAAACAAAGGCCTGATGAGTGGGTCGCGGACTTCGTCGCCCGGTGGAAGGGGCTCACGTACTCCCTTGACATGCCACTAACTCAGGAGCAATTACTGACAATGTGTGTACGGAACCAAGGAAGAGCTGGTTTCTTCTCTGATCACTCAGAATTACCCTGGATGGTTCTAGGACTTCTCAGACAAGGCTCAGTGCCTCGAAAAAGCCCAGAAACAGGCCAGTCAGGCATGCCCCTTGCCTCCTGTAATCCCTGCAAGGAGAGTCACCAGAGCCGAGCCTGCTGTCGTAGCCCAGATAGAAGCCCCCAGACAGCTAGAGTTGCTACCAGTAAGTCCAGATCAGTAGCCTCATAGGGGTCCACCCCCATGGGCACAGCCTCCGGCCCAACAGCGACCGCCTCAAAATCGGCAGGCGCCTCCGCGTAACGCACCGCCACCACCCAGGCGAGATAATCAGGATCCGCCTCCTCGGCATGCTCCTCCGGCCCCTGGTCATGGTCAGACTCCAAGAGCCCCCTTTCTAGATAGAAGGAGTCGTACTTACTCGTTTGACGAGGCCTAGGTCCCCGGTTATTTCCGTAGCGCCTTGGAGCAGAGGATCGTGCGGCTTCCTGAGTGCCGGAAGCCAGAAGAGGCGCGTCTCACTGATCACCCTAACTACTTCCCTTATCACTGGATCCTAGGACACACCATCCAGCGATGCTATGTGTTCAAGTACTGGATCCAAGACCAGATTGACAACAACATAGTCAGGTTGGGCCCAGCCCCGGCGTAGGTGGCAGGTGTCTTCGTGAGACCATATGGCAGCAGTGACAATGAGGATGAGTGGGAACAGCTTTCTGACCGAGGGTCCCGGAAGTATAATGACTGGATGGCCCGCAGGACGGTTGCCCATGCCCATGGAATCATCTGTGCCCGCCTGAGTCAGCTAGAGCCCTCAGAATCTGCGAGCACCGCTTGGGCATCGTCGTCCCAGCCTACATTTTCCAAGAAGAGAAAGCGGTGGCGCAAGAAGAAAGTACGCGCCTTGACAGTGCTGTCATCTTCCCGCACGCTTGGCGATTTTATGCCCCCAGAGATAGGGATCCCTCCGAGACTCCGTCCAGTAGTGGATGACTCCTCGAGTGAAATCCCGGGGTACGCTTCGGTTAACACCGTAGAGTTGGTAAATCCCTTTTTGACTCCTGACGATGAGGAACGCCAGGTGGACCTCCACAATGTCCCCAGTCGTCGCCAACGTCGGCGGAGCCGTGGCTATGTGAATCGCCGGGGCACGACAGTCGTCACCTCTAGTTAGGCCGTGCAAGCTACTGAGACTAGGCAGTAGGCCCGATACAGAGATCAGCGCACTCGGCCCCCTCACCCGGTGTCGACAGGTTCACCTCCACCACTGTTTGTGTTGCTAGATCAGGCAGGACCACCTCGTCTGTGTCGCAACCAGCCCTACCCTGCCACCGGCCGACTACAGCCTTCCGTTCCTAACGCGGCAGCCACCTCCCGGGATTTGACTAGTGAACAGCGAGACGTGCCTAGTACCAGTCAGTCACTAGTCCCTCCGGTAGGGCCCGTCATGCCTCCAATCGCAGAGCGGCCTCCTGTAAGCAGAAACTCGCGTTTGGCTCAAAAGTATGATGTTCTGAAGCACCTAGACGGCATTCCGGAAAGGCTTTCTATCCTTGAGGCCCTCCGCCTATCGTCTGAAATGCGCGAGGTGCTCGCTGAGGCTCTAAGGATCCCCCTCCAGTTTGAGACGGAGGTGGCGGCTGCATAATCCTTCCACACCGAGGCGATTGAGGACGCTGAATGTCAGGCGGTTATCTCGTTTTCCGGTGAAGATGAAGACCTTCCCATATAGGGGCACATTTTCCCATTGTACATCACCGGCCAGTTCAATGACATGGAAATCCGCCGATGTCTTGTTGACATGGGTTCCGGGATTAACCTAATCCCGACTCGGACGCTGTGGAAATTGGGGTTGTCTGAGGATGATTTAACTCCCTCTGACCTCAGGATCCAGGGGTATGACAGGACCTAGCAAACTCTACTCAGCAAGATTCGTTTGAAGACCCAGTTCGGCGGCCTAATTGCCAATACTGAATTCATGGTTGTCTCTCAGGACACCACCTACAATGCGTTGATGGGCAGGTTGTGGCTCCACCTTCACACAGTGGTCCCCTCATCATATAACCAGTACCTCAAATACTCCCTTAAGGGTTGAGTGGGCGTGCTCCAAGGATATGCGTCTCCTTTTGCCTCTTGTGAAGCCCATTATCTGGATGCTGACTATTACAAGAGCAAGGACAAGCAGATTCTGGAAGGTGAGGTCGAGCCTTCCATTGTCGCGAGTGATCCTTGGGCAGGTTTGGATGACGTATATGTCTTCCCAATCCATCGGTTGGAGGCCACGACCCCTGAAATGGGGCAGTGATTTTTTGTTTCGGGTACCAGAGGAAGGCATATTTCTGGGTCCAAGAGACGGCGGGAAATTACCTCGTACTCTTACACCAGCCAGGCTCAGGTGATCCCCGAGCCTCCTACCCCTGTACGATATCGGGACGTTGGGCTCATGGCTACGGGAGTACGTCATACGTGTCTGTTTCGCCAGCCCGGAATCGATCGGCTCAAGACAACGTGCCACTACTGCTTTGATGTCATAAAGTGTGTCCCCTTGGTCCAAAGGCCAGAAGGGATTGGATCAACAGCCTTTGTCGCCATGGTCTCTGTAGTGCATGGGTCCCCTGACATAACAACCTCTTCCACCCAAGCCAGCACCAGCTTCCCATCAAGGTCTGGAAGCCCCGAAACGTCTCCCCCCATGGATGATCCTTCCATAAGAAGATAGGAGGACATGGAAGATGCTCCTCCTTCCTTTGAAGAGGGCGTCCCCACCCCGGTCGACGAGTTAGTGCAGGTGAACCTCGGTAGCAAGGCGGACCTGAGACCCATATTGGTCAGCACCGCTATGCCCCCCGAGGAATGGTAATGGTACATAGACTTCCTCAGACAGCACCGTGATGTGTTCGCCTAGAGTTATGATGAGATGCCATGACTAGATCCCTAGGTAGCTGTCCACCGCCTTGGCCTTCCATCAAACCATCACGGGTTCAAGCAGCCTCCCAGAAAGATGCACCCCTCTCACGGTGCCATGGTTGAGGCCGAAGTTGATAAGCTCATCAAGGCCAACTTCATCAAGGAAGTCCAGTACCCCAAGTGGCTAGCAAACATAGTGCCAGTCAGGAAGAAAAACGGGAAGATCAGGGTCTGTATCAAATTCCGTGATCTCAATCGCCACTGTCCGAAGGATGATTTTCCCCTTCCCATGATAGAGTTGTAGATCGATGCCACGGCCGGGTTCCAAGCCCTCTCCTTCATGGATGGGTACTCCGGGTACAACCAGATCCGGATGGCCCCCGAGGATGAAGAGTTCACTGCCTTCAGGGCCCCCCAGGGTACTTTCTGCTACCAGGTTATTCCCTTCGGCCTAAAGAATGTAGGTTCCACCTATCAACGGGCCATACACCGCATATTCAAGCCAATTCTCAGGACACTGGTGGAGTGCTACGTGGACGACCTGGTGGTTAAGTATCGTCAATGCCAGGACCATCTCAAAGACCTTGAGAAAGTGTTCATCTTCTTACATTCTTTCCACTTGAAGATGAACCCGTTGAAGTTTGCCTTCGGAGTCACCTTTCGAAAGTTTCTTGGCTTCATTGTTAGGTATCGAGGCATCGAGATCGACCCAGAGAAGATCAAGGCCATCAGCCAGATGCCTCCCCCGAGTAATATTCAGGAGTTCAGAGGCCTTCAAGGCCACTTTGCCTATATACGCAGATTCATCGCGAATCTGGCCGGCAAGTGTAATCCCTTTTCCTGGCTCATGAAGAAGGGTGCCGCCTACGAATGGGACGAAGAGTCTCATATCGCTTTTGAGGAAATCAACCAGTATCTTCTTCAACCTTCGGTCTTGATGCCACCCGTTTCCGGAAATCCACTGGTCCTTTACGTGACCGCCCTGGAGAGATCCCTCAGCGCACTTCTTGCCCAGAAGAAAAACGAGGGAATAGAGAATAGCCTCTACTACCTCAGCCGCATGCTCCTCGACACGGAAATTAAATATTCTCCCATCGAGAAGAGCTGCCTGGCGCTCGTATTTTCCATGCAGAAATTACAGCACTACTTACAGTACCACGAGGTACAGTTGGTCTCTCGGGTAGACCCGTTGAAATATATCCTGAACCAACCTATGTTGACCGGCCGATTGGCACGCTGGGCGGTGATCCTCCAGCAGTTCGACATTAGGTTTGTACCTCAGAAGGTTGTCAAAGGATAGGCGTTGGCAGACTTCTTATCTTCCCACCCAACCTCTACGGACCAACCACTGGATCTAGGCTTTCCTGATGAGGCAATCCTCTCAGTCGATCACGCCATCCCATGCTAGTAGATGCACTTTGACGGTGCCTCCCGGAGTCCCACCGGTAGAAGGCTCAACGATCTTAGGCTTAACAGAGTGGGCCTGGGCATCGTCCTCATCACCCCAGAGCAAGCCGTTCTGCCGTATTCATTCCTGTTGTCTGAAGCCTGCACCAACAATGAGGCAGAGTATCATGCCCTCATTACTGGCCTCAATTTGGCTCTCGAGATTGATGTACCCCATCTGTATGTAAAAGGTGACTCTGAGCTAGTCATCAAGTAGGTCAATGGTGACTATGCTGTCAGAAAGCCAGAACTCATGCCATTGCTGGAGTGCACCCTCCGCCTAATGGCTAAGTTCCCCTCCCGGCCAGAGGTCATTCACATTCCCCGGTCGCAGAAGAGTCGAGAAGATGCTTTGGAAAGCCTGGCTGCATCACTTGCGGAGCCCGAACAGGATGACCTAATCATCCACATGGCACACCAGAGAGTCATTGCTCCTGTTATTCCGGAGGGCGATCGTGGCCCGTGAGTGAACCATCTCACCGCTGGTGCCCCTACGTCAGGATCCCCGGGGGCTTCAGGCACGGTGATCGAGACAGTTCCTGACTGGAGGACTCCCTTGGTTGAATATCTCTAGCACGGAAATCTTCCGCCGGACTGAGCCGAGTGAGAATGAATCCGACGCCACGCGCCGCAGTTCACCCTCCAAAGTCGTCCCAGCCTTGAGAAGATCCTTTACAGGCGCAGATTTGATGGTGTTATCCTCTGTTGTCTTCAAGGAGTCGAGATCCCATAGGTCATGCAAGAAGTGCACGCTAGTTCCTGTGGCGCCCACCAGGCCGGGTCGAAGTTGTCCCAGCAGATTCGTAGGTTGGGATACTTCTGGCCCTCCATGATCCACGACTGCATCGAGTATGCCAAGAGGTGTCATGTGTGCCAATTTCATGATAACTTTGTGCATCGTCCGCTGGAGCCTCTCTATACTACCAAGTATTCTTGTCCCTTTACAGTCTGGGGGTTGGATGTCGTAGGGCCTTACCCACCGGCGACGGCCCTCCAGTGTCGGTTCATCTTAACCGCTACGTATTTCTTCTCGAAGTGGGCAGAGGAAATCCTGTTCAGGGAATTCAAGTCATGTTCTATCACTAACTTCGTGAGATCCAATATCATCTATCGATTTGTAGTACCTCACGCTATCCTCACGGATAACAGAACCAACTTCCGAGCAGCCGAGCTGAAGAAATTGTATGCTAAGTACAACATTCTCTCTAACCACACCTCTCGCTACCATGCGCAGGAGAATGGATAGATTGAGGAATTTAACAAAACCCTCTCTAACATTCTGCAAAAGTTGGTTGGTCATAACAATAAAAGTTGTCCAGAAAAGCTCCCCAATGCCCTCTGGGCTTATTGGACGACGACTCGTAACTCCACCTAGGTGACTTTGTATTCCCTGGTATACAGAGCTGAGGCCGTCCTTCCCATCGAGATCCAGTTTCCCTCATTACGTATGGAGGTCTACGACCAGCAAGTGCCGGATAGATTTGCCGAAATCCATCTAGCCGAATTGGAATCACTGGACGAAAGTAGGCTTCGCGCTTTACATAACTTGGAAAGGCATCAGAGCAGGATGGCTCGAGCTTTCAATAAGAAGGTTCGCCTCCGCTCCTTCCTGCAAGGTGACCTGGTGCTGGCTCTTAGAGCGCCAATGATTCCCGGCAGGAAACCACCCAAGTTGGAGCCCAAATGGGAGGGGCCTTTTATTGTCCATAAGGTCTATCCCAATGGCGCGTACTCCCTGGTGAATATGGATGGTGAGCGCATAACTCCTCCTACCAACGCCAGGTTCCTCAAGCAGTACTTTGCCTAAGCATCCATTGGGTCCTACATGACCTTAAACTATACGGTGGTCCTATATTACCTTAAACTGTACGGTCCCACATGACCTTAAACTGCACCCGGTCCAGCATGACCTTAAACTCCACTTTTCCCTATATCTGGGCTCCTTGGTCCGAGTTCTAAGACCTAAAACTAAGATCTGTATTTCGTCCAACATGACGTTAAACTGTGATTCTAGAACTATGTATGGCTTGATTCTAATCCAAATGAGATACGTAGGAACGCCCGGACATTTCATCTTGGGTCCAGCCCCAGGAGCACCAGACCTTTTGCCTTTGGGACCTTGACCACAGGATCGCGTGGCATGGTATGGGATTATGTCTCATTCACGTTGGGTTTGTGATAGCTACACCATGCGCACCCTGTTCTCAAGATTATCCCTCCTATGTCATGTTCCCCATGACATTAAAAGGTGCCTTCTAGAACTACGTGTGGCTTGATTCCCATATTTATGGGATACGTAGGACCGCCTGAACACTTACATTTCAAGTCCATCCCTGTCTCTTAAGAGATCCCACGATCTCCAGGTTTCCTCGGCCTCTTAGATTGTCCCTCCCCATGTATGGGATATATAGGTGTGGTACAGGGTTTTTGCCATTACGCCCCCTTCTCCCGGGGATCCTCCATCTTTTGGCCGCTCTCAGACTGAGCCCTTCAACCCTCTCCAGTGGTCTGCTGATGTGTTCAGAGTACTCTGGTCTGGGACCTGGAGTGTCAGATTCGACTTAGACAAGTTTTCATCCACTTGTCAAGATTTGTGTTCCCCTTCATTCAGGCCCCACCATCCTTCACACCCGGAGGGTCCCCCAAGAACGGCCTGGATACAACGCCTAAGGTCTCTCCTATAGTCACGGGCCAACGACCCTGAGGGTTTCAGGAAACAAATTGATACAAATCCCGTGTTGCGAATGTGGTCAGCGGTTGATGCCAATTTGTTTTCCCCCACCTCTAGGATAACACGACAGGATGTTGTGTTGCGAACATGGTCAGTAGTAATCCTCAGTCGTCACGCCGGCTTCCTCAGGCCCTGAATGTTGGTAACATGATTCACACTGTTTTTCGCCCCACCTTGTCATGGTGGAATCTCGACACTCCTTGTACTAACCCTTAGTATGCCCCCACACTTCGGACAGACCGAGCTGCGTAACGGTGTCTCTCGAGGCTCCCGTGATCTGAGCGCTAGAGTATGTGCTTGGGTTTCTTCTTCATAGGTTGCGTGCAGCTTGACCCTCATTCCCATGGGGAACGAGGAGTCGCCCGGACATTGCGTGTTGGGCCCAGCGTAGCTGGGAGCTAGCATCTCCTACCCCCCTGATTGTTGAACCCTCATAGGCCCCTTTGGCCCGAGGCTCCACTCTCGGAACCGCACGTGGTGATGGTATGAGATTACGCCCTCACCCGCATCAGGTATGATTTATCGCATCGTGTGTGTTCCTCCAGTTCCAAAGCCATACGACCTTAAACTGTGCTATTGGTCCAAGCCTTACGACCTTAAACTATGATGTTGGTCCAAACCATATGACCTTAAACTGTGCTGCCAGGTCCAAAGCCATATGACCTTAAACTGTGTTGTTGGTCCAAACCATATGACCTTAAACTGTGTTGTTGGTCCAAGCTATATGACCTTAAACTGTGCTATTGGTCCAAACCATATGACCTTAAACTCTGCTGTCGGTCCAAACCATATGACCTTAAACTGTGTTGTTGATCCAAACCATATGACTTTAAACTGTGTTGTTGGTCCTACCATGGGACCTTAAACTGTGATGATATTGTCCTGGTCGCACGACAAAAAATGGCACCGCATTGTGATGACCTCCCCATGGGGGACGTCACGCCAGGTATTGGTCGATTACCATGCCGCTTGTCAACGCCTATTATGGATTGATTATTGTGGAGACGCCAGGAATTTCTACCCTAGGCCAGTCACCCCACAAAAGAAAAACCATTTACCTCCAAGAACAAACAAGATATATCAAATTCCGCTTCTTTTGGTGCGAGGGCTAGACCCGCACGACTCCTTCATCCTTTGCGTAGGCGCCATATCGCGCCATACTGCCTCTCAAGAACTACGTATGGCTTGATTCTCATCCTTATGAGATACGTAGGAGAACCTGGGAACTTCCCCGCAAGCCCATCCTAACTTTTCGTGTTCGGCCTCTCGGCCTAAACGCGTCCCCAGGAGCACATAGTAAGCAGGGCTTTTCCCCACACTCACGTTGGGCTTTGCAACTGCTTTACCATGTGTCTCCCATTCCCCTTCTCCTTTAGTCCGAGTTTTAAGACCTAAAACTAAGATCCTTTGCTTGGATTTCCACGACTTAGTCTCTCTTGTGGGATTGTAAGTTGTGGTGTGGGATTGTGTCCTCATTCACATCGGGTTACTCATCGTGCCGTGCCTATCCCTAGATGAGATGTGTCCCCCGTCCCACATGACGTTAAACAGTATTTCGTCCAACATGACGTTAAACTGTGCTTTTAGAACTACGTGTGGATTGATTCTCATCCTAATGATATACGTAGGAACGCCCGAACATTTCGTCTCGGGTCCAGCCCCAGGGATTACCAAACCCCGTCCCTCCTTAATGTCAGCCCCTCGGCCTAAATTCATGAGAAGTGGTTCAATCATGACATCTACCTCGAATAAGTTCGGGATGCCCCGTATTAGTAATGGGAAGCGGCAGTTCTCTCGCCAGAGAGGTCCTGCCTAAAAATTGGGACGACCTGTGACCAGGTTGGTAAGTCCTCCTAATACGCCTCCGCCACGGTGGCGCAATTTCAGGAGTGTTGGACTCTATTCGATCAAACCACCACTCCACCTTCCACGTTTTGCGTGCCCCTTTATTTGGATCCTCATTCTCTTTCATGTCTGACGGGACCCCTTAACAGTATGGATGATAGACCTATGGGCCGCCTACTATCATGGGCCAACGTTCCGGAGGACTGGTCATGTTTGACGGGACCCCCTAACAGTATGGGGGATGACTTTGTTCCTCCTGCTTCCACAATATGGATGATAGACCTTTGGTCCGTCTATTGTAGCAATATGGATGATAGACCTATAGTTTGCCTGCTGTCTTGGGCCAACGTTCCGGGAAACTGACCGACGATATTTGAGTTAGGCCCCGTGTTGCGAACATGGTCAGCGGTCAGCCCTCATTTACTGTCCCCACTCTAGGCCAACACGATATGGATGATTTGTTTACGTCATGGTTAGCGGTTATCCTCCATCGTCGTGCCCCACAGTGTTCCGAATTCGGGTAGCATGAGTCACCTTTCCTTTCCATCTCCCTATGTTCGGATGGATTTCAATGCCCCCGGTATTGCCCCGCTCGTGTGTCAGAGCACATTGAGAAGGTGATATATCAATCGGTCTGAGGTCTTCTCTTCAGAAATCCAGGCCCAATTTCGAATGCCTGAGGCTTGGTTAATGCCCCATAGTTGGATGAGATGATAACGCGAGTATCCTTTTCTTCTCGTGTTGCGTATGACCCACAAGAGCTTAGTGATGGGTTGTTATTCATTTCGGAATTATGGATGAGCATATTAAACCAAGGGTACAGATGAATGGATTTTTCCATGTATTGGATTGAGATGGTGAGCAGTACAAGCAAGAGGTTCATGAGATGGCCAAAACAAATCCCTTAAGGTTCAGCGTGCTGAACCGACCTTCCCAGCACTGCTACCCTTTGGCTGGTAGCCTCCCAGACCGCTTCTCTCTCCTCAAAGACTCTCTCCTCGTCAGTCACCACAGAGCGCAGCTCGCCAATCCTAGCTTGTGCCTACACCCGCTCGGTTCAAAGAACGGTCATCTGGTGACTCGCCTCCATCAGTTGTTCCTGCGCGTCAGTCAGCTGGGCCGTCAGTTGCTCCACAAGCTCAGAGCATGTTGCAATGAAGGCCTCCTTATCTGCCTCCTTCCCTTTGAGGTGCCAGACCTCTTGATCTACCCTCAGCAATGGTCGGGCGCTCTCCAATCTTTCCTGACACTAGGCAATGTCGGTGTGCATGTTGCTCTCGCGTATCTTCTCGTCCATGTAATCACGGACCGTCAGATGAAGGTGCTGAGCATCATCCCCTCCAGCGCACAGGAAGCGTAGCTAGGTGTGGAGTTATCCCATCTGCCTCAGCCAATCCGACTGGGGTTGTCTAAGAAAGCGCTGGATACACTTCCACCCTTTGCGCTGTTTCATCCGGCTCTCCTCGACTGCCTCTGAGTCCGAGTCATCTACCTCCTCAGGGTTAGCAAGTCGGTACGTAGGGAAGGTAGCCAGTAGATCGGCAGTTGGATCTTCCTCAGGGATGTCTTCATGAGTAATATGATCCTTGATATCCGGGTGACCTTCCTCTCTCTCCCCAGCAGCGACAGTGCCCCCGCCAGCTTCCGGCCTTGCCTCAAGAACAGCACTGCTGAGATCCGCTTCCCCCTGCTCACCAATTGCAGGGGTTGACTCATTGTAGGGAGCATGTTCTGAATGAGGTAGTATGTCCACCACTGGTCCTCTCACGGACAGCACGGCCTCCGTAGCCTGACGAGCCTCCAATGTTGAGATCACTGCGCAAGGCGTACATTGATTAGTTAGGATCTTTTGATAACAAGCGCCAGTAGTGAAGCGTGAGACTTACAGGAGTCTAGAGTGTCGGTCTCCAATGTTCCGACCGCTACAGGATCCGCCGTGATGGGATACCCCTCTGCGCTTGTTAATTCAATGATGGGTGTCGGATCCCCATCATGTCCCACCGGTTCCTCTCCTCCCTCCTCTAGTGGGGATGCCCGTCCAACACTTAGCCGCTCCTGAGTGAGGCAGAGAGACGGTTTGTAAATTGGAAAGGAGAATGGATGAAGAAGGAAAATGAATTAAGATAGAGACAAACCTCGAGTATCCCAGTTATTTCGAGATCAGAGCCGACAATCTCATCGCTCTCTCGGAGACTCCCTTGGTAGGTCGCCCCATGCGACCCCTCATATTAGGGTTCTCCTTCTTATTCTTCTTATCCTTCGCCTTCGTCTTCTCTAGTCTCCTCCTCCCCCTCCGACTCCTCGTCACGGTCACCTTCTCCCGGCGGCATCACTTCCGGATCATGCTCCTGGTCGAGCATCACTTTCACTAGGAAAGGTGGCTCCGCGCGCCGACCCCTTTGGCATGCGTATGTGTCCATGACCGTCAAATAAGCATGCCACCGATGGAAATTTACCCGGTCAGTAACTCGAACGAGTCCGACCTCTGGCAGCTGGATCCCGTTTTGCATGATCTTCTGCCAGACGACTTTGACGCTCAGTGATTTCCACAGGGTCATCCAGGCCGACCACAGTGGCAGGAAAATTGCATCTTGGGAAGGTTTGAGCATATATCTTATCTTCTTCCCGAGCAGTTCCCTGGCTGCCTCATGTGACCCCCCCCCCACAGGCAAAGAGGTCACGGCGGTGCTGTGTGATGTTCCCGCTGCTGAATTCCCGGCCTGCGTAGGCCTCGCTGCCTGATGCACCCCTGGTTCCCCCCTTCCGGCAGCACCTTGCCTTCTCCCCCGTCGCCTGGTTTCCATGCGAGTAACCTAGAGTTGCTGGAATCGCTTGCGTAAAAGCCCCTTAGGGTACGCGATGGTCTAGTGTTCGGCATACTCGGTTGCTAGGCCAACATCAACCCCAGTGGGAGGAAGAGTAACGACATCACCAGAGCCGAAAGTGGTAAACATCAACCACATTTGGTGCAGAATGCAGGGATTCTTCTCCTTCCATACAGCCGTGAATACCTTCTTCGACATTCATTGGAGGAACCCGAAATTTCCTGGCGAATCAGGATGGCACGTAAGGCTCGCAGATCACCTTCCCGTCGATCCGAGCCACGAGCACCCCACCCCGAATGCTCTGGAAATATTCCTGTTGTTCCAGAGAACCTCACCCATTGTCCACCATCTGGCCGACCGGGGTGGGGAACGGGATGAAGTGGAAGTTGTTGTGGTTGCCAATATGGATTCTCACCCCCTCCTCATTGAGCGTTATCGGCGCCACCCCTGAGATGTTCATCAAGGATGGTCGCAGGCCATTGTCCGGAGGACGGATGGCGTTTGGGAAAGTGTACTCGCCGAGGTGAGCCGCCACCTAGCCGTGGAAGATCTGGAAGGGTCCACATACTCTTCGAGGCGACCCCCCTCGTGAGATATGTCCCAGAATGACGTACAGCTTGGCCAGTATGGGGGCGCCCAAGTTGAACCATTTGTTGGCGGCCATGGTACCCACCATCACCAGTGTTGCTGGATGGACGCCAATCCTCGCCTCCCGCATTGGCAGGAGCCACCTGCTCAGGAAGGCGGCAAGGAACCCGGCATACTGGACATTCGGGTCTTGGGCCTCGATGATGCGATAGCCCCATGATTGGTATTGCCCCGCTGCCAGGGTCCTCCAGTATGACCCATCCCTGCTCCTCTGTGCCACGGTTGGGCACCGTTTACCCCATACCGGCCTCTTGACGGACGGATCCTTCTAAAGGAACAGGCTGAACCAGCCCTTGTAGATAATGTCCTTCAGGAAGTCCTTGACCCCTAGCCTCTCTTTGGCAAGCTCCAGCATGTGCCACATCAGCATGGGCGTCCGTGACCTGTCTTCCCAGGTGCTCTTTGGAGGAATGAACCCATCGTATTGGTAGCCATCCAGTGGGATACCTCCGATGTAGTGAACGTCCCAGAGACTGATACCAAATTCCCCATAATGAAGGTGGAATATATTAGTATCAGGAGACTACTGGGTGAATAGCTCCAGCCCGAGCTCAGGTTGACGGTGGAAGTGGAACTGCGACGTCCATACCGCCTCGAACAGGCCGATGTACTGCAGTTCATCCCCGAACTGGTCACAGGTATGGTGAACCCAGAATGCCCAGGTCCACTCGCTAGTGAAGTTTCCCCTAGACCGTAGGTCCCAATCCTTCAGCCAGCCCTTCGTCTCATCTGTGACGCTCTCACGGAACGTGCTCATATAGAGGGCTGGAGAATTCTCTGTGACAGGCTCGTCCCTGGTAATGGTCCTGGTCCTCGGGTTCAGGACATATACATCCATATGTCTGGTTTCCCTGGAAGGACGGCCGTTGTTGGTGATGTTGTAGCGAGGAAGCTCATCCTCCCGAGTTACCCATGACCGCGGTGTGTCCACCTCAAAACCCGATAGGGGCACCTCCTTCAGAATGCCAAAATTCCAGAGCGGGAGGTTGTCAGACAGGGGATACATCTTCTAGGCTGGAGTTAGCATATTAAACAAGGTCAGGTTGTTGGAGACGACCACCTTGGCGCCATAAACCCCCTCGGTCACCGCCATTTCGGTCCTACGAGCGGCGGCTTCCCCCTCATCAACTTGGTTTGCGGCCATCTCGAATATCTCGTGAGTTGCACGAAACTAGGATATTGTGCACGGAATGGGAGAGTGTTGTATGAAATCTGAAGTGGCGGTGTGAAATCCAAGATTTGGGCACGCAATCGGCATGCTAAGCGTGGAATATCACGAGTAGGCATGCAAGGACGGCCAAAATTCAGAAGAAATTACGCGCTGCCAGAGCGTTTTTACACGCAGTCGCGGGAGCAATTTCGCGCATGAGAGCAACAAGCCTATCGCGCAGAAAATCTGAAGTATGGATTTGGGAACCAGCACCCCTTTTTATAGGAGAGACCAGGGTTTCGCGCCGCACGGAAAGAAAATTCCACGCTGATCCGTCGTTTTGCGCGCCGCGTGGGTTGTTTGTGCGCTAAGCGCCCAGGAGTGGCCCTGCTTTGGCGTTTCGGCGTTTCACTCGGAATCCGATCGTTGCGACCTCTGGCCGATCCAATTCCGAGGGGGGGTATTTGTAGACGCCGAAAAAGTCCGTAACTCCCGGAGGAAGTTTTGAAATGACAAAGCGAAGTAATATTCGGAATCAGAGGCCCGGTCCGGAGGCCCGGGAAGTGGTGCGCGAAATAAAGGAGAGCATGCGTGAAATAAGGATGTGCGCATGAAGCCTTCTCGGGATTCGCATAATCGAGCTGATGGTGCGCGTAATTTTACGTGCCCCGGTTCCGTGCGGTGAAGCTTTGCGCGCTGACAGTTCCCATCGCGGAAACTTTCACGCGCCACCTGGATTCCGCGCTAGCTGATGCCTATAAATAGAAGGTGACCCCAAAAGTTCTGGGGGTTGCGGAATTCGGATCGTCTCTCGTGCGCGCAATTCAACTTCCCCCGTGCGAAATATGATTTCCAGGTAATCCCTATTTTCGAGCAACCTTGCCCCGGGGTTCGCCTTTGCGCGCAACTCCACCGGCTTAAGTGGATTTGCCTCATCCTCAGGGTACTTCCCTTGTGCACGATCGTTTCCCCTTGTGCCCAATCCCCTTTTATGCTTGCAATACCTTGCGCGCAATCACCTATCCGCGCAATCCTCTGGCTCTATTGCGCGTCTTCCCAGTGTTTTGCACGCAAACCTTTCTTTGGCATGCAACACCCAGGACCCCTTTACCTTGACGCCCCTTAGATGCCTTCCCACGTCGGCACCTGATGTCTCCCCTACCAGGCATGCGCGCCATGCGTTGTTTTCCCGTACGGCCTTCCAGGATCGTACGAAGTAACCTCAAGGTCCCTTGGGCGGTGTTTCCCGTTGCATTGCTTTGCCTTATGCTTCTCCACATAGTCACGCTAGAGGCTGTTTCTTCTTCGCATAGCCACGCTAACGTGAACCCCTCAATGGTTCTCCCTATGGCCCCCCTTCATTACAGCCTTGCTGATGCCTTCCCTCACACAAGGGGTAGAGGTCATTGGGAATGTAATCCCTAGGGGTGTGGAGCGAACCCACCTCGTCCAAGCTGCAGGACGTTAAACTGCTAAGCACCTCGTCCTTAACACATGATGTTAAATTGTGGTCTGACCCCGTGCTTCGCACGCAGGGTCCCCCCCAGCTCAGACATTTTTTACGCCCCTCGTCTCCACGGGAATGGTCTCTTCATTGCATGGAATGAGATCCTCCTTTTTGAAGTGGCGTTTGTCCATGGGGGAAGGGTTGCCTCAGAGCGTAAGCCCCTAACCTCTCTTGCGGAAGGTTTCACCCGTGCATCTCCATACGTCCCCCCTCCCAAGGCCAGTGGAGTCCCTTTCTCACTGCGCTTTGTCGCACCACGGGCCTCCATCCTGGAGTAAGCCCCAGCACCAAGGGCCGCTAACCACGCGTAAGCCCCTGTTTCCTCTTTGGGTCGCTCCACGCGTAAGCCCCATTCCGCTTCTCACGGAAACACCCTTCGCGACGTGATCGTCTGGTCCCTACTGCCTCTAGTTTCTCACACAGAGCATGAATCACGTGGGCTTAGAGCATGCATCGACCATGACATCCTCCTATGGGCCGCCCCAGAGCGTAAGCACCATCCCAGGGAACTACGTGGACTTTGATCTGTGCTAACGCATGGTACGTTGGAAGCCTCCACGAGGTTCAAGCCCACCACCCAGTCGTTCCGACCTATCCACGTCGATTCCCTGACCACCATGGGCCACCTCAGAGTGTAATACCCGTACCAACTCTGGGCCGCCTCAGAGCGTAAGCCCCAAATTCCTCATCCCGCATGACGTTAAACTGTATCTCGTCCCGCATGATGTTAAACTGTATTCCCCCACTTGGGCCATCTCAGAGCATAAGCCCCATTCCTCACACCCACTTCTCATCCTGACTTCCCCCCTCATGCCCACGCACCTCGAGAAGCTCATGCCCTTGCCCAAAAATCTTACTTCCTCCAATCTCCAATCCATGTGTTCATTCTCACGGGACGCCTCTTCAGGTGTCCCACCGTCTCACTGAACTACGCGGACTTTGATTCCCAACCCTGGGTATACTTAGGAAGCCTCCACGAGGTTCAATCCCGTCACTCCATCACCCATCCTAATCCTTACCCGGGCCACCACATACCGGTGAGATCATGCCACTCCATCCCACTCCATGGTATCCGAGAAGCCGCCCACATGCTGGCCCCAACATCGGTGTTCCCCCTAGGGGGTCCTTCAATCTGATCCACTCTCAGTGTTTTGATCAGTCTGATCCGTCTCCGCAAGACGTGAAACTCGCGGCATACCCCGTGGTAAACATGGAAAGCTGAGGAAAACCTCAGATGGTACAGAATTCCCCGCGTTCGATGTGGGATGCCTCGGGCTTCCACACCCTCGAGAAGCCCTGTGATAAGGGACAGAAGACATACATGTCGATCCCCAGCATCAAGATATGCCAATGACACCCCAACGTGACCATTCTCCTCACCGAAGGTTGCTGCCCCGATGAGACCCCTTGGAGCGTCTCAACGGAAGCATTGTAATTAACTGTCGTCCATGCAGATATGGCGCCAGGAACGAGCTTCACGAACCCGTCTTAAATCTATGAGGGAGACCCGGACTAGGTGAGGAGCTCCGGGGAGGAATACACAGAAGCAAGAACCGACATCCCATCATCCCGGTTTCGATCAAGGAGCAGACGTCCCTGAATAAGGAACGAATGTCGCCCGCCTTTGAAAAGTGGTAATGTGGGGCAACGAGCCGCGCGTCCTCCCATATGTGACGGACACATGCGCGCGCCCCAGTGTAAAAGCATCGGAAACAATAATATTTTAATTAAATATTATTACTAAATTTATTTTTATATAATATAAATGAATGTATAATTATTATGAATATGATTGTGATTTTTATTAAGGTTTGAAATCTATTTTTGTCAAAACCCATGAATTTTTTATAAATATCAGTTTTTTTAAAGTGAAAATTCACATATTTAGAAAATAATTTAGATAAAATGAATATTATTTTTGGAATCAGGACATCAAAATTATCCAATGGTGAGTTTTTCATAATTTTTTGAGATAGTCGAATTTTTGGGAAAAAATTAAATACCATTTAAATATATAATGTGTTATATGACATCATAATGACCCAATAGTGATGTAATAAAATACTATAAACTTTTTTTTCATCCAATGTATTTTTTACCAATAAAATAATGTGATTTTAGGTTTTTTTGATTTATTTTACAAAACTTTAGTGGACACTTCAAGACTTATAAAACATTTAAGCATTTTAAATTGATTTCCTTGAAAGTGTGACTCACCTCCACATAAGCAACCCTATTATTTTAAGAATTTAGGCCATTGGACTTATAAAATATTGTTTTCCACTCCACTTTTCCAAAAACCATGGTCACAAACCATGGTCTAGTTTGTGGTTTTGATTAGTTTAGTGTGTGGTGTCCCAAACTTAAATAATAAATAATCCCTTATCCTTTCCTATATAAACCCATCCAAGATCCCACTTACTCTTCACTAAAAGCCTTTGGAGTTAGTCCAACATCTTCCCTCTTCTCTCTATAATCCTCCAAAGGTGCCCCAAGATCCCAAGAATCCTCTTTCAATCCCCTCCCAATCCTTTGGTATCACACTTCCAAGTAAGGGATTCCTTCTATTCTCATTTAACCAAGTTTATTAATATTGTTATGACCTTTTATTTTCAATTGTAAATGTTTAAGTATGGTTTCTCACCTCCCCTATACTTCCCTATTTATTTTTTATGATGATATACCCCTTTATCTATCATTAATTCCTCCCATGTACACTTGTTACCATGCCGAATTTTCATAATGAATTTATCTCTTCTCATTTACATTCAATAAATTATTTTGTATTATGAATCTAAATTCCATTACATTTGTTGGGACATGTATATATATTACACCTTACTTTCCATTTCATTTTCATATGATGATACACCAATTTATCTCTCATCAGCCATTTTTATGAATTCTTATGTCACGTCGTTATGCTCCCGAAATTGCACTGCGACTTTCCAAGCCAAAGTCATTGTGTAGTGAATAGCATTATCATTTCTCTATCAAGGGTATTCACCTTTATTTACATTTACTTATTGATTATATAGTTTTATGTATGTATTCCACATTCCTTTATCATGGAATAAATGATTATGTTGAATGATTCCATGTTATATGATCAATGTTGCACACTTATGCATGAAATGAAATGTTTAAGAAGGGTGCGCTCTGATAGTGCTCCAATGCATTGAGTAAAGATTAGTATCATGATACGTCAAGTGAAATGAGGGTTTACTCATGATAATTCAAGTTCAATTATGTTTTACTCATGCTAATTCAAGTTCAATGAGGGTTTACTCATGCTCCATGTGCAATGATCCTTGGCTCATGCTAATACCATGTTAAGTGTTGTCGCCACATTTCCATGTTATGATAATCATGTTATATCATGCCTTTGTCTTCATGTTTCTCTTATGCTCCTTTTTTATTCCTATTTCCTAAAATATATTGTATTATTCATGTTGTTACTTGTTTACTCCCTTACTGGGATTTTAGCTCACCCTTTTCTTATGCATGTCCTCAGGTTATCCCATGCAATGAAAAGTACGAGGGAATGTAGTGCTCATGTAAAACAAGTTTACAATAAATATGTTTTGTTTCATGTTTTAAGTCATCATGTAATGTTTCTAAGACCCAAAGACACTAGACCTCTCAATATTCCATGTTGTATCAGGTGAAGAATCTATTTAACAAATCATGTTTATGTGTGTAAAAAAATCAGGGTTATTATAGTTGGTATTAGAGGATAGGTTTAGTTATTTTTGGGGTTAGGATTAGAAAACACTGCTGAAAACCTTAGGTATAAGACTAAGTATAATAAAAACATACCTAAATTTTGGTGATTATTGAGTAAGTGGTTTATCAAGAAAATACATTCTTCTCTCGATACGAGCAGGTAGAGGGGACTCTGGCACAGATGTACCTTTGAGTGAAAACTCGAACAAGGAGTTTCATTCTTGACCCAGGGTATCCTGGTACATGACAACATGCCTTGATGCACTCTTGGTTACGACACTCTCAAGGATATTCTTGGGTAAACTCATAATCTTACTATTAACCATTCTTAATGCAATTAAAAAAATGCCCCTAAGAATATATGTTAGAAAGTAGATCATGGATAACATAGATTGAAGCCCATAGATTCCTAAGTTTAGGAAATAAAAGTTATTTATAAGTCATCTATTTTTCCTTGGATTACACTTTATGTGTTACCCCTAACTTTCCCTTTATTCTAGCCAATAGCCAGTAATAGGAGGACTCAGCCTAACAACCGATGTGAAGACCAATGTGATGATTTTTCTAATGAGATGCCTAATCCAATGGAAGCGGGAATCTAGAACATTGTCACGATAATCTCTCAATTAACTCATGATTTGAATAAAAACATTGGTTAAGATAAACATTCAACCCCCCCCCCCCCCCAATAAAGAAAAATCCTCTATCGAGAGCTTCATGAGACAAAGGCCTCCTACTTTTAATGGATCATTTGATCCCTCAATCATCAAACAATGGATAAAGTCTATTGAAAATATCTTCTACATCCTTCAATGTTCCAAACAAGATAAGGTTCTTCTGGATGCTTATCATATGGAGGGTTAAGTCGATCAATGGTGGACACTAATCAAAAATGTGATGCCTGAGTTGGATATATAGGAGTTGGATTGGAAGGATTTCTTGAAAATGTTTTTTGATAAATATTTTCCTCGCACCCTTCAGCTTTAGATGGAAAGGGACTTCCTTTCCCTCAAGCAAAAATACAATGAATCCAACGAAGCATATGAGGAAAGCTTCAAAATTCTTGCATGATATGCCTCTGAAATTGTTGTTACCCCTAAAAGCAAGGTTGAACGCCTCTTTGGTGGGATGAAACCTAGCCTTCGGAAAGCCCTAGCGATCAGTGACATCGACGGCTATGAGAAAATTGTCTAATGTGCCCTCAAGGTCGAAATAGAGATTGGATAATCTCAGGGATATCATGGGGATTAAAAGCGTAAGGTGGACTTCAATTCTGGCAGCCCAATGGATAAATACAATGGTGATAATAAAATCCATCACCCCACTTACCAAAGGTGTGAAAAGAAGCACCCCGGAAATTGCCTAAAGGGGGAGAGGAAGTGCTTTAGGTGAGTAAGAGAAGCAAACCTAGTCGTTAACTACTGACAAAGAAAAACCCACAGCTGTGATAGAGGAGATTAATTCTCCGTTTGACTCTCAACACATTTTTCATTGCTTCAACTTCAAAGAACTAGGGCACCTTGAAAATCAGCACCCTAATCCAAGGGTTTTCGGAGGTAACCAACAACCTCCAAGGAAGAAAGGGTGATGTTTTTCCATCACTACCATTGAAGTGAACCTCGATAATGAAGTGCTGATAGGTACACAAGTTATTCATTCAAGAATAGAGAAAGTACCTTTTTATTCTGTTTCTATGCATTCTTTTGTATCACGATAGTTTAGTATAACAATCCCAACACCACCAAAAAATCATGGAAGTAAAGACGTTGGTGAGTACAGAAAATGGGGAAATCATTGAATCCCATGAATATAACTCCCCCTGTCATAATTTTTGGATTGAACTTCCCGAAGAACCTCATCATTCTCCCCCTGGTGGAATTTGGTTCAATTCTTGAAATGGATTAGATTTCCTTATAAATATCCAACATAAATTGTCGTGAGATGTAAATCATTACCCATATGGATAATCGACCCCCGATTCTATACAAGTAAAAGAAGGAAGATGAATCTTCTTTACCACCATCATCTCAAGCATGAATATTACTTCCCTATTAGCATGGGTATCTAGCTCAGATGATTGAGTCTAAGGTGGCAACTGTCCTTGAAGACATTCCTATAGTGAAGGAATTCACTGAAGTGTTTACTGAGGAATTCCCTAGTCTTCCTCCTGGAAGAGGTGTTTAATTCTCAATTGAACTTATACCTGGGGTGTTTCCCATATCCAATACTTTTTATATAATGGTTGTTGTGGAGCTTGAGGAGCTGAAAACAACTACAGTAAATTCTGGATAAAGGGTTTATACGCCCAGGTGCTTCACCATGGGGTGCACCAGTCCTCTTCGTCAAGAAGAAGGATGGGTCAATGTGACTTTTCATCAATTATCGTGAGCTTAACAAAATCACGATAATGAACAAGTATCCTCTACCATGAATTGGTGGCTTTTTTCGATCAGTTGTGTGGAGCACAATACTTCTCCAAGGTAGATTTGCGGTTAGGATATTATCAAGGGTGAATAAAGAATAGATCACCAATAATACTTTTTGTACAAGATATGGGCACTATGAATTCATAGTAATGCCTTTTGTACTCACTAATGCTCCTGAAATATTCATGTACTTAATGAATAGAGTCTTTAGATATTACCTCAACAAATTTGTGTTAGTCCTTATAGATGATATTATAATATAATCTAAAACCAAGGAGGATCATGAGAAGTATCTAAGAACTGTACTAGAGTCCTTATAAAAGGAGAATCTCTATGAAAAGTACAGAAAGTGTGAGTTATGGTTGAAGGAGGTATCATTCTTGGGTTATATCATCATAAGTAATGGGATATCTGTAGATCCCTCCAAGAAAAATGCAATTGAGGGATGGTCGAGGCCAGCATTAGAAACGGATATTCGTAGATTCTTGGGGTTAGCTGGATATTATCACTAATTTGTGAGAAATTTATAAGGATTGTCAAACACTCTTACCAAGCTAACTTAGAAGGGAGTCATGTTTTCTTGGAGTGATAAATGAAAAGAGAGCTTCAAGGAATTGAAAAGGATGCTTATCACTGTGCCCGTGCACACTTTACCCACAAGTGGAGAACTTTTTGTGGTATTCATTGATGCTTTGAATAAAGTCATGGGATGTGTGTTGATGAAAAATGACAATTTCATTGCCTATGATTCAAGGAAATTGAAAGTTAATGAGAAAAACTATCTAACACATGATATGTAGTTGGCTTCAGTGATCTTAGCTTTAAAAATTTGGTGGCATTATCTCTTTGGGTAGAAGTGTGAATATATATACGGACCACAAAATCCTAAAGTATATATTCACACATAAAGAGTTGAAAATAAACCAACGAAGATAGTTATATCTGATCAAAGACTGTAACTACTCAATATATTACCACCCTGGGAAAGCAAACAAGGTGGTGAATGCTTTAAGTATAAAGGACCCATCAAATCTATCATTGATGATAATTGAAAAGGATCCAATCTTCTTAGATTTGATAAAGATGAACATGGAAATCATAAATAAGGGAATATCATCAATCCTTTCACAAATTATTTCTCAACCATCCATTTTGGAAAGTTTAAAGGATGATGTGGGAATTCAGAAGAAAGTGGAAACTATAAGAAAAGGTAAATACTCAGAGTTCAATGTTAATGAAGAAGGAATTGTGAGATTTGGGAAAAGACTATGTGTTCCATCAAGTCTGAAGCTGAAGAAGGAAATTTTGGATGACATAGTTTGAATTTATCTATTCACCCATGAAACACAAAGATGTATCAAGATCTCTGAGAGCATTATTGGTGGGATAACATGAAGAAGGAAGTCGCTGAGTATACATAAAAGTACTAGGTATTCCAAAAAGTGAAGACTGAGAGAAAGAAGTATAAGGGGATGATAAAACCATTACCCATACCATCATGGAAATGAGAGAACATCACCATAGACATTGTCGCCAGACTTCCAAAGACATCCAAAGGAAACAATACTATTTGGGTTGTTATGGATCGTCTTACAAAGAATACACACTTCATTGCTATTCATGAGGATTTCTCACTAGATCTACAGTCACATATATACATCAGAGGCATGGTAAGGCTACATGGAGTACCACTATATATTGATTCGGTCAAGATCTAAGATTCACCTCAAAGTTTTTGAATATTATTCAACATGCTCTGGATACTGGGCTAAACTTCAGTACGGCTTATCATCCTCAAACGGATGGACAATATGGTCAGACTATCCAAACACTTGAGAACATGTTGAGAGATTTCTTAGTGGACTTCAAAGAAGGATGGGATCAACATATTCTTCTTGTTGAGTTCTCATACAATAACAGTTTCTACTAGAGCATCAAAATTGATCCTTATGAAGCCATTTATGGGAAAAGGTGTAGAACACTGGTGTGTTGGGATGAAGTCAGTGAGAATAAGCTGCTAGGACCTAAAATGGTCGAAGAAATGGTGGAGAAGGTGAAAACCATTCAGCAGTATATCAAGGCATCCCAAAGTCGACAGAAGAGTTATGCAGATAACCGTCGATGAGACCTTGAGTTCAAAGCTGATGACATGGTATTTCTACGCATATCTCCATGGAAAAAAGGACATGAGGTTTGGAAATAAATGGAAGTTATTTCCAAAGTACATCGGCCCCTTCGAGATTCTTGATCGTGTCAGGGTTGTGGCCTATCTAATAGCACTTCCACCTACCATGGTCAAAGTACATGATGTCTTTCATGTATCCCTCTTAAATAAGTACATATCAGACCCTTCACATGTACTCTCTTCAAAGGCAGTATAGTTAGAGGATGTTAATTCTTATGAGGAGAAACCAGTGATGATCATAGATCATATAGAAAAAGTTTTAAGAAATAAGATTATGCCCCACATCAAGGTGTTGTGGATAAACCGCAAGTTTGAAGAAGTGATCAAGCAGAGTTACCCACATCTATTTTAGTGTGGAAAAAGTAAATTTTGAGGGTGAAATTTCTTAAGGGTGGAAGATTGTAAAGACCCAAACTTTTATCAATGAAAATTCCTCTTGATCTAATTAAATGTATTATTATGTGAAATGGCTATATAACATATTCACTTCTTTCATTTAATGATTTTTTATTTTAAAATAATGTTAAAAATTATGAATGTTACTAATATAGCTGTGGAACAGTGATTACATGATTAGTATAAATTTAGGGATTTAAAAAATCCAATTTAATCAGAAAAAGGAATTGATGCCCTTATCTAGAAGACTTTCCCCGTACGAAGCCCATTTTTTGTATCTTGTAAAGGTAGTGGCATCATTGGGCTTCTCTCTTTACCAAGACCAAGCCAAACTTCAACATGTTAAGATCGAACGGAACTGCCTTTGGGAGAAGTAGAAGTTAATAGAGATTACCACTCGAGTGATGTTATCAGAGCCACCTCAAGAGTCTGTCACCATCGCACACCATACCATTCGGTCTTATGAGGGTGTTATAAGGGGTTATGAAACAAGACCCTAGCACTATGATTATGTGCATTATTTTTGTATATAATAAATAATATACATTCATTTTATTATTGTTACGTTGTAAATAGTTTTTAAAAGCACATATAGTATTTTTACGTTAATATTCAATTAAGAAATCTATTTTGATGAATTGATGTATTTTTTATTGAAAAAATATTTTAATAAAATATTATTAATAAATTAGTTTAAATATAACATAATTGACCGTATAATTATTATGAATATGATTGTGGTTTTTATTAAGGTTTGAAAGCAATTTTTTCCAAAACCTGTGAATTTTTTATAAATGTCAGTTTTTATTTTAAAAGTAAAAATTCACATATTTATAAAAAAATTAGATAAAATGAATATTATTTTTGGAATCAGTATGTCAAAATTATCCAACAGTGATTTTTTCATAATTTTCAGAGACAGTCGAATATTTGGGTAAAAATTAAAAATTGTTTTAATATATATTGTGTTTTATGACATCATAATGACCCAATAGTGATGTTATAAAAAACAATAAAATTTATTTTTGGACAATATATGTTTTACCATTAAAATAATGTGATTTTATTTTTGTTTTATTTATTTTGAAAAGCTTTAGTGGACCCTCCAAGACTTATAAAATATTTTAGCTTTTTAAAATTATTTCCTAGGGAGTGTGACTCACCTCCACATAAGAAACTCTATTATTTTAAGACTTTCGTCCATTTTCCTTATAAAATATTATTTTTCACTCCCCTTTGAAAAAAAACATGGGAAAACCCATGGTATGGTTTGTGGTTTTGATTAGTTTAGTGTGTGGTGTCCCAAACCTAAATAATAAAGAATTCCCTATCCATTCCTATATAAACCCACCCAAGATCCAACTTCCTCTTCACTCAAAGACTTTGGAGTTAGTCCCAACTCTACCCTCCTCTATCTAGATTCCTCCTAAGGCGCCCCAAGCTCTTAATAATCCTCTATCAAGCCCCTCCCAAGCCTTTGGGATCACACTTCCAAGTAAGGGATTCCTTCCGTTCTCATTTTATCCAAGTTTCTTAATATTGTTATGCCCTCTTATTTTAAATTGTAAATGTTTGGGTATGGTTTCAGACCTCCCCCATATTTCCCTATTTATATTTTAATTATTATATACCCCTTTATCTCTTATTAGTTCCTCTCATGTACACCTGTCACTATGCTGAAATTCCGTAAGGAATTTCTCTCTTCTCATTTACATTCAAACAATTATTTTGTATAATGAATCTAAATTCCATTAAATTTGTTGGGACATGTATCTATATGACCCCCTTACTGTCCATTTTTTGTGAATATTATGATATAACCCTTTATCTCTCATCAACAATTTTTATAAATTCTTATGTCAGGAGGTTATGCTGCCGAAATTGCACCGCGACTTTCCAAGCCAAAGTCATTGTGTAGTGAATACAATTCCCATTTCTCTATAAAGGGTATTCACCTTTATGCACATTTACTTATTGATTATATAGTTTAATGTATGTATTCCACATTCCTTTATCATTGAATAAATTACTATGTTGAATGTTTTCATGTTATATGATCCATCTGGAACACTTATGCATGAAATGAAATGTTTAAGAAGGGTGTGCCCTAATAGCGCTCCAATGCATTGGGTAAAGATTAGTATCATGATACATCAAGTTAAATGAGTGTTCACTCATGATAATTCAAGTTCAATTAGGGTTTTATCATGCTAATTCAAGTGCAATGATGGTTTACTCATGCTCCATGTGCAATGAGCCTTGCCTCATGCTAATACCATGTTAAGTGTTATTGCCAAATTTCCATGTTATGATAATCATTATATATCATGCCTTTATGTTCATGTTTATCTTATGATCCTTTTTTATTCCTATTTCCTAATATGTATTTTATTCTTCATGTTATGTCTTTTTTACTCCCTTACTGGTCTTTAAAGCTCACCCTTTTCTTATGCATGTCCTCTGGTTATCCCATGTAATGTTAAGTACGAGGGAATGTAGTGTTCATGTAAAGGAATGTTTCAATAAATATGTTGTGTTTCGTTTTTTAAGTCATTATGTAATGTTAATGATCCCAAAAGAAACTAGACCTCTTGATCATCCATGTCGTATCAAGTGAAGAGTTTATGTAATAAATCATGTTTAAGTGTGTAATAAAGAGAAGGGTTGTTATACCATTGCTGTAGTTAATGCTCACTCCCAAGAATTTCATATTGGATAGAGTCCATTAGTTAACTAGGTTCACTCCCAATTCCACTCTTTTTTATCTCATGAGATATCAATAATTATCCAATTAATTGGAGGGATATATAGGTCCCACCCATCACATATTGAAAATTACACATATGTGTGCCACAAGATTATAAATCATTCAT
The DNA here is from genome assembly GCA_963277665.1 of Viscum album. Lineage (NCBI taxonomy): Eukaryota > Viridiplantae > Streptophyta > Magnoliopsida > Santalales > Viscaceae > Viscum > Viscum album. Next base: position 243,549,623 of record OY728129.1, read on the forward strand.
CATATCATAACCCATTAAAATAAATTGGTTTGATAAAAATTTAATCACAGCATAACCTATGTAACATAAATAGGTTTCATAATAATTTTATCATTTCATCATAGTATAACTAATGAAAAAAAGTGGGTTTCATAAACATTTTATCAGGGTATAACCCTTGTAAGACAAACAGGTTTCATAAAACGTTTTTCATCATAAATATAAACCATTCAGAGAAATAATAAAAATGGTATCCTTGGATAATATCCCTAGTAAATCATAATTACATCAAAGGTCGTCATCATAGGTGTAAAATGATTTTGAAAGTAAAATCACATGGAATGTTTCTTGAGGAAAATGTTCTTTATTTAAAACCCACTTTTTTTAAATTACAAATTCATCAAATATTTTGGAAATCATTTTCTTTGAAAATATACTTGAAAATTTATAAAGTAAACTTCAAATAAAATAACGAATATAATTTTGTGAAATTTTTTTTTGTGCCATATATTCTAAAACAAATATTCCTCTTACATTTTCGGTAAAATCCAAACATAAATTATATTGGAAAGTAGCATGGAGATTAATTTCAAAACATTTTGAAAAAGTAAGGCATTGGTAAAAATATCTTTAATAAATAATTTGGATAATTTTAAAAACATTTTTGAAAACATTTTTAGAAAACATGGTTTTGAAAGAAAATGGGTTTTAAACCAAATAGAGAAATAAAGGAGGTTTTATTAGAAATATTATTTTAAACTCTTGATTACATTAAGAGAGTAAAATGAAAGGAAAACATGTATTACCATGAAATAACCATAAAATAAAAAATTCATGAGTTTTTTTAAAGATAGATCATAGGATTTCATCATTGGAAGAATAATCATAAACAATCTCGATAAATGATGAGTTTATATCATGAACCCATTACCACTATGGTATCTTATGAATCATATGACCCATTAAATAATAACATAAAATGAAACTTTTAATATCATTTAAATAATGATATTAATGAAATAACATGTTGAATGTGAATTATATACTCTTTATATAAGACGATATGTGAATTATATACTCCTTAAATACTAATACTAATATTTTTTCTCAATTTTTTAAAACATGGTGTTGTATATAACGCGAGATATCAAAGAAAATTGATTTATTCAAAAAATAAATAAATTCATAAAAACTCAAGGTGTTACATTATACCCCCATTAAAATGTATTTTTACCTCTATATTATTCACTTTGTTACAAAAAAATTATGGATACTTCTACCTCATTACATCCTCATGTTCCCATGTATCTTCCTCAAACTAGTGGTTTCACCATAAAACTTTGACCTGGTGAAAGGTCTTTTCTCATAGAACTTTTGTATAAAATCTAGAATTTTTAATGATTATTCCTTATAAGAGTTGTATGAGATATAATTTTATTATATGTTAATGGTCAGGTATGTACTTCCTTAGGAGAGATACATGAAACCCGTCATGGACTTGAGAGAGGTTTTTTGGAAGCACCAACCAATATCTATCATCCCGATACAATTAAGAATTTCATTGGGTCCGATATATCTAGGGATTAGTTTTCAATTATTTCTAAATATCATTACCTTATTCCTTGGATATATTATTATAAACACCTTTTCACCAACTTCAAATTACAAATCATGTCAATGATTGTCAGCATAACTTTTTTACTGACTCTGGGATACCTTGAAGTGTTGTTGAATGGATCTATCTTTATCTTACATTTATTCAATTATATTAGCTCCCAATACCTTTATTTATCTAACTTAATTCCTATAAATTGGAGCTATGCACTAATTTACATAGAGGGATTCATAATGATCCATTTAAATACTCATGTGAAATCTATTTTTATATAAAAACTAAACTAGTGAAAGGCATTTATCCCTATCGTATTAGAAATCCAAATAACAAGATCTAAAAATATCCTCTTGGGTATGAATTTTTCTCTTATACAAACCATTTTTTTAGGATGAAACATAGTGTTGAAACTCAACTCCATATCAAGATCCGGTTTCATACTTCTCTATTACTTTCAAGTAAAGCTCGTATCCTGATTATACACAACTAAATATGGAATTCCATGAAACCTTAACAATTCCTTAATGTATATACTAGAAATATGATCTAGAGATAAATCTTCTATAATAGTGAAGAAGTGTGATGAATTTTTAAGGCAGTCGACTATAACCCATATATAATTACGGTCTTTAGATGTTTTGGGGAGTCTAACTACAAAATAAATGGTGATGTTTTCTCATTTTTATTCTAGTAAAGATAATGTATAAAATACCATTAAACATTTTTTTATAAACCTTAACTTACTAATATACAAAGAATAGAGATACAAACTATTTGATATCTCTCTTCATGTCATCCCACTATAAGTACTCTTTCAAATCTCTATACATATTCGTACTTCAAGGATGAATAGAGAATGAAGAACTATGAGATTACTTTAACAACTCCTTCTTAAAATATAGTATGGGTAGAACACAGACATAGTTGCTAAACCTTGTCATTCTATCATGATCAAAGTTAAACTCATGAAAAATTCTAAGCTTCTATTGTAGCTCTACATCTTCCTTTTATGCCTCTTTAATCTTCACTTGGATAGATGGTTGAGCATTCAATTGATCAAGAAAAGTTCTCTCCCCTTCATTTAAGTTTTACAAATCTAAAGTTTGAAAATATATAAATATTGGATCTTTTTAGAACATAATCTAGGATAATATATAATGATCCTTTCAACTCAAAGAATCGGCCACATTTTTCTCTTTCTTAGGGTAGTAATTTATTGACGAGTTTTATTATTTTATCATCTCTAATTGTCTTTTTATGGAACATAGTCAACTCCTAATATGTTAATATATACTTTGGGGTGGCGCTAGGTATTAGTTCTATTGAAAACTAAACTTCACGATTACTTGGAAGACTTGAAAAATATTTTTAAAATAACTAAACAAATTCCCACAAAAAAAGGAATATAATTTATTTTGAGTTTCACCCCAAATATTTGAGATAAAAACCACTTATGAATGTGAATAAAGACCCATATAGTGGATGATATATCCATTGGAAATTCATATTTATCATCACATTGATATATGATCATAGGTTAGTCTGGAATAACAAACATGAATTCCATTCCTTGGAAATTGATATGATATTTATCTAGATAAATTTAATTCATGCCTAAGATAACATCAAATTAAACTAGAGAAATAATGATAAGATTTATAGGAAGTTCATTCCCAAAAAAATAAGCTAGATAGGATTCATATATTTGAGATGCAGTCATCATTCCATTAGGGGTTTTCAAAGCTAATTCTACATCTAATAATTTGGGTGGAATATCGATATCCTTATAAAATTCTTCATATATAAAATAATGGGAACACCCATAGTTAAATAGGACATTAGAAATTCAATAGTTTATGGTGACTGTGCCTTTCACCATGTCATTATTATACCCCTCATTAGAAACAGTGATCCCCTTAGATTTACACTTGTTCTTCATGTTAAGAAGTTACTAACATCGATCATAGTAATTAACCTTTGGATTTAGGCACCAGTTGTCATAGTTCCCATAATCTTTCCATTTTAAACACTTTAGTGTGGGTGGGTCATTCTGTGAAACTTTCTCTCTATTAGGATCATTAGATAACCTTTTCATATCACTTCAGTAATCAATTTCTCATTGACCTTCCTTCCTACATTTAAAACATTTACCATTTACACTAAGACAATTTCCTCTATGTTTCCTTCCACACATTGGGCATGAATGAAAGCTCATATTCGTCTCTCCATGGTTTTTAGAGTTTCCTTTTAACTAAATATAACTTTTCTTATTAAAACCATAAGATTGGTGGGTAACTCAAATATTCATTTCCACCTTGAGAAAACATTAAAGGATTTATTCATAGCTACTGAATTCTTTTAACGATAATATACTTTAGAGACCTAGTTTTAAGCCACTAAATAATTTATCAACTTTACTTTCATAATGGATGATAATTCCAAAATCATACCTCATAAGTCTTCTAGATTTTCTTAATAGGAACCAACAAATTCATCATCCTTTTACTTTATCTCAAGTAATTCCTTCTTCATTTTTATAAAAAGTATATGAGGAAACTTCTTACTGAAAAATAAGATCTTAAACTCATCCCACTCTATAGAGTCAATTTCATATTGTTCCAATGTATTCTTTATGAGAGTCTACCATTGATCCACTTATCCTTCCAAATGATGGATATAAAAATAAAATTTTCAAGTTCCAAATGCTAGAGAATGGAAAATATATTTATAGTGGTACTGATCCATTTCTCAAAAACTAAATCAACAGATCCACTGAAGGAAGGTTGGTGTTGCCTCATGAAGGACTCAACAGAATGTTGTTCCATCTTTTTCTTGTTTGGAAGTTCATCAAGAGACATGGATTGAGAATTTATTTTGAGTATATAAATGATATTTTTCATTCCATGTCCCATAAATTTTTTCTACTCAGGAGAAAAATTAGTTCTTTATCCATCTCACACATCATTAAAATGGTTACATCAGGTTCCATCCATTGAATAAAACCATAAATCATAGTATAGTCAACAAATATCCTAGTGTGGAATCATATAATAATAATAAATTACTTATAGGATGTATAAATACTAATACTTTATTTTTAATATAAGAAACATTAGGTTTATCCTATTTTATTCAAATTAATTTTCTATTTAAATTATTCATGATGGTTCATAAAGATTTTATGAATTTCCAAATCATATCCCCCATGAGTTTCAAACTAGGTGTGTAGTAAGGCATGTTGTTATGCACTAGGTGATGCTAAATTCCCTCTAAATGTTCCCTTTTTGAAGTTATTAACCCTAAGTACCTCTATTCCAAACCCATATCCACCTGTAGTATCCATATAAGGATGTAAATTCCTATAAACCACAATCTAAATCATTTACTAAGATTCAAGAACATTTTCGTATACTTTGACTCATCCTTAGACATATCCTTAGAGATATTGCTAAAGTTTTCTCATCCTAGTTTCCAAATGTTAACTAAACCTTGCTATAATACCAACTGTAAAGTCCCAAATTTATCATTCATAAATATTACATCTTATTAGATGAATATTTAATACATAACATAATGATCTACAAAATAATAATTTAGGTATAGTGCCTTTGAAAATATGGAAACATAAACAACTAGTCTATAAGTGAGCTATAACATCTCTCATTATGTTATTTATAACCATAACCCTTCTTATACATATCGTACATAATACCTTTCATCATAACCAAAGGAAAACAAACAAAATAAAGTATCATATTAGATTCTCAATATGGGTAAACAAGGTATATATCAACATATCAAGAGTATAAGGGTATGATAACATGGGAATAACATTTGGATACCGTAACCTACATATCATAGATCATAAAATTGAGTCACATTATAAGTCTTGGTGGTTAATATTAAATTTACCATAATGAAAATAAATAACATGATCAATGAGAATATAACATTGTCATAAAACATAAATTTGTGCTCTATACATCAGCATAGAAAATCATTCCCTTAGTGGTTCAAGACTCATTTCCAAAACTATCATATTGGAATGGGTTTACTCCCTAAGCCATACTAGTATTCAAGGTTCACTCTCAATACTATCATAGTGGAAATAGTTACTTACTAAACTGGGTTCACTCCCCATTCGAGTCTTATTTATCTCATGACATATCAATATTTTCTCAATGCATTGGAAAGATATATATATCCTACCCATCATAGAATGAAAATCATATATATGTGTGCCATGATATTATAAAACATTCATCATATAAAAATTCATGAAAATAAATGGTTAACATAAAACTTTCATCATTCCATAAATTTTGGAAAATAAACTGGATTTATAATCATTTCATCATTTAATTATAGCATAGCCCATGGAAAAAAAGTGTGTTTCATAAACATTTTATCATGGTATAAACCATGGAAGAGAAACAGGATTTATAAACATATTATCATCATAAAAATAAACCATTAATAGAAAGAATAATAATGTTATACTTGGATCATATCCATATTAAATCATAATTACATTAAGGAATGTCATATTATATGGAAAATTATTTTTAAATAAATATCACTTGGAATGTTTCTTGAAAAAAATATCCTTTATTTGAAAACAACTTTTTTTAATTAAAAATTAATAAAATATTATAGAAATCGTATTATTTGAAAATAATTTTGAAAATATATAAAGTAATATTCAAAGAAAATAATGGTCATGACTTCAGGAAATTATGTTCATATCGTACACGTTAAAATAATGATTCCTTTAACATTTTTAGTAAAATCCAAATAGGTCGTGTTTTGGAAAACTATATGGACATTCCTTTCAAAATATTTTGTAAAAAATAAAATATGGGTAAAACTATAATTAATAAATTATTTAAATATTTTTTAAAATATTTTTCAAAAAATTTATAGAAAACATGGTTTTGGAAGAAAATGCATTTTTTAACCAAAGAGAGAAATAAAGATAATTTTGCATAAAAAATATCTTTTAAAATTTTGAGTACAGAAAGAGACTAAAATGAAGGGAAAATGTTTATTCTCGTAAAATAACCATAGGATAATAAAATTCATGAGTCTATTTATAGATAGATCGTAATATTTTATTATTTGAAGTAAAATTATAAACAATCCCGATAAATGATGAGATTTATCATTAAACCATTAAAACTTTGGTATATTTTGAATTGTAGGCCCAATTAAATAATAACATAAAATGAATATTTTAATATCACTAAAATAATTAGATTCTTGATATAAAATTTGAAAGTGTAAGTATATACACCTCATATAATAATATAGGTACATAATACATCTTATGTCCAAAAGAAAGAAATTTGAGACAAAAATCATTTACCTTAAGTCTCAAATTCCTTGATAAACATTAAAAAATATTATATAATAAATATAATTTTATTATATATATATATTATATAACCATAATTATAAATATCATATCATATATTATTTACTTATGACCTTTTATTATTCATTTATAAACAAATTCATGTTAAATTCTCATTTCATAAAATAACAACTTTGTTTTTCATATATGTTTTGATTTGTTATTTTTTTAGTAATATTAATTTTATCACGGTAACATAATCTGAATAATTTTATCCATGATATAAATATCATATATACTCATTTTATATGTATTTATAGTAATCTATAATGGTTAGAGATAGAAAATGAAATACAGTGTTCATAGAGATGGTAGTTTGGACGTACGTATGAACGTTGTTTCCATTTTCTTGAAGAATTGAAAGAAATATGAGTAAATAATATATTAAAATTAAATAATCATTTCTATTTTATATATATCACATATTTTTACTAAACTCATCTTTATTACCTTCCATGTAAAGTGTGACTGAATCACATTGCTTTGCGAGGTGAAAGTTTGTCATATACACGAACAGTGTTATCGTATTCCCACATAATGGAAATTAAGAAGCTATATGTGATCTAATAATTTAATAATTATAATAATATCATAAATATAATATATAAATATTTAATCCATCATTATATTCATTTGTGAGAGGATATGATGGAAAACAAATAATATCGGTTCGTGAGGCGGTTGTATGTCGTACACACGAATAATGATTTCATATCCCATTTGATGGAAGTGGAAATGTTTGTAGGTAATTAAATTAACATAAAAAAATATCTTTATATTTAAGATGATTATTTAATTATATCATCATGTTTTAATAATAGTTTAATGAGGTGGAGTAAGAAATAAAATAAAATGCTCGGTTAGGGATGTTATCACTTTTTCATACAACTTCTTTTGGTTTGCACCAAAAACCTTGATGGGCTGGATTTATGACCAAAATAAGGGTTATAGGATGAGAGGATGGATTTAAAGAATATATGTTTTTTAGGTCTTGGATGAACCTTTTTTTTGTAAGTGTGGAGAGGATATGAGAAGGGGTGTCCATTTATAAGTGAGGAGAGTGGCACACTTGTAATTTTTTGAAAAGAAAAAGGTGTACCCATGTTTCTTACATGAAAAATGGCTCCAAAATAAGACATTATTGATAATAATACATTATGATATCAAAATATGTCCATAAAATTTGGGTTTTACAAGTTTTGTGTCATTTTTAACCCTTATCTTTTTATTTTAATCACTAGGTAAAACCATTTTTACCTTAACCATAGTAAATAATATTTGATATTTTTACAATTCATTATGGTAAAAATTTAAGTTGAAATTGTTATAAAATATAAATTATTTGTATTAAAAATATGGAATATATTTTTACAAATATTATTCATAAACCTTTCAATAATTAATTTAAAATTTAACTCGTAGACGCAACAAGAGAGCAGTTTTCCAAAGAGAAAATATTCAAAAGTTTAAAAAAATTTATATAAAAATTAAATATTAAAATTATTAAAAGTAACTAAATTAGATTAATTTATATATAATTGAACTAATTTTACTTTTAAACCCATTTTATACAAAATAATAACCATATAAATTCTTTAAACAAAAATGTTGTTTTTAATAAAAATGAGTATTTTTCACTATTCATCGAAAAACTAATCTTTACAAAAAAATTAAAACAATTAACCCTCTGATAGTTTAGAGATTATGATTTCAAAAATTATTTTTATTTTAAAAAATTAATTTTATAAAATTTTCAAAATTTAATTCAATTATTGTATAAACATTTTTTTGAGAAAATAGTGTTTTCAAAAAAAATAAAGACTTTACTAAAAATTCAATACTTTTATCAATATGTTTTATTTATATAAAACCATTATAATTAATATGAAAAATATATTAAATATCTATTCATTTCACCAAGTATAAATTCCAGTCAATAACGGTCGTGTTTAAAATAGTAATATTAATAGTTTTCTACAGCTCATTAAAACTTGGTGTTGCGTGTAACACAAACTATCAAAGAAATGTAATATATTCAAAAATAAATAAAATCATAAAAATTTAGAGTGTTAAACTATTGGAAGAAGGTTATTTCACATTCATAATACTTTATATTTATGTGATCCCCCTTGATTATTCAATTTTATATGGAATGGGTGTGATGGGGGTTGTTTGGTTGGTTGTTTTGGTTTGGTTTGTTAGATTTGGGAGTTTATTCTTGAAATCTTCTCTTTATTGTAGGTTCTTATTATTATTTTCACATATGAAATAAAGTTAATTTTTTCTAAAAGATGTGTGTGATTTTCTTAATAATGGATTCTGTTCTGTTTCATCAAGTTCATATGGAAAAATTTTCAAACATGCATCACATGCCACCACTTCTACTACACCTAGATCATGTAAGTTGTATTAGATCATTCATAGTAATTAATAATTATTACTGTAATTTGATTTCTTTAAATTCATCTAAATGATCTGTTTTAGGTCCAAATGGTTGATACTGTGTGTGAATCTATGTTCTTATGGTTAATATTGATCCAAGGATTATTAAATTTGATTCATAAGAACACATTTTATTTATTTATTTATTTATTTGAGTTTAAATAAAATAAATAAATCGGTTCTTTGATCAAGGTCAAAGTGGGATTTAATTTTTTCATTTAATTTTATTGAATATTTAATTATAGTAACATTAATATATGTGTTATTATATTTAATATACATGTAATTTTTATAGTAAAAAAATAAAAGTCAGAAGGGGCTTACACACCCCGCCCCCCACTTTGCAAATAATAGACGCTCTCATTATGGGGAGGCTACTATATTATATAGCAAGGCAGGTGCGGAACCAGGCTAATCCTGGACCCCCAAAAATTTATTAATAAAAAGATTACACTGCAGACCAGGGAAGGGCAGGGTCAATCAACCCAAACCCAAAGACAATCCCCAAAAGAAAAGCAAAGAAAGGAAAAAAGACACAAAAAAACCAAGCACCGCAGCAGTATGAGCACCTCCCATCCAACAGCACCAAATCCATCAACAGCAAATACTTCAAAAAATTCGTACAATAACAGCAGCAGTCGAGCCATGCCCCCGACATCACCTCACAGAATTCTGCATCACCGGAGATCACCACCGGACCTCGCCGCCATACCAAACACGAAACCCAGATGCCTCGCCTCCAAACCAGCAACGCCGCCAAACCAGATTTCCGTCAAGACTTCATCGAATTCAACGAGGCAGAAACCCTCAGCACATCACAAAAACATCACCGACATACCGCGATACTCCCGGCGAGAACAACCGAAGAGGGGAAACCACAAAAACACCAAATACAGCACAACAGGCAACCAAACCAGGTCGGAATCGATGGGATCTGGTCAAAACCATAACCAATCCCACCTCTTCCAAAGGAAAACCAAAATATTACCACATACCTGAACGGATTCAACAGCACAACAAAAACAAGACAAAAAGGAACTGAGCAAAACCCGTCGCCGCCTTCCGAACCACGCCCGAAGACCATATCTACCCAAAACCCGAGCAGCCAACACGAAATGCAACGAAAGCCCCAAATCTCAACCCGCACCCTGGACCATCATCACAGCCCCACAAATCTGGAGGAGGAAGCAACGATGGGAAGCGCCGAGGATGTTGACGATCCCTCATGACAAGAGGCGATGATGCAAATGCGTGGAGCCAAGAGCCAAGGGAAGGTCAGCCAACGGCGGAGAGGAAGACGGCGGCGGGAGGGAACCCTAGCGCCGTAGAGCCCCTTACGGGCTCATCCCTGATCTTATAAATTGAATCCTATATATATATATATAAGTTAATGATTTAAAAAAATCATAAGGAAGTGTGATAAAGGGGTGGTCAACACCCCTAAACCCTTTACCATATATTTGTGTGTGTGAGAGAGAGAGGCTTCCACATCATTTATGAATTCCATACATGTAACACCAAGATGTTTTTATGAAATATTTTCATTAAATAATTTTTATTATTCAATAGCTTGCATTGAACACAATCTTGAGTTTTAATGAACTATGGGATTCTCTTATTATAAAATTACTGTTATAGACTACTTGTTAGGTTGGTGGGAATAATTATAATTAACTTATGAAAATGCATTATGAATTCATTGGCTATCAATTATTTATGAAAAATATAAATCAATTAGATATTTTTATTTTTTAGTGAATTAATTTTATTAATTAAATTAATGTGATATATATGTGTTATATACTTAATAAAATAATTTTTATATTCATCCAATGAATATTTTAGTCATAGGTTATGAATAAACCCCTATTTGATGTATAAAAACATATCTTTTTAAAAAGTTTAATTTTAAACCTTTGAATGGTGGACCCATTTTAAATTAAGATTTTGTTGCATTAATAAGTTTTATATTACTACATACACATGTTATTTTTAATTGAGAAATAAAAATTTACTTTGGATGAATTCCTGATAACTTTCATGTTTTGATGAATAGTAAAAATACTCTAAATTTTAATTGAAAAAAAAATCATTGTAATAATTTATATGGTTAAATTATATTAATTAATGTTTTAAAAGTACACATATAATATATTTTTACAATTTAATATAATTTAGGTCATTGTAATTAATTTTATATTAAATTCATATGTAAAAACATTTCAATGTTTTTCGATATTTTAACTTTTAAAACTCGTTTTCTCTTTTAAACAAAGGATTAATTTTAAATTAATTAATAAAACTTATATGTTTTTAATTTTGAAAAAATTATTCCATATCTGAAATAAGTAGTTCCAAATTATTTTAATAGGCTACGTTTATTTCTGGGCATTAGGAATAGTAACATTGGTAATTATTTTTATTACCATATTTAAAGGTAAATATGGAAATTAAAGGTAAAAATAATATTACAAAATTACCTTAAAAACTGTAAAAATAATATTTTAGGACTAAATAATACCCTTATAATCTATTTATAGAAATGGGATAACTTAATGGACACTTACCTGTGAATATGACATGAATATATTAAAAACTAATGAATGTGACAAAATACCACAATCTAAATTTATATAAGTATATTAATTTTAATATATAGATAATTAGGAGATAATATAGACTATAGATAGTATCTAGAAAGATTAAATAATTACCTATATCATATAAATTTATTTATAATATTTAGAGATTAAATAATTACCATTAATGATGACACAATAGTGATGTAGAAATTATTTTATTAATATAAATATCAAAAAATGGTTTTAAAAATATTAAAATAAATATCAAATGATGTAATTAATGTTATCCACTGATTTTAAAGGTTACTAGGACATGTTAGTATTGTATTAAATATTTTTTATCGAATTTATCTTCTGTGTGGATTTTAATTAAAGTCAAATAAATGAATAGTGTTAAAATTGACACTATTGATATTTTATGAAAATAACATTTTATTAAATTGTTAAAAAATCATAAAAATATTTAAAAATTACAAATTTATAATTATAAGGTCTAAAATTTCATAAAATATAGATTTATGGTCAATTAAAACCATATAAGTAAATATTTATAACCATTAAATATTTAGAATGTTATTACCACAATTAAGATTAAATTGAATAACTAAGTATCAATTAAAAATATATGGTTTAAATTGACAAAAATAACTTGTCCAAAATCTATTTGTTGATAATTTTAAAACCCTATGTCATCTAATCTTTAAAATTGGGACATTTTGGAGGTGTTTTGGGTAGGGTTTGATTTTATTATAAATTACTATTTGTGGAGTTTTCAAAAGTGCCCCTCACCACAATTATAAAAGGGCATCTCATCCATCACCTCTTAACTTAATTTAGAGCCTTCAAGGTCTTCCATAAACCTTCCATTTTTCATTATCATCTTTCCTATTTTTATTTTATAGGTTATTTTCATCTTCAAATACAAACTCTAGTACTCTAAGAAGAGATTTAAAGGAATCACATTGAGGAAGAGGTAATCTCTTCTACCGATTCTTTCCAACTTCATTCTTCTTATAACTCATCTTCATTAGTTGTTTAATTATAAAGTAATAAAATAATTATCACTGATATACTAATATGTTATTATAAATATGAAACAACCATATTTCACCTTCTATCCAACCTATGAAAAACCAAATCACCGTGCGTACGTACGTACAACTTACCGTCTCCATGTTGTGGTGTAATCTATTTTTCACCACCATCTTAATTGGATGGGTATAATGTTTGAATTAATAACTATATACTATTATTATAAAATATTAAAAATTCTAAAATATTATACATCATCAACTTTAATACCTTTCAACAATTTTAGGAATGATATCATCGCTCGTGCGTACATACGGCCTATCATCTCCACGATGTGATGTGATTCAATCTACAAGATCTTCATTAAATCGTGATTATATAAATGAATTGAATGAATAAATATGATATATATTATACTAATAAAATTATCTAAATGATATAACTATAAAATAAAAATATTTATAAGATCTTATCCCACAAAACATGCATAAGAACATAAAGCATTTAATACCCGAATAACAAGTTACAATGAAATATTACTAACAAATGGATAAAGACATTATCATAAATATTTTCATGAAAATTATTTTGATTATGTAATAAATAAGTAACATTATTTAAATCATTATACAGGATTTTATGACACATAAAAATCATATCAGACTTAAGGTAAGGGATAATTTTGCAAATCTCATTTTTATCTGAGATTGTTTATTCGTAAGTATTTAATAGGGTGTATTTATCATATGTGTCCATGTTTCCTAAATATGGTTTAAATTAAATGAATAAAATGTAAAAAATTTATTTTTTGATTATATTACAACCCTATCTCATATTATCTTCGAAATTGGGACACTTTGGAGGTTTTTTGGCTATGGTTTAATTTTATTATAAATTATTATTGGTGGAGTTTCCAAAAGTTCCCCTTACCTCAATTATAAAAGGGCCCCTCATCCATAACCTATTAACTTCATTTAGAGCCTTCAAGATTTTCCATCACCTTCCCTTTCTCCTTTTAAACTTCCTTATTTTCATTCTAGAGGTTTTGGTCATCTTCAAATACCAACTCTAGTGCTCTAAGAAGAGATTTAGAGGAATAATGTTGAGGAAGAGGTAATCTATTCTTCTGATTCTTTCAAACTTATTTCTTCTTATAATACCTCTTAATTAGTTTTTTAATTATAAATTAATTACATCAGTGAAACTCATATACTGAAATGTTATTATAAATTTGAAACAACCATATTTCACCTTCTATCCATCCTATAAAAAGTGAAATCACTACACGTGTGTACGTACAACTTATCATCTCCATGCAGTGGTATAACCTGTTTTTCACCACAACCTTACTTGGATGGGTATAATGATGGAAATAATAACTATATTTTATTATTATAAGATTTTAATAATTTTGAAATATTATAAACCATCTACTTTAATACCATTCAGTAATTTTTGGAATGATATCATCACTCGTGCGTACGTACGGCCTACTGTCTCCACGATACGAGGTGATTCATTCTACATGATCTTCATTAAACCATGATTATATAAATAAATTTAATGAATAAATATGATATATATTATACTAATATTATTATTTAAATGATATAACTATAACCTAAAAGGGGGAATAAGGACGTATCTGATAAAACATGCATAAGAACATAAAGTAGTTAATACCCGAATAACGAGTAATAATTAAATTTTATTGATAAACGAATAAAAATATGATCATAAATGTTATAATAAAAATTATTATGATAATGGAATAAATAAGTAACATTATTTAAATCATTATATAGGAGGTTTGGATACATACAAAGCATATCAGACCTAAGGTAATAGATAACTTTGCAAATATCATTTTTATCTAAGATTGTTTATATATAAGTATTTACTAGGGTATATTTATCATCCACTTCCATGTTTCCTAAATATGTATTTAAAAATATTATTTATATCCTTCTATAATTTTCTAGAGTCAATTTTACCCATTGGTTAATTTTTACTAAATGGTATGAATAGAATTTTTGGTTGTTTTTGGTACGAGGTACTTTTTGACTTTTCTGGAAAAAGTACGAGAAGAATGTTTTTTAACTTGTACAAAATGAATGGATTTTTAGGATTTCATAATGCCTTATTTTAATAAATATTACCCTAAAATCATACAAGTTTATTTTCATATAAAATTATTTCTTCTAAAATTTTGTGGCATTTTGAGGAAGGAAATGTTTTTTAAAAAGAAAGGATAATTTCCTCAAGAATTAATTTCAAGTGCTTTCTTGATATTATTTTCCATCTAAGATGACACTATTTAAATAGGGTTATATTTATATCCCTATTATTTCTATGATTTTATTGTTTTTATGATGGTATGTGATTTAGGAAATCCATTTGTTTTATATCAATTATGATGAAATGATGTTTAAGAAACCCATTTTATTTAATGGGTTATGCTATGGTGAATGTTTTTATGTTTTTGTGGAATATATAAGAATGATTTCATTATGAGATGGTTGGGACCTATATCTCCCTCCAATTAATTATGTAAAGATTTATATCTCATGAGATTGATATTCCTAGAACAGCATGTAAATTTGGTTCCATAATACAGGGTTGGAATGAGGAATGAACTCAGTTTAGTAATGGACTTTGTCACCTATAGTAGTCTTAGAAATGAGCCTTGACTAATATTAAATAATTTTATATGCTTATTTTTGTATGAAATATAATTTAATGTCTTATTTTATGACTATTGGGATTACATTTCACTGTAATGATTTATCCCATGATATGATATTCTGCTATTTTATCTACAGGATAAGATTTTCAAATGTTATGTTCTTATGATTATGATATGATTGATATTTCCCTTATTTACCATTAATGGGAATTTGAACTCACCATTTCATAGGTTTCTTTTCCCTGGGTCATGAATAAGTTTATTAATTAAGATATGTCAAAAAGGAGTCTAGTTTTGAAGAAATAAGTGGGAGATAATGTAGATGTTTTATGAACTGGTTATTTATGTTTCCCAATTTCTAAATACACTAAACCTATATGGTCATAGAATTGTTTTGGTTATGTAGGGTAATAAATATCCTTAAATGATGAAGCAGTATATACATGTAAAGTATGGGCCGTTATAATACATGTGGGAGTTATGTATTTTCCACACATTCCCAATCAATAAGATGAAGGCACAGGGATCACCCCCACCCCCCCCCCTTGGGGACTAGTTAGAGCATGCATCAATAGTCATATGTTATGTAGAGGACTAGTCCAGAACTGGTGTGGTTTGGTTAAGGTTTCCTTCTATAATCCCTAAGGATACATTTATTTATTCATAATTGAATTCAATGAACTTATTTATAGGGTAAAAAATTGTAAGGATAGGGTAATTCCCATATCCTCTATTTAACTAGGATTGATAGTAATTGTACACTATCTCAATAATACTATTTTTTTACCCACTGGTCAAGGGATTATACTCTATAAATCTACTAACATTTTAACATATGGACACAATAATACAATATATTTAGAGGGATGGATATGCGATGATAAATTTATTAGACTCCTTGGAACACACTTTGGGAGATAGCCAAATTTTCTTTAGCCTTGGATCATAACCTATCTCTTATAAGAGTTTCATTTGTAGTGATTCCCTTAGCCTCTACTATCAAAACCCTCTAATTATACCCTAATCTCTTCAATTTTAATTCTTTTAATAAAAATAAAAAATAATAGTACTTCAAGAAAATTTTGAAATTGGATCTCTCTTTTAAATTGTATACGGCCCTATATTTCCACATTTTATTATTAAATATCATTCCCACTTCCTAAGTTCCCCTCTCCTACATGCTAGTATATAGTTATCATGATGGATAATACTCAACAAGTTAGTTCAAGTAATAAACAAAAGTAGAATCCAGACAATGTTGAAATTCAAACCAAGGAGATTCAAAGAAGAGTGAACAATGTTGGTACTCGATTTAAGTCAAAGTCAAGGATTTATTCCCATTAGGGTCTCTCTTACTTTACTATCAATTAATAAACTAACTAGTAAATTAATTATCATAATTAGATCTCATTTATTTATATATATTTTTTATTATTATTTATTTATGTGATACAAGGTTTATTTATTTATTAAACATGGTCGCATAAAATATTCTATAAGAATGCTTAGATAATGTTGAAGAAAAATCCATCAAGGTTATGTCTTGGTGTTTTGGGTGTGATTTTGTTTATTTAAAAATCTATATGATTGTGAATGAGTATGGTTGATGTTTACCGAAGCAGGTGTTTAAGGTGGTGTGGTTTCCCAGTGTTTGCAAAATTTGTGGGCCTTAAAATCGGGTTTTTGGTTTTTTGGAAAAGGAATGTTTTTCCATAGAACATAGTTAATAGACCACGAAGAAAATTTATTGAACCACAAAGTAAGTATGTATAATGGTGAAGGAATTTATAAAAGTAAGGATTTCCGCATAGTAGTGTTATGTGGACCGTAAAGCATGATGCGTCGATCATGGAAATAAAAATAGTTTGTGGGGGGCTTGGAGTCTGTGGAAGGCTATTAGTTTTCATGATGAATTGATGGTTGAAAAAATGAGGTGGTGATTTTTGAATCCAGAAAGGGGTTCATTTGTGGAAGAGATCATCCACCATAGAGGATTAAAGCTCTATGAGGACCGCATCGCAGTATGCATTGAAGGTTGTACCGCGTCAAAGTTTTGGTGAAATGGTATTTTCAGGTTCTTCAGATCTATTTTCCTATATTAGGACCACTAATTATATGATTAAAGTGATTGAAATTCACAAAAAATATTATCACTATAGGGAGAATTCACCTAAACCTGATGTTGTTCACGGGAAGACAATTTTTCGAAGGAATAGGTTCGTGAGGGGAGATTCCGCGAAAGGAGAGGAGTTCCACAGAGATAGATTATAAAAGAGGTTTTTCATAGAACAGTATCTCGTAAAGGAAAAGGGGATACGTAGCATAGTCGTTCTATGGGGAATTATCCTTCTATAGAAGATAAGGTTAAGTGAAATAAGAATCGCCCAATGGAAGTATAAGTGGTTTGAAATAACAGGTGGTATATGGGAGATGAGGTCGTTTGTAGAAGAAGAAGAAAAAGTGGTATGTGAATCACTCGTACCATGTGGTGTAAGGTAGTTTATAGAGGAATCAATGAATTTTTTGAAGGGACCAAAAAGATTCATGAAAGTAATTTCTGCAAATTACCAGAATGTGGAAAAGTGTATTTCATCTATAGGTGAAAATAGGACTTCAACAGAGCATCGGTCTACAACTGAGGATGTGTACATTCATTCAAATGAAGGGAACTAAAAGTCCATAAACTATGAGTGGATCCCTTCCAAGATAAAGGATAAAAGGAAGAGGAAGACGGTGATCATTTCCACTGATAGTGATCCAGAGAAATAGACTCACGGGGTGACCCTTGGGAAAGTAATGAGTTGACCATAAACCTTGTAAAGGTAGTGGTCCTGGGAATAGAAGTGATCTAGCCTGAACATAATTATTGGCAGTGAGATTTAGTGAATTTGGTACAATCAACACATTGTCATTGAATGCTCCTTGGATGTAGCCCAGTGAGGTTGAACCAAGTAAAAATATCTTTGTTCTTGTGCTTGATTTATTTCATTACTTTCAGTGCATTATCATAAAATAAAATTGGAAAGGATAAGATCAACATTAACATTGAAGAGTATAAGAAGTGACCCCTATAATAAATATGTCAATATCCAGTGGGGTAGGAAGAAGTTTGAAAAGAATATGTATACCATGATGCATCCCCCCTCTCAGGGTACCTAATCCCCTTTTACACCTAACAACTTGTATCAGAGCCTTGGTTTCTTTTACAGGATCCATTTTCTCAAACATGGTTCAGTTGATTATTGAAGTTTAAGTTTATATTTTCTATTATATTAGAACATCATATAAAATGGTATAAATTCAAAGAATAAGAAGAAGTTTGGTCGTATTTCTCAGTGTGGACGTGTCTATGGAAAAAGTGTTATTATATTGAAAGAAACAAACAGTGTACTAAAGAATGATCTTGATGAATTAGGAGACGAAAGTGTTTACTTATTTAACGATGCTGCAGGAATGAATGAAGAACCTAATATTCCAAGTGATACTAGAACAACTAATGAAGAAGAAATTGAAATAAGGCCAAAAGTAGAAGTTGCCCATGTAATAAATTAATTGGATCAGAAATTGGGTAAAGAAATTAAATCTAAGGATATCTGAATCCAAGTGAAGGAAATTTAGTTCAACAAGATAATAGGCTTAAAAAAGGCTTATTTATGTGGATACTGATCAGAGGGAGAATAATGATTCCCCAGCTGAAGAACTGAAAAATATGTCTATAAAGGTAGAAATATTCAAAGCTGATTATAAGGGAAAGTATTTTAAATTAGAATAAATTTAGAATCTAGAAGCCAAAAATGAATATCTTTCTACAAAATAATCTAAACTAGTTCATAAGAACCAAAGTCTATAGGAAGAGAATGCATGTTGCAATGACTCTATTTCTTAGAAATATTATAAATAAAGGATAAATCTAATATGATATATAATATCTCATGAGAATTGGAAATTGAGATAACTAGTGGGAAGACTCTCATAAGAGAACGTAATGCTCAACTTGAATCTAGGTACAAGAAGATTAAACAATTGGGAGAAGATCTAGAGTCAGTCAAGAAAGAAGTGTGGAAATATAATGCCAAAGGAAATCCCAAATTTAAGGATGCTTTGCACTTACTATTTGATTATCCTTCAGCTAGTGATAATAAAATCAAAATAAAATATTCTACTTCATAAGAAAAATATGAATGGATTGTCTCATCCCAAAGGCCATCTAGTTTTTTAAAAATTCGTATGGGATATGATGATCCCACTCCCATGCATAACAAGAAGAGAGATATGAATAGTTCTAAAAATAGAGAAAATACTATTGATGTTGAAAGAATACCTAAAAAATATTCTACATGAAGTAATGACAGTATATTCTATTTCTTTGGAATGCATGGTCATACATCAAGTTTTTCTTTTTTAAGGCATTGGAATATGTTTTATACTTTTAAGAAATAAATATTTCTAAATTTGAGAATAATAAGAAGCATCTTGATAAATTAGAAATATGAGTATTTTAGAAGAAATTATCCATGAAATGATACTATTATGGAAGACTGGGACACACCATGAGTATTTTTCAAGAATTACAAGGGCTTAATGTCAAAATAAGAACTCTAGTTGCATCAACATCTCAGCTGTGAAAGGATGTAACAAGGTGTGCCTTTAATGGGAGTTTTTTTATATGTTACAATGATGGGTATTTGGAAATACATTATAGAAAGAAGAAATAAGGAAAGGAAATGGAACCCATAATGATAACCCCAACACTAGTAGTGTATAATGAAAAATCCTATATTAGAAGACAACATGATAAGTTGAAAAATAGGTTTACGTCCTCAGGGGAATCACAAGGATCCCAATGAAAGGAAGATCAATCACATTCTCTATTACACTCACAGTAACTCTCTTGGAATGAATGTGAACGAACCTGGAAGAAAAAGGGAGTAGATTCTGTAGTTGTGATTAAGAATAATGTAAATTCAGTGGAAGAATCATCCCCAATAGAAAAGGGTGGTGTGACTCGGATTAGTGATAAAATAAAAATGAATAAATAATGCCTTACAAATCACATGTCATTCCACATGGAAAGAAGTGAAGAAAACAGGAAGCTCCCTCTAATAGAGGAATAAGAAAGAGCATATGACCAGTGAAATGATTCCTT
This sequence comes from Viscum album, assembly GCA_963277665.1. Lineage (NCBI taxonomy): Eukaryota > Viridiplantae > Streptophyta > Magnoliopsida > Santalales > Viscaceae > Viscum > Viscum album. The sequence continues at coordinate 243,570,515 of OY728129.1, forward strand.
CTCAAAGAAAGAGCCGTGAAAAATGGAATATCAGCAGAGCATCAAAGAAAAAAAATTATATAAATGGGTTTAAAATATAATTTTTAAAAAAATCATTACTATAGAACCTACATATCATAATAATATTTAGCATGTTGGAAAACAAGTTCTAGTCATATGGCCAGAATAATTGAAGTTAGCTAGGCAAATGGAACAAGCATAGAAAGAGTACAATGCTTTGAAAGAAAGTATCAAAGGGTTGATCTATCATGATCAACCACAATCTTCTTCTTTAGGATTCTAGATATTTCATTCTCCCTATGTTTATAAATGATATTAACTAATTTTGAACTGTTTTTGGTTCAAGGGGAGATATGATCCAAGGGAAAGTGGCATCAAAATATACAAATTAGTGACATGATGTGATCTATAATTACAACTGATTCAAATAGGTTACTAGAGTTGAAGAAAAAATATAGAAGAATTCCTTGAAATGGGTTAATAGTTAATGGTTTCATGAGATATATGGAATTAATTAAGTGAAATTGATAGTAATGGTGTTAATAACTTTATCTATTGTTTCCTATGCCAAGTTATGACTTAGTAGGATTAACATTTTCGTTGATGGATCATTGCTAAGTGGAAAATTCACCCAACAAAAATCTCATTGAAGGCAGCTATAACTGGAAAATGTTATTGAGATGGAGAAATTTATCAAACCTGCTATCACATGTAAAGAAATTATGAAGCATAATAAGAATTTTTTTGGGTATAAATAGTGGTCCTAACAACTAAAAGAGTCACATATCATAAGGGTACAATTATATCTCTTAATCATATGCAAGGTCTCAATGGTATAAAAAGGATGAAAGTTTGTGTTCAAGAAAACCAATTCTGGGACAAACAATGACATTCATGTATTTCATGATTATCTATTTTATCTAATAATATGTTATCATCATACTATTTTTTGGATTCCAATAAGCTACAAGAGAAGATTAAAATTGTTTCCAATAAGTGGTCTACCCATTCTGAAGAGTAGTTCAACATCTAAAATCAGAAGAATCTTAAGAGAATACATGATCAGTCTCAGGAGGATAGTGATGAAGAGATAATAAGATCCATGGATGCTCTAATTCAAAATCATTATTCAGAAGAAGATTCAGATAATGAAAATTATGAGAAAAAATTAGTATCTACACAAAGATAGAAGAGAAGATCTGAAATTGATAGACATAACATAATTGGTGATCAGACAGTGCCAGTGAAAAAAAGGAGTATGAAGACTTTATATAATGCATCGTACTTATCATAGGTAGATCCTAAATATTTTAATAAAGTGGTTGGAGATGAGAATTTAGTTAATCTATGAATGAAGATATTGACCAAATTTATAAGAATCAGACGTTGGAGATTATTTCAAGGCCAATAGATAAGAATATTATTAGGACTAAACTGGTCATTCATAACAAAATGAATGAAGATGTTGTAGTAATTTGAAACAAAGAAGGACTAATGTGAAAAGGGTACTCCTAGATAGAGGGTATCGACGTTGATGAAACATTTTCACATATTTCAAGGCTAAAGACAATCATATTATTTTTGGTCATAATAGTCCAAATAAAGTTCAAGGTTTTCTATATGGATGTCAAGTTATCATTTCAGAATAGTTTTTGGGATGAAAAATTTTATATTGAGTATCTAGATGTTTTTTTAATTCATGAATATGAGAACAGAATTTTTCGGCTGAAGAAGGATTTATCTGGTTTGAAGCAAGAACCAAGATCATGATATTCAATCCTATATCAGTTTCTGAAGAATATTGGTTTTGGGCGTGGTGGAGTTGATTACAATTTGTATGTCAAAGATGACAGTAGTCAGAGAATAATGGTGTGAGTGCATGTCGATGACATAATTTATGGTGGATCATATGAATCATATTGTAGATAGTTTTCCAATTTCTTGAAAAATGTGCTTGAGATGACTATGATTGGTGAACTGATGTTTTTTCTTGGTTTATAGGTAACAAAAGTAAATAATGAAACATTAATTTATCAATCCAAATATTCCAGGGAGGTCTTGAGAGGATTTTGAATGGATGATTCCAAGGAGATGAAAACTCTGGTGGATACACAAATAAAATTGTTACATGATGATGAATTAAAAGAGGCTAATGTCACATAATACATGTAGATCATGGGAATCATGTTGTAATTAATAGCAACATGACCAGATATTATTTTTTCCACATGTCAAGTAGTGTGATATCAAAGTAATCCCAAGGAAATTAAATTCCATGTAGTGAAAATAATAATTTGGTATATCAAGGGAACATTGTCTTTTTTCTTGATTTACAATGAAAAATCTTAGATATAGCTATTGGGATATACAGATGTAGATTGGGTTGGATCATGAGACGATAGGAAATCAACATTCGGTGGTTCTTTTTATCTTGGTAGGTTTTGTATTTCTTGGTTAAGAAAGAAATAGGATTTCATTTCATTGAGAACCATAGAATATGAATATATTATGAAAAATCAAGCAAGCACGTAGTAATTGTGGATGAATAATTATCTTGATGATATGGGAGTTGAAGTGAAGTCTCTAATAAAAATATATTGTGATAATTAAATAGCTATAAATCATAGGAAACATTCAGTCTATCACTCAAGGAAAAAGTACATTGAAATAAAATATCATTTTATCAAGGAGAAGGGAGAGAAATACATTGTAAAGTTGGATTACATGCTTATATAACTATAGGTTGTAGAAATTATGACAAAGGCCTTACATAAAGAAGCATTTGGAAGGCATTAACTAGCTCTTGGATTCCAATCGACTACCCGCACTTGAAAATTTGTAGATGTTGGACCCTATCTCCCTGAGGTATGGTATGTTTTTTTCTAATGTGTTAATATGTGTTCTTTTCCTTATAAAATACACCAAAGAAGTGACCTTTGGGTTCATTAAAAAAGGTAGAGAATTTATTGCTATTAAAAGGGATAAAATGTCTTAATCAAGACATAGGGAGAAGCTTATAGGTGGAGCAAAGAGATAGGGGTAGTGTTAGAGGGATTGTTACATTGGGATATGGGGTATTAAGTCTGACGATGCTAGAGGTGATTGATAAAGGTTATATATCACGACAGTTTATGTTTGTGATGAAAGAAGGTGAGTTTTTTTGGAATGAAATAAAGTGGTTCATTGATTAAATTTGAATTATACTCTTGTTTCTCATTTAAATCATAGATCATGTGGTCTTAGAGTTTCTGTTGAGTAAATCATTGATTACTATCTAAATCGAAAAAAGTGAATGCTGGTAGAATATGGAAGAAGCTTTAACAATGTACCAAAATGTGAAGAGTTGTCAACAAACCCAAAGGGGGATATTATTGGAAAAAAATCCTTCAAGGTTCCATCTCAGTGATTTGTGAAGCCGCAAAGGGTTTAATTTGAAGAATATATCAGTTTTCATAGAGGATCAAAGTGCTTTGTAAACCACATAACAATATGCGGTTAAGTCTATACCGCATCAAATTTTTTGGGAAATCAGATTAGGGGATTTATAGATTTATTTTCCTACATAAGGACCCCAAATCATATGATTAAAGTGAATGAAATTTAAAGAGAATATTATTGTTGCAAGGAGAAATAGGCTAAGCCTGAATTGGTTCACATGAAGACAATTCCACAAAGGAAGAGGTTTGTGAGTGGAGATTCTGTAAAAGTATAATAGTTTTTCAAAGACAGTTTATATAATAGGGTTTTCAAAGAATAGTATCTCAAAAAGGAAAAGGTTTTACATTGCGTAGGTGGTCCATGGGGAATCATCCATCTGTATAAGAGAAGGATCCAATAAATAAGAGGTGGATTGCAGAAGTAGAAGAGGTTCATGAAAGAACAGGTGGTCTATGGGAGCATAGGTAGTCCACAAGAAGAATAAGTGGTCCGTGATGCACTCACACCACACGGTGCAAGGGATTTCATGGAGGAAGTCAGGTGGTTCTTGAAGGAAGAAAAGATGTTCATGAAATTAATTCTCATAAACTAATAGTATGTGTAAAAGTGGATTTCATCTACCAGTGAAAACAAGACTTCAACATAGCATCCATCTAAAACTGTGGATGTGTGAATTCATGAAAATAAAGGGACATAAAAGTATATAAACTATGATTTGATCCCTTCCAAGAGAAGTGATAAAAGGAAGAGGAAAACGGTGATCTTTTCCATCAGCAATGATCTAGAGAAAGAATCTCATGGAGTAACCCTTGGAAAATCAGTGAGATGACCCTAAAATTTGTAAATGTAATGATCCTGGGCAAAGAAGTTATCTAGACCAAACCCCATTATTGGAATTGATCCTTATTGAATTAGATACAATCAACACATTACCATTTTATGCTCCTTGGATTTATCCCAGTGAGGGTGAACCAATTAAAAATATATGTGTCCTTATGCTTGATTTTTTTATTTACTTTAAGTGCATTATCATCAGATAAAATTAGAAAGGGTAAGATCAACATTAACATTAAAGAGCATAAGATGTGACCCTTGTAATAAATAGGTAAATATCTAGTGGGGTACGAAGAAGTTTTAAAAGAATATCCATACCCAGATTCACTCGCCTCCCCCTCAGGGTACCTAGGCCCTTTTTGAACCTAACAGATAAAAGGAAATAAAATTTAACTAGATTTATTTCATCAAGTATGCTTAATTATTTATAAAAGTTATCACATTTTATAATTGAAAAGAATATAAGGATAAAATTTGTTATATTATGCATGTATAAAAGAAAATAACTAGTAAACAAATACTAAGGAATTATAAACTTTCCATTGCAGAGGCTAGAATAATACCTTAGATCAAGGTACTCGTCTAGTCTATTCCAGAGTATTCTCACTTATAATGGAGTTTTAATGGATATTTTGGTTCAACTTATCCATATTACAACAACAAAAGTTTCCCTAGAAATGTTTATGTACTTTATAGGAAACTTATGAGAAAGTATGAGTATATGATTTTTAGATTGAGGAGTCTATCTAACAAATCAAGGAACTATGTTTTAATAAAGTTATAAAGACTATAATCTACATAAATACTTTGAATTAATTTTACACTCCCACTTATATATTAAAAGATAGGAAATGTGGATATTTTCCACTAAATTATCAAAGTGAATAAATATTCTAGATCTAATCATGAGGGTTGTTGAGATTTGATAAAATATCGGGAGATATAAATAATTGATTAACCAATAATTTCATAATTGTTAATCAAGATAAAATACTAATCTTTTAAGGTTATTTTCTATAGATAATAGAAAGTAATTCCATTAATACCTTATCATTGTGATCTATTTTGGATAAATACAATTTCCTTATTAATATAATTTTCAATAAGTAATATGTGCGCTTATTAATTATAATATTAAAATAAAGGAAATATTATATATTTGAATCCCCACTACCTACTGAAACTCATTATAAAGCTAGTTAGGATAAGAAATATGCATAATAGAGACACATGGATGATGTATTATATGTATAATGAATTATTCTATCATTGATATCAAATGAGCTACAAAATAATCCAATAGAGGATATATATACTTCATGATGTCTTTTCTCTAAGAGAGAGAGTCCATTCTGAGCCTCATATGCTCAATATGATAGATTTTATTGAGAGTTTGGAGAGTTTGGAGAATTTGGGATTCAAGATAGATAAATATTTATCCATATATATCATTATATAATATATACCTAAAAGTGTATCTTGTTTTATTATTAATTTTAACCTGGACAATGTATATAAATCACTTCAAAATATTTTGAAAATGATTCACCAAGTTGATAAAGTCATAAATGAAGATAATTCTTTAGTTTTTCTAATGAATAAAAAGAAGTGAATGGTAAAGAGATCAATAAAATAGTCAATAACAATGTGAATTGTGTGATATTATTTTATGAAAAAAAAGATTCATTGGGAGAGAAATGAGGAGGAGGATATGTTTTCATGTATTAAGAAAGGTCATTGGATGAATAAATATAGTGTAATAAATAATCAATGAGAATATTTTTTCATATTCATCATTAAATTTAAAATTTATATTTATATAATTTGGGTATAAGATAGATTTTTTGGATCATATATTTGTATATATATACATGAAACCAAAATATTATGAAATATTATAAGAAGTTATATGGATATTCAAGTTTTTAAAGGATCAAGGTTTGCTGCATTAATTTTGGAAGATTAGTATTTTATATTTTCTAGTGGAATAATTATTATATTTATGGGTTTATTAAAACCATTAACATTATTTATGTGGTAATATTATACACAAGCGGTTTTATTTAAAGTTTAGAAATAAAATTTTAATCATATTTTATGGTAAAACGCATTTAAAAATCATTTTAATATATACTTGAATTGGAAAATCCTAAGTTGGAAATAAATAATTAATTTAATTCACAAGACTTGATGGAAGGGATTCTCATAATTAATTAATTTTATTGATTACATTATTATATATAGATATATATATATCATGAGGTATAAATCATATTTCTTTAAGTTATTATAGAATATAAAAGTGAAATAAATAAGAAACTTTGATTAGAGTGATTCATAGAATATATTTTCCATAAATTCATTGATCTTGAGTCATAAAATTTTTTCATAATCCTTTATAAGTATACATTACAAAAATAAGTATACACAATTAACCTAGTTCTCTAACCAAATAAGAAAATAAGATCTCAAATGAGTTATCCTATGAGAAAAAACTTATGTTATCGCATATATGTGTATAGGGATGAAAATTGATTTATATGGATATTCTTAGAAACAAATTTTCGTCACATGACACAAAGTTTATCTTTAAATGATCCTATAGATAAAAGAGTATATCTATAAAAGGATCATATCTCTAAAATATATAATGGGGTAAATATAGACTTCAATGTAGTTGAGTGTTAAGATGCACAATATTTAGAATATGGACAAAAACTATACAAGACTTGTTGTGAGGATCTATTCCAAAGACATGTCATATTATATAGGTTAAAAAGGTAACTTAGAGAATAAGGGAGATATGGATTTTCTATTCATTAGGTAAGGTGAAATGTTATTTTCTATATATAATGAACTCTTATCCTATAAGAAGGTATTAAATATTTGTGCATACAAAATAATAGTGGGAGTGCCAAATTTTTCTTAATAATATATATAAAATATGATATTTTAATTGAAATAAAATTTCAGTATTATGGTCAGTTAAAATTTGGTTCAATAAATGTTTCTCCATAAAATACTTAGATAAAGTAGGTTATATTATATGGATAAATATCTATATATATTAATCCAAGAGGATAATTAAACTAAGTCAAATTATATACATTGACATGGTGTCGAAAGATACATGATAGATAAATAAAAAGAGGATTATTTTCTATAACAAATTCCATAGAGAATTATTATTTTTCATATAGCTTCAAGGATTTGAACTAACTATTTCATTATGTTATATACAAGTAATTTTGGGATAACTTTATTGGGAAGCATTTAAAACTATCTTGAAGTACTAGAGTTATATATATGATATGTATATGGTATATAGATAAGATAAGAAACTAGATGGGGGGGTTACACATATTCTAGTTTCTATAAAGAACAATTTGATCTGATATCATAGTTTTTACAATGATAGTTCAATGAGAAAAAGAGTCACAAAGTAGCATGTGTTTGTCAATTCTATAAAACCCATTTATATCATAGCTGTTGATGTGTCTAAATAATAAATATGCATATATTTTGGAAATATCTTCTCTTGAGAAGTTTATCTCACTAAGTGAAGTCACAATTATTAGTTTTATCACATATTTAAATGTGAAAATCCTAGTGACTAAATCCATACCTCATCAGAAGCGTGAATATCATGTGAGAGGTAACGAGTTGAGAAATGTTAGTGGTTGGATCTAGTGAAAAAGATATTTATTATAGTAGGTTCCCTAGAACAAACTTTATCATGTAATTTCAATTACCAAACCATATTATTATCATATACAGACTTTACTTTTGTATTCTTTATGTGACAATGTCTTAATAGTGTTCATTATATCAATGGGTTATATAAATTCCCCTCTATAATAAGAATATATAGATTCCATGATGATATTCTTAAATATATATCCTATAGTATAGATAAATCATAGTGACAAGACATATATGGTGTATAACTATCAAGTATTAGGGGATCATAAGCATTTATACTTTTTCTCATGAAGTTCACAAGAGTGGTTATGAAAAAAAACTACTAATAGGATATTCATGTATTGTATATGCCATTGGAATTGATATTTATGAGCATATGTATTGGCTTATATACTTTAGATCATTTTTACTATAAATCGTGAATCATGTACTTTGATGTACGGATGAAAATTATGAAGATATATACTCATAGATAAGTAGAAAATATTATGTACATCATAAGTGATATGATATTAATTGAATATTAAAGAGATCATTTATACCTTATGAGATATAGAAAAAGAAATCTATACCCCTTTTATACAGATAAAAGTGTCCGGATAAAATCTATGGCCATGGTATTTTGTAAAGAAGTTTTTTTAAAAAATTCAAAGAAAGATAGGTCAAACATATAAGATGAACACAAGTTTATACATCCTATTTGATAAGATATCATATAATAGAGGGATTAAATTACATAGTATAAATCATAGGAGTTTTTTGTTTCAATGACTCATTTTTTATTATATGCGGCATGATGTTTGATATATAACACTCTTGTTCTATGGTTTGGACCTACTACCATTATGAAATTATCCTAGTGTTGTAAATATTCACTAAAGCCACCACCACATTGTGTAAGTTTAAAGAGATTTTTTTTCTATACTGTTACAGACCATAGCATAGTGATGGTCACTATATTCTGGTGCTTTGTATGGGTTTTTTGATGATATGCGATATCTTGTGCACTGAACTCTTTATCATACTTCAACCTATCATGATTGGTTTCATCAAAATTTTATGATGATCTAAGGAGTTTTTATATTTAATGTAATTTTTTAATTCTTAAAATATTATTATGAGATTTTATTTTTTCATTGAAAATGATTTTTAACATTTGAGAATTTGAGAAATGTAAGATCTTGACCCTTTATAGAAGATATATCATTCCCTTTTAGAGGTATTCTTTTTACTCACTTTCATTACAAAATGTTCGGGCCTTAACTTTGGTACATTTGGGTTAAAATTGGGAAGTTTTTGAAGGAGGATATGGGTTACATGGTTTGAACGTGGTTTGCATAGGGTTAAACAAAGTGTGCAACCTAGATCCATGGTTTGTGGAGGGTTAAGAAAATTATGCATCCAAACTATGCATGGGGTTACACGGTTTGTGTAGGGTTAGTACTAACCATGCGAATTCACCCAGAAAACCATTCACGGGAAAATAAAAGTAACAAAAATTGATTTTAAATTCTATTGAACCCCCATATTGACACCAAAACTACCCTAGCTCAACCCTAATGGATTTCTCCCATTCTTGGAGGCTCCATTAGGATTTCCAAATCTTCTTGATCTATGTTCTTAGTGATTAGAATTCCGGTTCTTAGATATGAATCTCTCCAAGATTGTGATCTAGATCGTGTTCATCATTGCGTTCTTGATTAATCTTTTTCAAATTAAGTGATTTTTCATCAAAAATTGATGAATTTAATCATGATCTCATGCTATGAAGTTGATCCAATCAAATTGAGGATATCTATTGGTCGGCGTTCTTCATCATCGTTCTTGAGGTTGGTGGTCAAAAATTCAAATCTCATAGTCATGATTTTTATTACGTATATGAAAGTTATAGAAATGCTAGGGTTGTTTTTAAATTGAAATCCCTAATTTAATTGATTAATTTGGTAAATTAATTAATTGAGATAATTGTGAAATTATGAGATTTAGGGATTGTCGAATGAGATAATTAATTAGAGAATTAATTACAAGATTTTGGGATTTGTGAATTTGATAATTAATTGTTGGAATTAATTATGAGGGAATTTAGATGGTTGAAATGAGTAATTAAATGTGGAATAAAGATAATTAAATTAATTATAAAAGTATTGAATTGGGTAATTGGAGATAATTAATTATTGATTTAAATATCAAATTATTGAATTGTAATTTGAGAATAATTAATTGGTTAATTAATTACTAGATTTTGAGTTTTTGAAATGGTTAATTAATTTTTGAATTAAATAAATGGATTAATTAATTGAAGAATTAATTAATGTGAGTAAACAGAGTATTTAATAGTTGAATTAAATAATCAGATTAATTAACTAATGAATTAATTAATGTGATAAATGAGTTTATTTAATTGTTGAATTAAATAAAGGAAATAATTATTTAATGAATTAATTAATATGAGAACAGTGTTTATTAAATTATGGAATTAAATAAAGGGATTAATTAACTGATAAATTAATTAATGTGAGAAAAGTGATTATCTAATTTTTGAATTAAATAAAGGGATTAATTAATTGACGAATAAGTTAATGTGAGTAAAGTGATTATTTAATTATTGAATTAAATAATGAGATTAATTAATTTATGAATTAATTAATGTCAGTAAATTGATTTTTTAGCTAAATTAAATAAATGCATGAATTAATTAATTAATTAATGTGAGTAAAGTGACTATTTTATTATTTAATTAAATAATGTGATTAATTAACTGATGAATTAATTAATGTGAAAAATGAGATTATTTAATTGTTAAATTATATAAAGTGGTTAATTAATTGATTAATTAATTAATGTGAGTAAAGTTATTATTTAATGGTTGAATTAAATAAAGGGATTAATTAATTGGAGAATTAATTAAAGAGAGTAAATATATTTTTAAATTGGTTATTTAAATAATGAGATTAATTAGTTGTGTGGATAATTAGTTATTTAATTAATTATGTATTAATAAATGGTGAATGGTAACATGGACATTCGGATAAGTATTATGAATGGTAACATTCTCATTCAATTATGTATTAGTAAATGGTGAATGGAAATATGGACATTCATCCAAGTATTATGAATGGTAACATGCTCATTCAATTATATATTATTAAATGGTGAATGAAAACATGGACATTCGGCTAATTTTTATGAATGCTAACATAATCATTCAATTATGTATAATTAGAGGATGAATGGTAACATGGAAATTTGTCCAAGTACTATGAATGGTAACATTCTCATTCAATTATGAATTATGAATTAGGAATAGTAACTATGACATCTATGAATATGGTTTGAGTTCAGGTGTCCTCGTGAACCCATCTGATATGTGGTTAAATAAATAGTAAATGAATAAATGTAAAATATTTATTTTATATCATGTATTTTATACTTTATACAACTTCATACACTATTATCAGCTGGATATTTTTTAGACACCATTAGTGGTGGCCTACTGAGTTTCACTCACACCTAACTTGGGTTGCCTTATTAATACCCAAATAGGCAACTTAGGTTGCCTTATCACGGATGAGGGTACTATATGTGGTTCATTACTTTCTTTGAGTTCTCAGTGTCTTTACATTTGGGTTTTCATTTGACACTTGGCACATACTTAGCATAGTATATCTACTATTCAGTTTTGATCTTGGAAAACCATTTTGTGGGACCCAGGTTAGGATGTTACAAAGTGATATCAGAGCTAGTTTTCTTTTCTTACTAATTAGGAAAGGTATATAGGAGAGTATAAAGAGTTGGGTCTTGTTTATGAGCACATGCATGGGAGTATCTACCCCATGTATGAGGGAGAACCCTAGTGCCCATGGTGGGATGGTTGTTATTTCTGTTTGTTGTTACAGTTGAATATAATTTCACCTTGGTTTGACCATGTGGTGGGAAAAAGAGAGAAATACTTGATACTGTTTTGTGTAAATCCCTCTTGTTAACTATGTTAATGTTATGAATTATTTGTTTTGTTTAATTAACCCTTGATGTGGGTGTTTTGGGTAGTTAGAATTCCCTAGTTTGAGAAATCGGTTGTGAGTTATGTGAGGGACCATTTGGTTTTGGATAGTATGGTGAGATGATGGAGGACAGGGAAGCTCACGGTTTTTGGAAGGTTAATGTATTTTTGAAATGGAAGGTAACATTGATGATGGAGGATTTATGATGGTAATCACTAAAAACATCTTAGCGTACTTTTAATTAGTAGAGATCATGTCCCCTACCTTGACATCATCCTAGGTACGCTAAGAAAGATCTAGGTTTACACCTAGCTATATGATTGTGTTTTGTTCGATATGGGACACCTAGGAGGTTGTGATTATGAAGAAGTATATATTTGGAGTTGGATTATGTGAGGTTCTCCATAGAGAGTTACATATGAGGTTATTAAGACGGATAGGGGTTCAATGAATATTTTGGGTCATGGGACTTTGTGGTTGAGTTTCTTGACATGTGGTGTTAACAATCCTTCAAAGGTGGGGAGTGTGGTGTTAGTAGTATGTTTGTAGATAATGACCATGGGTTGGATATAGTGGTGTCGTAATTCCAATGAGGAACCTCAAAGGCGCATGTTTAAATTCCTCAGAGAAAGTTTTGGGAGAGCCTTACATTTTGTGGATGTATGTCCTTTCCTGACAGTTTTTGATGGAAAGGTTAAGCCCCAATGTTGAATAGGGAAAAGTTTCAGGCATGTTGATGATGTTGATCTTGAGAAAAATGCATCATTTAAGGATCATCTTATACATGTTGTAAGAACCCAGACCTTCATTTCAGGTATGGTTTTTTCTTTTATGGTGTTTTTGAGAAAAATAAGGTAATCTGAAAATTTAAGGAGTACACGTTGTGTACTTTGGAGTACACGCCATGTACCTAGTTTCTGTGAGTGACGGTGTACTAGCCATGTAACGGCTGAGTACATGGCCATGTGGGGTGACCTGGAGACTGCCAAAAAAGGAGGTCGGTTAAGGAATGTACACGCCATGTACTTTTAAATAACACACCACATACATTTATTTTTAATTGTTATATCGTACCAGGGTCATTTCTAATTGTCATAACACCCTTCTTCTCGGTCCTTCTTTTCTAGGAGTGACGGATACCAAAAAATACTCTCCTGTCCCTTGACTCACCTTCTGTTCTCCAAATTGAACTCTGTTGGTTGCGTTGGAATCACATCGGTGAGTTCTCCCTTCTTCCAGAGATTCATCTCTTGATTTCTTTTCTCTCGTGAGATATCCTTGGTTGAATGTTTTTAACGTTTTTTTAGATATACCTCATTATAGATTGATTCAAGGGCCGACGCTGGTGTATATTAATATTAAAATTCCAAGGTAGGTGGTTTGGTCCTTTCTGTAGTTAGTCTTTGAATTTTATGTGCAAAAGTTCCCAATAACCTAGAACGAGGTATTGCATGTTTAGAAATTTTAGCCTTCTTAATGCCTGCTATTCCTTGTGTGTCTATGTATAGGTTGTTTGAGTGTGACTAGGGTTATTTTCTATGCTATGGATCTGTTTCCCCTGTTTCTTTTGATACTGACCGTTTGGTCTAACTTTGCCGATTAGGATGCTTGTTTTCCATGCCTAGTGTGGTTAGGAAGGAGTGATTTTATCTGGTGTTATTATATGAAAGTAGTTGTTTGTCCAAGTAGTTCTTGAAATCTGTTATCCAAGTAGTTCTTAAGGTTTAATTTAGTTGTTGAACATCATTTTGCGTGATTGACTTACACAAGGATGTGAGAACCTGGTGTAGTAGACCATAGGGAGAATGGACGTTGAGGGCTTCTCCAAAGTGTCTGTTTACTTTTACATTGTGAGTCCATAGGGGGGATGAACTTTATGGTCCCTTAGAGTTTTTCTAGTTCCACATTGCGAGACCACAGGGTAAATTAGATGTTGAGTGCTTCCTTAGAGTGTGTGTATTTATCGATACAAGACCACAGGGGGAATTGACAGTGAGTGCTTCCTCAATGAGTCTTTGCTAAAGCTGAACCAGAGGGGTTAAACTATGAGTACTGCCCAAAGGGTTGCTTTTGTATGATTGGATGAACCAGAGGGGTTAGGCTGTGAGTACTTCCTAGAGGGTTACTTTTTTTGATTAGTTTCTTACTTGTTATATGAAAATGAATTCAATTGAAACTATAGGATTTTTTGTTATTTAATACTTTATTGTTTACTACTTCATTTTGCTTATTGCCTACCATATATATTCACTGACTATTAGGCACAAATCTTTGGTTGGTTGCCTAATGGGATTCATCTCACACCCTATTTGGGTAATTATTTTGAGACCAAACAAATTATATGGTAGCAGCTATAGATAAGGGCAAGCACCCTTCTACGTTAGGTACTTGACTACTATGGAGCTGGAGAGCATGGGACCAAGCTAAGGCTTGTGATGCTGTTGGAGTTTATTTGTTTTATTTGTACTTTGGTTTAGTATTGTATTCTAGAATTGTGACATGTTTGGCTATTTTCCTAGACATATGTATCATGCATCAATTATATATGTTCTCCAGTTGTCTATTTCTTTCAGTCTTCTGTTGTTTACTTACTGCACGTTATTACTGCTTCCGCTATTATATATTTATTTATTTCCCATGTGTTACTCTTCCAATGAGGGAATAGTTTCCCCACTATCAAACCCAATTCCCTTGATTCTAGTCAGCAGCCTCTGGTATTTGAGGAAATGTGCTTGAATCCATGTGATCAAGCAGGTACGAGGCACCTATGGGCAGCACCCAGAATCGGGACATTACAAAGTGGTATCAGATAAGGTTCTTTTATTCTTGACTTACTGTTTGGATCCTATAGCTAGGGATATGAAGGAAAAATTTCTTGTTAATAAGTTATGCCTGGGAGTAGCTAACCCATGTATGGGGAAAAGCCAATTTACCTCGTATAATGTGATTTTTCTGGTTTTTCAATTATTACAGTTGATTTGATTTCATCATTGGGCGATTCACATGTACTGTGTTGTTATTGGTGATATTATTGATGTTCCATTTCTGTTGAAACCCGATGAGATGAGGGCATTCCATCTCATTCATCATATAGGCACTTCTTAGATATCACATGTCATGCATTATTGCCATTCCGTTTAGGGTGAATTATAGATTACATGTTGTTTTAATATATGTTTTTCTAGATATTCATTTTTTGTGATAGATACCTTGATAGAATACCTACTATTTGATAGGTTATTGGATTGTGTAAGGTTTCATTTGAATAAACTCCAAACTTTGGTTCTTTAGGTGTTATGGGCCCTCATGGATCATAATTTGGTGGATGATTTCATTTTTATTCTTGTTTATGACATGTATATGATGCCAGGATTTGATTCATAGGGAGTATGGGCCATCACGGATTGGAATTTGGTCCTTTTATGTTTGTTTCAGTGTTTTATGAGCTTTTGAATTAGTTTCTGAGGCTTACTGTCTGGAAAAACCCAGAATACATGGTATGTATTGCAGAGTACACGCCATGTATCCTTATGTTTGTGAAGGAACTATTTTTATTAAGTACAGATCGTGTACTGTATGTACATGTCATGTAGTCTCTAACTGTGTCAATGGTTCTGTGGACAGAGACATAGGGATGGGAAATCTTTGGTAAAAGACATTGTGTTCCAGACATACACGTCGTGTGTAAAAACCATGTGTTCAGCTTTGTGACCAACAACACAGGTGGATTTTGGGTATCTAGTACATGTCATTTTTTGCACAAACACGTCATGCAGCATCATCCATGTAACCGGTCGTGTGACTAACAACATGGGTCAGTGGATTTCTTCTAGAACACGTCGTGTTTGGAACAAACACATTGTGTAGTCTTGCTCTAGGAGAACCATGTGTGTTAAGTCATGTAGAAGAACTTGGGCAGGGGAAAACAATTCAAGTTCACACTGTGTCTTGGGAGAATATTTCGTGTGCATGGGGTGTTACATGACTAGGGTTGGCAGGAGTACACGCCCATGTCAAGTCTTAAAGGAACACATCGTGTAGGGTTAATACACACCACGTATCCATGTTTTGAAAAACTTGAATGCTTTCCTTCTCCAATTCCTTTATTTTATTTCTAAGTTTTAGTCCTTGATAATCCTTAACTAAGTTGTGTTATTTACCTTGTAGAGTCATGCCACCGCAATGTCCTCTGATTGTATTCCAGATTCCGGGTAATGAGCAGACACTAAACATGGTAGATCAGAGACTACCAGCATATCCTTCAGTCGTGATCATCTTGGCACCTGCCATTATCCCAGATATAGGTTCCAATGCATAGTTCCAAGAGGGATTCATGAGGTTTATGCAAACCTTCAAGGGATCACTGCATCCTGCCTCGTCTATGGAAGAGTTGATGTAGGTCTTTTATTAGCATCAACCTTCCACCTTATCAGGCGATAGAGAATCTCAGGCTGCTAAGTCATGGTTGGAAGTCAAGATATCTATCTTTGAGCATCTGGAGATGCCTCCAGAGAGGAGGGTGAAGCTCTCTACATATATGCTTTGGGACTCCACCAAGAGATGGTGGGATATGATCTCAGAGGAGGGATGCCAACAGGTTATGGTCTGGGATGAATTCTAGCGTACCTTCTATGATTACTTCTACCTAGAGACTTTGAGGGCCAATCAAGCCCGAAATTTCATGAGTCTAAAGCAGGGTACTCTCTCAGTCATGGATTATTCTTCTCACTTCATAGAGTTGTATCGCTTTACACCCATTCTAGGGGGTGATGAGTTATTTCTGGCAAGTAAGTTTGAGGATGGTCTCAGGAATGACATCTGATCTCAGGTGAACATCTTGAGGTTGACTTCCATCACCTTTATAGTCAACCAGGCATGGATCACATAGAACAATCTGAGGGATTTTGGAGCTGTGAGCCAGGGCGGCTCGGCATCCGAAGTTGGTACCCCTCCAGAAGATAGCAGGAAGAACCACAGTGAGTCTACTCACGGAGATCCAAGGAGACGGGATACTTAGTTTGGTAACTAGGTGGTGTTCTACCAGTGCGGGAAGAGTGGGAATACGAGGCCCCATTACCCAAGAGACCTAGTGGAGTGCTGATCTTGCGGAAATAATTTTCATCTTCAATGTTTCTGTCAGTTCTTCTCACTAGCAGTTGGTGATAAGAGTTCTGCTATGACTCCACGTTCAGAAGAAGGGCCACCAGTTTCTCATCAGTCTAGGAACTAGAGCTTGTCCGGTCATTTAGGTCAAGGTGGAGGTTGTGGTTGTGGTATCTATTCAACAGGTTTTTAGCGACAGCAGGGTGGATCAGCTCAGGGTGGTCACGCATGGTCACATGGTCGTGGTACAGGCTATACTTTTATGGTGGAGCAGACCTTGCAGGATCAGGATCCAGGACCCTCTACAGTTCAAGGTACGATCCTAGTTTCCTCAGTTTTAGCTTCTACAATTTTTGATACAGGTTCCTCCCATAGTTTCACATATATTTTTTTTTGTGAAGAGACTTGGGCTTTGTATCTTTTCTTCTGTTGATGTCTTGATGATGGAAAATCTATTAGGGACAAGAACGGCTAGTGTATGTCAGTGCAAGTAATGCTCTATTGAGGTTGGTGGGTGTCACTTCTTATGGAACCTCTATGTCTTAGAGATGACAGGCTATGATTTCATTCTCAGAATGGACTGGTTAGTTCCCTTACAGGTTGTGGTTGATTGCTATCGATGTAGGGTGAGTTTCACATCACCATAGGTGTAGCACCCCAAACACTTCATGGTATGTTTCTCTTAAATACATTATAGTTATAGCCTATATTTCATGAATCACTGAGCCTATATGGAACAAAACATGGTTACTTATAGTAGATATCCATAACCTATCCATTAAACTTATATTTCCCAACTCTACGATTTGAATTTTAAAAAAATGACATATACGGTTGTGTTCAAGATAATATTTAGAGTCTGATAGAATTAACTTAATTTTCTATGAATAGTAACCTACCCTTATGAATAGTAACATACCCTTATGAATAATAATATGACTCTTATGAATGTTATCCATGCCCTTGAATGTATAAATGAATTTAGGCACCTTAAAATGAAGATGAATATTTTATGTGTTTATATTTTTTGATTAAATAATTATTTTAATTAAATATTTAATTAATAATATTTAGAAATTTATTTTTGAAAAATGGACTTCAGTTTTTGATTCTACACATCAAAAAATAGTTAGGGTGAATTTTTGGTATTTTTCTGAAATACTTGAATTTTGATGAATAGTAAAATCTGATAATTCACAATAAATGTTAAATAAGGGAATTTATTGAGTCATTGATGATGGTCTGCTGATATAAGCCCTAATAGTTAAAATTCAAATGCATATATTACTGTTCTTGGTCATGGAATACTCACTATTGGTTGTCTTGAGAGGAAATAATAAATTAATGATTATAATATTAAGAAAACTCATCTCCCCTACACTATATAAACCACCCCTCACCCCGTCTTCCTCCCACACCACTCAAGCTTCAATCCTTGTCTAAATTAAGCCAAATACTCTTCCCAAGCCCTCTCTCCTTGTCCATGACCTTCTAGTCTCACCAAAAGTCCAAAAACAAAGGCCTTAAAAAGATTCTCAAGGAGGAGTACTCAAGAGGTGAACCTTCCTTCTCTTTTCTTTCAATTTTTTTACAAAGTTCCATTATTTTGTTCTCCCTTATCACCTCCCCTCATCCAAATTCCATGATAAATCTAGTACCTCACATGTACTGGATTTTTATTGTGCTTATGGAATATTTTATCATAATCTCTATTAGGTCCACTAGGCTAGATACCCTGAGAAGGGGGGTGAATCCAGGTATGATAGATTAAAACAACTGCCTCTTTTGATCTTGTTTTCCTGTTAGAAAAAACCCTCTTATCTCTATTTCTTGATAAAGAGTATGAATAAAACTTAAAGCATGCACAGGATATAGTAATGTTTACTTGGTTCACCCTCACTGGGCTACGTCCAAGGAGCATACACCGGCAGTGTGCCGATGTACCAATTTCACTATAAGCACACTTCTATTTACAAGTTCGAAGTGGTCTCACTATCTCTCCTAGTTTACAACCACTCACAATTTGAGAACTCACTACTCTCTCAACTAAAGTGAGCTCACTGCTTCTTCAGAAGATCCATTCACAGTTTATAGACCTGTAGGTCTCTTCATTATCACTAATGAATGCATCCTCCACTGTATGTAGATACTCTGTTGAAGTCCAAATTTCATCCACTAATAAATACTGCTTTACCATAAATTTTATGGGAAATTTATAACTTTCATGCAACCCTAGGGTGACTTGTGTTCCCATTTAACTAGTGCATATCCTATGCCTTTGTTGTGGAAAAACAAACTTGCGCGCCACACTTGTGCGCCACACTTGCGCGCCAAACTTGCGCTCTACACTGCTTCTGTGGTACACTTGTGTAGTACACTTGTGTGGTACACTTGCGTGGTACACTTGCATGATACACTTACCCCGCACACTTGCGCACCCCACTTGTGGGCACACTGAACTTGTATGTCGCTTCCACTTGCGCACTCAGAGCTCGATTTTCTCTAAGTGTTGATCTCATTAATAAATAAGGAGAGTATCCATCTATTTATAGGAATTTTGAGTACTTGTGTGCCACACTTGTGCTCCACACTTGCGCGCCACACTTGCGTGCCACACTTGCGCGCCACACTTGTGTTCCACACTTGCATGCCACTTTAGAACTTGCATGCCTCTTTCTTTTCTTTGTCATATTTTGATATGATGATCTTGAAATTTGACTTTCACGCCACACTTGCGCTCCATACTTGCACGTCATACTTGCGCACTATTTTAGGACTTGCGTGCCACACTTGCATGCCACTTTTAGACTTGCACGCCATTTTTCCTTTTCCAAATTTTTTATGTTATGAATTTGAAAAATTCATGGCGTACAACATTAGAAACCTCCTTAACACAAGAGCAAAACTCCCTTTTCCAAGAACACCTTTCCCCATTCTCCAGGAAAACCCCCTTTGTCAAGAGTTTGATTCATTGAGACTCAATTTGTCAACAAACACAACATGGATTCTTGCATTGTCAACAAACACAATCATCTCAAAAATGCTTCAATGATACCTTGAGGGATTTTTTCCCAACAATATCCCCCTTTGGGTTTTTTGACAACTCTTCTCAAAACAATTCTTCATTCTTTGATACCTCATTAAGGCTTCAATCATCTTCAGCCACCATTCGCCTCCTATGATACAGATAGTGATCAAAGATTTACTCAACACATACTCTTAGCCCGCATGAGCAATGCTCGGCGTGAGAAACAAGAGTATCATGAAAAGTTCATCTATGAGTCACTTCGTTTCTGACACCACTGTTGATACCAACCTGATACCAACCACACTTCTTCTTTTATCATGATCCCCATCTGTTGTGATATTTATTCTTTGATCGATCACATCTAGCATCGTCTGATTTAAAACACCCCCCCCCCATCTCATTTCTCTCCCCCTATATCACTACTCCACCTATCATCTTATCCCCATGTATTTTACTAAGACACTTTCTCCCTTCCTTATCCACAGTTTCTCTCCCTAGAGGAGTCACTATATCTCCCCCTTTGTCAATGAACCCAAAGGTCACCACTTTACGGTCTGCAAAATTGTAAAGAACACATATTAGCGCATTATAGAAAAACATGAAATACCTCAGGGATATGGGGTTCCACATCCACACTCTTTTAAGTGTGAGGAGTTGACTGAACTCTCAAAGCCAGTTGATGCCTTTCAAAAGCTTCCTTGGGTAAGGCCTTTGTCAGAATGTCTACAACCTGTAGTTCTATAGGCACATACTCAAACTCCATAATTCCTTGCTCAACCTTCTCCTTTATAAAATGATACTTTATCTCAATATGATTTTTCCTTGAGTGATGGATGGGGTTTTTGCTAAGATTTATAGCACTTGATTTATTGCACTGGATTCTAATCAGAAACTTCACTTCAATGCCCATATCATCAAGCTACTACTTCATCCATAATAACCATGTACAATCTTGAGTGGTGGAAATATATTTAGCTTCTGCGGTGCTCAATGAAATGAAATCTTGTTTCTTTCTTATCCAAGAAACATACAATCCACCAAGATAGAATACACCTCCTGATGTTTATTTCTTATCATCTGCTGAACTGGCCCAATCTGCATCAGTATATCCCAATAACTATGTCTGAGATTTTCCATTATACATCAAGCTGAAGTCCACCATACCCTTGATATACCGAAGTATTATTTTAATTGCAAGCATGTGGCTTTCCTTGGGATTGCTTTGATATCATCCTTCTTGGAAGGTGGTGAAAACAATATCAGGTCTCGTCGTTGTCAGGTACAGTAAACTCCCAATAATCTTCCTGTATTCTGTGATATTAACAGCATTGCCATTATAATCTTTCTATAATTTCATCCAGGTAGCAATCGGAGTCTTCATCTCCTTGGAATTTTCCATTCCAAATCTTTTCAAAACATCCATGGCATATTTGTATTCAGAAATGAATGTTCCATTCCTTCCTTGTGTCACCTGTAGACTAAGGAAAATATTAGCTCTCCAATCATTGACTTTTCGAACTAACTTTTCATGAATTCGGAAAACTGTCTACACTGAGCTTCATCTGATCCACAAAATATTATGTCGTCGAAATAAACCAGGACCATCATCCTTTGATTACTATTGTTGTTGAAATAGAGATTGTATTCAACTCCCCCATGCTGGAAACCAAGCTTCTTCAAGTACTGATCAAGCTTTGAGTACCATGATCTTGGTGTTTGTTTCATCCCATACAAAACCTTCTTTAGTTAGCAAACCTTGTTCTCATTCTCATGAATGAGAAAACCATCTGGCTGCTCAATATACACCTCTTCCTCTAGAACCCTGTTAAAAAAGGTAGATTTGACATCCATCTGGAAAACTTTGAACTTCTATTGCACTGTAATGGATAGAAATAATCTGATTGTCTCTAGTCTCGTAACCGGTGCAAATGTCTCATCAACATTTATTCCCTATATTTGGGAGTACCCCTTGCACACTAGTCATGCTTTGTTCCGAATCACTATGACATCTTCATTAATCTTGTTGGGATAGACCCATTTAGTCCCGATGACATTCGTATATATTGTCCTTGAAACAATCTCTCACGTCTGATTCTTCTCAATCTGATCTAGCACTTCATTCAATGCTTGAATCCAGTTTTCATCTTTAGCTGCATCAGCAAAGAATTTCGGCTCAACCTATGATCGTAAATATGTCTGCTACATTGATTTCATTCTTCTTGTCTGAACTGGAGCTGATTGATCACCAATGATATTATGCCTGTCAATTTCAACTCAACTCCTTGGCTTTTGTGCAGATACATATTTTACTACCTCATGCTCATCATCATTATCTTCTTCTGAATCAACATCATCCACTTCTGCTCTACCTGCATTGCTTTCTTCCTCATCACTCTCATCAAGAAACTGTTCACTGCACTGTTGAATGATCTCCTCATTCTCTAGTATAGTGACATCATTGCTCTCAACTACTCTTCCCAGCCTTTTGTTAAAGCATTTATATGCCTTACTTTTTCTTGAGTAGCCAAGGAATATCCCTTCATCTCCTCGTGACTCATATTTCCTATGTTTTTCCTTGTTGAGGATAAAGCACTTACTTCCAAATATTTGAAATTATTTCACTACTAGATTCTTTCCATACCACATCTCATACGGAGTCTTTCCTTCCTTCAGACACAACAAATCCCTATTAGAAATGTAGATCGATGTCAAAATTGCTTCCTTCCAAAAAATTTCTGGTAGGTCTTTTTCAATAAGAATCATTTTGCCCATGTTGTTCATGATCATATTTCTCCTTTCAACCACTCCATTATATTGGGGAGTTATTACTAAGGAAACTTGATGCCTTATCCCATGTTTCTTGAGATATCCTTCCACTTTACTTTTTGTGAATTTTGTACCATTGTTAGTACGAAGCTTCAAAATTTTCTGTCCAATCATCCTTTCACACTCCCTCTGGCACTATTTTAAGTAGTTGAACACATCTGACTTATGGGAAATAACAAATACCCATTCCATTATGCTATAGTCGCCAATGAAAAGAACATAGTACCTCTTTCTGTCAATTTCTCGTGTTGTGATAGGACCACAAACATCAGCATGCACCAATTCGATCACTCTTATTGACTTATTTTCCTTTTCATTATACGTCTTTCTGATAATCTTCCCTTTTTGGCATGCATCGCAAGTGTGAGTATGATCATGTGATAGCTTAGGGAGGTCTCTTACTACATCGCACTTCACCAGATCTTCTAGGGATGGTTGGAAAATATGACCAATTCGTTTATGCCACAACTTGTTTTCTTCCTCTCTGGACAGAAAACACATATCTTCTTCTCCACTTACCAGGTATAGATTTCCCTTTGTTCGTTTTCCATGTAGAACTATCGTCCCGTCTCTTCCTTTGATGACACACATCTTCTTAGTAAACCTTATAGAATGTCTTGAGTCACATAGTTGACTGACACTGAGCAAATTGTGATTGAGTCCTTCTACTACTAAGACATCAGTAAGTCTCATCTCTTTACCCCCAAACTTGGCCTTTCTTATGCCAATAATCTTCAGGACCTCATCATTTCCAAACATGAAAACTTCTTCTTTATCATATTTTACGCCTGTAATGAGATCCTTATTACATGTCATGTGAGATGTGCAACCACTATCAAGGATCCACACACCAGAGCGATCTGATGCTTTAAGGGAAACTTCTACCACCACAGCCTTCTCATCCTTCTTCTTTTTGGTCCATATTTTTTCCTTCACACTTGGCATGGATTGAGACTTATGTTCTTTCTCAGAGTGTGATGGAACAACTTCATCTTTCAAAGATGAAAATTTATTTTTCATTTTTAGCTCACCTGTTGGTTTATTGATCTGCTACTTGCGAACATTTTGATTATGCTTTGGCACATTCCTCTGTATGGTCGAAGTGAAGTACCTAGCCATGTTCCCAAATCCTTCTCCCCAAAAATAGTGTCCTTCGAAATATTTTTTGGATAATCGTTCTCTGTTTGGAATCCACCTTTTTTCTTGTTCCCTTCGATATATCTTGTCTATGGAACACACATACTGTGAATGTCTCATCTTTCCACCACAATAACACCTAATATAAGGTTCATTCCTTTGTGTTACTTCTGCACTATGAGTTTCCCCTTGGGATATCTAAATATTCTTATTCTGCTTTGTGCCCAAATCAACCATCAATATCGAGATGGGTGCTTGCGGTCTGACTTCAATTTTCATAGATTTTTGTTTCTGATCAAGCCCTGAATCATCCTTAATGTCTAAACTCAATTGATTCTTCTTTCCTACCAAACTACTAGGCTCATCTTTCATATTTTCAGTCTTCGGAATTACCTACTTTCCCAAGAATGTATTGGGAATCAATGGTTTTTCCTGGTCTTTAACTTTTCTCCACAGACCGACAACTTCCTTTTCAAGCTCTTCGATATGCTTGATGTGATCTTTCCTTGTGTTTTTTAAGCCATCAATCTCCCTTTTCTGTTATTCAATATTTATTTTATACTCAGTAACTGATTCTGAGTTCTCTGGTGTTGATGACTTGAGTTTCTTAATTTCCTCCATCAACTCAGACTTCTCTTCTTACTACTGTTGTATATAGAGTTTGGCATCACGAACAACTTTGTTAGCTTTCTTTGTTTTGGCTCTCCAAACATCTATCTCCTCAAGAGAAGCCACTAACTCAGATTGCATATCTATTCTTCCTTCAACTTCTTCTTATTCATCATCACCTTCGGTTTCATTCTTCTCTTGAGAACTACCGACAACTACCACCATAGCATTTTCTCTACGATCTTTGCAGTTCTTTATCTCTTCAACCTCCTCAGCCTCAGAATCATCTGAACTATCGCATTATTTTTAAAGGATATTTTTCTTCTTAAAGAAATTTCTCTTGAACTATTTCTTGCATTTCCCATAGGATGATGACTTTTTTTGGTAATTTCGACTTTGTCGAAATCATCATCTTCTTAGAAATTTTTGGGACACCTTACTGCAAGATGAACAACCTTTCCACATCGAAAACAAGCCAGTGGAAGTTTACCTTTAAACTTTCCTTTTCCTCTTTGAATATTTGAGGAGAGGAATGGAATAATCTCATCTGTCTCTTCTTCTTCCTGAGAATCTTCAATGGTGAGCTCCTTCATGGACTTGAATTCCACTTCTTTAGATTTCCTTTTTTTCACAGCCCCGTTATCATCATTTTTCATTTCATATGCAACCAAGGTACTATGAAAATTGTCCAATGTTATCTCATTTGGATCTTTATCTTCTAGTACTAAAACCTTCATATTAAACTGAGGTGGAAGTTTCCTCAAGATGTGCTTTACAATCTTTATATCTTCAATGACTTCTCCCAGACCTCACATATCTTCCACAATAACATTTACCCTTTCAAAGAATCCATCAACAGACTCATTCGGGTTCATTATTAGATCTTCATACCTATTCCATAATACTTGTAGCTTTGCTTCTCAAACCTTTGTATCTCCTTCATATATTTTCAACAACTTTTCTCACATAGAATGTGATGTTTTTCATGACATCAACTTGTTATATATAGCATTTGATAGGGATCCTCCCAAAGAATTGATTCCCTTTGCATCAGCATCCAATTCTCTTCGCTCAGCTTCTTATAATGCACTGTCATTAATATCAGTTGTGATACCATGCATCGCTTTTGTAAATACATCCATTACCAAATATTAGAAGTAGTGTTGCATCTAGTTCTTCCATAGCTGAAAATGGTTCCCATCAAAGATTAGAATCCCTTTATGATTAGTGACCTCCATTTGAGAGAGAAACACTGATATCAACCTTTCCCTCTAATAACAATTGTTAGGTCCACTAGGCTAGATACCCTGAGATGGGGGGTGAATCAGGGTATGACAGATTAAAACAACTGCCACTTTTGATCTTGTTTTTCTATTAGACAAACCCCTCTTCTCTATCCTTCCTGATGCAGAGTGTGAATAAAACTTAAAGCATGCACAGGACACAAAAATTTTTACTTGGTTCACCATCACTAGGATACGTCCAAGGAGAATACACTGGCAGTGTGCCGATGTACGAATTTTACTATAAGCGTAATATTTTTTACAAGTTAGGAGTGGACTCACTATCCCTCCTGGTTTACAACCACTCACAATTTGAGAACTCACTGCTCTCTCAACTGAAGTGAGCTCACTTCTTCTTCAGAAGATCCACTCACATTTTATAGACCTGTAGGTCTCTTAATTATCACTAATGAATGCATTCTCCACTGTATGTAGATGCTCTGTTGAAGTCCAAATTTCATCCACTGATGAATACAGCTTTACCATAGATGTTCTGGGAAATTTATAACTTTCACACAACCCTAGGGTGACTTGTGTTCCCCTTTAACTATTTCACAGCCTCTGACTTCATTGCGGAAAAACCAAATTGCATGCCACACTTGCGCGCCACACTTGCGTGCCACACTTGTGCACTAAACTTTTTCTCCACGCTACTTGTGCGGTACACTTATGCGGTACACTTGCATGGTACACTTTCCGGTACACTTGCGCAGTACACTTGCCCTGCACACTTGCGCACCCCACTTCCGTGCACACTGAACTTGCACGTCGCTTCCACTTGCGCACTCAGAGCTCAGATTTTATCTAAGTGTTGAGCTCATTAATAAATGAGGAGAGTATCCATCTATTTATAGGCATTTTGAGGACTTGCGCACCACACTTGAGCTCCACACTTGCGTGCCACTTTAGGACTTTTGCGCATCTTTATTTCCTTTATCATATTTTGATATGATGATCTTGAAATATGACTTGCGTGCCACACTTTCATGCCATACTTGCAGGCCATACTTGCATGCCATTTTAGGACTTGCGCGCCACTTTTGGACTTGCACATCATTTTTCCTTTGCCAAATTTTTTATGTTATGAATTCAAAAAATTCCTGGCGTACAACATTAGAACCCTCCTTAACACAAGAGCACAACTCCCTTTGCCAATAACACTTTTCCCCAGTCTCTAGGAAAACCCCCTTTGTCAACAGTTTGAGTCATTGAGACTCACTTTGTCAACAAACACAAAATGAAGCCCTGCATTGTCAATAAACACAATCATCTCAAAAATGATTCAATGATACCTTGAGGTATTTTTTTCCCAACAATCTCTCTTTTTTCCATCCTTTTATACAATAAATGAAAACACCGTCCGAGATGTGTAAATTTATCACACTCAAGGAAGACAGGTTTTCAACTTGCATTACTATCTTCAATACTGGTCATGAAACCTTTTAAAACTTCTGGATGTTTAAACATGTTTCAAACAAACATCCATTGATGAATACAAGTAAACGGATCATGAAAACCGAAGAAGAAAATGCTTCCAAAACAATAAAATTGTATCTCTTAAACCAATAAAAAAGGCCATTAATGAAATTAATAAGGTTATAACATATCCATTAAAAGCTTATGAGGTTCTAGAATTATTAATTAATTAAGCTAAATTTTATTTTTCAGGTCATTAAGAACAAACAATAACACCTTCGAGCGTAAGGTAAGGGATCCTCTCTCTCACTTTTGTTCAAGAATCTCCCCTATGTTGTGATATTTTATTTTTAATTCCTAATGATGGGTTATGCTTTTTAACCTACCCCATTATTACCTTGTGACATATAAATAATGGAATACCTCTTTATCTCTCATTAAACTCTCTCAATAACACTCGTTACCATGCCGAAATGTTTGTAAGGGGTTTCTCATCTCACTTTCATTTCTATGAGATTTTCATTATTCACCACTTATTTCTTGTATGTGGTATATGTGTACTACCATTTGATATATAATAAAATTATTCTCTTTATTTTCATGTTATTAAATGATTCATTTTATGGTTATTAGGTTCGGTTCATATGATTCGACCGATTACATTGTGGTAAGAGACTTTGTCTCAACTACTATTTTGTTGTGACTAACCTTGTATTGTGCACCTAATAATCCTGATGTGGTGTACCTACTACCCATTTAAGATCACATTTCATTTGAAATTATATTTATATTAAATATCCATAATCTCATATCATGGATATGTTGTTCTCTAAACCATATACCATTTTACATACGAGGTTTATTTGGAAAGTTATTTTAATTATGGAAATATTGATGAATCAGTATACTCTACTCTATAAGGATATTGAAAAGTCATATTGATATTGTATTGAATCAATGTATAAATAATTATTTGGACATTTAGGGGAAGGTGGGGCTCACTACATCCCCTCAATACATTGGTAGGTCTCATGAGACAAATCAGTTTGGCGACAAACCCTTCCAGTTTGTTCCCAAAAATCAGATGGGTTTCTACCCATATAAATAAACTGTTTTAATGGTATTATGGTTTCATATGATAGATACATGATGTCCAAATAATAATTATTTTTTTATTCATTATCAGTTATTACTATCCATGAGGTTTTCACTATGAAAAAATCTATGGATGCAGTTTCATTCTCAGTTTATTAATGGTGTGAGTTTTTCATCTATTCACCATGCCATATTGATTATGTCAGATTGATTATGATTCACTTACTATTTTATTCATGATTCCTCTATTTTTTAACCTTACTGAGCATTTGAGATTACCCCTTTTATTGTTTACTTTCAATAGGTGACAAAGAGGATATCATTTATTGAGTTCTTGTGGATGCAGTTTTTAGTTTTTGTTATGTATTGTATTTTGTAAACTTTTCCAATGTAATTTGAGTAACATCGATGTATCTAGTTTCTTCAAAACTACTAAAATAATCTTTCCTTTGCAATTTTCATTCCTTCTAACCATGAAAATATCACAAGTAATGCACCGGCTCCAGTCTAGAGGGGTCGGGGTGTTATAGTTGGTATCAGAGGAAGTTTAGTAGAAAACTTGGAAACTATAGTAAGAAATGTATAGTAGGAAACAAAGCCCTAATGTAGTATTTGAGGATAAATGTTCAAGAACATCCTGGAATTTTAGTAAGGAATATATTATGTGTATCTTTTAAGTAATACATCCATGTCTGAATATGAGCAGGTAGAGGCGGCTCTAGAACAAATGTATCTAGGGGTAAAACCCGAAAACACCGCTTTGAGCTAGACTTGAATGGGAACTGGTGCAAGACAACGGGCCTTGCTGCACTCTTGGTTACGACACTCCCGGGGGATATGCTTAGGATAATTCACATTTTCTTTACAAGCCATTATGAAGGAGTTTAATGTAAATTTTTCCTCAGAGAAACCATGTTTATAAGATTAGCTATGCATACAATTTCAATCTATGTTGATTGTTTTTCTGTTTGAGATTCATAAAATAATCTAGTGAATCCCATTATTTAGAAATGGCATCTAATGGAAAAAGGGGAATCAATACTCGTGGTCAAGGTAGGGATATCCCTACTGAGCAAGTCAACATAGTCAATTTTGGAGAAAATCAAATCATGACCATATTGGGACAACTTACTCAGGTTGTAACGAATAACCATTCCACACCTATGTTGGATTGTTTCATGTGGAAAAAGCCCCCATATTTTAGTGGGACTACTAACCCAGTGGTTTCTGAGCAATGGATCAAGTCGCTTGAAAATATATTCATGGAATTAAGATGCAATGAAAATGAAAAGGTAGTACTGACAGTATATTATCTCAAGGGAGATGTTGATCAATGGTGGTCCTTGATTCAGAATACCACGGAGGAAGAAGAAATAGAAGATATGAAATGGAGGAATTTTAAGGAAATATTCTTTAAAAAATATTTCCCTCATGAGCAACGAAATGAAATGAAGAGGAAATTCCTTAGCTTAAAACAAATGGAAGAAGATAGTGTTGTAGAGTATAAGGATACTTTCAAAAGGATGGCTAGGTATGTCATAGATTACATACGTGACTTGGCAGACAAGATTGATCATTAATTTAAAGTTATTAAGCCAAGTCTTCGAAGGGAACTAGCTTCTCAATCATCTTCATCATATGATGAAATTGTATCAAGTGCCATCAAAATAGAGAGGGAATTTGCTAGATCAAATATTTTCAAAGGAAACCAAGATAAGAAGCGGTACTCTGATAACAAAGGAAAAAAGAGAAGAACCCAAGAAGAGAAAGGGAACAAAGCTATTCCCATTATGTGAGAACTGTGGAATGAATCATCTCAGGAAATTCTTGAAAGGAATGGGAGTTTTCTATAACTATAGAGAAAAGGGTCATTGATCTAATGAATGCAAGGAGAAGAAACAATTCAATGATATTCAATGCTACAATTGCAGAGAGATGGGACACTATGCAAATGAGTGTCCTAATAGCCAAGAAAACATGACTCAGAAAAGTCCAAGAGAGCAAGGGAGAGCCTATGCAATTACAACCGCGGAGGTCGAATTCCCTAATGACGTGGTGGAAGGTAATTTAATTGTTTCCTCAAACTTATCCAACACTTCATTTAATTCTGGATCATTGGATTCATTTATATCTTCTCGGTTTTCCAAGAAAATTAGATATTTCTAATTTTATTTAATAAAGGAGTTGTCAGTCAAAACTCCCAGGGGATGTATCATTGCAACAAAGGCATGTCAACTAGTCCCCCTCTAAACACCAAAACATGCTTTAGTTTCTAACCTTATCATCATACCAATGACTAAATTTGATATAATTCTCGGTATGGATTGGCTATCAAATTAGGATGTGAAGATTTATTGTAAGAAGAAAGAAGTTATAATTTTAGAAATTGGTGTAGAATCCCTTGTCTTTAGGGAAAAAAACATTTCCACCTGATTATTATCTAGAACCACCCCCAGTAGATCTCCTGAATGAAATACTTAGAGAGGAAGATAAACCAATATCTATGGGTGAGGAAATAAATCTTTAAATTGAAGATGTCCACATAGTGCAAGAGTACAGTGATGTATTTAAAAATGATTTACCTGGACATCCTCCAGAGAGGGAAGTTGAGTTCTCTATTGATTAAATTCATGATGCAAGACCTATATCAAAGACTCCATATAGAATGTCCACTGTGGAATTAGTAGAGATAAAGAAACAACTAGAGGATTTGAGTGAAAAGGGATTTATTCGACCTAGTGTTTCTCCATGGGAACCCCAGTCCTCTTTGTTAAGAAGAAAGATGGATCCAGGAGGCTATGCATTGATTACAAGGAAATCAATTCTATTACAATAAAGAATAAGTATCATCTTCCCCAGATTGATGATTTATTTGATCAACTTCATGGAGCTCAATACTTTTCGAAGATTGAACTTTGATCCGGATATCATAAGTTGCGTGTGAGGAAATAAGATATTCCTAAGACAGCATTTCGGATCAGGTATGGGCATTATGAGTTTACAATGATGCCTTTTGGACTAACAAATGCACCCGTTGTTTTCATGGATTTAATGAATAGAGTTTTTAAGGAATATCTTGATAACTTTTTTGTGGTATTCAACGATGATATCCTTATGTACTCAAAAAGCTATGAATACTATAAGAATCACTTATGGGTTATTCTGATAACTCTTAGAAAAAATAAATTATATGGCAAGTTTAGCAAGTGTGAATTATGGATTCAATCAGTTTCTTTTCTAGGCCATATTATCTCTAAGGATAGAATCCTAGTTGATCCTGTGA
The DNA here is from genome assembly GCA_963277665.1 of Viscum album. Taxonomy (NCBI): domain Eukaryota; kingdom Viridiplantae; phylum Streptophyta; class Magnoliopsida; order Santalales; family Viscaceae; genus Viscum; species Viscum album. The sequence goes on from OY728129.1 coordinate 243,602,270, forward strand.
AGACAAAGGCAATCCAAGATTGGCCCATGACAACAAACATAACTGAGGTACACAGTTTTAATGGCTTAGCGGGTTACTATCGGAGTTTTTTTTAGAATTTTGCTCGACTCGCTAAACTGCTAACCAAGATTACACGTAAAGGAGTTAAGTTTGTTTGGACAAAAGAATGTACAGAATTATTCGAAGAATTTAAAAGAATATTTGTCAATGCTCCAATTTTGACTCTTCCATATGGAAGTGATGGATTTTTAATATACAGCGATGCCTCAAAGAATATACTGGGTAGCTTCCTTTTGAAAAACGATAAATTTATTGCTTATGCGTCAAGACAGTTGAAGACTCATGAGAAAAAGTATCCAACTCATGATCTTGAGTTAGCAGCCGTAATATTTGCTCTGAAAATATGGAGGCATTATCTCTACAGAGAGAGATTTGAGATTTATACAGACCACAAGAGTTTGAAATACATTTTCACACAAAAATAACTCAACATGGGGCAAAGAAGATGGCAAGAGTTACTCAAAGATTATGATTGTTCAATAAAATACCACCCAGGAAAGGAGAATAAGGTGGAAGATGCATTAAGTAGGAAAGATCATGGCCTTCTGACTCAAATGAGTATTGAAAAAGATCATATATTCATGGATCTAATGAAGATGGATATGGGAATTATTAAGGATGGGGAAACATCTCTACTCTTTCAAATGATTGATAAACCATCTTTACTAGAGAAGATAAAAAGCTCTCAATCTGATGATGAGAATCTGCAAAAGAAAATTAATGCAGTTAAGGATGGGAGACTGGTTAGATTCGTCTATGAAGAAGGAGGTCTGAAATTTGGGAAGAGGTTATGCTTTCCATCAGAAACTGAGCTAAAAAGAAAACTATTAGACAATGCTCATAGATCAAATTTCTCTATACACCCAGGTAGCACCAAGATGTATAGAGATCTGAAGGAATATTTTTTGTGGGATAATATGAAGTGAGAAATTGTTGACTACGTGTCAAGATGTCTACTTTGCTAACAAGTGAAGGCAGAGAGACAACATCCCAAAGGAGTGATGCAACCTCTACCTATTCGTATGTGGAAGTGGGATAACATTATGATGGATTTTGTCACCGGACTACCAAGGACACCTAGAATGAACGATACAATATGGGTAATTGTTGATCAGCTCACAAAATAAGCACATTTCCTTCCTATAAGAGAGGATTTTACACTTGATCACTTGGAAATAATTTATATTAATGAAGTTGTAAGACTTCATGGTCCACCTCTATCGATTGTGTCTGATCGAGATCCCCAGTTTATATAAAAATTCTGGAAATGTCTCCAGAAGGCTTTGAATACTGAGCTTCGTATGAGTACTGCTTATCACCCTCAAACTAATGGACAGTATGAAAGGACTATTCAAACTCTGGAAGACATGATGAGATCATGCTCTCTGTACTTTCAAGGTATCTGGGATCAATACTTTCCTTTGGTGGAATTTTCATACAACAATAGTTTCCATTCTATTATTCAAATGGCTCCATATGAAGAATTATATGGAAAGAGATGTTGAAATACAACTTGTTGAGATGAACTTAGTGAGAGGAAACTTATAGGCCCAGAACATATTGAAGAGATCACGACAAAGGTGAAGAAAGTACAAGACCATATTAAAGCATCTCAAAGTAGGTAGAAGAGTTATGCTGACAACCGGAGAAAGGACTTGGAATTCCAATTTGGAGATCATGTATTTCTGAAAGTATCTCTATGGAAGGGTGTCTTAAGGTTCAGTAAGAAAGGGAAACTGAGCCACAGGTACATTGGACAATTTGAAATTCTGGAAAGAATCGGAGCTATAGCTTACCGTTTAGCAATGCCGCCATATCCCTCTAGAGTTCATGATGTCTTTCACATGTCATTGTTAAATAAATACATGCCAGACCCAATGCATGTACTCACATATGAAGAAATTGAACTGGAACCTGATTTGTCATACTATGAAAAGCCTATCGGGATTCTTGACACAAGGGAGTAGGTATTGAGAAATCGGAAAACTCGTCTAGTAAAGGTTCTTTGGAGAAACTGGAATATGAAGGAATCAACACGGGAACTTGAGGATGTTATGAAAAATAATCCACCCACATCTTTTTGGTGAGTTTCATGCATAAAATTTTTTGGATGAAGTTTCCTAAGGAGAGAATAATGTAGCACCCCAAACACTTCATGGTAGGTTTCTCTTAAATACATTCTAGTTATAGCCTATATTTCCTGAATCACTGAGCCTATATAGAACAGAACATGGTTACTTATATAAGATATCCATAACCTAGCCATTAAACTTAAATTTTCCAACTCTGCGATTTAAATTTCAAAAATCTGACATACACAGTTGTGTTCAAGGTGATATTTAGAGTCTGATAGAATTAACTTAATTTTCAGTGAATAGTAACCTACCCTTATGAACAGTAACCTACCCTTATGAATAGTAAATTACCCTTATGAATATTAATATGACTCTTATGAATGGTATCCATGCCCTTGAATGTATAAATGAATTTAGGCACCTTAAAAATGAAGATGAATATTTTAAGTGTTTATATTTTTCTATTAAATAATTGTTTTAATTTAATATTTAATTAATCATATTTAGAAAATTATTTTTGAAAAATGGAATTCATTTTTGGATTCTAAACATTGAAAAATGTTTAGGGTGAATTTTTGGTATTTTTCTGAAATACTAAAAATTTTATGAATAGTAAAATCTGATAATTCACAATAAATGCTAAATAAAAGAATTTATTGAGTCATTGGTGATGATATGATGATGTAAGCACAATTGGTTCGAAGTAAAATGCATATATTACTATTATTGGTCATGGAATACTCACTATTGGTTGTCTTGAGAGAAAATAATAAATTAATGATTATAATATTGAGAAAACTCCTCTCCCCTCCACTATATAAACCACCCCGCACCCCCTCTTCCTCCCACACCACTAAAACTTCAATCCTTGCCAAAATTTATACAAATACTCTTCCAAAGCCCTCTATCCACATCCAAGACCTTCTCGTCTCACCAAAAGGCCAAAAACAAAGGCCTTAAGGAGATTCTCAATGAGGAGTATTCAAGAGGTGAACCTTCATTCTCTTTTCTTTCAATTTCTTTTACAAAGTTCCATTATTTTGTTCTCCCTTATCACCTCCCCTCATAAAAATTCCATGAAAATTATAGTACCTTACATGCACGGTATTTTCATTGTACTAATGGAATATTTCATCATAATCTCTCTTTTTCCCCTCCTTTTATACAATAAATGCAAACATCGTCTGAGATGTGTAAATTTATCACACTCAAGGAAGACAGGTTTTCAATTTGTATTAATATCTTCAATAATAGTCATGAAACCATTTCAATGGTTGAACTAGATCATAATATATGTATTTTATCTTTATTGATGTTTTGGAATCTTTTCACGTTCATAATATGGAATAATAATACAAAACAAGTTTTTTGTGCACAAAACCGCCAAGCCAAATCCAAACGTTTATTTTAACTCATCGAATGAGTCATCCTCAGGGTATATAACCAGAATCATTATAAGATAAATTATATATATTTAATGTCACTAATAATTTATATTAAAAATTCTGGATGTTTAACCATATTTCAAACAAACATCCATTCATGAATACAAGTAAACAGATCATGAAAACCAAAGAAGAAAATGCTTCCAAAACAATAACATTCAATCTCTTAAACCCATAAAAAGGCCATTAATGAAATTAATAAGGTTATACCATATCAATTACATGTTTATTAGGTTATGAACTTATTAATTAATGAATCTAAATTTTATTATTTAGGTTGTTAAGAACAAACAAGAAAACCTTCGAGCGTAAGGTAGGGGATCCTCTCTCTCACTTTTGTTCAAGAATCTCCCCTATGTTGTTCTCTTTTATTTTTAATTCCTAATGATGAGGAATGTCTTCATACCTCCCCCATACTGACCTTGTGACATATAAATAATTAAATACCCCTTTACCTCTCATTAAACCCTCCCAATAACACTCGTTACCATGTTGAAATGTTTGTAAGGGGTTTCTCATCTCACTTTTATTTCTATGAGATTTTCATTATTTTCCACTTATTTCTTGTATGTGGTTTATGTGTACTGCCATTTGATATATAATAACAAGATTCTATTTATTTTCATGTTATTAAATGATTCATTTGAGGGTTATTAGGTTCTGGTCATATGATTTGACTGATTACATTGTGGTAAGAGACTTTGACTCAACTAATATTTTGTTGTGACTAACCTTGTATTGTGCACCTAATAATCCTTATGTGGTGTACCTACTGACCATTTGATATCACATTTCATTTGAAATTATATTTATATTAAATATCCATAAACTCATATCATGCATATGTTGTTGTCTAAACCGTATACCATTTTACATACGGTGTTTATTTGGAAAGTTATTTTAATTATAAAAATATTGATGAATCTATATACTCTAATCTATAGGGATATTGAAAAGGAATATTTCTCTTGTATTGAATCAATGTATAAAGAATTATTTGAACATGCAGTGGTGGGTGGGGCCCGCTACAGCCCCTCGATACATCGGTAGGTATCATGAGACAAATCAGTTTGGTGACAAACCCTTCGAGTTTGTTTCCAAAAATCAGACAGGTTTCTACCCATAGAACTAACCGTTTTTATGGTATTATGGTTTCATGTGACAGATACATGACATCAAGATAATAATAATTTTCTTTATTCATTATCAATAACTACCATCCATGAGGTTTTCACTATGACATAATCTATGGATGCAGCTTCATTCTCAGTTTATTAATGGTGTGAGTTTTTCATATATTCACCATGTCATATTGATTATGTCTGATTAATTATGATTCACTTATTATTGTATTCATTATTCCGCTATTTGTAAACCTTACTGATTATTTGAGCTCACCCCTTTCATTGTTTACTTTCAATAGGTGACAAAGAGGAGATCATTTATTGAGTTCTTGTGGATGCAGTTTTTAGTTTTCGTTGTGTATTGTATTTTGTAAACTTTTCCATTGTAATTTGAGTAACATCTATGTATCTAGTTTCTTAAATGCTACTAAACTAATTGTTCCTTCATGATTTTTATTCCTTCTAATCATTCCAATATCACAAGTAATGCACTAGCTCCAGCCTAGAGGGGTCGGGGTGTTACAATAGGGAAAATCGTTTCTTCATAAGGGTCAATGGGATGTCCAGGCTAGCAGAGCGAGACCCGAGCATCATGGGTTGGGAGGAGTTAAATCCCGGATTGCTAATATATATTTGTATGACTAGGGGACTTCACAGTTGGACTTTCCTCTAGTGGTGGAATGTTTCAGGAATGTATTTCCAGAGGAATTTTTAGGTTTTCCTCCTAAGTGATGGGTGGACTTTTCTATTGAGATCGTGCTAGGAGCGACACTGGTGTCCATTCCTCCCTATAGGATAGCTACACCAGAGTTAAAGGATCTCAAGGAGAATTTAGAGGAGTTTCAATCTAAGGGTTTCATCCAACCCTGTAATTCTCCATGGTTTTCTCTTCTTCTGTTTGCAAAGAAGGCGGGTGGTACCCTTTGACTTTGTGTGGATTATCAAGAGCTAAACCAGTTGATGGTCAAGAACCGATATCTCTTTATGAGGATTGATGATCTCTTTGATCAACTTCAAGGATACCGGGTGTTCTCGAAGATTGAATTGAGATCCTGTTAGCATCTATTGTGTATTAAACTATTTAATATACCTCTTACATCCTTTCAAAGCTAGTATGGTCTATACAAGTATGTGGTTATTCTGTTCGGTCTCACGAACATGCCTGCAATTTTCATGGCACTGATGAGCTGAGTGTTCCATCCATACTTGGATTCTTTCATGGAAATCTTCATGGATGATATATTGGTGTACTCACATACTCGACACGACCATGCCACACATCTTTATATCATTTTGGATACACTGAGGGGGCATCAGTTATATTCTAATCTCTCAAAATACCACTTTTGGATGGGCCAAATTCACTTCATGGGTCACGTAATCTCAGAGACAGGAGTATCATTAGACCCAAATAAAGTGAGAGCAATAGTTTCCTAGGAGCATCCAAAGAACGTCTTTGAGGTGTAGAGTTTTATCGGGCTGGTTGGTTACTACAGACATTTCATACAGGAATTTTCATGCTTAGCAACACCACTGATGGGCCTCACTAAGAAGGGCGCAAAGTACCTGTGGACATATTCTTGTGAGTTGGCCTTTCCGGAGTTGAAATGGAGGTTAACTTCTGCACTGATACTAGTATTTCCATAGTTGGGAAAGACCTATAATATTTACTGTGATGCATCAGGTATTGGGAAGGGAGCAGTGCTTATGTAGTAAGAAGGAGTTTTTGTGTTCTGGTCTCGGCAGTTGAGGACACATAAGATGAATTACCCAATGCACGATCTCATGTTGGATGCAGTTCTTCAATATTTACTCTGTTGGAGACATTACCTGTTGGGAGAGCAGTTTGTGGTTTTCACCGATCACAAAAGTCTCAATTATATCTCCACACATCATTATCTATATTTGAAACAGCAAAGGTGGGTTGAGTACCTTCAGTCTTTTGATTTTGATATTTCCTATACGCCTGGGAAAGGCAATGCAGTAGCTGATGTGTCGAGTAGTAGGACTCAGATACAGGAAGTTAAAGAGGCTATAAGTGAATGGAAGCTTATGGATCTGTTCTCTGAGATGCATTTTTAAGTGAACGACAAACAAGGGCAGACATTTCTTTCTTCAATGTATGTTATCTCTACTCTACTTAATCGAGTGTGAATGAGGCAGCTATCAAATTCTTAAGGCCTAGTCTTATGGGAGAGTGTGTCAGAGGAGGACCCTATTTTTGGATGGACAGTAGGAAAGGATGAGATCTTGCATTTTCATGGGCCCGTATGGGTGTCAGCAGACATATGCAAAGAGCTGATGTGGGACTTTCATTCCCCAGTTTGGGCAGTTCATCCTGGTGTCACCAAGATGTATCGAGACCTCCACCATCAGTATTTGTGGTCAGGTATAAAGAGATATGTTGTTGGGTTTGTCATGAGGTGTTCCACCAATCATTAGGTGAAGGCAGAGCATCAGTGACAAGCAGGAATTTTGAAGAAGTTATCCATTCCCAAGTGGAAGTGGAATGATGTCACGGTGGACTTCGTGACAGGCTTACCAAGGTCACCTCGAGGAAATTATGTAGTTTGGGTTGTCATTGGAATACTCACGAAGGTTTCTCACTTATTTCCAATCAAGGATAACTTCATTGTTGATGAGCTGGGAATGTTGTACATCTGAGAGATTGTATGTTTTCATGGAGTTACGCACTCCATCATTTTAGATAGAGATGCATGTTTTACTTCTCGGATCTGGCAGGGACTACATAGGGCCTTCAGTACACAGGTACTTCTGATTATATCTTACCATCCCCAGATAGATGGCCAGTTTGAGTGTACAATTAAGGTGCTGGAGGACATGCTCCGAGCATGTGTCCTAAATTTTGGTGGTTTTTGGGAGAAGCACATACCTCTTGTAGAGTTTTCCTACAATAGTAGTTTTAAAGAAACTATTCATATGGAACCTTATGAGGCTTTGTATAGTAGGCCAAGTCGATCACCCTTATGTTGGCTGGAGGTAGAAGAGGTAGCTATACTGGGACCTCATCTTGTCTAGGAGACCACGAAGCAGGTGGAGTTGATTCGGAATAGGATGGATACTGCATAGTAACGACAAAACTCTTATGTTGATCGACGAAGATGACCTCTGGAGTTCAATGTCAGAGATCAGGTTTTTCTACATGTCACACTGAGGTTGGGACATAGGAGGATTAGGAGACATGGAAACCTTTCACTGAGATATGTTGGACCATTTTAGGTTTTGGAGAGAGTTGTTCTGGTTTTCTATCAGTTGCAGTTAACTCAAAGGCATCGGTCTATGCACAACGTCTTCCACATTTCTTAGATATGGTGTTACTTCTCAGACCCCTCTCATGTCTTTCAACCTAAGGTGGTTGATCTAGTGGTGGACGCATTATTTGAGAAGCATCCTATCTGGATTTTTGATCGTAGTGCATGGGTTCTATATGGTTAGTTTATTCCTCTAGTATGAGTGATATGGCAGCACGGGTGGGTATAGGACGAGACTTGGGAGAGGGAGGATGATGTATGATTACAATGGTCGGAGTTGGTCGAGGATTTTTCTTCTACACTGCCTTGCTAGGGAAATTCGGGGATGAATTTATTTAAGGGGGGAAGTTTTTAAGAACATAGAAATTCGTTTCAGGTATGGGTTTTTCGTTTATGGTGTTTTTGAGAAAAAATAGGAGAATCTGGAAATTGAAGAAGTACACATTGTGTACTTGGGAGTTCATGCTATGTGCCCGGTTACCGCAGGTGACCATGTACTAGCCCTGTAACGGCCGAGTACATAGTCATGTAACATCCGAGTACATGGCCATGTGGGGTGACCTATAGACCACCTAAAGTGAAGGCCAGTTAAGGCAAGTACACACTGTGTACTTTTAAATAACACGCCATGTACTTTTCTTTTTAATTGTTATATATGACCGGGGTCACGACTAATTGGCAGAACACCCTTCTTCTAGGTTTGTCTCATCTAGGAGCAATAGATACAAAATAATATTCTTCGGGCCTTTGAATCACCATCCTTTCTCCGAATCGAACTCCTTCAGTTGCGTTGGAATTGCATCAGTGAGTTCTTCCTTCTTTTAGAGATTCATCTCTTGATTTCTTCTATCTCATGAGATATCCTTGGTTGAATGTTTTTTTATGTTTCTGTAGATCTACCATGTTTTAGATCAATTCAAGGGCCGACACAAATTTATATTGATTGTACAATGCCAAGGTATGTATTTTGTTCCATTTTGTAGTTTTTGTTTGAATTTTATGTGCAAAAGTGCCCAATACCCTAGAATGGGGTATTGCGTGTTTAGGGATTTTAGGCCTATTAATGCATGTTATGCCTTGTGTTCCTGAGTAGAGGTTGTTTGATTGTGAATAGGGTTATTTTCCATGCTATGGATGTTTTTCCCATGTTTCTTTTGATATAGACCATTTAGTCTAGCTTTGTCGGTTAGGCTGTTTCTTTTTCATGCCTAGTGTGGTTATGATGGAGTGATTTTATCTGATGTTTTTATATTCTTGTATTTTTTTAACCAAGAAGTTCTTGAAAGTTGTTAGCTAATTAGTTCTTAAGGTTTACTTTGGTTGTTGAACATTTTTGTGCACGATTTACTTACACAGGGCTGTGAGAACCTGGTGTAATACACCATAAGGAGAATGGATATTGAGGGCTTCTCCAGAGTGTCTATTTACTTTTACATTGTGAGACCATAGGACGGATAGACTTTGTGCTCCCTCAGAGTGTCTATAGTTCCACATTGCGAGACCATAGGAGGAATTGGAAGTTGAGTGCTTCCTCAGAGTGTCTGTAGTTACCGATATGAGACCACATGGGGAATTGTCGGTGAGTGATTCCTCATAGAGTCTTTGCTAAAGCTCAACCAGAGGGGTTAGACTGTGAGTATTACTCATAGGGTTTCTTGTTTTTGATTGGTTGAACTAGAGGGATTAGGCTATGATTAATTCACAGAGGGTTACTTGTTTTTATTAGCTTCTTACTTGTTATATGAAAATAAATGCAATTGAAACTGTAGAATTGTTTGCTTTTGAGTACTTTCTTGTTTACTACTTCATTTTTCTTCTTTTCTGCCATATATATTCACTGACTGTTAGGCATAGATCTTTGGGTGGTTGCCTACTAGGATTTGTCTCACACCTTGTTTAGGTCATTATTTTGGGCCTAAAAATATTATATGGATACAGGTATAGATAAGGGAAAGTTCCCTTCTACGTCAGGTACTTGACTAATGTGGAGCTGGAGAGCATGGGACCAAGCTGAGTCTTGTGATGATATTGGATTTTATTTGTTTTCTTTGTACTTTGGTTTAGTACTGTATTCCAGCATTGTGACTTGTTTGGATTATTTCCTAGACATATGTATCAGGCATCATTTATATATGTGCTCCAGTTGTTTATTTCTTTCAGTCTAATGTTGTTTACTTACTGCATGTTATTACTGCTTCCGCTATTGTATATTTGTTTATTTCCCCTGCGTTACTCTTCCAATGAGGGAATAGTTTTCCCACTATCACACCCAAGGCCATCACTATTATTCAGAATCCTCTGGCATTTGTGGAAATGCGCTTGATTCCATGTGACCAACTAGGTATGAGTCACCTCTGGGCAGCACCCGAAACCGAGACATTACACATGTGTTGGATCGCAATGAGAAGTTATTACAGGGAAATATTGTGTTTTTAGTGCATGTATTATGGAAAAATGGACATGTTTTGGAAGAAAATCGGGAGAGAGAAGTGGATAAGAGGGCACAGTGTCTCGACATTTCTTTAACATGGAATATTAGAGTATCTTGGGAGTACATCTTGAGGATAATCTATTATAAAGTGGGTATATTGTAAGAACCCGACTTTTCTTATAGTTTCTTAGGAGTACAACTTGAGGAAGATTTGTTATATGGTGGGGAGATTATAAGATCCCAACTCTTTATGGAAGATATCTCATTCTATTTTAGATGTATTCTTTTTCTTAACATTGATTATGACTTGTTCTGGTCTTAACTTGGGTGAATTTGGGTGAAAATTGGAGAATTTTTGAAGGAGGGTAGAGGATGAATAGTTTTTACTTGGTTTCCATGTGGTTAAACAAAGTGTATAGCCTCACTACATGGTTTAAACAGGTTTAAACAAAGTGTATAGACTAAATGTGCAAGGGGTTGCACGATTTGCGAAGGGTTAGTACTAATCGTGCAACATCACCCAGAAAACCATGCATGGGAAAATAAAAGTTACAAAATTTAATTTTAAATTCTCTCAAACCCCCATATTAACCCCAAATCGACCCTAGATTGACCCTAATGGATTTCTCTCCTTCTTAGAGGCTCTTGGAGGGTTTCTTAAGGCTCTCAACCTCCATTCTTGGTGATTCAAAGCCACCACCAAAGATATTTTATTTTATTAAAAAGAAACATTATAGAGATAGGGAGACACACATCATAAGGGGGAGTCATGGGGGTCTAAAGTGATGAAGACCTAGAGAATCCCCAATGAAAATATCTACGCTCTCAGACGAGAGGGAGCCATGATTGGAGTAGCATGTGATCCCATCATTGGAGCCATCCATAGAGGCAAGAAAATATGTGACTCTATTACCCTCCCACTAAGTGTGAATAATATCCATGTGGGTGGTAATGAGATGGCAGCACTTATGGATAGTATATGTGATGCACTAGGGTGTATTACCACCGCCTTGAAGAGCAGGATGAATAGCTGTGGAATCTATTTCAGTGGATGAGAGGGTGATATTCTTCCCACCGTAGTGAATAAGTCCAGTGAGCATTGCTTTCGCCTCTGCCTGGAGAGAGTTTCCCTTCTAGAAGAAGGATGAAAAATCCATGATTGCAGAACCATTATGGTCCCTGACTATACCTCCACCGCGCATGACTCCTATCCCACAGGTGCCATCCAAGTTGTGTTTGAAGTCAGTGCTAGGTGGGATCCAACACACCCAATGACATTGTAGGGATCTAGGATCAAGAGTTCTGGACACAAAAAAATCCTAAAAGAGAGGGAGCCCCTTCTCTTTTCTTGAAGAGGTGAGAAAAATCAATGACCATGGACTTTGTTCTAAAGATGAGTGATGCTCGCGATGTGAAGATACCCTCATGTCTTGCACGATTCCAAGCAAGCCAGATGTTCCAGCACCCCACTAGCAGGATTTCCACCCTTGCCTTTTTTTGATGACACTATCAGCCCCCTGAAACCATGCATGCAGGAAGTCATTGCTATTATTGGCCTACAGCAAGCAGCTGTTAGAAGCACCAAAGAATTCCAAAACCGTATGATCCCATGCACCTTCAAATAATTGGTGGGTTCCATATTCTTCCTAGCTATCGAAATAGAAAGCACATCTGGACACCAGGAAAATTCCACACCATTTCACATTATCATTAGTGGACAGGGCCCAATTTCTTACATGCCATAGAAGGAAGTTCAGTTTGGCCAGAACCTACTTACACCATATAAGTTCTCCCCAATTGTCTATAGTAGAGGAATTTCCCAGTAATGGCCAGCATTCTTTTCTATGGAAACACCCTCTAGTGAAGCATCAAAAATACAGTAGTCCCGGTCATCATTTAGAGTACTGGAATCAAATAAATTTCACTGTGTATCATCCAAAATAGAATTGATAAACTAGAGATAGAGTCTGGCCTATTTGAATGTGATATTAGGGACTGGGCACCCTTGGAAAGCTAATTTGGATCCATCCTAGTTGTCGTGAAATAAACTGATGCCATCCCTCCCTATAATCCATCTATTGTGCTCCTAAAGTGTAGAAATATGCACCTAGACATCACACCATAGAGAAGAAGAGGTCCCAATAACCAAGTCTAGATTCCTATAGTATTTGTTTTGAATGAATCATCCCCATAGAGTATCCCCCACAATGGCCTCCCAAGTAAGTTTCCCAACTAAGCATTTCATGGTCGTGCCCAGATCTTTCACATTGATGTCTCCTTCCAAGGCAGGTCTTGCTAGTCTCCGCCAAGATACCCAATGAAGTCTCCCATCCAAGTGTGTGTCCCATATGAAAGAGATAAATATATTTTCAATATTATGCAAGATGCCCTTTAGGACCTTGAGAGTAGAGAGAAAATGTATGGGAATTGAAGAAAGTACATGGTTAACCAGATTGATCCTGCCACCAAAAGATAGGAATCTATTTTTCTAGTTGGAAATCCGATCAGAGATTTTGGATATAGTTTTGTCAAAATGTTGAATCTTAAGACTAGAAGGATAAATTGGAGCACTAAGGTAGTAAAATGGGAAGGATTTTCTAAGAATACCCAAGCTTTGTTCCACTTTACCCACGCGTCTTCCCGGACATTTTTTTGACATAAATAAACTGTTCTTCTCCTTGTTAACAAGCATTCCACTCCACTTTCCATTTTTTCCCAGAATCATGTTGATGCCCCAGATGGACCTCATACTAGAATTGATAAATAAGATAGTGTCATTGGAAAACATCAGGTGATAAATACAATTGGAGTTCGGCCTACAATGGTAAGGAATTTGGTAACCATCACTAATACTCTTCTCTGAGATTCAGATCTAGATCGTGTTCATCATCACATTTTTGATAGATCTGCTTCAAATTGGGTGATTTTTTGTCAAAAAATTGATGAATTGAATCATGATCTCTTGCTATGTGGTTTTTATGATCAAATTGAGGATATCTGTTGGTGAGCGTTCTTCGTCACTGTTCTTGACGTAGGTGGCCTAAAATTAAAATCCCATAGTCATGATTTTGATTACATATATACAAGTTATAGAATTTATAGGGTTGTTTAGAAATTGAAATCCCTAATTGAATTAATTAATGTGGTAAATTAATTAATTGAAATGATTATGAAATTGTGTGATTTAGGGATTGTTGAATGATATAATTAATTTGAGAATTAATTATAAGATTTTGGGATTTGTGAATTTGATAATTAATTATGAAAATTAATTATGATGGAATTGAGATGGTTGAATTGAGTAATTAAATATGTAATAGGGATAATTAAATAAATTATCAAAGTATTAAATTGGGTAATTAGGGATAATTAATTTTTGAGTTAATTATCAAATTGTTGAATTTTAATTTGAGAATAATTAATTGGTTAATTAATTACTAGATTTTGAGATTGTGAAATGGCTAATTAATTTTTGGATTAAATAAATATATTAATTAATTGAAAATTTAATTAATGTGAGTAAAGAGATTATTTTATATTTGAATTAAACAATGATATTAACTAGTTTATTAATTAATTAATTTGATAAATGAGGTTATTTAATTGTTGAATTAAATAAAGGGAATAATTAATTAATGTGAGTAAAGTGGTCAATTAATCACGAAATTAAATAAAAGTGTTAATTAATGTGAGTAAAGTGATTATTTAATTTTTCAATTAATTAAAGGGATTAATTAGTTGATGAATTTGTTAATTTGGGTAAAGTGGTTATTTAATTATTGAATTATGTAATGAGAATAATTAATTGATGAATTAATTAATATGAGTAAATTTATTATTTAATTAATGAATTAAATAAAGGTACTAATTAATTGATTAATTAATTAATGTGAGTAAAGTGATTATTTAATTATTTAATTAAACAATGAGATTGATTAACTGATTAATTAATTAATGTGAGAAATGAGATTATTTAATTATTGAATTAAATAATGGGATTAATTAATTGATGAATTAATTAATGTGAGTAAAGTAATTATTTAAGGGTTGAATTAAATAAATGGATTAATTAATTAGAAAATTAATTAACAAGAGTAAAGATATTTTTTTTTAATTTCTGAATTAAATAATGAGATTAATTAATTATGTGGATAATTAATTATTAAATTAGTTATGTATTATTAAATGGTGATTGGTAACATGGACATTCGGCCAAGTATTATGAATGGTAACATGCACATTCAATTATGTATTATTAAAATAGTGAATGGTAACATGGAAATTCGGCCCAAGTATTATGAATGGTAACATGCTCATTCAATTATGTATTATTAAATGGTGAATGGTAACATGGAAATTTGACCAAATATTATGAATGGTAACATGCTCGTACAATTATGTATTATTAAATGGTGAATGGTAATAAGGATATTCATATATGTACTATGAATGGTAACATGATCATTCACTTATGAATTATGAATTATCAATGGTAACAATGACATCTATGAATATGATTTGAGTTCAGGTGTCCTTGGGAGCCCAGGTGATATGTGGTTAAATAAAGAATAAATGAATAAATGTAGACTATTTATTTTATTGCTTGTATTTTATTCTTTATATAATTGCATACACTATTATCGATTGGATATTGTTTTAGGCACCGTTGGTGCTAGCCTACTATGTTGTACTCACACCCTATTTGGGCTTCCCTATCAGTACCCAAACAGACTTTGTTTTTTCTAGATATGAAAAAGGGAAAAGACCCTGTGTTAGATGGATAAGTTGGGATGGAGAATGGATAAGGGAACTAGATGTGGTTTGGGACCCTCTTTTCAGTTGTCAGTGTCTTTACATTTGGTTTTTCATTTGACACTTGGCTTATACTCATCATGGAATACCTTCTGTTTAGTTTTGATTATGTATTCCAAGTTTAGGTCATATTGTGATATTGGTTTTGTCTATGGTTATATATATGCTTCCGCATTTGTTTATTTATTTTTGCTGGAGTTTTAATTTGATAAAAGAGGGTATAGTCTCCCTATGATAGACTTAATAGACCCTTGCTGTTATTCATCAGCCTCTAAGATATGGGGAGGTGCTCTTTTGGTCATGTGCTGAACCATCTCGGACCACCATTGTGTGGCACCCAGGTCGGGACATTACAAAGTGGTGTCATATCCAGTTTTCTTTTCTCCTTTTTTATATTACTATTTTCGAATAGTAGACAATAGACTAGGAAGATTTGGGGCATGGTTATGAGCTTGTACATGGGAGTAGCTACCCCATGTATGGGGGATAACCCAAGTGTCTAGGGTGGGATTATTGTTATTTCTATTTGATGTTATAGTTGAATGTTATTTCACCTTGGGTGATGCACTTGTTGTGTGATGTGGTTATTGTTTTTGAGATTTGTTGAGATTTAATCATGGCCCTGAATGGAACAAGATTTGAGTCTGTATGAATCATTCTAAGTAATCAGGATTATTTCATGAACATGCATCATTTTAGACACGCACAGGAAAATGGTTTTTGGTTAAGTTGTAGAACTTGAACTGTTTTTCCTTGCTTGTGAAATTGAAATGAAAATGGTGCCTAAAATGAAATTTATAATGATTTTAAAATTATTCAATATGATAATTAATGGTTGTAGAAATGGGAAAATTAAATAATGATAATGTTTTACCCTTGTTAACCAGGACCTAGGTGTAGAATGGTTAAGGGTAGTGAGAGTAGCTCGGTTTGATCGTGTGGTAGGGAAAAGGGGGGAAGGCTTGATATAGTTATGTGTAAATCCCTCTTGTTAATTGTTTTAATTTTATGAATTAATAATTATTTTTTATTTAATTGACCCTTGATGCGCATGGTTTGGGTAGAGAGAATGCCAAAGTTTTAGAAATTGGTTTTGATTTGTGTGAGGGACCATTTGGTTTTTGATAGTATGGTAAAATTTTGGTGGGCAGAGAATCCTGAGGTTTTTGAAAGGTTAAGGTGTTTCTGAAATAGGAGTTAACATAGGTGATGGATGATTAGTGATAGTATTCACCAACAAATTCTTAGTGTGCTTTTAATTAGTGACGATTATGTTCACTAACTTGACATGTTATTGGGTATATTGAGAAAGCTCCGGGTTTAAGCCTAACTATATGATTATGTTTTGTTAGATGTGGTACCCCTTAGAGGTTGTGATTATGAAGTGGTATATATGTGGAGTTTGATGGTGTGAGGTGCTCCATCGACAGTTATAGATGAGGTTCTCAAGAGGGACTGGAGGTCGATGAATATTGTGGGTCGTGGGCCATGGCGGTTGAGTTTCTTGACATGTAGTGTTAATAATACATCAAATGTGGGGAGTGTTGTGTCAATATTTTGTTTATGTATAAAGACCATGGTTTGGATGTAGTGGTGTTGGAATTTCAATGAGGAACCTGAAAGGTGCATGTTTAAAATCCCCATATAAAGGTAGGGTGATCCTTGAAGGTTGTGGATGTACATCCTTTCCTCACGGTTTTTTATGGAAAGATTAAGCCCCAATTTTGAATTGGTAAAAGTGTCGAGCATGTTTATGACGGTTATCTTAATACCGATGAATCCTTTGAGGAGAATATTATACATGTGTTGGATCACAATTAAAAGGTGTTGTAGGGAAATATTGTGTTGTTAATTCATGTATTATGGAAAAATTGGTGTATAGGAAGAAACTTGGGAGAGATAATTAGATAAGAGTGAACAATGGCCCAAAATTTCTTTAACTTACAATCTTAGAGAATCTTGGGAGTACATATTGAGGATGAGCTATTATATGGTGGGTAGATTGTAAGAACCCAACTTTTCTTATAGGTTCTTAGGAGTACATCTTGAGGATGATCTATTATAATGTGGTGAGATTGTAATATCCATATGGAAGATATCTTATTCTCTTTTAGAGGTATTAATTTTATTCACTTTGATTATAACTTGTTCGGGTCTTAACTTGGGTGCATTTGGGTGAAAATTGGAGAGTTTCGGAAGGAGGATAGGGGTTGCACAATTTTCTCATGGTTTATGCAGGGTTAAACAAAGTGTGTAGTCTCGCTACATGGTTTGAATAGGGTTAAACAAAGTGTGAAACCTAGGTGTGCAAGGGGTTGGGTGGTTTGTGTAGGGTTAGTACTAATTGTGCGATTTCACCCAGAAAATCGTGCACGGAAAAATAAAAGTTACAAAAATTGATTTTAAATTCTTCTGAACCCCCATATTAACCCCAAATTGACCCTAGCTTGACCCTAATGGATTTATATCATTATTGGAGGCTCTATGAGGGTTTCCTAAGGCTCCTAACCTCCGTTCTTAATGATTCTAAGCCTGGTTATCAGATCTGCATCTCTCCGGGATTCTGATCTAGACCATCTTCATCATCGTTTTCTTGATAGATCTACTTCAAATAGGGTGATTGTTCATCAATAAATTGAAAATTTGAATCAAGATCTCATGTTATGTGGTTGTTTCACTCAAATTGAGGATATCCTTGGGTGAGAATTCTTATTCACTTCTCTTGAGGTAGTTTTTCGAAAATTCTAATCCCATGGTCGTGAGATTTAGGGATTATTGAATGAGATAATTAACTAGAGAATTAATTATGAGATTTTGGGATTTATGAATTTGATAATTAATTATGAGAATTAATTGTGAGGAAATTAAGAAATTTAAATTGGGCAATTGAATGTGGAAGAGGGTAACTTAAATTAATTATCAAAGTATTGAATTGGGAAATTGGGGATAATTAATTATTGAGTTAATTATCAAATTGTGGAATTATAATTTTAGAATAATTAATTGGTTAATTAATTAGTAGATGTTGAGTTTGTTAAATAGTTAATTAATTGTTGGATTAAATAAATGGATTAATTAATTAACAAATTAATTAATGTGAGTAAAGAGATTATTTAATAGTTTAATTTAATAATGATATTTATTAATTGATGAATTAATTAATGTGAGAAATGAGGATATTTATTTGTTTAATTAAATAAAGGAAATAGTTAGTTTATGAATTAATTAATGTGAGTAAAGTGATTATTTAATTGTGGAATTAAATAAAATGATTAATTAATTTATGAATTAATTAATGTGAGTAAAGTGATTATTTAATTGTTGAATTAAATAAATAAAATGAATAATTGGCGAATTGGTTAATGTGGGTAAAGTGATTGTTTAATTATTGAATTAAATAATGAGATTAATTAGTTAATGAATTAATTAATGTGAGTAAAGTGACTATTTAATTGTTGAATTAAACAAGGGTATTAATTAATTGATGAATTAATTAATATGAGAAATGATATTATTTAATTATTGAATTAAATAAAGAGATTAATTAATTGGAAAATTGCTTAATGTTGGTAAAGTGATTATTTAATGGTTGAATTAAAAAAATGGATAATTAATTGGAAATTTAATTAATGAGAGTAAAGAGATTTTTTAAATGTTGAATTAAAAAACGGAAAAGGCCCTACGTTAGATGGCTAAGTTGGGATGGAACATGGATGAGGGAATCAGATGTGTTTAGGGACCTTCTTGGTATTTTTAGTTTCTTTAAATTTGGACTTTCATTTGAAACTTGGAACGTACTTAGCATGGCATATTTACTGTTCAATTTTGATTATGTATTCCTAGTTTTGGTATTATTATGATATTTATTTTGTCTATGGTTATATATATATATATATATATATATGATTTTGTGTTTGTTTATTTATTTTCCCTAGTGTTTTATTCTAATAAAATATGGTGTAGTATATTCATGATAGACTTACCAAACCCTCACCACTAGTTGGTAGCCTCTAGCATACGAGGAGGCGCACTTGAGTTCATGTGGCGAACCAGCTCAGACCACCATTGTGTGGCACCTAGGTCGATATGTTACAAGAAATGATTCATAAATATAGTCAAACATTTTAGTTCCAAAGATGGTATTTAGGTTTATATAAAAATAGAATCAATCCTTAGATATGTGTGGGTGATCTATATCATAGAAACACCTTGCTTAAACATCTCTCTTAATCTATATCTCTCTAAATTGGATTTTTTTAAACTCTGAGTAATAGGGGACACTCCCCAAGTCTTTAGATATTTAACCAAACTATAAATACCATAATATTGAGAGACGTGTCGGTTTCTTATAAATGATCTACACAAAAAACTTATTTGAAGATTGAATTAAATAGTTAAATGCACATTTTTCTTCATTTATTTTTATTCATTACAATAATATAGGTATATTATGTGTTTTATGGGGTTTTTGAGTTGTCTTCTATTTAATTTAAGATAAATTTTTTCCCTTTAAAAATCCTTGCCATGATGGCTACATGCTAAGTGTGTCTAGAATCTCTTTATATTCAATTAAATGAAATTTTATGTTTAAATTTATTCCCTATTTTTTAGAATAATATCAATTCAATCAATATTCATCATAAATTTGATCGCATTCTTATTAAATACATGAATAAGTGATTTGAATTTTATTTCTTATTTATTCACTAAAAAATATATATATAATATTTATTCAGAAGACGAGTGAATATAATATTTATTTATTTATAAGTTAAGGGAATAAAAAAAATATTTATTCCCAAGTAATGATAATATAACATTTTTTTGAACAAGCATAATTTTATTTTTCAAGGTTCGATAAAATTTCTAAGAGGGTTCGGATAGAGTAAATAATATAATAAATATATTTTAATATCATTTAAATAAATATTAATTATTTATTATGAAATTGATATTATAATAATGCATGTCACCTAAAATAATAATAGTTATATTATTATTTTAAGAGAAGTGGCATAAATATTTTATTAGATTCAAATTAAAATTAGGAAGATAAATGAAATTCTTTTCATTTTTGACATATGAATAAAAACTAAAATATGTAATTTTTTTGAAACATGAATCCCATTATATATAACTCTTCTCTCAAGACCATGATATAGATTTAGAAAGAATATTTTCTCTTCTCACATGTTACTAAATGGAGAAATTAAGAGATTTCTTCATACAATCAGCAAAGAATGACATAGATCACTTGATTCCCTCACACTAACACTCATGATATAAATAATGGAATTTGGAGATTAATGTAAAATGTAATGATATTTCAAGATGAATTCTCTCCTAGATTCTTAAATAAATATAAATGTCAACACAATGGGTGATTAGGTTGGTATGGTCAATAATTAGTGTAAATTATATCGATAATAAAATATTCTAGGTATTTATTTTATTGAAATATTTAATTATAAATGTCTTGATCTAGTCCTATTTAAGGATCTAGGACTACTTCATTGATTCTAGATTAAAAAATTTAAATGGGCATCTCACTCCTCCACTTACATTTCTCACATATACCACTAATCCTAGATTTCTAGAGATAAGTTAAAGAATATGGAGGTACTCTTTGTGGATGGTCTTTGACATAAACTCTTAGGAATAATTAAACTTTTTAACTCGCAAATCTAAGTGAATAAAAAAAGAACTTTTAGTGAATTTTAATTTCAAGATCTACCTAATCAAAGGGAATGGTCAAAAAAAATTATGAAAGTATCTGGGATTAATGGTAATATCTATCAAATGGAAAGTAAAGATATTTTTTTATCACTGTAGAGGAAGAGAAAATCTTTTAAAATCAATGAAAAATCCACTTTCATTATCAAAGCATAGATAATCGCTCAAATATTAAGGTAATTATTTATATTTATAATATTTAAAAGAGATAGTTAAAATATATTCCATTCATCATTGATAAGGAATATAGTGAAAAAATCTATATAGGACAATGAATAAATGATCACTTGCTCAATTTGGTTCATGCTGATTTTTTCAATTCTATTACACATGATAGAACATGGGGAAGGAATTATTTAATTTTTTTTATGATAATAGAAATGTGGGTAGTATAATGTTCATAAAAACTAAGAATTAAGTCATATAATTCATCAAAATTTATCATTAACAAGTCGAGAATGAAACTGTCAGGATTATTAAAATCTTATGACGAGACAATGTCATGGAGTTTACTTCCATTAAGGTTCCAATTTATTTAGATAAGCATGGAATAAAACATGAGGTGTCATCAGTTATGATTCCACAAAAAAAATGGAATCATTGAAAGGTGAAACCATTTAGTGAACAAATTAGTGAAGACACTATTCATGTAGAGTGGTATCTCATGAAACTCTTGGAAATAGGCGGTGAAAGTGAATATTTATACACAAAATATGGACTTTTTAAGTATCAATGAGAAGATAGAACCATATTATATATGTAATTTAATGAATCTAGCACTAAATCATCTTATAGTTTTTAAGATTAATTAATTTATTATAAATAAGAATGAAATTCATAGAAAATATGATTATGTAGTTAATGAAGGAGTGTTTCTTGGTTATTCAACCAAGATTAAATCTTATAACTGTTTCAATAATAGGATTAACAAGATCATGGTGAGAAATTATGTTAAGGTTTTTGAGGAAAGGTATGGAAATAACTTCGAAATTTTTGTTTTGGAATAAATCTATGATGAAAAAGTTAATTGTGATGAAAATTTTGGATATTTTAAAAGTTAAACACATGAGAAAGACTTAGAGTTTGAATCAAAAGAAGAAGAAAATACTGAAGAGAGTTAGTTACCAACTCAAAATAGAAGAAGGGAGATGGAATTAATGATTCCAATATCATTAGAGATAAGAATTCTCCAACACAAATGCACTGGATAAGAAGTGTTATACACTTTTCTTTACTATCACAAGATAATCTAATATTATTTGAATAATTGTATAGTGGGGGTTCTTAATGGGACTTGGACCTATAGTCCAGGACCTTAAGATCACATTTTAGGGCTATTGTGGACTATAAAAAAATATCCAACATTTTTAAGTATCTTAAATATACCAAGGAAAAAATAAAAATAGTTTAATCTGACTTACCTTAATAATTTTGAGTAGGTCTGCTGGCCATGAATAATTTTCTTCTTTTTTATTTTAATTTTATTTCAATTTAATGTATAATTTTCTATGATAAACATATATATTTTAAAGTATTTTATGAATTTGGATATAAATTAGAATTTATGTGATAAAAATATCTATTTAATATTTAATATTACTTAATAAAAAGTCTTTATTAATTTTTTAAAAAACTATTTCTAATATTAATTAAAAAAATGAATGAACGACATACTAGTCAATTTAAAATTAGGATTATATTGGTAATATTTTTTGGATCCTGTATTAAATATGTACTAATTGGATCATTCATTTTTAGTTCTGGTCTACATCAGATTATTTCATTTCATACTGGTCAAACCCATTAAGCACCCTTATCAACTAGTAATGAATCATGGGTTACATCCATGAACAAAAAACATTATCTAATAGTGAATAATAATTCATAGGACCTTGTGAATAGGTTTAATTATCACAAATCTATTGGAATAAAAAGGGTATTCCAAAATAAATATGGTGAGCAAGGGAAAGTTATTCGAAATAAATCTAGGTTTGTATGAAAAGGCTATAACCAAATCAAAGGAAGTAATATTGAGGGGAAGTTTTCACTATTGAATAGGAATGAATAAATATGAATATTACTTAAATATTCAATTCAAATTGGATTATAAATATATCTAATATATGTAAAGATATAATTCATAAATAAAGTGATTAAATATTAAGTATATATCAAACAATTGATGGGATTTTAAATTGGTGATGATGAATGAAATGTATGTCATTTAAATAAGACTTTATACAGTTTGATAAAGTACCATGAGCCTAGAATGTTCATTTGGATTCATATTTAAATATTCAAGAATTTAAGGGGGTGGTTTTAATCACAACCTCTGTGTGAAGATATTGAATGAAGAGTAGTTTATCGTACTCGTCTGTGTTGTTGGCATTATTTTTGGTATAAATAAGAAGAAATAAGTTTATGTATATAAAAAAATTTAATTGATCGAGGTTCAATATATTAATTATTGTAAAATTAACTTATTTTATTAGGTTAAAAATTAATTAAAAAGAATATTTCGTTATTTCTGAAGAAAATACGCAAATGAGTTACTGAAAAAAATTATACATGCGTGATTATAAACTGATTTAAATATCAGTTTCTTAAAGAGAGAAAACATAGAAAGTATTAATATGGAAAGATTATATATCAAAAAAAATATTTAATAATGATTATAATTTTTTTACTTAATAAAAGTAAGGGAATGCGTTATTTTTTCAACATTCTTGGTTTCTAGGATTCAAAGAAATCCAAAGGAAGAACATCTCTTTGTAGTAAAAATAATCTTGAGGTGTGTTTAAGGTATCCTTGATTATGAATTAGTATTTTGTGGGTTAAAATACTAATAATTATAGTGTATTCATATATATATTGGGTGAGATATATTTTAGACAAAAAATCCACAAGTTGATGAGAATTTTTCATTGGGAGTAAATGTGTGAGAAGAACTAGAAAAAAGTAATAAATCACTTTTCTTAACAGAAATAAAGGATATTATATTTCCGAAATAAAGTCCCATGCTCAAATAATTTTGATAAATAAATAATTATAAAACCTTTGGGTGGAAATGATAATTCTTATAGTGATGCATGATGGAAACAAAAGGGATATTATGATTACAAAGAATTGAGAACAATATCATTTACAAAACACACTAAAATAAGGTACCACATTATCAAAGAAAAGATGGAATATGGAGTGGTCAAGGTAAATTAGATTAAAACAAATCAACAAATGGAAGACACATTCACATAACCTTTATCCACACAATTATTTGAGAAATATTGGTTTATTAAAGAGGTTTTTCATATCCCTCTCCCTATATATGGCATGAAACTCCACCCTTTAGGATTATTTTCAAGGGGGTATTTGTGTATTATAAATAAATTGAATCAATTATAGAATTCAGTAAGGATGTATTTTAAGTAGTGAAAAGTGGTATCATAAAATCACTCTCTCATGTCTGGGGGAATAAATATACTCTTGAGGTGGATTTTTTAGTATAACAAGTAGGGGGAGATATAACCTATGGGGGTAAGCATTAAGAAGTAAAGAATACTAGGGGAGTTGCTTCAAATCAATTGATTGATAGAGTAAAAGGTTCGAATAAATCATAAAATTCTCTTTAAAATTATTTTTCTTCTATAATGATATTTGATAATATAGAATTAGAGTGATAGAAATGTTTTTTATATTTCAATTTTGATTCACTAGTGTATGAGGAATATTGAATTTTATATTGGATTTCTAGTAAACTCATAGGGAGAGAATGTTATAACGTAGGTAAGTTAATACAATAATGATGGAATATAAGTTGATTAATAGAGTTAATAGATAAATCATGGTCAAGATTTATTTTTATTTTTTTTAATTTGAGTTAAAGGATATAATATGACCCAATTTGAATCTTGGGGGAGTATGGAGATGATTTGGTGAAGTTTAGAAATATTTTTATTCATGGCATCCAAACTTTTCCATAATAAATTAAACCACTTCATGATTATTAAAACATCCTTATCATTAGGAGTAATTTTATAGGATTTGATTAGTCAAGATAATTGGTGGAAGTGAAGTGAGGAGAAACCATATCATAGTTATTGGAACCATGTCATACTCTAGAAATACACCATTATGGTGATCATAATTTTTAAGGAGGGTTTTTTATAGAATCCATGGATGTTATAGGGTGATTGAACCATGTCCTAGTTTTCATCATGGTTTAGTTTGGAATGGGGATTGAACATTTTTTTGATGAGGAGTATTGATCATGGTACATATGGCTGGTTAGAAAATGGGTAGAGTAGGGAAACCATTTCATAGTGCATATCATAGTTTACATGTGTAATTTTCAAAGTTCCTAATTTAAATATGATGATAATGAATGGTTTTTGAGGGATATATAACATCCTAAATGCATGGAATAATAAATCCAACATGCCAAAAATCTCATAATATTTCTATATCTTTGGAAATAATATAAAAATTGAATGATAAGTTAGAAATACCTTGATTTAGTCTATATGGAATGTAAAGTATTTTCACAATCATTTGATTAGGATAAATTAGAAGGTTCCAAAACACTCATTCTTATGTAGGTATCCATGAATAATAATAATTACTTGAAACTCAAGTAGAAACTCTCTCAATCCATGGTTTCCTAAAACCTTGAGTTTAAAGGTAGGAGAGAATCAAGAGCTAATAATGATATCATTTTCAAGGAGTTATACACAGTATTTTGATACTATGGAATCAAACATCACTCATTATGTTTGAACCATATTATATAGACATCAAGGAACTCAAAACATTTGTACTATATTGAATGAGTGTTTCATAAAATGGAGAAACATTTCAACTTTTTTAATGTTTTGATTGAATCTGTGTGATGAATGTTTAATGTTTAAATATTCAGGTTATGTGATAAAACTTATTATAATCATAATAACATGATATTTTTAACTAAGAATGATAGTTGGTGTAGAATATGGAGTCTAAACTAAGGATTATTGTATACCATAATAATCCCCTTACATTTACACCATGAAACTGTTCCATTCACTATATCGTGTTGCACATAAGGATAGACCATAGCGTGGTCTAAACCACCATGATATGGTCATACTTTTAGTGCACAATTATAATAATCTTCAACTTACACTAAAAGCCTCAAATACTTAGTGAATTTTCACTTTATGTCACATCATATTCAATAACTCAAGAAACCATTTCCAAAACACATTTTTGAAATCTCCAAAAATATTTTTGGAAAATATATCATCGATTTACAATATATAAATCATATTAAATACCCTATGAATATTTATCTAGAACATATTTTAGATACCCCATAAAACCCTTTTGGGGTATCTCTCAAATTTTTATAAACTTGATCCTCATTCATGTGACCAAAAAGTTTAAAACCACTGGCCTTTTTA
Source organism: Viscum album (assembly GCA_963277665.1). NCBI lineage: Eukaryota > Viridiplantae > Streptophyta > Magnoliopsida > Santalales > Viscaceae > Viscum > Viscum album. Next base: position 243,628,657 of record OY728129.1, read on the forward strand.
GTATTTGAAACAATTATGAATTACTAAGTCTATAAATGTAATAAAGGACTAGCCTCTGAAAAATCATTACTGTAACTCAAGATATAAAGAAATTTTTCATGATCTCTATCAAAAGCATATATCTCTATAACTATGTCCGCCAACTACATCATATTCAATTAAATATTTTTATTTGATCCCTTTATCTAATACATTGAGTAACCATGGGACATGGAGAATTTGAATCTTGTATAGCTTCTCATATGTTCTAAATTTTTTAGTATAGATTGACCAGGTCAACGAATGCATCACATGTTATTTTCCCTTATGGATGAACACATCACATGTCCCTCATCCAATAGATAATCATATCACATATATTATCTTGGTATGGTTGTACAGTTCACCTATATATCTCAATCTTGGACCTAGATTTTATAATCTTCATGGGAGATAAAAAATCCCATATATGTTAATATATAACCAATGAAAACATCAATAACATATCCAACCACCCCCTTATTAGCTAAGTTTCAACGTTCTCATACAGAATTAATTAAAGTATACAAGTTATCAGGTTAAATATATCTCCAACCTCAGATATGGGGAAATCTGAATATGAAATATGTACCCCTAGTATACCAACTCCATATTGTATGACACTCTATTTGGTATATACCAAGGGGTTATCTAGTTCACAAAACACATTTTATGCCTCATGAGAATATTTTTTATCTTGATAAAATAATAATACTCATGTTAACCTTATCATTTATTCACAACATACAATACTTCATGATGAACATCAGTTGCAGATAACTTGAAGTCAAACTTTGAGAGGTCAATTCAGGTAATATATGTAGTCGATGTGAAACAATACAAATTATATTTCATATCAACATGATACATTTTATATTCTTACACTTATTTAATAAAATTAGCAAAACCATACATAAGTTCTTGTATAATCATATCCTATATGATAAACTACCAGATCAGTCTTATGTTTACAACACTTTGAGGGTTTTGTTAAATTCATTACATCTCTGTATAATTTTTTCCACATATCTATATAACCATATGATTAAATTATTATACTAAACCCCTTTAGTGAGTAATAACTATAAATTAATCTATTTTGAATAATGGTGAAACTTAAGAATCATATTTCTAATGTTCATTTCATTAAATAGTTATTCAAACTTCTTTACTTGAAAACATCAAATGATATAATGTTAATAACTTCTTTTGTCAACTTATAACTCTTTCTAAGTTCATCATTATAATCATTCATGCAACCTTTCCATCAAAATTTTCCTTAACATCATTTTGGTATCTAATGCAATTATTTACAATATTTTTTTACCAACACATCATAAAATCCTTTAAAATATAAAGTGATATTCTCCTCATTATGGAAACTAAATATAACTCTTTAAAATTCTATTTACCATAATACTATAAACTATTTTTGGATAATGAGTAATATTAACATTGAATATTGACTGACATTATCTTTTATTTTTTATATTTGAACTAATGTATGTCTGAAACATACTCTTGATATACTTTTAGAAACTATATTCCTTTAGAACATTATGCTTATACACACAGTATTTTTCAAAAAACAACACTTATTTTCTTATAGTGGTAATATTTAATAAATAAACTAACAACCACCATATATTATATGGTATTATATGTGTTTGGATTATTTTTTTGAAAATAAAATTTTTTTCTTTAAAACATACAATTGAAATTGGTGGAATCATGTCCCTCATATTTTAATGAATGACATGGATAAACACTATAGTAAATGCTAAATAGTAATGTTTTTATCATTAGTGACATTTTAAAATATCGTTAATTCATATACCAACATTTCTCAAAAACATTTCTAAAATATGTGTTGCTAATTTAGTGATTTTTATAAACATCGTGAATTTAGAGGCATTTAGAAGCATCTATATTTAGTGACACCTCATTTACCAATGTTTCTAAAAAATGTTGGTAAAAAAACATCGCTAAATTATCGACATTTAACGATGTTTATAAACATTTCTATTTAGAGACACCTTATTTACCGAAGTTTTTTTAGAAACGTCGGTAAATGAAACCTCAAATAACAACATTTCTAAAAAACCATGGTAATTGTTTTATAGAATTTATAATTTTTTATAGTAAATCTTTTTGAATTTTTTTATTTTAATTCAATTTTTTATTAAAAAAAATCACCCTCTAATCTCATACTCCTCAGTCCCTCCAGTATGCCCCTCTAAGGTCCCACTTGCCCCTTGGCTACCCTAGTCCTACTCACCCTCCAGTTCCTCCAGTACCACATATGCCCCACCCAAAGTCCCACTCACCCTCCAGTACCCTGTACGCCCCCCAAGGTCCCTCCTGCTAGTTTCTATTTGACCATCCAGTACCTTATACGCCCCTCACCCTCCACGCTCCATTACCCCAATACACCCCACTGGTCCCTCTAGTCCCCCCCCCCCAAGGTCTCTCCTTCGCCCGCTTGTACCACCTACCTCCTCACCAAGTACGCTAACCCAAACCATGGAAAATAACTACCAAAAAGTTGAACGTCGGACCTACTGCTTCACACCTAAAGCTACCTCAAACTCACTCATTGTTGTTATGAATAAATAATTGTATTTCGTTATATATATATATATTAGTGTTTAAAAAATTAATATATATATATATATATATTATATGTAATATATTTTTTTATATGTTATGTTTATATATATTTATATATGTCTGTGTGTGTGTGTGTGTATGTTTATATTATATATATATATATATGTGTGTGTGTGTTTATGTTTTATTATTATATATATATATATATATGTTTATTTATATGTTTATATTATATATATATATATATATGTGTTTATATAAATAAATATTATATATATATATATATATATATGTTATATGTTCATATTAATATATATATATATATATATATATATATGTTTACATATGTGTGTGTGTGTAAATATATATATGTGTGTGTGTGTCTGTGTCTAATTAGCCACGTTTTAAAACTCTAGTATAAATGTTACTAAAATAGTCATGTTTTCTTAAAAATGTCAAAAAAATTAAAATATTTAATTGGATTATGTTATATATATATAAATACATTTTAGTATTTAAAATTTAATATTATATATATTTTATATATTAAGATATATATATATATATTATTTTATATTTTATGGGTATATATATATGTTTATATTACATTATATTTATATATATTTTATATTATATATATATATAAGTGTTTATATTTTATGTTTATATATATTAGATATATATGTTTATATTTTATGTTTATTTATATGCTTATATTATATATATCTGTGAGTGTTTACATTATATATACATATATATGTTCATATATATATATATATATGTTTATATTAATATGTGTGTGTGTGTGTTTATATATATATATTTTTATATGTGTGTGTGTGTAAATATATATGTGTATGTATACATATATATAATTATATTATAAATATATATATATATATATAATTAGCCAAGTTTGAAAACACTGGTAAAAATGTCAGTAAAATAGCCTCATTTTCTTTAAAATGTGACTAAATTTAAAATATGTGTGTGTTTTTATATATAAATATATGTATGCATATATATTTATATTTTTATATATGTGTGTGTGTGTCTATATGTTTATATATATGTGTATGTGTTTATATATATTAATGTATATATTTATATTTATATTTATATTTATATTGATGAGGGGAAATGAGATATATGAATATTTTTATTGACATTTCATGAAAAAAAAATTGCTAATTTCGCGATGTTTTTCACAGAACATCGCTAATTTAGCAATGTTTTTTAGGAAATGTCACAAATTTAGAAATGTTTTTCACAAACATGCCTAATTTAGTGTCATTTTCCAAAAATGTCGCTAATTTAGTGACACTTCCTGAAAGATAGCGTTAAATTTAAAAATTAGAGATTTTTTTAAAAACCATCGCTAAATTACAGTTTTTTTGTAGTGAAACACTTTATCATGGATAAAATTCCTTTTATCCTTATATTTTTTGAAAACATGTTATAGAATCCAAAGAATCATAAACCATTTGTATCAAAATATCATCCCATTTATTCATAAGATAATCATTATATACAAGCATCTCTTGTTACACAAGTGAAAATAAGTAAAATCCAAAATTCACAAAATTTATTAAAATTCATCCTAGATTTAAAGTGATTTTGGCATTAAAGTCATTAGTATGGAAATTCCTTACTTCATTACCCAAATGAAAACTTTAAGATTCCACAATCAACTATGTATCTATAGCATCTTGGCTCATATCACTCCATAGTAACCAGATCAGAGTGCCACATGACCTCTGGTGTGAATCTCTATATTCCAAAGGCTGCCAACTAGTAGTCAGGGTCTAAAATGATATCATGTAGAAACTATACCTTCGAGTATAGACTTATGAAAATCATAGTGAAAGCAATACAAAATCGTCCATCACAATAACTGAAAGAACAAAAGTTACATCATCTCTAAATACAACCAATGCTAAATAACATACCACATATTATAAAAAATGAACTATCTAAATTTTACAAGATTCATCCTGACATCAATAATATCTCCCATGGAAAATCATATACCACCTAAATAAAAATAAGAAAACAGAAAATAACCACCACCTGGTCCCATGTTCTGACCTGGTCTCATATACTAACTCTATCCAAGCTATCCAATTCATCCAACTAACATCTAGCCTCTGACCTACCTATTCCTAAAAACATGCAGTATAGTCAGGTATCAATGTGTTAGGGCCCCCTGATTAGGGTGTGAGTATAACTCCATAGTTCACCACCAATAGTTTCTCTAATATAACTAGTGTATACAGTTCTTGTATGATGTGACATTCTTGAAATAAATAAATAAACAGTGTCAACATAATACATGTCATAACCATGCGTGATTCCCAAGCCACACAAGAGTGAAAATACCTAATTTTTCTAGTTCTATAGTGACTCTAAACAATTCATATATTTGTAATAAAGGTTGGAGTAATGCTCTCCCATACTATCAACCCAATTCATCAATGCCAAGGGTCAGTGTAGAACCTTCCCATAATACCATATCATATCATCACACTACTCAATGGATCAAAGAAACGCCCACCCATGAAATTGTCCCATCGTCAAATTCGAGGTTTGAACTGGCTTCTACCCTAGATACAATCACATCTCATCAACGACATGGGTTGGAATAGTGCCTTTCATGGTTACCATCACATACCACCAATATCCCTAGTTAGAATGGTGCTTGTACCCATTTCCATAAAATATAATCAACACACTAATTCAAATTAGTTTTCACCCCCATTTCCCTCACATAACATCAATACATCAGGTTGATATAGTGACTACCCCTAGTTCCATCACATATAGCTAATACACCATGTTGAATTGGTGCTTACCCACGGTTCCATCTTGTATCATCAACACCTCGGGTCAGAATGGAACTCGTCCTCAGTGTCATAATATATCAACATACAGGGGTGAAAGGGGAACCCTCCCTATCTATTATCTAATTCGATCAATTCCTAGGGGTTGGAATGGTGCATTTTCATGGTTACAATCACACATCATCAATAACTATCACCAACACGAAGGTTTAGAATAGTGATTTCCCTTTGTACAATATCATTCATCAATATGATGGATTGGATTTGTACCTAACACTATTTATCATTATATTAATTTATAACACTACAAAAAATTGACTTGTACCAATAGATTTTTAGCGTCAGATAAAATATATGTTGGTAAAAATGATTAATTCAAATAGATATTATATTTTAATGGTATTTTTTGCGGGTACTAAGATTTATTTTTACCAGAAAATACATCCATTGGTATTAATTGATCAATACCAACAAATATTTTATTGAAAATTAAATTTGTTGTTTTATTGTATGAATACAAACATATTTTACCAATAAATATGTATTTTTAAAAAAATTATTATTACCAAAAAATATTTCACCATTAGAAATATATGTTATAATAAAATATCCAAAAAAACATTTTATCAATGATTAAAATTATATTTATTTATATTTATTATTTAGTATAAACAGGTCATTTTTTAATAAGAATATATGATTTACATCAAAATAAAATATCAATAATTTAATAACTTCATAATATTTATTGATAAATAAAAAAATTATAATTATATTATAGAAAAATACTTTGAAAATAATAATTATACCTGCCCTGCCTCATCGACCTTAATTTTCCCAAAGAGGATCTCCATTTAGGTCACTGCCTCTTCACCTCTATTCCTATTCAATCATCCTCAACTGCTTCTGCATTCCAATCTGCCAGCCCGAATAGTCTCCACCTCCCCTACATCCCATATGCGGTTCTAGCGCTACTATCTTGTTCCCCTGTTTTATCTCTATTTCATGTCTCTAGTAGGCTATACCTTCACTATCAGAAATGTGGTATCGAATTTGGAATTCTTTTACTTTGATATTCAAGATATTTTCATGTAGGATAATCAGTATCAAAGGTAACTATCTTGAATCTCAAAAGAGTAATTTATTTCCATGACTCAGTTTGTAGAATGTAATAAGGGTTTATTCTTCTTTTTATTTTTATTTTTATTTATTGCTTATTGAATCTTTATTTTACTTTTCTAATTTTAAATTTACATTTATTTGATCATAATCTATTATAATTTTGTGTAATTCTTTCTAGTAGTGATTTATTATTTGAAAATTTTCTACAATGTTATTTTTTGTTGGCTTTAGATAGATATTTTGGTTTTGGTTTTCTATTCTTGAGATGGATTACTTAAGTTACATAAAAGTATTTGTTTGAAATTTTAGTTTTATTTATATGAAATGATTATCCATGCGGGATGACCAGGATTCAATGCTTGATGATACTTATAATTTCTAATTTAGTTTTGAATTCTCATAAATTATACCACACATAGATTTGCTTAATTTAATTGGGTATGTAATTCTTTAGCTCACACTTATTTAAAACTGCTCACAACACTTTCTATATAGCATTACTTGCTCTATCTTTGAAAAAAAAATTACACATAAATTCCAAAATAAAAGCCCATAAATACGTGGTAGCAAAACACTTTTTCAATAATAAATTTAGAAGTGGTCATACATAAGTATTTATCATAAGTGATGAGGCAATAAGAAGTTTTTTATAAGTGTTTTCAAATGGACCCCAATTTCTATATTATATTATAATTTGATCCTTTTGCATCCATCGTGATTTCTTGAAGCTATACTAAACATTTATTCCCTGGTATCACATCATGTTATTAAGGAACACATTGAAAATCCATTTAGTGTAAATATTGTTGTTTTCTAGTGACATAAATGCATTTATCACTACCTACACTACAAGAATTATCACTCTTCATTGTGCATTTTAGTTTTTTTATGCTAATATTATTGAAACCATCATTGTACAGTAGTCTTGGCATATTTGATTCAATAAATCCCAGGCAATACATTCGGAAATTTGTATTGCAAGTTGATGGATTAAAGTGTCATTCACATAGAAGTGTTGGGTTACATAGCGTTCACCAGTGGTGTCATTAGTGGTATGCAGACATATATACTATTGAATGTATGTACCTTCATCATCATCAATAGATCTTTCAATAGGTAGCTGAAAATGAAAAATTGGTTACATTCTTGGTTAAATTTAATCACTGTTAATCATGTTCGATCTGAATTTTTTAATGGGAGGTTTGAAAAATGATCTCAGGATGATTAAAAATTAATTCTTTTCATCTGAAAAATTTAAAATTTAATAAGTTAAATCCTTTTACATTTGTTTCTCTTTCTGTAAAATTGGGTTTCTAAATTGAACTTGGGTGGGCTAAAAATTATGATATTTCATCAATTGATCACTGATAAAGTATTGAACAGTATGGTGAAGTGGATCCTGAAAACAAAAAATATAATTTATATAATTATCCATGGATTCCATATTTCAACCATGAAATTGATTCATAGAAGTTATCAAGTCTACTATTAATCATATTAGGGGTATTTTTTCGTTGATTTACATATGAAATGCTTAATAGATTTTGCTCAAGAATGATATACCATTGATTTAGAGTATTTAGAAAGGTTTTTATTAATCATATTAGGGTTATTTGTCAGAATATTGACATATGAAATTCATAATAGATTTTTCTCAGGAATGATATACCATTTCACATGAATTGATAATAAAACCAAGAATGATTGTTTTTTACCATAAGATAATTTTTTATTTCACTACTAATTGTTTGATTTCATGAATTTTTGGTTCTTATGTTTTTATCTTAGGACTAAACTTTTCCACTTCAGTGGGAAAATATATACCCTAACAGGGGTATCTGATATGTCATATTCGATTATCATGTACTATATCGAGTTCTATTAACAAAATTTCTTAATGTTCATGTTTTTGTTTTTTCATTGCATTATCTTATGTTGTATTCTATTGGAGGGAGGGAAAGTGAGCAGCAGGGAGGGTATTTTATTAACCAAATTCTCTACTAGTTGAAATTTAATGGAGGAAGGAGAAGGTAGGGATTTTTTCACTACTGGAAATAAAGGATATACCAACGGTTTAGAACCGTTGGTATAGTCTGGAGAACCGTTGGTATATTCTATACCAACGGTTGTCCACACCGTAGGGAAGTAAGGCGTGGGGAAAGATATATACCAACGGTTTGAAGTAAACCGTTGGGGTAGCCCACTGTAGGTGTGGATTTTCCAACAGTTCTTGCTGAACCGTTGGTATAGGTTTACCCAACGGTTTAGAACCGTTGGGAATACTATTATTCTCATCTTATACCAACGGTTCACAACCGTTGGTATAGTATTTTTCCCAACGATTTTCATCAGACCGTTGGGAATACAATGGTTTTTATTTTATACCAACGGTTGTAAACCGTTGGTATAGATTTTTTCCCAACGGTTTCATGGAAACCGTTGGGAATTCAATGGCTTTGATCTTATACCAACGGTTTACAACCGTTGGTATAGATTTTTTCCCAACGGTTTCATTAAACCGTTGGCATATGTTTAAGTATGGAAAAATATACCAACGGTTTACAACCGTTGGTATTCAGAATTTTCAGAATTGTCAGCAGCCCCTCCAGTGGCCCCTCCAGTGCATACACCTGCATAAAAAACAACACTAAAAAAAACACCACCTCTTTGAATAGAGTCATGCTGAATAATTCCCCATTTGAATCTTCATATGACAAAAACACTGACACACTTAAAACAAAAAAAAAGAACACCACCTCTTTGAATAGAGTCATGGTGAATAATTCCCCATTTGAATCTTCATATGACAAAAATCATCCAGTATAGTTGAATCAGAGTTTCAATAAGTCAAATATTATTTACACCCATTTCAATCTTCATACGACAACCACTTTTATAATATATAGTGAAAAGGTATTTTCATAGGAGTCTCATCACTTGTAACTCAGTAAGTGCCACACCATGCCTCAAATTGAGGATGGGTTGACTGGTACACATCAAATATGATCCATGGATCATTGTCCTTAAGTTTCAACACAATCAAAATCTGTTTGATCGGTTTGGCATATGTGCGTAAAATATTAATCCATTTTGAACAAATGAGAGGTAGTTTGGGTGGTCCCCGCCCCACGGTGACTCGTATTGAGGTGGGATTGACTCGTACATGTCACATATGACACATGGATTGTTTTACTAAAGTGTCAAAAGAATTAAAAGGTATTTGGTCTGTTTCCCGTATGTCAGTTGTTGATATCACTTACAATTTAGTCCCTTTTCAAGAAAAGAGAGACAATTTGAGTGGTCCTGGCCACACCGTGGCTTGGATTGAGGTAGGTTTGATTCGTAAAAGTCAAATATGACCCATGGATCGTTTTTCTAAAGTTTCAATAGAATCCTAATGCGTTTGGTTGGTTTGGCGTTTGTCAACAGTTGTTTTCACTTAAAGTTATGTCCATTTTAAACAAAAGAGAGACACTTGGAGTGGTGTCGGCCCCAAGGGACCTCGGATTGAGGCGGGGTTGACTCGTACATGTCACATATGAGACATGGATTGTTATCCTAATGTTTCAACACAATCAGAATTTGTTTCATCATTTTGGCGTATGTATGTAAAATGTTGTCCATTTTTAACATATGAGAGACGGTTTGGGTGGTGTCGGCCTCACCATGCCTCGGATTGAGGTGTTATTGACTCTTACACATCAAATATGACCCATGGATTGTTTTACTGAAGTGTAAATATATTACGAAGGCGTTTGGTCGGTTTCCCGTATGACAGTTGTTGATTTCACTTACAATTTAGTCCATTTTCAACAAAAGAGAGAAAGTTTTAGTGGTCCCAGCCACACCGTGGCTCGGATTGAGGTGGGGTTGACTCGTAAACATCACATATGACCCATGAATTGTTTTCCTAAAGTTTATACATAATCCGTAGGCATTTGGTCAGTTTTCCGTATGTCAATTTTTGTTTTCACTTAAAATTAAGTACATTTTTAAAAAAAGAGCCACTTTCAGTGGTGTCGGCCACACCGGGCCTCAGATTGAGGCGGGGTTGACTCATACACGTCACATATGAGGCATGAATCATTGTCCTAAATTTTAAACACAATCATAATCTGTTTGATCGGTTTGGCGTATGTACATAAAACATTGTCCCTTTGGAACAAAAGAGAGGCAGTTTGGGTGGTCCCGGCCCCACGGTGCCTCGGATTGAGTTGGGGTTGACTCGTACACATCACATATGACCCATGGATCGTTTTCCTAAAATATAAATAGAATACGAAGGTGTTTGGTCAGTTTCCCGTATGTCAGTTGTTGATTTCACTTACAATTTAGTCCATTTTGAACAAAAGAGAGACAGTTTGAGTGGTCCCGGTCACACCGCAGCTCAGATTGTGGCAGAGTTGACTCGTACACGTCAAATTTGATCTATGGATCATTTTAGTAACATTTTAATAGAATTAGAAGTCGTTTGGTTGGTTTGGCGTATGTCAGTTGTTGTTTTCACGTAAAATTATGTCCATTTTAAACAAAAGAGAGATAGATTGAGTAGTTCCAGCCACACCGCAGCTCGGATTGAGGCGATATTGACTTGTAAACATAAAATATGACCCATGGATCATTTTCCTAAAGTTTCGATAGAATCTGAAGGATTTTGGTCCGTTTCCCGTATGTCAGTTGTTGATTTCACTTACAATTTAGTCCATTTTTAACAAAAGAGATACATTTTGAGTAGTCCTGGCCACACCGTGGCTCAGTTTTTGGCGGGGTTGACTTGTACACGTCACATATGACACATGGATTGTTGTCCTAAAGTTTAGACATAATTAATAGGCGTTTGGTCGGTTTCTCATATGTCAGTTGTTGTTTTCACTTAAAATTAAATACATTTAAAAAAAAGAGAGGCACTTTGAGTTGTGTCGGCCACACCGGGCCTCGGATTGAGACGGGGTTTACTCGTACACATCACATATGAGCCAGGTATCATTTTTATAAAGTTAAAACACAATCAGAATCCGTTTGATCGGTTTGGCGTATGTACGTAAACTATTGTCCATTTTTAACAAAAGAGAGGCAGTTTGGATGGTCCCGGCCCCACGGTGCCTCATATTGAGGTAGAGTTGACTCATACACGTCACATATGACCAATGGATTGTTTTACTAATGTTTCAATATAATCCTAAGGCGTTTGGTCCGTTTCCCGTATGTCAGTTGTTAATTTCACTTACAATTTAGTCCATTTTGAACAAAAGAGAGAGAGTTTGAGTGGTATCGGCCACATCGTGGCTCGGTTTGTGGAGGGGTTGACCCGTACACGTCACATATGACCCATGGATCATTTTACTAAAGTTTTAACAGAACTCGTAGGTGTTTGATCAGTTTGGCGTATGTCAGTTGATGCTTTTCACTTAAAATGATGTCCTTTTGAAACAAAAGACGGACACTTTGAGTGGTGTCAGCCGCACCGCATGTCGGATTGAGGCGGGGATGATTCGTACATGTCACATAGGACCCATGGATCGTTCTCCAAAAGTTTCAATGGAAACCGAATGCGTTTGGTTGGTTTTCCGTATGTACTTAAAATGATGTCCATTTTAAACAAAAGAGAGACACTTAGACTGATCTCGGCCACACCGCAACTCGGATTGAGCTCGGGTTGGCTCGTACAGGTCACATATGACCGATGGATCATTGTGATAAATTATCAACAGATTCGGAATGCGTTTGGTCAGTTTTGCATATGTCAGTTGTTCTTTTCACTTATAATCTTGTCCATTTTAAACAAAAGAGACACAGTTAGAACGGTGTCGGCCACACCGCTCCTCGGATTGAGGCGGGATTGACTCGTACACGTCACATACGACCCATGGATCCTTGTGCTAAAGTATCTACACAGTCCAAATGCCTTTGGTCGGTTTTTCGTATGTCACTTGATGCTTTTCACTTAAAATGACGTCTTTTTGAAACAAAAGACCGACACTTTGAGTGGTGTCGGCCACACCGCGTCTCTGATTGTGGTGGGGTTGATTCGTACACGTCACATATTACCCATGGATCATTCTCATAAATTTTCAATGGAAACCGAATCCGTTTGGTCATTTTTCCGTATGTACTTAAAATGGTGTCCATTTTAAACAAAAGAGAGCCACTTAGACTTATCCCGGCCACACCGCGACTTGGATTCTTCCCAGGTTGGCTCGTACACATCACATATGACCCATGGATTGTTGGGATAAATTATCAACAGATTCAGAATGTGTTTGGTCGGTTTTCCGTATGCCAGTTGATGCTTTTCACTTAAAATGACGTCCTTTTGAAACAAAAGACGGACACTTTGAGTGGTGTCGGCCACACCGCGTCTCCGGATTGAGCTGAAACCACCGTGAGACAATCTAATTATTATTCGTGACGTGTACGCGCATAGGTCACGTCAATCGGACGTGCGGTTTGCGCGGTACGGCTCAATATTCGTGTATTAAGTGATGAGCGTGCTTCGTAAACGTGCGCGAGGGGGTCCAAACAGGCCGAACGAAGTCAGAATGGCCTGAAATCAGACAAAAAATACGGGTGAGTGATTTATGAAGTGGTCGAGCAGACGGCACGTCAATCGGACGTGTCGTGTGCCCGCGGTGACCGACAACGTAGTTCTGGTGTCAAAAACGGCCAAAACGGGCGTCCAACGGTCAAATTCATAGGAGACGACCTCGTATTGAGCTGAAACCACCGTGCAACATTATAATTATTATTAGTGACGTGTACGCGTAGACGGCACGTCAATCGGACGTGCGGTTTGCACGGTACGACTCAATATTCATGTTTTAAGTGATGTGCGCGCTTCGTAAACGCACGTGAGGGGGGTCCGAACGGGCCAAACGATTTCGGAATGGCCTGAAATCAGATAAAAAATACGGGTGATTGATTTCTGAAGTGGTCGAGTAGACGTCACGTCAATCGGACCTGCCTTGTGCCCGCGGTGACCGAGAACGCAGTTCAGGTGTCATAAACGGCCAAAACGGGCGTCAAACGGTCAAATTCATAGCAGATGACTTTAAATTCACCTGAAACCACCGTTCAATATTCTAATTATTATTCGTGACGTGTACGCGCAGACCTCACGTCAATCGGACGTGTGGTTTGCGCGGTACGGCTCAATATTCGTGTTTTAAGTGATGCGCGCGCTTCGTAAACGCGCGTGAGGGGGGTCCAAACGGGCCTAAAGATGTCGGAATGACCTGAAATCAGACGATAAATACGGGTGAGTGATTTATGAAGTGGTTGAGCAGACGGAACGTCAGTCAGACGTGCCGTGTGCCCGCGGTGACCGACAACGCAGTTCTGGTGTTATAAACGGCCAAAACGGGCGTCCAACGGGCAAATTCATAGAGGACAACCTCGGATTGAGCTGAAACCACCGTGAAACATTCTAATTATTATTAGTGACGTGTACGCGTAGACGGCACGTCAATCGTATGTGCGGTCTGTGCGGTAGGGCTCATTATGCGTTCTTTAAGCGTTGCGCGCGCTTGATAAACGCGCGTGGGGGGGTCCAAACTGGCCGAACGATGTCCGAATGACCTGAAATCCGACGACATCAAAGGGTGAGTAAATTGTGATGTGGTCGAGCAGAGGGCATGTCAATCGGACGTGCCGTGTACCCGCGGTGACCGGGAACGCCGTTCTGGTGTCATAAACGGCCAAAACAGGCGTCTAACGGTCAAACTCATAGCGGACGACAACAGATTGACCTGAAATCACAGGACAACAATCCCATTATCATTCTCGACATGCACGCACAGACAGCACATCAATCGGACGTGCGGTCTGCACGGGAGGGCTCATTATGCGTTCTTTAAGCGTTGTGCGCGCTTGATAAACGCGCGTGGGGGGGTCCAAACTGGCCGAACGAAGTCCGAATGGCCTGAAATCGGACGACATCAAAGGGTAAATGAATTGTGATGTGGTCGAGCAGACGGCAAGTCAATCGGACGTGCTGTGTTCCCGCGGTGACCGGGAACGCCGTTCTGGTGTCATAAAGGGCCAAAACAGGCATCTAACGGTCAAAATCATAGCGAACGACATCGGATTGACCTGATATCATAGTACAACAATCCAATTATTATTCTTGACGTGCACGCGCAGACGACATGTCAATCGGATGTGCGGTCTGTGCGATAGGGCTCATTATGCGTTCTTTAAGCGTTGCGCGTGCTTGATAAACGCGCGTGGGGGGTCCAAACTGGCCGAACGATGTCCGAATGGCCTGAAATCGGACGACATCAAAGGGTGAGTAAATTGTGATGTGGTCGAGCAGAGGGCATGTCAATCGGACGTGCCGTGTGCCCGCGGTGACCGGGAACGCCGTTCTGGTGTCATAAACGGCCAAAACAGGCGTCTAACGGTCAAAATCATAGCGAACGACAACAGATTGACCTGAAATCACAGGGCAACAATCCCATTATTATTCTCGACGTGCACGCACAGACGACACATCAATCGGACGTTTGTTCTTCATGGGAGGGCTCATTATGCGTTCTTTAAGCGTTGTGCACGCTTGATAAACGCGCGTGGGGGTGGGGGGGTCCAAACTGGACGAACGATGTCCGAATGGCCTGAAATCGGACGACATCAAAGGGTGAGTTAATTGTGATGTGGTCGAGTAGAAGGCACATCAATCGAACGTGCCGTGTGCCCGCGGTGACCGGGAACGCCGTTCTGGTGTCAAAAACGGCCAAAACGGGCATCTAACGGTCAAACTCATAGCGGACGACATCGGATTGACCTGAAATCACAGGACAAAAATCCCATTATTATTTGCGATGTGCACGCGTAGACGGAACGTCAATCAGGCGTGCGGTCTGCGCGGGAGGACTCATTATGCGTTCTTTTAGCGTTGCGCGCGCTTGATAAAAGCACGTGGGGGTCCAAACTGGCCGAAAGAAGTCCGAATGGCCTGAAATCGGACGACATCAAAGGGTGAGTGAATTGTGATGTGGTCGAGCAGACGACACATCAATCGGATGTGTCGTGTGCCCGCGGTGACCGGGAACACCGTTCTGGTGTCATAAACGGCCAAAACGGGCATCTAACGGTAAAACTCATAGAGGACGACATCGGATTGCCCTGAAATTACAGGACAACAATACCATTATTATTCGCGACGTGCACGCGCAGAAGGCACATCAATCAGACGTGCGGTCTGCACGGGAGGGCTCATTATGCGTTCTTTAAGCGTTGCGCAAGCTTGAGAAACGCGCGTGGGGGGGTCCAAACTGGCCGAATGAATTCCGAATGGCATGAAATCGGACGACATCAAAGGTTGAGTGAATTGTGATGTGGGCGAGCAGAATGCACGTCAATCGGACCTGCCGTGTGCCCGCGGTGACCGGGAACGCCGTTCTGGTGTCATAAACGGCCAAAATGGGCGTCTAATGTTCAAACTCATAGCGGACGACATCAGATTGACCTGAAATCACAGGACAACAATCCCATTATTATTCGCGACGTGCACACACAGACGGAACGTCAATCGGACGTGCGGTCTGCGCGGGAGGTCTCATTATGCGTTCTTTAAGCGTTGCGCGCGCTTGATAAACGCGCGTGGGGGGTCCAAACTGACCGAATGACAAAACCAAATAGGAACACACCCTCATGTTATCATATTAATAACTCTTCTTGAATCATTGAGAGTCACATCCCAATGATCATAGGATCATTAGCCTAATTGATCGCTAACCATGAAACACATGTATGTTGGTCATGTCACCACATGCATCATCACTCATGCCACCGTATCAATATATCACAAGGAATTCTCCAGGATAAGACAATATTTGATCACACATCATTCACATTTAGGTATCATAATACAAATTATATTTACATGCTTATGATATAGAATGAATCCACATTAGTAAGACCCACCCCTCTCATAAGTTACCATCACATCACTACAACCCATCCTAGAAAGCACCCTACCGCATACAAATTCACCCAATCTAGGGTCTAATACCCAACAGGATCTTACATACTAGGATACACATCATGGATCACTATCAAAACCATAAAAACATTGAAAGATCTCAAAAAATTAGTGCATGCCATCATTAGCTCATAGAATTGAAAAAAGGTAAGTAACAAGCAATATATCTCACTACTCCATACTCACCCAACAACATAAGGGTCTCACATTACTAGGGAATAATTCTATCCAATACTAAATGATCTTGATCTATTTTTCATATACATATATGATTCACCTCACCAATTACTAAATATTAATAACATAAAAAATTATGATTCCATTTAACTAGAATTAAACCATCAGGTTTTACAAGGAAATTCTATATAAGTATTTGTTTACACTTTAAATAATCTTACCCCATACCATAAATAAGGTGTTCAACAAAAATCAAGAACATGAATTTCATGTTAACACCCAACATTGATTCATTAATAAATTGTATTCGAATTTTATGGAAATACCAAAATAAATTAGTGAATCAATGTACCTATAGTGGTTCACATGACCACCATGAAACAATCATAAATTTTTACAAAAACCCTAATAATTGGGAATAAAAAAATCAAGAATAGAAGTATATGATTTATAAGAGCTGGAACTATATCGTTGATAAAATATAGGAGTCTAACCTGGTAGGTGCTGATCTGATGGACGATGTGGGGATTGGGAGGTCCTTCTGCAAGAAATCGCTCCAGGAGGACATGAGGTGAATGCTTCTGTAATGTGGGGAGGCCGCTGGCTCGATTTGGTATTTGGGGCTTTTTTTTTCAACGGTTTTTAATAACCGTTGGGAAAGAACAACCTTTCCCAACGGTTCAATAGAACCGTTGGGAAAACAAGGTTTCTTCACCACTTTTCCCAACGGTTCAAAGAAACCGTTGGGAAAAACCTATCTTTCCCAATGGTTTCCATATAACCGTTGGGACAACAAGGGTCCTTCACCACTTTTCCCAACGGTTCTTAAGAACCGTTGGGAAAAACCTATCTTTCCCAACGGTTTCATACAACCGTTGGGAAAACTATGCATTGAGGGGTTTTTCCCAACGGTTTATAGAAACCGTTGGGAAAGACATGATATGCCAACGGTTCAAAGAACCGTTGGTACACAACTGTTGGGAAAGATCCCTTTTCCAGTAGTGTTTGTTACTAAAAGATAAATCTTTATTTGCTTCATAAATTCGTAGTGGAGGAAATGAAAAATAAGGAAAACAACGGATTTGAAGGAGAGGGTAAATAAATAACAATTATCTATAAACATGAATCAACATACCTCCTCTACCCCTGCAAACCTAACAAGGAGTTTTTATTTTATCTTTCCACACCCCTCTCAACCAAACAAAGTAAATGATTTTATTTTCACTCCCCTCCCCTAAAAGCAAGATGATATGTTATTTTATTTTCCCTCCACTCCCCTAAATTAAATCCTTCCCCTTCTTTCCCCTAGCCCCTATTGAACCAAAAACTTTTACTCTTATTTTTTTATTTATCATTTACCATTATAGTTCTTTATTTCAAAATAACTTGTTAATAAACCGATATTATTTATTTATGTTCTACAGTACCATTGTGATGACTATATAGTTGTTTAATTAGGTATTCATGTTTTCAAATTCAAAAGGAAAGAGGTATTTCCATAACCATTGAAATCCTTCAAATATTACCTGGACTTTCATGTATAGGAAGAAACATAATAAGGTGAGAAATTAATTTTCCATATTAGATCTTTGTTTAAAAGACCTTTTTTCATGTCAAGAATCCAAGGATGCATTTGGTTTATAAAAACCTTTCCTATTTTAATTTTCTATAAATGTATTAGATTATGTTACCTAAGCTAGATTTTTTATATTGCAATTTATAGGATATTTTTGTTGAATCTATTAAGTGGTTTCTTGTATCCAAGAGGCCAAACTCAAAGGTTTATTATTGGTTCTACATAAGATGTTATCTAGAAGAAGTGAACTTGAAAACCCGAAATTGACAATGTTTCTTGCGAATCTGCCCTTTGGTTTGTTTTTATTTACCCTTTTCTTATGTCAGGTGCTTCAGTGGGTATGTTTCCAAATTGTTTACGGTCTATTTGGAAACTCTTATTTAGAATTGATTATAGAACTTTAGTTGTACATGCTTGTGTGGAAGATACCTCGTTCGAAAAGGATGAATAAATGGAACACTTTCTGATATCTGGGTTTCAGTTGCTGACAGCATAATCACCATCATTATATTCATTATAATATTTTAAATTCTTTACATATAGACTTCTAATTGAAGGGTATACATTCCAGTACATAATTTGAAGGTTTGAGAAGCATTCCTAATGAAAACGTGAGAATTTTAAGTTAACTCAAAGTAGGTAGTCCCCTATGTCATCAATGATATTATTGTTCAGGTGATTCCTTAATTTCTCAATTTTTTTTAGAATTTTACTATGGTTTTCATTCTTATTTTTTGAGCTTATTTTGTAGTTTTTTTTTTTGATTATTATCTGTTTTTTATTTAGGATCTAGTGAAAGGATTGTTAACTTATTGACTCTACAGAATCTTCTAGACCATCCTTCTTCCAGTATTTTTGTATGTCACTTTTGATGGAGCCATTTTGATTTCAAATATTGGTCACTGGTGTTCCCTACTCTCAAAGTTCCATTGGTGGAGGACCATATTCAAGGATTTTCTCTTCTTAGATTCAGTGTGGAAAGCTGGATGTGTTTGGATCAAGTGTTTTGGGATGCGGATTTTAGTTCATGAGTATTTCTTCTATTTTTTTAGGTTCATGTGAAAAAAATGTTCAGTAGACCTTGATTGTGTATTGAATTTTGTGTGGCCATGGTTTGGTGGATTGAATAAAATTAAATTATGGAATCAAATTCATTATCGTTGTTTGGTTGGCGTATTTTTTGGTTTTCGTGTACCACCTCCAGATCTTATAAAATTTAATTTTATAGTTATTATATAATAATTATAATCAATATATTATATATAATTGTTTAATAAATATAGTATAGTGTTTCCATCAGATATTATAATGATGTCACATAATTTTTCATTTAAATAATAATTCATAAATAGATATTAATTGTTGATATTTTTATTACCAATAGATAAATTTGTCATAAATCTATTACTAAATAATTTGACCGACATATATATTATCTATTGGTATTATTATAATTGCAAAAGAACTAATTTATCTATCACAATAATATTTAGCGAAAGAGTTTTACCAAAAATTTAGTGACAGAAACATATATGTTGGTAAAAAAATTTACCAACAGAAAATGTACATTTACCGATAAATATTCCCCTGTTGGAAAAAGTTAAATATTTTGTAGTGTGAATAAGGATAAGATATTAAATTCATTCCTTATTTAGGGAATAAATCCAAAAATATATAAATTTCAATCTTAGTTTCAAGATTTACAAGGGGAATGGAAACTTTCCAAACACCAAAAACCACATCCTCTTTAAGGTGGCCTCATAAGCATAGTCTCCCTATTTCCAAAATCATATCCATACTAGGCTACCATCTGGTTAGTCCCTCATAATATACACATTTAAAATATACACCAGGATATGGTGCCAATGGTGTCCCACTAAGTATATCATATCACATAGTCGAACGGTGTTCTCCCAATACTAAAATCATTGTACTTTGGAATACCAGTAGTTAGAACCAAACTATTTAGTATCTCATCCAAGGGTTGGTATAACAACCAACACACACTTTAATAGTATCATGATCGATACACACATACCTGACCAACTACCATAGTCATCACTAAGGTACTCTCTTCTAATTATTAATAATAAGAGGGAGGAACACTTACCCCACCTCTAATTAAGTTCCTTATAGAAAGTTTATATGGTAATGCGAAAGGGATTTACATAAACT
The DNA here is from genome assembly GCA_963277665.1 of Viscum album. NCBI lineage: Eukaryota > Viridiplantae > Streptophyta > Magnoliopsida > Santalales > Viscaceae > Viscum > Viscum album. The sequence continues at coordinate 243,649,154 of OY728129.1, forward strand.
AAAATTATGTTAATCACCCATACTCTTAAAATCCCTTTCCTAGAGGAGACTAAGGAACCTAATCCAAGGTCCATTATGTCCCATTCATTGAATTTTTATGCCTCTAGCTTCTATATATCACATAAAAATATTTATGGTCAAGAATATGGCCATCAGTGTATGAGGCATCAAGATTCATGTTCCAAGGTCCATTTTGGTCCAAGAATCTTCCATTCTACTCAAAGGGGATAAGGTAAAACAATTAATTTTTAATTCAAATTTTATCACACATAAGTGGTGATATCTCATATCACATGTTACATAATGAATTTCATAAACCTTAGGCATATATTGAGGGAAACCATACCTCACCAAATTAATATTATTCTTTTATTCATATCAAGATCAATAATCTATAGTTTATCAATTTGAGACCCTAACTCCATTAATAACCAATTCAATTAATTTTAAAACTATTATTATAAACAATCACATTTAATCTATAATTAATTATTTAGGTATAATTGAATAAAAACTCACTAGATGATCTTATGTATCCTAAACCTTGAGAAATAGGGTGTGAACCACCTCTGATATCCACCTAGACCTCTAGATAACAAAATACCTAAAATATTATCTCATATCATCAAATAATTTCATCCAAATTTGTATAATTCCATAAATAATTTAAAATATTGAAATGAATTAAGTTAAATGACACAACACCTTGAACATTCATCATTTAGAGACCTCCTTTATTCAAGCATAATGGAATCCCAAAAGTTTAGGATGATTCCACTATGAATTGGTGGGATCATTACTCAAACCCTAGCCTAGTGAAACCAAAAATAGTTGTCCAACAATGAAGAATAATGGCAGAGGAGGAAGGGGGAAATCATACCATGAACTATGAAGAAGATACCATAAAATCCAGCCATCTTCAATGGAATTAATGGAGGAAGGAGGAAGAGAGGATTTGGCTGAATGGACCTCCCTAAATCCCATATTCTATATAAAATATGATAGGGTATAATCTTGAAAAGGAGAGTCAACCCAAATTTTTAAAAACTAGAAAATAGACTTTTGGGAAATACTTAGTGGGTTGCATTGTAGTTACCATCATCTGGGGTTACACAGTAGCATGACCCACTTAGTTGTGGCATAGTGCCTACCCTTGTCCATATGCTACAACATAGCCACAGGCTCCATGATGCGACCAAACACTTATACCAGTCTAATACTACTTCCTCCTAAGATCCATTCATAACACATAACACCTATTTTAGTAAATTCATACCCCCTCAATCATCCTTTTTAGTGAAATATCCCTCATTGTGATGTGATGATTCATATAGCTAAAGATTTAATATCATGTAGATCAATTACTACTCTTATGTAGCCTTCACCAAGTCATAAAGCCTTATATTGTGTAATGGTTCTCTATGGACTCTATAAATTTAATCTTACGTAGTGGGTTTGTGGCATTGTCCCCATATTTCATGGTTCAACCCTATCCCTTCCTCCAAAATTTAATCTCACATAATTCACTTTACACAGCAACACCCCTAGTTACAGAGTGATATGTCACCTGCTATAGAAATTTATAGCAAGGACACATCAATCCTACAAAAAAACTCACCCAGATACCTAAGTCACCTTTCTAGTCACCAAACAAATCAATAAAAACCTTCTATATATGTACCAACTATATGAATTTCGATTCAAATTCCAAACCTCGAAACATCTCCTCCCTCAGAACTCAAAATTAAAATCTACCCTTATTTCTCCAACCCATAACAATTTGGGTGTTGAAGTTAGTGCCATAGAAAGTACTTTATTAGTACTCTATTACAAGTTTAATGAATTTTATTATCACATTATGATTATTCATTTTTATTAATATTGTATGTGATAATGACCTAATAATATATGTCGCTCTGAAAAGTCATAACAGTTGCCCATTGTGATGAGAATCTAGAGGTTCCATGATATCATTATTGAATATATATTCTATAGCCAGATGATATTATCTAACATGATACATGTGATACTTTTTATTAGGTTTATTAGTCTCATAAGACATTATGACACCTTATCATGGTGTTCACCCTTGGTAATCTCTATGATGGAGGTTATAAGAACAACCCTATTAATTGGAAATCCACATTTCCATGTGTCATTGGATGTTCTTATTTGAGAATATTTGTATTGATCCTTAGACTTTAAGATTACCATTAATGGATATCATGACTTGTTTACTTTAATGTATTGATGAAACTGTGATGAAATATGATTTTGGTGAGATATAACACATTGGGTGCTTCATGAGTGATATTGTATTAATGGATAATGCGAGAAAGGATTTATCCCTTTTTTCTTGTAATTGAAGTTGATATCTCAGGACCTTTGATGGGAAGGGAGCCACCTACATAAATACATGTCCATGGTGTTTAGTGGGTGAGTTCATTTTCAGAAAACCTAAAAAATAGAAATTAATCATATAGGTTGATGGCACCGGCTTTCAACCTACTTGATTAGATATATCACAATAAAGTGATTATATTACACTGTAAGCATTCATAGGAGTTTTAATTTCATTATGACATTAACTTCTTTTACTATGGGAGAATTTGTATTTTTATAGATAATAACCTTGGACTTTAGGAATTTACGCTCAATTCCACTAAGAAATATGCCTACCGGGTCACACACTAAGTGTATCCACAATCTCAGTTAAATTAAAGAAATGAATTTAACAAGGTTTGGTTGATTTCCATAATTTGATCACAAGTTATTCAAAAGAATAAGTGAGTTAAATAATAATAAATATTTATTTTCATTTTTTGTAAAATATAATAGTTATTATATTTATTATAGAATAAATTTGTGACATTTATTTATTAAATAGTCATTATTGGATGATTGGTAGATATAGATGAGGGAAATCCAGTCAAGTTTAAATATTCCAATTGTAAATGATAAAAATGATATTTATTTATATTCTTAATGTGTTTCACATGTCAAATGATGATGATGATTATTATTATTATTAGACATGGGTTCAATTAAGAATTATAAATATGGAAATGGTTTAGTGTGCAATATTTCAAACCTAAACCTACTATAAAAAATATCAAATTATTTCACTTTATATAATAATTTTTGGTGTTCATAGTGGATGGAGAGACTCTATTAAGACCTAGATAGAGATCTAGAGATATATAAAACACTCTATCTTCCTCCCCTCTCAAGCATTTGACAGTGCATCACGAGTTCTTCCACCTTTAAGAATAATATTGTTCTAATCAACCATGAACAATGCAGATGATCAAAATCTATTGTTCTAGATAACTAATATTCTACGGTGGTGTTTAGAGACTGTGGTCCATGTGTGGATCACTAACAGATGGATTATTCACTTGAACCTTACTTCTCCAAGAAAATATGATGATATATATTCCTCTAGATCATTAATGAAAGTGGGATTATATGTTGAGGTAATTCTTTATTTTTCTCATAAATTAATTATAATTTACATGGGAAGATCCACCTCTTCTGGTTCCAGTGTTTTAGTCTAGTCAATTAATCTAATTTTTTTCATTATAAATGACATTTTAATAATGTTCAAAAACAATTAAAAATAAATTAAGACTAAAATAATAGTTCTCCATGCCATGAAAGGATGTTTCGGCTGTTCCTGGAACCTACATCAAGGTTATTAAATTATCAATCTTGAACTACAATATATTTCAACACTTGTAAAATATACAGTTAGTATCATATACCATTTTTTTAAATATAATAATTTATTTCTATAACATCATACTTATTTTAGACTCTCCATTGGGTTTCTTAAGACCCTTCAGGTACTTTGTATAATTCCTTATATAATTTCCAATCATTCCATAAAGGAAATATTATTATTTATTTTTTATTCAATGTTTTAGTTACGAAAACATTGACCAAATATAAAAATATTCACTCTTATAATTTCAAAAATTTCCATTTTTCTTCTGGTTTTAACTTTTAATACCTTTCACTATTAGTATAGCACTCAATCCCCCCCCATGTTCTACTCACTTATCCTAAATATATTGGTTTTCTTGAGTAAACTTTTCCTAATTTCATTCATGTTATAATTCATAATAAACTTCTGGAAACTTTATAGTAAAAAATATAGGATGAGATTAGTAGTTAGGTGATGATCAAGAGCTGATCATAATCTCTCTAAGTTATTAAGATACCTAACTATATTGAGTACATGAGTTGAGACTAAAGTACCTTCTATCATTTTATACTAAAAAGGTTCTTTAGAAACTTCGTATATTTCATATTTATCTTTCTCCTGATATAATTGTTTCTGGTTATCAATTACCCTATAAGAATCTATGGCTTCATTTTGCTTTTAGATTTTATACTCTTGAGATAAAATCATCAATGTAGACAAGATAATCCATGGTAAACTAGATTTATCATAAAACTATCTAATTGGATGATAGAGGTCTTTACAATTGTTCAATTTTCAAGGAATCTAAAGCATATTATTTTTATAAAGGGGGTTTAATCTCACCATCTGAACTCATGTTATTCATATTAAAATTATTCATGCTTACAATGATTTAGTTTAGAATATTATTCCTTCTACCAAATCAATATATTCAAACCATATTGATAACTAGATCTTTACGCAACTTATAGATTATGTTACTAACCTAAATTATAGGTTAATACTTTCATACATATCCAAATGTGTCATATCCATAAGGAATATAAAACCTTTTCATGTAAACATTTAGAATCATACAAAATCAAAAATCTATACAAATGTAATCTTCGAGAGCTAGATATCCAACCCCCACTTTTCTAGACAAGTCATAAACCTTAGGTTAGTGATCACTCTGACCCAAATTCCTTCTACCTCAGGATACTCTACTAAAGATATATTTCAATCCACTTATAATTCTAACACCTAATATTTATAAATCATAATTAAATTATTAATTCAATATCATAACCTAAAACAAGATAAAGTCAAGGTAAAATAAAACTAAATCAGTTATCATACCAAATGTGTAACTCCCTAGATGCATGTATGAAAGTTTATAAGTAGTTTAACTTTTTAAAATAAAGAACAAATCACAATTCATAATATAACACTTTATATCTATGAATAAAGTAGGGACTAAATAAATTTACAATTCATATATTTAATCATTATATAAACAATTTATGAACAATTTATAAATAAATTACAAGCAATTTATAATTTAAAAGCGGATAAACTTGAACAATTCACCATTTTCCAGTTTAAAGATTTCATATTATAATTTTCATGGTTTTAATTTTAACTATTCATATTAAAATTATGAGATATTTTATAAACACTTTTATAATCAAATAAAAAACATTTTATATTTTATGTAAAGAATTTATATAAATTAAATATCTCATGTTTAATCTTATTTAAACCATTAATTAAATCAACATAAAAATTTCATTTTATAATGGAATAAATATTTTTCAAATATGACCCTAATATAAACATTTTATATTTATATTTATTAAATATTCATAAAAAAATATAAAAAAATTTCATATTTTACCTTATTTAATTTTTAAACACTTTATAAACTATTTACCATGAAAATCCATATTAACCCTAGATCAAATCTACCAAAATGTTTTTGGTTTTGTTTAAATACCCCTTGGATTTAGTTTTTTCCTATAGGGCCCATATTGATGACGGGTTTTGATAATTTTAACAAAATAAATATTTAAACCATCAGATATATCACATAATATAAAAAGAAATGTGTAAGATTAAACCATCACCTAAGGACCTGTGTAGGATTAAACCTATGCATTCAGTGTTTGTGTAGTATTAACTTTGGGTTCTTAGTGGTCTGAACTTATGATAAGTGGCCCATGTAATATTACAATAAGTGTTTGACCACCTATGTAGGATTAACTATGTGTTGATGTCGAACCCACTTGGTGTTTAGTTGTATTTTTTCTAGTAAGAATGAAGTCAATAAGTATAATTTATATATGTGTTGAAGCAAAATATATTAGAAAAATTTTATAGTACCCAAGCATGTTGATGATAAGAAGGTTGAAGTTTCTAAGAAATATATCATCATGTGTTTGTTAAAGAATATTGAAGGACATTTTGAAGATTTATTATTGAAGTTACATCATGTTTTATTATTCTAAAGGATTTTTTTCAATTAGGGGGAAGAATAAATCAAAATTTTTTCATTGTATTATTGGAGATCTATTCACATATAGAAAATTTTAAATGAGTTAATGAGTTTTATCAATACTGTAGAAAGATTCTACTTTTGTTAAATGTTGGAAAATCTTATTGAAGTGGAAAGTAGATACTTGAAGGTTCATGTGTAAAATAAGTTTAAGAAATTTTAGGGAATTTAAGGAAGGATAGTTCCATCCTAAGAATCATCACATAGTGGAGTATGGAATCCCACCTTTATATTATATAACTTTTCATTACATGTTACAAACAGAGGATCTTTAAAGTTTAGTGTCTTGGAAAAAAGGTACATAATACATGAAAACATAAAACATTATTTTAATCATATTGGAAGGGTTATCTAAATATTCATCCTAAGTAAAAATAATTCCTCTCATAACCTGGGGACATACATCAAAGAAAAGGGTGAGCATAAGGACCAATAAGGGAAAACAGGGAAAACAGTTTACATGTGAACTTGAGAGAATACAAAAAGAACATGAGGAAATATCATAAAGAAAAGAGAAGAGACATATCATGGTAATAATAACTTGAATCGTATCTTTAAAATGTGTCTAAACATTTAATTTATACTTTAATAATCATATAACCAAGGTCCATCCCTAAGGTATCATAAAAAATACCAAGGTTATTCACTAAGGTATCAAAAAACTTGTCATCTCTAGAGATTAATATCTTTACCCAATGCATTGAAGTGATATTAGGGTACACCATTAATATGAATTTATTTTCATGTGATCCACATAGATAATAATCAAACATTTCATAAATAACCCAAATAGAATAAAAGAAATGGGTTTTATATCAAAATTTTGACATTTTAAAAAGTGATTAAAAACATGATCATTATGTCATTCATAACCCATGGAAAGAGAATAATGGTTTTATATATGAAACTCCAGAATAAAATATATAATTTTAATTTCTTGATGAATACCCTTGGAAATTAAATAGTTTTGGGAATTCACATAAATAAAATAAGACAATTTCTTGAGAAAAAAGAGAGATATTTTGAGACGAAAATACTGCAGCATAACAGCTATGCAACATAGTTATAGAAAACATTAAAAAGAGAGGGGACAGGGGCAAGAATTCATAAAAGTATCATAATATATTATAGGGACAGAATAAAATAAAAAATAATAATATGGTGTGGAAACTTGAAAGATATACCACATAGAAGAGAACTTGAATGGAGAAAGAGACGTTGAGAATTCCCTTACCTTGAAGAGTAACTTCTAAAACTCTAGGATCAGGACCTTGAGGGATTGGGGACACTTTGGGAGGACTCCTTGGTAGGTAAAACTATCTTATATTATAGTTTAAGGAATTTATAATGAAATAAAATTAATTAATGGATTGGTATTTATAGTAAAAGAGACGGATTTTTTTATTACTTTTCAAGGAAACATCATCAGTGGTATTTGCAAAACCATGGGTTTTCCCATGGTATTTACCCATGGTTTTGGCCACTTGGGGCACCTCATATAATATTCTAATTCAAATGAGTCTACCATCATTTTAAATTACTTATTACATCATTATGATGTCATAAAACACACTAAAAACTCAAAAACTGTATATTTACTATTCACCAAAAAACAATACATTTTATAAAAATATCATAAATTCACCCTAGCATTAAATCAATGCTATGAATTCAAAAATGAACTCCATTTTATGAAAATAATTTTCTAAATAGGGGAAAATTAATTTTTAAGTAAAATAACTATTTACTCAAAAAAATACTAATATTTAACTAATAATTTCTAAAATAGTTATTTACTTATACTATTATATCACATTATCATTAAAGATGCATCAATTATATTTTTACTTAAGTGAGGTTACTATTCCATTGATCATATTACTATTCATAAGGGTAATATTACTATTCATAATTTACAATTCACCAAAAATTATGTTGATCTTATTAGAATCTAAATTTCTTACTGATCATAACTATATATATCTATTTTTTGAAAATAATTTCACATTATTAATTATTTAAAGTATAAAAATATTTTAAAATACTCTTTTTTTTCAATATACATAAATAATGTGAAACTTCTTTGAAAAATACAAAAAAATCATCCTATATTTAGTTTGACATTTAAAATTCAAAAATGATGGTTATTTTACCATAATAAGAAATAATAATTTTATTTATACAAAAGTATTAATCAAAGTAACTAAGGCCTTGTTACATAGCCCCTTATAACACCTAAATAGGACCTAAGATTAAGGTGTGAAATGGTGATAGAATCTTGGAGTGTCTTAGAAAACATTACCTGAGTGGTGATTTCTGTAAACTTGAACTTATCCCATAGATGATTATGTTCAAATATAACATATTCAAGCTCAGCTTAGTCTTGGTCCATAGAAAATCTCAGTGATGCTTCCTCTTTCCCAAGCTCCAATAGATGGTCTTCATACATTCCAAGTCCACTGGATGAGGCCATCGACTTTTCTTTCTTTATTAATTATTCATTATTATTTCTATTTTAAACAACAATTATAACATTAAAAATTATTATTGTTTCCTACGGTCACATTGACCAATGGTCATATAAAAGTCAAAACCCAGTGGTCACATTTCATTTATAATTATATATTTTTTATTGATTATGACATAGTAAGACATACATTTTTAGGAAACAAGATATTATTCAAAAGTTAAGGTTGTTAGATTCTTTCATCCTTAAGAAATTTTGTCCCTAAATTTTCAACTTGTACCCTCATAAGAGAAAAGGTGTGGGTAATTCTACCTCATAGACTCCTCCAGTTCCCATGTGGCTTCTTCATATTTTTTGTTCCTCAAAAACACTTTAACAAGGTGGGTAGTCTTGTTGCATAGAACCTAGTTTCTATGATCCAATATCTCCACTGGCTACTCCTCATAAGAGAGGTCATGTTCCAGTTGTACCACCTTTGGATTTAGTACATGTGAAGGGTCAGGTATGTACTTCCTCAAGAGAGATATGTGGAATACATCATGAACTTGTGCTAGATTTATAGGAAGTTCAAGCTGATATGCCACTTCTCTAACACGGTCAAGGGTTTTATAGGGGTTAATGTACCTAGGGATGAGCTTCCATTTCTTCCCAAACCTCATGACTCTATTACAAGGTGAAATTCGATGAATGAATTTGTCAACAACATCAAACTCCAAGTCCTGTTGATGGTTGTTGGCATAGATCTTTTTTGGAATATGAGCAGCCTTAATGTGTTTCTGGATGGCATAAAACTTTTCTTTCATCTCTTGTACAAGATCAGGCCCAAGAATCTTTATCTCACCAACTTCATTCCAACAAGTAGGAGTTCTACATCACTTCCCATATAAAGCCTTATAGGGTTCTATTTTAATGATCAAGTGGAAAATCTTGTTGTATGAGAACTCAACTACTGGGATATGTTGATCTCATCCACCTTTAAAATCAATTGAGCATGTTATCATCATGTAATCAAGTGTTTAAATAATCATTTCATATTTTCCATCAGTTTGGGGGTGGTAGGTCACAATCAAATTCAATTCAATAAACAAAACATGTTGAAGACTTCTCCAAAATTTTGATGTGAACCTTGGATCACGATCAGATATGATAGAAAGTGTAACTTCATGCATCCTAACCACTTCCTTCACGTAAATACTGTAAAGTTGATCAAGAGATAAATATTCATGAATATAGATAAAATGGGTATTCTTGGTGAGATAGTCCACTATAACCCATATCACATTGTTTATTTTGGAAGTTCTCGGGAGACCATTGACAAAGTCCATAGTGATATTGTCCCACTTCCATGCTGGTATGGTAAGTTCTTGTAATACTCCTTTAGAAATTTGCTGCTCTACCTTCACTTGATGACATACCAGTCACCTTGTAGTATAGTCAGCAAACTCCCTTTTCATATTATCTCACCTATAATGATCACAAAGGTCCCTAAACATTTGCGTGCTTCTAGGATGTATACAGAAAGTTGAGCTATGAGCTTCATCCATCATATCCTTTTTATTTCTAGAATAGATGTAACAAATAGTCTTGTATGAAATTTTAGTACACCTTCTTGATCAATATTGAACTCAAGAAACTTCCCATCCTTCACAACATTAAACTTCTTCTGTAATAAAGGATCTTATTTCTGGGATTTTTTTATCTTCTCTAGTAATGACGTTTGAGAAATAATTTGGGATAGGGTTGATGATGTCCCTTCCCTTACAATTACCATGTCCAGTTTCACTAGGTCTTTGATCAAGGGATCTCCATGGATCATCATCATGGACAGAAAAATATGTTCTTTCCAACTTAATGCATCAGAGACTTTGTTTACTCTTCCAGGGTGATAATGAATTGAACAATAATAATATTTAAGAAGTTCCAACCATCTTATTTGTCTCATGTTCAATTAATTTTGTGTGAAAATATTCTTCAAACATTGATGGTCTGTGTATATATCACACTTCTCTACATAAAGATAGTGCCTCCATGTCTTTAGAGAAAAAACAAATGCATCTAGCTCCAGATCATGCGTAGGATAGTTCTTCTCACGAGTCTTCAACTATAGAGATGCATAAGCAATCACCTTGTCATTTTTCATAAGTACACACCCAATTTATTTCATATATGCATTGCTAAAAATAATGAATCCTTCTCTGCTTGAGGGAAGAGTTAGCACGAGGGAAGTAACCAATCTCTTCTTCAGATCTTGGAAACTTTCCTCACACTCCTTTGTCCAGATAAACTTAACCGCTTTTCAAGTTAACTTGGTTAATGTATTAGAAATTCGTGAAGATTTTTTCAAAAACTTCCTATAATATCCCACTAATCCAAGGAAACTAAAAATCTTATTTATTATTGTAGGTTGAGGAAAATCCTCTACAACCTTTATTTTTGTAGGGTCAATTGTGATTCCTTCATTGGTTACAATATTCCCCAAGAAAGAAACTTTTTGTAACCAAAACTCACACTTTCTAAACATTCCAAAAATCCTATCCTTTCATAGAGTTTGGAAAATAACCCTTATATGATCCTCATTCTCCTCAAGAATTTTAGAATATATCAGAATGTCATTAATAAAAACTACCAAAAAATTATCAAGGTAGTCCTTAAAGACTATATTCATCAAATACATAAAAATATTAGTTGAATTAGTCAGTTCGAAGGGCATAATAACAAATTCATTATGCTCATATCTTGATCTAAATGAGGTTTTGCGAATATCATCTTTCTTAACCCTCAATTTATGATAAACAGATCAAAGATCAATCTTGGAGAATAATTGAGCCCCACAAATTTGTTCAAATAAGTCATCAATTCTTGGAAAAGGGTATTTGTTCTTCAATATGATCTCATTGAGTTCTCTATAATCAATGCATAGCTGCATTGATCCATACTTCTTCTTCACAAAGAGAATAGGTGATCCCCAAGGAGACACAGCCAGTCGAATAAACCCCTTCTCCAAAAGATCTTGGAGTTCCTTCTTTAATCCCTCTAGCTCCACATTTTCCATATTATATGAGGTCTTTGATATCTGATTAGATGTATTTATAATTTTAATGGAGAACTCTACCACTCTTTATGGGGAAGGTTTGGGAAACTCCTTGGAAAATATGTTAATTTATTCCTGGATGATGGGGAAATTTTCTATTCTTATACTCTCATTTACTTCTTCTTCTTCTTCGCCAATAAACTCCATATAGAAGGCTATAGGAGGTGCTTCTAGACAAAGATCGGGTTGATATATCTCTCCTTGGAAGATATTTGGAGGTCATCCATTAAAGAATGCTGATATTTCCTTAATTATTCATTAGATATTAGAATTATACCTTGATATACAATCCATCCCTAGTATAATATCAAAATCTAACATGGGAATGACTACTATATTTTAGATAATATAGTTCTAACTAAAGTAAATAATAGAGTTTTTAAACACCAATGATGCTTAGATAATCCTACCAGGAGTCTTGACTGATAACTCTACTTTTAGCAATTCAAGGGTTTATTCTAAATTCTTAGCAAACTTGGAGGGAAAAAAAAGAATGTGTAGAACCAGAATCAAACAAAGTACTTGTTATCTTTCAGATAATAATAAGAGTACCTACCACCAAATCATTTGGAGCTTTGAAATTAGCTATCGTGAGAGCAAAAGTGCAACCTTTCTCTCTTGTTCTTTGTTGAGGTTGATAGTGATTCCCCTCCCCTACCCTCGAATTTGGACAGTGATTGGAAAAGTACCCAAGATCTCCACAATTGAAGCATTAGACTTCATGTGGGGCCTACACAATCTTCCATTTGTCATTAGTGTTGGGAAGTTGATGCTTCACCTCACTACGACAATTCCGCATGATATGTCCATCTCTTCCACACTTGCAGCACTTCCCGCTCCCTAGTAGGAAGTTCCCCAAATGCTTCTTCCCACACTTATTATACAAGGGAAGTTTCACTTTCTTACCTCCTCCTTCCTAATCAAATCTCCTCCCTGATATTGGCTCCATTTATATCTTCTTCTCATTGGATTTATGATACCACTTCATCTCACAGAACTCCATTTAAACTTTTATAGCACTATGCATGATATCCTCATAGATAGCATAGAGGTGTAATGGGAAAGTATTTTGAATTTCATCTTGTAGCTTCCAAAATATTCAATCTCCTTTTTCTTTATCTCTAGAAACTCTTTCTCCATTTTTGTTCTCATCGAACGAGGGAAATAATTATTTAATAAGATCCTTCTAAACTCTTCCCATTCCATAGCTTCAACATACACTCTTGGCCTCATGTTTCTAATTAGTTCCCACCACTGATTAGCTACTCTAAGGGATAATCAACCAGGGTGACCTTCCCTTATTCTGAACAATAGAGCATAGAAAATATCTTTTCGAGAGATATAATCCACTATTCAACAATCGATGGGTTGGTAGATCTATTGAAGTTTGGTGGTTTTTGATGCATAAAGGACTAAACATAAAGTTGTTCCATTTGTGGTGAAATCAGTATCTCATATTGATTCAACTTATTTCCCATAACTTAAGTCAGTTGGTTCATCATTCTCATGAAAGTTTCTATTTTGACTTCCATCGTAGGGTCATCAATGCAGGGTATATTGAGGTCACCATTTGCACAGTTCCTCCTATTGCCTACCATTTTCTAAAATAATAAAACCTTAGTGAGAAACTTATTTCATTTATGAATCTTTTATCTATAAATGATTTTTATGTCTTAAAAATTCATGCTTAAATGTATTATTCTTTAATAACAATTACATTTATATATAAATCCTTCATAATGATTCATAAAAATATTATGATTAACCAAACATATCCCCTAGGAGTGTCAAACCAGGAGTCCAGAAAGGCACTTTTTCATGCACTAGTTCTCATTAGAGTGTATCTCAAAGCATTGTTTTTGGGTTTTACCCCTAGTTAAACTTGTGCTGGATCCACTTCCACTCGTTCATATCCACATATGGATTTATTTGTTCATAAACTACTTATATAATATTTAACCAAAATATTAGAAAGTTTTATTAAATTTAAACTTTTATATAGGGTTCTTCCTGAGGTTTTAATATCCTAAATTCCACAAATAACTAAACTATCCTTTTATACTAACTATGGCATCCAAAATTTTTATTACATAAATTTTTATTTCATGTTACAAATAGAGGATCTTTAAAGTCTAGTGTCTTGTAAAAAAGGTATATAATACATGAAAACATATAAAATTCTTTTAATCCTCTTTAAATCTTCTTGAAGTGTTCATGCTAAGTACAATTACTATATATCATAAATTTGGTACATACATAAAAGGAAAGGGTGAACATAATGCCTAGTAAGGGAAAATAAGGAAAATAGTTTACATGTGAACTTGAGGGGATACAAAAAGAACATGAGGAAATATCATAAAGGAATGAGAAGAGACATATCAAAATAATAATTACTTGAATAATATCTTGAAAATTTTTCAACAACATTTAATTTAGACATTCATAAGAATATCACCAAGGTCCATCCCCAAGGTGTCATAAAAATTACCAAGGTATCATAAAACTTGTCATCTCTAGAGATTAATTTCATTACTAAATGCATATGAGTGCTATCCGGGAGAAACCATAATGTGTCTTAATTTTCATGTGATATAAATATATCATAATCAAAAATTTCATAAATAACCCAAATAGAATAAATAAAATGGGTTTCATATTAAAATCATGATGTTTTAAAAAGTAATTAAAAACATGATCATTATGTCATTCATAACCTATAGAAAGAGAATCAGGGTTTTATGTGTGTAAATTAAAAAATAAAATATATCATTTCTATGTTTTTATTAATACCCATAAAAATTAAATAGTTTTGGGTATTTACATAAAGAAAATAAGAGAATTTCTAGAGAAAAAAATAGAGAGATTTTGAGATGAAAATTCTACAGCATAACAGTTATGCAACATGGTTTTGGAAAACATTAAAAAGAGAGAGGAAAGGGGTCACCCATTCATAAAAGAATCATAATATAGTATATGGAAAGAATAAAATTTAAATAAGAACATGGTATGGAAACTTGAGAGATATACCATATAGAAGAGAACTTGAATGGAAAAAAGAGACGCTGAGAATTCCCTTACCTTGAAGAGTAACTTCTAAAACTCTAGGATTGAGACCTTGAGGTCTTGGGGACACATTGTTAGGAATACTTGGGAGGTAAAACTATCATATCTTCAAGGTTAATGAATTTTTAATAAAATAAAATTAAGTAATGTCTAGTTATTTATAGTAAAAGAGAGGGAGTTTTCTATTAATTTTCAAGGACACCTCATCAATGTTATTTACAAAACCATGGGATGGAATATGGTTTTTGCCACTTGGGACACCTCATATAATATTTTAATACAAATGATTCAAATATCAATTTAAATAACATATTACATCATTATGATTTCATAAAACACATTGAAAACTCAAAAACTATATCTTTACTATTTGCTGAAAAACAAAACATTTTATAAAAAATCTCAAAAATTAACCCTAACCTAATATCAATGTTATGAATTAAAAAATGAACTCCATTTTATGAAAATAATTTTCTAAATATGATAAAATTTATTTTCAAGTAAAATCACTATTTACTCAAAAAAATACTAATACTTAACTAATAATTTCTAAAACAGTTATTTACTTATACTATTATATCACATTATCATTCAAGATGTGTACATTATATTTATAATTACTTAAGTGAGGTTACTATTCCATTGGTCATATTACTATTCATAAGGGTAATATTACTATTCATAATTTACTATTCACCAAAAATTAAGTTGATCATATCAGACTCTAAATTTCTTACTGATCACAACTGTATATGTCTATTTTTTGAAAATCATTTCACATTATTAATTATTTAAAGTATAAAAAATATTTTAAAATAATTTTTTTCAATATTAATCAATAATATAAAACGTCTTAGAAAAAGGCTAAAAAATCATCCTATATTGATTTTTACATTTGAAATTAAAAAATGATAGTTATTTTACCATAATAATAAATAAAAAAATTATTTATA
The DNA here is from genome assembly GCA_963277665.1 of Viscum album. NCBI lineage: Eukaryota > Viridiplantae > Streptophyta > Magnoliopsida > Santalales > Viscaceae > Viscum > Viscum album. Next base: position 243,664,967 of record OY728129.1, read on the forward strand.
CAAAAGGATTACAAAAAAGTAACTAAGGCCTCGTTACATAGCCCCTTATAACACATGCATAGAACCTAAGATTATGGTGTGCAATGGTAATAGAATCTTGGGGAAGCTCAGACAACATTTTACAAGTGGTGATTTCTATCAACTTGAACTTATCCTATAGGTGATTATGTTCAAGATTAAAATGTTAAAGCTCATCTTGAGCTTAGTCGAGAGCAAATCCCAGTGATGCTACCTCCTTACCATGCTCCGACAGATGGGCTTCATATGACCTGAGTCTATTGGATGAGGCCATTGACTCTTCTTTCTACATTAATTATCCATTATTATTTCTATTTTAATCAAAAAATATAAAATTAAAATTTTTTATTGTTTCCAATGGTCATATTGAACAATGGTCATATAATGGTCAAAACTCAATGTTCACATTTCATTTATACTTGTATATTTTTTATTGATTTTGACATAGTAAGACATACATTTTTTGGAAACAAAATATTATTCAAAAGTTCAAGTCGTTACATGGAGAATGATGATACATAAAGATTATACATGGATAATGTTTGAGAAGGATTTGAAGTGTCTTTAAATTCCCTAATAAGGTTTGAAGATGTTTTAAATGAGTTGATATAGCAAGAGATTAATTTTAAAGGTTTTGGAGTTATGGATTTCTAGAAAACATGGAACTGGGATATCCTATTATATGATATCCCCTGAGTCATATTCTATGACTGAAGGCGTATAGATTTTTTAGTTCATGCCTAAAGGTACCTAGAAGTCATTTTAATGTGACCCGTACTTTTAATACATAAATATAACATTATATTAGATGAATATTCAACACATAAACTTAATATCCATACTAGTATCATATAGGTCTAGTGTATTTGGAAACTTGGATACATAAATAACTTATTCATAAGAGTTCTACATCATCTCCCACTAAGTTCTTCATAACTAGAATCCTTCTAGGACATAACATACTAAAAACCTTTATTCTTAACTTGGGGAAAGGAAACATGATAAAGGGTGATCTCATATGCTCATTAAGGGTAAACAAGATAGATATCAATGATCACTTAAACATAACATGGTCATAAGTAAATGAGAATATTATCTTAAAATTTGAAAACCATACCCTACATATCAAATATCATAATCTTGATTCATTGTATAAATATTGGAAGCTCATAATACATAAATCGTAAAGGAATAAAATTACATGATCCATAAGAGAATAATATTGGCATAAAACATAAGTTTCTGTCATAAAAATAATCATAGAAAACCATTTCCTTGGTCAAGTATTGCTTAAAATATAGTCATAGTAGATTGGATTCACTCCTTATTCCATCATATCATTAGTCAAGGTTCACTTGCAGGACTATCATAGTGTAAAGAGTCCCTGATTGAACTGGGTTCACTCCCCATTATAGTCCTTATTATCTCATGAGATATCCATATTCACCTAATTTATTAGAGGGATATATAATTATAGTACCACCCATCAAATAATAATAATCCATTCATTTTTTTACCATAAGATCATAACTCATTCATCATATATCATAAACCATGGAAAGGAAATGGGTTTCATAAACATTTTAACATTTCATTATAGCATAACCCATAGAAAATAAATGGGTTTTCTAAAATTCTCTTTATCATAATCATAAACCATAAACAGAAAGAATAAGGATGAAATTATTGTATCATATCTCCAATAAAGTATAATTAACAACAAAATATATTATCATAAATAAAAATTCCTTTAAAATATCACTTGGAATACTTCTTGAGTAAAATAAGCTTTTCATTTCAAAGTCAATTTTTAAAAATGTAAAAATATCTAAAATAATATAGAAAACATTTTCTCCAAAAAAAACTTAGAAACTTATAAAGGAAGCTTCAAATCATTGATTGGTAATGACTGTGGGAAATTATGTTTATGATATGTATGTAAAAACAAATAATCCTTTCACAATTTTGGTAAATAGTAAGAAGTACCTCGTTCAGAAAACAATAAGAAGATTCCATTTAAAAAAAACTTAAAAAATGTAAAACAAAGGTAAAAATTACTTTAAATATTAATAGTATAATATAAAAATACCCTAGAAAACATTTTTAGAAAACGTGGATATTAAAGAAAAATGATTTTCAACTAAAGAGAGAAATAAAGTCTGTTTCCCTTAAAAATTCTATTTTGGCCTCTTTAGTTCTTGATGAGATCAAAATTAAAGGAAAATATGTAATCTCTAGTAATAATCAAATGAGAATAAAATTCATGGTATTATTGAGAGATAGGTTATAAAATTACATCATCGTAAACTTGAACATAAACAATTCTCATAAACAATGAGATTGTAACATAAATCTCTTACCACTTTGGTAACTTTTGAATCATGATCCCAATGAAATAGAAGCTACATATAAAACTTTAAATATCAATAAAATAATGATAATAATGATATAACTTGTCAAATTTATGGTATATACACCTCATAAACATAAATAGGTGTGTAACATCAAACATATCTCAATGAAAAAATATTGAAATGAAGAACTCTTAATACTTTAGTAATTTATGATTCAAAACATCATGAAGGAAATAAAATTATATATATTTTTAAATACCCATAATTTTCATTTAAATAATCATAAAATACATTAGTGGCTATTATATACACCACATAAGGGAATAAAGTGGTGAATATGGCATATGTCTCATAGAAATAAAAGTGAGTTGAGAAGCTCTTATCCCAAGTTTTAATTCCATAAAAAGTTATATATAAACTCTTATATAATAAATTTAAATTTATTATACTTATAAAAAATAAATTTACATACTTATAATATCATATATTATCTAATTATAACATTTTAACACCCATTTATTAATAATTCCTTATTAAAATCATCATTTTTTGGGTCTTAACTTTCTAGTTTTCATTAAAATTTCAGTTTGGTAGTTATGGTCCTTGTAATTTAATCTTGGTTTTATCATCTTTAGAATGTTAATGATAATATAAATATCAAATATATTCAATATATTTATATGTATAGTAACCCATAAAAGTTATAAATATAAAAATGAATTACACTATTCATAGAGATGGTAGACACTATATACGCATGAACGTTGTTTTCAATTTTCGTCAGATGGAAAGAAATAAACGTAAATAATAATTGAACTTTAAAAAATCATTATTACGTCATATATATCAAATATATTCATTAAATATATGTAACGACCCGAAATTTTTTAAATAAATTTTGTTTCCCAATTTTATGTGTTATTGTTATACTCAACAAAAACGTTTTATTTGATAAACATGATTATAATTAAAATTAGATCAGTGGGTTTTGACTATTATATAACCATCGGTCAATATGACCGCTGTGAACAAAATGTTTTGATATAAGTAATCTTGGTTAATTATTATAGAAAGAAGATTCGATGGCCTCACCTAGTAGTCTTGGACCGATCGAAGCCCATCTAACAGAGCTTGGGAAGGAGGTAGCACCACTGGGCTTTGCTCTGGATCAAATCGAAGCCGAACTTCATCATGTGAAGCTGGAACAGAATCGCCTTCGTGAGAAGTTCAAACTGATAGAAATTACTACTCGGGCAATGTTGACTGAGCCGCCCCAAGCTTCTATCACCCTAGCACACCTTACTCTTAGGTCCTATGCTGGTATTATAAGGGGTTATGTAACGAGACCGTAACTACCTTGTGTAATCCTTGTTTTAAATAAAAATTGGGATTTCTTCTTATGATGAAGTTTATGAATTTTGAAATGACCGGATAAATATAGTATGCATATTTTTGATGAATTTTAGAAAAAGGATATTTTAAATATGTTTATGTAAACCCTAAATAATTAAAAATGTGTAATGATTTTCAAAAAATGGTCTTCTGCAATTATGTTCAGTACTAAATTTAGAGTCTAATAAGTTCAACTTGATTTTTGATGAATAGTAAATTATGAATAGTGATTTTATGATTAGGATTAGTAATATGACCAAATGGATTAGTAATCTCACTTAAAGAAAGTTTTAAAATAATCTAGGCACCTTGATTAAGTAATGTGATTCAATAAAATAGTTAAATAACGGTTTCATTAATTATTATTCAAGTATTAGTTTTTCGGATGAATAGTGTTTTTTAATTAAAAATTTAATTAAAAATAATTAGAAAATTATTTTTATAAAAATGACTTTATTTTTGAACTCAGAACGTCGATATTATGTTATGGTAATTTTTGGGGTTTTTTCTGAAAAAATGAATTTTCGATGAATAGTGTTTTTATTTAAAAATTAAATTAAAAATATTTAGAAAATTATTTTTATAAAATGGATTTCATTTTTTAAATCAGAGCATTGATATTTGTTTAATGTGAAATTTTGGGATTTTTCTGAGAAAGTTGAATTTTCAGTGAATAGTAAAAATACAGTTTTAGGGTTTCGGTATGTTTAATGACATCATAACGGTGTCATGATGATGTCATGAGATTTTTTGAGGGTTGGCCGGCCAAGGGTGATGAATTATTGTTTTGGGGGCCCCATGTGGCCTAACTCCATGATAAATGACAAGGGAGAGCGCATGGGTTTGAGAAAAGCACATGTGAGGTGTCCCTTGGCCATTAATGCCTTGTCCCCTCACTTTCCCTATAAATACCAAGCCCTCCTCTCATCCATTCGACTCCACACTCATTCCCAACGAATTTCTGGTCTCATTACCTCCCAAGGAGTCCTCCCAAGGTGCTCCCAAGCCCTCAAGGTCCCAACCTTTGAGGTTTAAGAGTTACATTTTAAGGTAAGGGATCTGACCCCTCTCTTTCTTTTCAAGTAATCTCTTTTATGTCATTTCTTTTATACTCCATGTTCTTATGTTGGAGGATGTTATTTTATATTCATCCTACTTCCTATTTCATGTTAATATGATGAGAGACCCCCCCTTGCTCTCATCAATTCGTTTTAGGAATGTTTAAGTGGCGCCGTTAGGCTGCCGAATTTTTAAGGGATTCTTTCACCTTCCTCGTTTTCAAGTTCTATTTTCATTCAAGTCTTTCATGTCAATTATTTCAAGTTCCTTTTTATAATATTGGGGTATGATCTCTATATATATCATACTGGACTCTTATGTTCATATGATGAGAGACCCCATTTGATCTCTTCAATTCAGTATTTTGATGTTTTAAGTGGCGTCGTTAGGCTGCCGAATTTTTAAGTGGTTCTTCACCCTTCTCGTTTTGAATTTCTACTTTCATGTCAATTATTTCAAGTTCCTTTTTGTTATATTGGGGTATGATCTCTATATATATCATACTGGACTCTTATGTTCATATTATGAGAGACCCCATTTGATCTCTTCAATTCAGTATTTTGATGTTTTAAGTGGCGCCGTTAGGCTGCTGAATTTTTAAGTGGTTCTTCACCCTTCTCGTTTTGAAGTTCTACTTTCATGTCAATTATTTCAAGTTCCTTTTTGTTATGTTGGGGAATTATCTCTATATCTATCATACTGATCTCTTATGATCATATTATGAGGGACCCTATTTGATCTTGTCAAATCATTTTCTTTTGAAGTTAAGTGACGTCGTAAGGCTGCCGAATTTTCATAAGAGAAATCTAATTTTTTTTTCCTTCCATGTTTTTCATTTAAAATGGTATGTCCCTAAAATTTCATTACCATGTTCATATGTCCTTCTTATTCTTTCACCCTACTGTTTTATGGATCATTTATGAGAGGGTGACCCATGTCCCCTCTCATTTCAATGTTTTCTAAAACCCCGAAACTTAGCCGTTTTTCTGCAGAATTTTCCCCTCAAAATGCCTCTCTCTTTTCTCAAAAATTATTTTATGTTATAAAGTGAATACTCAAAGCTCTTATTTATACAAGGGTATTCACATATATATCAAAATGTTCCATTTTAAATTCTGGGATTTACATACATGAGACCCGCTTTCCCTTTCCGTGGGTTTAAAGTGACGTAAAGATCATGTCTTTAAAGTAGTTTTTAAAACGTTATGATTATGAAACGAAACCCATTTATTTTATGCTATGTGGGTTATTTATGAAATGTTTGATGATGATATATGTGGATCACATGATAATAAAGGCAAATTTAAGGGTGCACCCTGATAGCGCTCCAATGCATTGGGTAATGATGTAACCACTAGAGATTACAATTTTCACGATACCTTGGTGAATAACCTTGGTAATTTTAAAATGAAACCTTGGGGATGGACCTTGGTGATATGTTCATGATTGTCTATGTTAAATGATGTAGCCACATCTTCAAGTTATGAAAAAAGTTTTATTTTTATTATGACATGCCTCATGATTTCATTTTCATTCCTTAAAGTTCTTTTCATGACTTTATTGATGTATCTCAAGTTCATATGTAAAATGTTTCACTTGTTTCCCTTGCTGGGCCTTCTGCTCACCCTTCCTTTTGATGTATGTCCCCAGGTTATGGGATGCAGTAATGAGCCTAGGGTGAACATGAGGAGAATCCTTTCAAGTGTTTAAGAAGAATGTTTGTTTTTTTTTCATGTTTTATGTTCCTTGTTTCCAAGACACTAAACCTTAAAGATCCTCAGTTCCGTGTAATGGAATGAAAAGTTGTGTTATAAAAAGACGGGATGCTATAGTTGGTATCAAAGGATGGTTTAGTTATTTGTGGAAATTAGGATATGAAAACTCTAGGAGGAACCCTATAGAAAAGTTTAATATAGGAAATCTTCCTGGTATTTTGGTGAGTATTGAGTAAGGGGTTGCCAAGAAAATACATCCATGCCTGGATACGAGCAGGTAGAGGTGGCTCTGGCACAGATGTAAATAGGGGTAAAACCCGAAAACACCGCTTTGAGCTAGACTCGAACGGGAACTGGTACACGACAACGGGCCTTGCTGCACTCTTGGTTACGACACTCCCGGGGGATATGCTTTGGTTAATTCATAAGCTTGGTATGAACCATTGTTAAAGGAACAAAGATAAAATAAAATAAAGGTTCACATAAGAATATATGATCATTCATAACCTAGATGGGAACCTAGGAGATCACAAGTTAGGGTATACCTTTCATATACAAGTTATCCTTATATGCTTTCAGTTCCTTTTCATGATTATTAGCTAAGTACTTAAGTCCCTAATTATGCTTTCTCTTCTTAGTTAATGGTGGGAAATGGAAGAACATGTTCCGACAACCAATGTGATAGGAAATGCGACGATTTTCATATTAATATGACAGGGATGATTAGGGGATTAAAATATGATTATTATTTTGGAAGACGTTCATTATTTTGGGAACCATATTTGATCGAGGTAAATAGATTACTACGGTATTTTCATTGAGGAGTAAGGTTGACTTATATTTTGAAGAATTGATGAATTTAAGTTGAACTTATAGTAATTTAGGTTACTTATGGGAATGACTAACCTATCTTGGGTAAAATATGTTTAGGTTAGCTACTTTTTTTATAAGATGTTAGGAGTGGTTGATGTTGTCTGGAGATGAACAATGAAGTTGTTTTGGAAGACTATGTTATCAAATCCTTATTGTATTTGGGTTTCAATCTTAGTTTGGTTTGTTTTGAGGAATTTTAAGGACCGTTATTTAGGGAATGGTCTATGATGAAATTTGGGTAGTACCATGGAACTTTGATGATTTAAAAGTAGTTTCCATTCCTATGGGATTCTTTCTTTTTGAAGAGTTGTTTTACCTTAACCTTTCTATTTTTGGGATAATGTTTAAAGATAGAAGAAATAGATAGTTAATTTTTTTGTAGATTATGTGATTCTATAGAAGATGATTCTTGTGCTTTTATGAGACCAAGTGTTTTTGAATTCTCATCATTTGGAGAAAAGATTAGTGTTGGTAGGGACTTGTTAAAGGATGAAACTCTACTTGAAGGTAGGTATATTTTCTTATGTTTTTGTTCTATGTAGTAAATGAAATCTTCAAAATTATGAAAAGAAACGTAAAACAAAAATGTTGTTGGTTTAAGTTTCCTACTAGGTAATCAAAGACCATTTACACACATCATAAGTTTGGGATTTTCTCATGGTTAACTTTCTCCTAATCATGTTCTCTATCACTCTCCCTCAGAACTTGACCCTTTGTTTTATCCTCCATGTCCATGTTTTCCTACATGGAACCCTAGTGTGGGTTAACTCGGGTGACCTTTGTACTTCCCTTTCTTTATTTTAAAGTAATAGTTTTACTGACTCCTTTTCCGATGTGGGACTTTCAATGAAATTTCATAACCCAATTTTAAAATTGCGAGGACGCAATTTCTTAAGGGGGAAAGATTGTAACGACCCAAAATTTTTTAAATAAATTTTGTTTCCCAATTTTATGTGTTATTGTTATACTCAACAAAAACGTTTTATTTGATAAACATGATTATAATTAAAATGAGATCAGTGGGTTTTGACTATTATATAACCATCGGTCAATATGACCGCTGTGAACAAAATGTTTTGATATAAGTAATCTTGGTTAATTATTATAGAAAGAAGATTCGATGGCCTCACCTAGTAGTCTTTGACCGATCGAAGCCCATCTAACAGAGCTTGGGAAGGAGGTAGCACCACTGGGCTTTGCTCTGGATCAAATCCAAGCCGAACTTCATCATGTGAAGCTGGAACGGAATCGCCTTCGTGAGAAGTTCAAACTGATAGAAATTACTACTCGGGCAATGTTGACTGAGCCGCCCCAAGCTTCTATCACCCTAGCACACCTTACTCTTAGGTCCTATGCTGGTATTATAAGGGGTTATGTAACGAGACCGTAACTACCTTGTGTAATCCTTGTTTTAAATAAAAATTGTGATTTCTTCTTATGATGAAGTTTATGAATTTTGAAATGACCGGATAAATATAGTATGCATATTTTTGATGAATTTTAGAAAAAGGATATTTTAAATATGTTTATGTAAACCCTAAATAATTAAAAATGTGTAATGATTTTCAAAAAATGGTCTTCTGCAATTATGTTCAGTACTAAATTTAGAGTCTAATAAGATCAACTTGATTTTTGATGAATAGTAAATTATGAATAGTGATTTTATGATTAGGATTAGTAATATGACCAAATGGAATAGTAATCTCACTTAAAGAAAGTTTTAAAATAATCTAGGCACCTTGATTAAGTAATGTGATTCAATAAAATAGTTAAATAACGGTTTCATTAATTATTATTCAAGTATTAGTTTTTCGGGTGAATAGTGTTTTTTAATTAAAAATTTAATTAAAAATAATTAGAAAATTATTTTTATAAAAATGACTTTATTTTTGAACTCAGAACGTCGATATTATGTTATGGTAATTTTTGGGGTTTTTTCTGAAAAAATGAATTTTCGATGAATAGTGTTTTTATTTAAAAATTAAATTAAAAATATTTAGAAAATTATTTTTATAAAATGGATTTCATTTTTGAAATCAGAGCATTGATATTTGTTTAATGTGAAATTTTGGGATTTTTCTGAGAAAGTTGAATTTTCAGTGAATAGTAAAAATACAGTTTTAGGGTTTCGGTATGTTTAATGACATCATAACGGTGTCATGATGATGTCATGAGATCTTTTGAGGGTTGGCCGGCCAAGGGTGATGAATTATTGTTTTGGGGGGCCCATGTGGCCTAACTCCATGATAAATGACAAGGGAGAGCACATGGGTTTGAGAAAAGCACATGTGAGGTGTCCCTTGGCCATTAATGCCTTGTCCCCTCACTTTCCCTATAAATACCAAGCCCTCCTCTCATCCATTCGACTCCCCACTCATTCCCAACGAATTTCTGGTCTCGTTACCTCCCAAGGAGTCCTCCCAAGGTGCCCCCAAGCCCTCAAGGTCCCAACCTTTGAGGTTTAAGAGTTACATTTTAAGGTAAGGGATCCGACCCCTCTCTTTCTTTTCAAGTAATCTCTTTTATGTCATTTCTTTTATACTCCATGTTCTTATGTTGGAGGATGTTATTTTATATTCATTCTACTGCCTATTTCATGTTCATATGATGAGAGACCCCCCCCCCCTTGCTCTCATCAATTCGTTTTAATAATGTTTAAGTGGCGCTGTTAGGCTGCCGAATTTTTAAGGGATTCTTTCACCTTCCTCGTTTTCAAGTTCTATTTTCATTCAAGTCTTTCATGTCAATTATTTCAAGTTCCTTTTTGTAATATTGGGGTATTATCTCTATATATATCATACTGGACTCTTATGTTCATATGATGAGAGACCCCATTTGATCTCTTCAATTCAGTATTTTGATGTTTTAAGTGGCGTCGTTAGGCTGCCGAATTTTTAAGTGGTTCTTCACCCTTCTCGTTTTGAAGTTCTACTTTCATGTCAATTATTTCAAGTTCCTTTTTGTTATATTGGGGTATGATCTCTATATATATCATACTGGAATCTTATGTTCATATGATGAGAGACCCCATTTGATCTCTTCAATTCAGTATTTTGATGTTTTAAGTGGCGCCGTTAGGCTGCTGAATTTTTAAGTGGTTCTTCACCCTTCTCGTTTTGAAGTTCTACTTTCATGTCAATTCTTTCAAGTTCCTTTTTTTATGTTGGTAAATTATCTATATATATATCATACTGATCTCTTATGATCATATTATGAGGGACCCTATTTGATCTTGTCAAATCATTTTCTTTTGAAGTTAAGTGACGCCGTAAGGCTGCCGAATTTTCATAAGAGAAATCTAATTTTTTTTTTCCTTCCATGTTTTTCATTTCAAATGATATGTCCCTAAAATTTCATTACCATGTTCATATGTCCTTCTTATTCTTTCACCCTACTGTTTTATGGATCATTTATGAGAGGGTGACCCATGTCCCCTCTCATTTCAATGTTTTCTAAAACCCCGAAACTTAGCCGTTATGCTGCAGAATTTTCCCCTCAAAATGCCTCTCTCTTTTCTCAAAAATTATTTTATGTTATAAAGTGAATACTCAAAGCTCTTATTTCTACAAGGGTATTCACATATATATCAAAATGTTCCATTTTAAATTCTGGTATTTACATACATGAGACCCGCTTTCCCTTTCCGTGGGTTTAAAGTGACGTAAAGATCATGTCTTTAAAGCAGTTTTTAAAACGTTATGATTATGAAATGAAACCCATTTATTTTATGCTATGTGGGTTATTTATGAAATTTTTGATGATGATATATGTGGATCACATGATAATAAAGGCAAATTTAAGGGTGCGCCCCGATAGCGCTCCAATGCATTGGGTAATGATGTAACCACTAGAGATTACAATTTTCACGATACCTTGGTGAATAACCTTGGTAATTTTAAAATGAAACCTTGGGGATGGACCTTGGTGATATGTTCATGATTGTCTATGTTAAATGATGTAGCCACATCTTCAAGTTATGAAAAAGTTTTATTTTTATTATGACATGCCTCATGATTTCATTTTCATGCCTTAAAGTTCTTTTCATGACTTTATTGATGTATCTCAAGTTCATATGTAAAATGTTTCACTTGTTTCCCTTGCTGGGCCTTCTGCTCACCCTTCCTTTTGATGTATGTCCCCAGGTTATGGGATGCAGTAATGAGCCTAGGGTGAACATGAGGAGAAGCCTTTCAAGTGTTTAAGAAGAATGTTTGTTTTTTTTTCATGTTTTATGTTCCTTGTTTCCAAGACACTAAACCTTAAAGATCCTCAGTTCCGTGTAATGGAATGAAAATTTATGTTATAAAAAGACAGGATGCTATAATATATCCTTATTACCATCCATGTAAATCTAAAATGAAAAAAAAAATCACATCACTTTGTGGAGTCAGTAGTCAACTCATACGCACGAGCGATGTTATCATTTTCCATTGGATTGGAAGGTAAGAAGGTTGATATGAAATTATAATTACAGAATAATAATTAATTCATAAATATCATATATAAACTTTAAACACATCATAATAACCATCCAAGAAATATAGTGATGGAAAAATGAATTATATCTCTACGTGGAGGCGGTAGTCTAGACGTACGCACTAGTGATACTTTCACTTCCATTAGATGGAATATTGGGTAGATATTATTGGCTCCATAATCATAATAACATTTTAGTATATTTATGATACTGAATTTATTATTTTATTATGAATACCATAGATTTATAGGATTTATAATAAGAAATAAATATAAATAGGTTAGGTAAGACGATTACCTCTTCTTCAATAGGCCTCCTTTAGATTTTTTATTAAGGACCCTTGGAATGTACTTTTAAGAATACAAGTATTCATAGATAGGGAATATGATGAGATAATTGGATAGGTTTTATTCAATATATATGTATCAAATTCATGTGAATAAGATAATGGAGGGGTGTCCTTTTAATCATGGGGGAGAGGAAATACTTATAATTTATTAAAATAATAAAATATAATAAAGTCATATTCAATTAAAATGATTAAAAATGGAAATTTATTTCAATGTGGGATATTATAATATCAAAATATTTCCATAAAATAGGATTTATAAAAGTTTAATTGAAAAACTTACCCATATCTATTGGTTTGACCCCCTAGTAAACTTGTTTTAACCTTAACCATGATAGCAAATTTTTACTGTTTTTACTATTAATTATGAAAAAAAAATTTAAGTTTACCATATTAAATAATTATAAGAATTATTATTTTATATATTTAATATATTTTATAAAATAAAATTCATATAAGTGTCAAGATTTATTTTAAAATTAAAACTGCAAACATGGTGAAAAATTATTTTCCAGAATAAAAAAAAAAATTAAGTATACAGAGCTTTTATATCAAAATTTATCATAAAATTGATTCAATTTACCTAAATTGGATTATTAATAATATAATTAAAATAATTATACTCTTAAAACTATTTTTAAAAAATATATATTTTCAAATTCTTTAAATGAAAAGGAAGTTTTCAATAAAATTAGTATTTTTCACTATTCATCAAAAATCAATCTTTTTAAAAAAGTCTCAAGAATTCACTCAAATATAATTTTTACATGATAATTTCAAAAATTTATTTAATTTTATGAAATAAACTTTCAAAAAGTGGTAGAAATTAATTTTATTATTTTCTCACAAAAAGCAATGAAAATCATTTTTGAGGAAAATGTTTTTTTGAGGAATATAAGTACTTTACTAACAATTATGTGATTATTTACCAATAAATTTTATTTTAATAAAACATTTATATACAAATTTTTAAAAAAATTATTCATATTCATTCTTCTAATTTAACATCTAGGTTATGGCCATATATTATATTACAATTCAATTAGACTCGGGTTTTCCTGTATCAAAAGCTATCAAAGAAATTAAATTTATATACAGAGAAATATATATCATAAAATATTGGGGTGTCACATTATAACACCCTTAAAATGAAATTTGACCTCAACATTTCATAACTTTTATATAAACAAATGATGATATCTTTATTTTATCACATCCTCATGTTCCCATGTAATTTCTTTCAATTTCAGATTCCTTCAGATAACTTTAACAAGGTGAGTAGTCTTATTATGTAGTAATTTATCTCTATGATCCAAGATTTATACTGGTTGATCTTTATAGGAAAGATCATTCTCTAGTGGTATGAACTATGATTTCATTACATGTGAAGGATCGGTTATGTACTTCCTCAAGAGTGATTCATGGAACACGTCATGAACTTGAGAGAGGTTTGGTGTAAGAGTCAAACAATAAGGTTCCATCCCTACTTGATCAAGAATATTTAAGGGGAAAATATAATTAGGGATCAAATTTACTTTCTTTCTAAATCTCATAACCTTCTTCCCTGAATAAATTTTTGGTAATATCTTCTCACCAACTTTGAATTATAAATTTCACTAATGATCTTCAGCATAACTTTTATGTTGACTCTGATATGCCTTAATGTATTTTCGAATGTCTCTGACTTTCTCTGCCATCTCATCATCCATCTCAGGTTCCATAGACTTTTTTCTGCAACTTTATCCCAGTATATTGGAGTTCTACACTTCTTTCTATAGAGGGATTCATAAGGAGTTATCTTAATGCTCGAGTGAAATTTATTGTCATAATAAAACTATACTATAGGATAGTGTTGATCCTACCACCATTGAAATCCATAGAAAAATATATCACCATACCCTCTAGGGTTTCAATGGTTCTCTCATACTAAACATCTTTCTAAGAATGATAAGTAGTACTAAAACACAACTATAAATCCAGATCTTGTTGAATACTTCTCTAGAACTTTGAGGTAAACCTATGATCTCATTCTGATACAATATAATATTGTACTCCATAAAACCTTATCACTTTCTTAATATATACTCTAGTGATCTAATCTAGAGAGAAATATTATTCAATGGAAATGAAGTGTGCTGACTTCATATATTGATCGACCACAACCCAAATAGCATTGTGGAATTTACATATTTTGGGGGGTCCAATTATAAAATCCATGGTGATGTTTTCACATTTCCATTTTGGTATGGGTAATGGTCATAACATCCCCTTATACTTATGACTCTCATCCTTAAATTTCTGACATACCAAAAATTGAGATATATACTCTGCAATATCTCTCTTCATGTTGACCCACCAAAAATACTATTTTAAATATTTATACATATTTGTACTTCCAAGATGAATAGTGAATTGTAAACTGTGAGATTCATCAAATAACTCCTTCTTCAAGTATGTTAAGGATAGGGAACATACAAAGATCCTAAACATTATCATTCCATCACAATCAAGGTTGAACTCAGGAACATTTATCACCTTTTTTCTAGTTTTACATCTTCCTTTTATGCCTCTTTAATCTTTACCAGGATACATGTTTGAACACTCATTTGATCAAGATAATATTTTATCCCATCCTACAATATTTCCAAATACATCCTTTGAAAATCCAAAAATATTGTATCTTTTTTTATCCTCCACATAAATAAGTTATAATGATCCTTTTTACATAATGCATTATCCACCTTGTTCTCTTTCCCAGGGTGATAATGTATTGAACAGTCATAATCTTTATTCAACTCCAACCATATTCTCTAGAATATATTCATTTATTATTAAGTGAATATATACTTTAAAATTTTATGATTAGTATATATTTCACACCGTTCTCCTTAAAGATAATTCCTCCATATCTTTAATGAAAAAATTACCAAAGTTTACTCCAAATCATGATTTATGTGATTTTTTTCTAATCCTTCAATTTGTTTAGGCATTAGCTATAACCATATCATTCTATATGAGGAAAAATCACATTCCATTCTCAAATGCATCAATATGTATCACAAACCCTTCTCTACTGCAAGGTTGTGTTAACATAGGTGATATGACTAACCTTATCTTTAGTTCCTTGAAATTTTACTCACATTCATATCTCTAAAGGAACTTGGATCCCTTCTAAATTAACGTGGTGAGTGGATTAGATTGGTGTGAGAAATTTTTCTAAAATCATCGATAATGTCCATCCAAACCAAGAAAACTATGTATCTCGGTCACCATGGTTGGTCTAGGTTAATGTTCAATAAATTCGATCATTGATGGATCCACATTTAGGGGTGTCTATGGGTCGGGTTGGCTCAGGTTGGGGGTTTTTGGAGACAACCCAATAAAAAAAGTTCTAGCCTGGTCAGGTCAGGTCAAAGATGATTTTAATCATGGAATAGAACCGACCCAACCCATCTAAGATCGGGTTGGGTCAGGTCAGCCTGATTGGGTTACTAGAAAAAAAACTATCACTGCTTCATAAACCAAACAAAACCAGATCCTCCCTCATCCTGATGTAGTGACCTATCCTCCCTCCTGCAATCTTGGTCTTCCATTCCACAACCACCAGTAAGAAAATCTAACCAATATTCAATCATTTCTAGCTACGGAGTGGTTTTCTGTTTGTTGTTACTAGATTCAGATATAGGAGGTTGGGGATTGGGGGAGAGGCGATGGGGGTGTGGATCAGAGGAGAGTTGATGTGGGTGGGGATCATTAAAGAGGATATGGGGGTGGGGATCTTGATAGAGGTAATGGGGGTGGAGATCACGAGATAGGTGATCAGGGATAGAGATTGTGTATATGAGACATGGGGTGTGGATCACCGACTAGGTGATGTGGGGTGTGTATCGAGGCAATGTGACATGGTTGGGGATCCCTGGAAAGGAAACAGGGGGTAGGGATTATTGGTGAGGAAATGGGGGATGGAGATTGCAGAGAGGTGATGGGGTGGATATCACGGAGAGGCAATGGGGAGTGGGGATCGCTGGAGAGGTGATGGGGGCCGGTATCACGACGAGGCGACGGTGGTGGGGATGTCAGGAAAGGTGAAGAGGTTGGGGATCACGATGAGGTGATGGGGTGGGGATTGTGGTGCGGATAGAGAGGTGATGAGAGTGGGGAGGATCACTACTGGACTCTGGAGAGATAAGGAAACATCAACAATGGGGTTCAATCACTTCCTATGAGAAACCAAACCAGGAAAAATGGTCTAGTCGGTGCACACTGGATAATGACGTTAGGTTGGTTGGGTCAGGTTGGGTCATGTTTTTCCCAACTCGTGACCTGACCCAATCCAACCATGGATCAATGCAAGAAACTTGAACAGTGAATATAATTTTTTAAACCCAACCCAACCTAGTTGGGTGGGTTCAGGTCCATTAGGTTAGATCGAGTTTGGACCCCCCCCCCCCCATCCATAGATATACCCTCTCTTAAGATTAAATAACCCAAAAATGGAACTTTTTGTAGCTAAGATTCACACTTGGTAAATTTTTCATACAATTTATCCTTTCTTAGGGTCTTTAGTAAAATCCTCAAGTGATATTTATGTTCTTACTTACTCTTAAAATATATATGAATATCATCTATAAAGACTACCACAAAATGATCAAGGTAATCTCTAAAGACTCTATTCATTAAATCCATTAAGATAACAGGGTAATTATTAAGACAAGATATAATCACTATAAATTGATAGTGTCCATGCCTTGTATGGAATGTTATCTTGGTTATATCCTCCTTATTAACCCTCAATTTATGATATCCATGATGAAAGTAAATCTTGGAAAACTATTGAGCTCCATACATTTGATAAAACATGACATCAATACGGGGTATAAGAAACTAATTATTGATAGTGGAATTGTTAAGTTCTAAATAATCAATGTATAGACTCATTGATCTATCTTTATTCTTAGCTAAAATAAAAGGTTCAACCCTAGGTGACATGCTTGTCTAAAATAATCCTTTGTTAAGATTCTCCTAGAGTTTCTTCTTTAATTCCTACAACTCAATTAGGGCCATTTCATATGGAGTCTTTAAAATATGTGTATATTCAGGTATGAGTTCTATTGAAAACTCAAATTAATGATGTATTATAAGACTAGGAAAATATTTTGGAAAGACATCAACAAAATCCCACACTATAAGAATATATTCAATGTTGAGTTTCTCCCCAACCATCTGAGATAAATACCCCTTTTGGATAGGAATCAAGACCCATATAATGGTTGTGATTTCCATAGGAAGTTCATATTTATCATCACACTGATAGTCATTCATAGGTTAGTATAGAATATCAAATATTTCTTTCCTTCCACTGTAATTGATGTGGAATTTATGTAAATAAATATAATCCATGCTTCAGATAACATCAAATTCAAATTGAGGGAGAATAAAGAGATTTACATGAAGTTCATTCCCATGAACTTTAATAGGATAATAATTATAGACTTAAGATGTGATCATCATACTATTAGAGATTTTCAAAACTAATTCAATATAAAATAATTTAGGTGCTACTATGATACCCTCATAAAATTCTTTAGATATAAATGAGCGTGTAGATCTAGAATCAAATAAGACGTTATCAGTTCTATAATGGATGGTAAGTTTACCTTTAAAAAAATTGTAATCATACCCCTTGTAATGCCCCGAACTAGTTACCTAGAGTCAGTGCATTGTTATATAACATTGGCATGATTACAAGGAATCAAGTCCCAAAGGACCAACTAGTTTACCAGTCTTGGAAAATAGATTACATACATGAACTTCACATTACAATTTCAAACATAAAATACAACATAGATAATCCTTTTATAATTCCATTATAATCCTAGCTTAAACTTGCATATAAATCATAATAAACTTCTTGGAATCTTGGGAAAATAAAACATGATAAAGGGGTGATCTTAGATGCTCAGTAAGGATAAAAAAAATAGCAGAAGCTGTCATAAATAATCATAAATTTTTATAGAAAGGTATAAAATTGAAACACAAGCCCTTTAAACATAAACTTCAACATGATATGGAAAAGATAAATCAAATAATTACATTTAATTATTGACATGGATATTATACTAGTCGAATAATTAAATTTAACATCAATAACTAATCTCATAATGATGGAATGCATAATGTCAGACATCATAACCACAAAGTCAAGGCCACGTACCAAGACCCTAAATATAAATTTTGTCAAGGTCTGGTGCCAAGACACTAGTTTGTCTCATGATACCCACTAATAAATCAAGGGTTTATAGTGGGCCCCTCATATCAGTTACTAAGTCCAATTCATTCATCATATGAAAATTTTGAAACATATCATAAACATTCATATTAAAACTTGTATATGAAATGTCAATACTTTAACAATAGACCATGAATGGTATAAAAATAGCACATACACGGTCAAAAATAACATAACTCATTCAATATAATATGGAATATTTTATTATAATAAATCAACCTCAGTAAATAATAATATCTATTAAAGGATGTTGACATAGTTGAAAATGATTAGTAAAACTCTGTGAGAGAAATATCCCTTTTTTGGAAATCGTTTAAAATTCAAACTTCTATAAAGGAATTCATTTAAAATAGATTTTTGAATCAAAGTTTAGCATACCACATTGAAACTTTTGAAATTAATTAAAATTCTAAAACAATTATTTCCATAAAAATAAATCCTGAAAATCATTTTGAGAACATGGACATTAATTAAAATTATTTAGATAAGTAAATCTTTAAAACATTTAAAATGATGTTCTAGTTAAAGAGTCCCTTCCATAAAACTTTAAAAGATTCATATTTTAAAAAAATATGAATGAAATTTAAAATATACATCAAATAATCTTTATAATCCTTTTATATTAAAATAAATAGTTATGTAAAATAATATCAAGAATGTTGAAACGGATAAAGGATTAATTCTTAGAACATTCAAAGCGTCCCATGCCACTTTGAAAATTTAAATAATAGGTTTGATATCTTAAAATGAATCTATAAATACCATGAAGATAAATGTATTAATTATATTAAATACAATAGAGGCAGTACATACATCACACACAATAAATAGGTGGTGAACATGGCTTATATCTCGCAAATATTAAAAGTTAGATAGAATTATCTTACCTTATACTTTCCCTTAGTCGAGGGTAAGTTTAACCTCATGTATAATGGTTAAAGAAATGTTATTAAATTATAAAATAACCATGTACATAAATATTATTTCATATATGATCCTCTAATATTTCTTTGTTAATAATATTTCAGTAGTATCATTGTTTTGGTTGTTAATTGATTCCTTTTCCTTTATATGTTTTGTTACGTAAGTCATGTTTGTTGTGAATAAGATGTATTTTATTCAAATATATAATGATATTAATGTCTTAAACATTATTTTTTAATCATAAAATGACAATAATTATTGAATGGTTATGATGGGGAATGAAATCTCGTCACGTCGTCGAGACAGTAATCCGTACGTACGCACGAGCGACAATATCATTCTATTCATGGTGAAATCATATGTAATTGGATGGTATATTATATATAAAGAATAATTAAAATGTTATATTTATTATTTAAATCAATTATACTCATTATTATACTCATCCAAATAATGTAGTGTTGAATAACAAACTACACCACAACGTGGAGACGGTAAGCCGTACGTACGCACACATGGTGACTTTATCATTCATAGGATTGATAGAATAATGAATATGGTTCTACCATATTTATAATAACATATCATTATGTAGAAGGTACTATAGTTATTATTTTAGTATGGAAACAACAAATAAAGAGGAAGTATAAGAAGAAAGGAACTTTGAAAGAGGTTATAAAATAATTACCCTTCTTCGGGTGCTTCCTTTTGATTTGAACAAAAGGGATACTTAGGTAGGATTTATGATCAAAGTAAGCCCTATAGGTTGAAGTGATGGTATTTGGGAGGATATTTGAGAAGGTTTTGGCTAAGAAAAATGGATTTTGAGGTGTAAAATTAAGAGAAGTATAAATACCCTTTTATAAGAGAGGTGAGGGGCACTTTAGAAAAAGATTGCAATATTAATTTATTATAAAATAACATTTGGTTTATAATACCTCCAAATGGATTTATTTATAGACTAATATGTTGATGGGGAAATACTCTCAACCAATAGGTTTCAGACAAGTTTAGGTCACCATATTAACAATATCTTTTAGATTTAACTCTTAGTTAAATAGTTTAACTTTTACCATGTCTTCTTGTATTTTTATACTACATGGTTAATATAGTTACTATAAAATGACAAGAGAACCTAAAGTGGTTCATTAATGACATATATAACATTATCTAAGTAATTTGTCCGAATATTAGGTTTTTAGAACAATTACATCAATTAATAAATTAGTATTTGTTTTAAAAACTCATTTATGTCAATTTTGACACTATTTAGTATTTGGTTTATTTGAAAGTCATCAAAACTTGATTACTGCAAAAAAAAAATACATTAAATTAACCCTAACATGTCATATTCACCTATAAAATTATTTTATGGCATAAAAAGTATCAATTTACATTTATTTTAATATTTATAATATCAATTATTTTAATCTTTCATTAATAAGGTAATTACTGCATCAACATTTTGTCATAAATAAATTTAATTATTTAATCTCTAAAAATTATAAATAAAATACTATGATGTAGGAAATATTTTTAGATTTATAATGAATATTTATATTATAATTTATCTTATGTATAACCCTATATTAAAAATGGTTTAGTTATTTAAATTTGAATTTAACACTTTTAACTCTTCTTTAAATAAAATATAATAAATGTCATAATCTAACCCAAATGGATCAAAAAGGATCTTATTTTAGTCCTAAGGTTGATTTTGGCCTAAAAACACTTATCCAATAGAATTAGGACATGTCCTGGGGTAATTTTATATTATTATAATATTATTTTTACCTTTAATTACCCTATATACTTTTAACTATGGTAAATAAAATTCAAAAGTTACTATTTACAAAAAATTATTTCCATCCTATTGAACCATATTTTACTTACTGATGAAAAATGTGTATGTTGTATTTTTTAAATTCAATTCACAAAAGCGGTAAAATTATGTTTTATGCAAATGTGCAAATGTTCTTAGAAGGTTGGTAAAAGATGTTAAAAAGTTCAATAAAATTTTATATATCTACTCTTATTATAAAATGACTCGAATGAATTATATTGTAAAAATATATGTATAATGTATATATTTTGAATTTAAGATAAATTTTAGTTAAAATTAATTATTTAAATGAAAAAGTTGGCTTTTATGTAATATGCAGTATTTTTCACTATTCATTAAAAAATGAAAGTTTTGAGAAAAATACCAAAAAATAAACCTAAGAGAATTTTGATATTCCGAATCCAAAAATTAATTCTCTTTTACCTAATTCAATTTTTAAGAGTGTATCAAATTAATTTTATTGTTGTTTATAAAAGGACATAAAAAGTGGCTCTTTTAAGAAAATAGTTTTTCTAAATATATAACTATTTTAACCAAACATATACGTTTTATTAAAAATATGTTTTATTTATGTGAAAAAATTATAAATAACATTTAAAATTTATTTTTTATGATTCATATTATAATATTTAATTGATAAATATTTATATATTATTTAAATAATTATAATACTACTGTTTTGTCTCACAGAAACTCAATCTTGTGTATAATGCCAGCCATGTCAATATTGCGTGTAGTATAAGATATTGAATTACTTTAAAGAAATAAATTACTATGAAATCTTGGGGTCACTAGTACAAAAACTATTTTTAACGTCGCCATTTTTCACGTCGGTTTTTTAGAACTGATGTCAAAATCTCTAAAAATCAATTTATCATGTCGGTTATTATATAACCATCATGAAAATCCATTTTATATGATTTTTCACATTAGTTATATATGAACCGACATGAAAAAATACATTTTTTTTCATTTTTCACGTTAGTTATTATATAACCGACGTGAAAAATCTATTCTCCAGACTTTGTCACAGCGGTTCTAAATAACCAACGTGAAAAATTAATATTCCTGACTTTTTCACATCAGTTATTAAATAACTGACATGAAAAAGTTTTACAAAAATATAGTTCATTTCTAAATCTTTGATTTTATAGGTCATGGTGCTCAAACGGAGTTACGGATCAAAAGTTATGGGCATCGTAAGTTGATCATCTCTAAACAAAGTCTTAGGGAATGCCAATTTCTGAAGGTCATAACTTTTAATCCGTAACTCTATTTGAGCTATGTGACCTATCAAACCAATGATTGGGAAATGAAATACATGTTTGTTAACATTTTTCACGTCGGTTATTTAATAACCGACGTTTAAAAAGCCATGAAAATTTATTTTTCACATCGGTTATTTAATAACCGACATGAAAAAGAGATAAAAATTGATTTTTCACATCGGTTATTAAATAACCGACGTGATAAATAAGTGAAAATTTTAATATCTTTTCACGATAGTTATCATAAAACTGATGTGGAAGATAATTTCCATATCCTTCCAATGCTAAATTTCAATTTTTTTACATCGTGGCATCCACATTTCCAATTGCTGCTTAAAATTTTTAATACTACATTTTCATTTATCATCTCGATTATATGTTTTCATTATACACATATCCTAATTTAACGATCATTTCTTTCAACCATCATCGTTCCTCCAACTAGATTCGTTTGATATTCAATGTGAATCAATTATTTCTTCTCTCCACGATCTCATCAAGGTATTTTTAATTGTTTATCCATGATTTATAGTTTTTATGATTTTTTTCTTAATTGATATACCATTTAACAATAATTTCTTCCAACCATCATTTTTCTGGCAACTGAACTTGTTTAATCTTCCAAGTGAATCCATTATTTCATCTTTCTGCGATCTTGTCAAGGTATTCGTAATTATTTTTTCATGATTTATATTTTTTATGAGTAGTTTTCTTAATTGATATACGATTTAAGGATTATTATTTTATTATAATGATGTATAATTCTTTATATCATGGTAAAACTACAAATCCTCCTCTAGATTCTTAAATTTATTTTAATACGAAGCTACAGTTGGCTCATTCGATCATTCCTGGAAAAAATATATCAATCTTCTGATGCTCATAACTTTTGATCCGTAACTCCATTTGAGCTCTACAACCTATCAAATTAAAGCTTACGAAATTATCTACAAGATGGTAATTTTTCTTTATGTCATTTTTTAAATAAAGGATGTAAAAATGACTTTTCATGAAGGTTTTTTTTAAATTGACGTCAAAAATGGTTTTTTTTTACTCCATTTCTAGAAAGGATTTCACGTCGGTTTTTTAAAAACCGACGTAAAAAACCATAAAAACTCATTTTTAACATTGGATGTTAAATAACCGACATAAAAAATCATATTTTTTACATCGCTCGTAATAACATCGCCTCAAAACCGATGTTAAAACGCTAAAAAAACCGATGTAAAAAACATTTTTTGTACTAGTGGGTGTTACATTCTTTTCCCTTTTAGAAATTGCATCCTCGCAATTTTAAAATTGGTCTTGTAATCTTCATTGAAAGTCTCACATCGGAAAAATAGTCAATATAAATATCACTTTAAGAGAAAGAAAGATAAGTACAGAGGTCATCCAAGATAAATCATACGAGGGTTCCATGTAGGAAAACACGAATATGGAAGAGAAAACAAACCATCAACTTCTAATGGAGAGTGATTAAAAACATGATCAGGAGAATTTTAACTACTAGAAAATCATAAACCTGTGATGGGTTAAACGGTCTTTGATTACTCAGTAGGAAGAGTAAACGGACAATGTTTTTATTTTAAGTTTCTTTTCATAATGTTGAGAAATTTATTTATGAGGTTGACTAAGAACATAAGGATATATACTTACTTTTCAAGTAGAGTCTCACCCTTTAATAAATTTCTACCACAAACTAATATTTTCTCCAAACGATGAGTATTCAAGATGAATTTTTCACACTTGAAGCACTAGAATCAACTTCAAGAGAATCACATAATCAAAAAAAGATGAACTATATATTTCCCTTGTCTTTAAACATTAAGCAAAACAGAAATGGTTAGTATAAGATCAGATGATCCCCAAAAAGGATAATCCTTTATATAAGGAAATACTATTCTTAATCTCCAAAATTAAACAAACAATACCCAAAGTTCTACAAAGACCATTCAATAAAAAATTGTCATTAAAATTCTTCAAAATAATCCAAACTAAGTTTGAAAACCAAAATTCAGAAGGATTTGATCACATAGTCTTCCATGATAAATCTTAACATTTATCTCCAAATAAAATCGACTACTCTTAAAGTCACATACTTAAAAGTAATTAACCTAATCATGTATTCTCTATGATAGGTTAATTATTTCCATAAATAATTCAAATCACTATAACTCCACAATAAAAACATATATTCTTCCAAAATAAAAAACCACCATCACTCCTCAAATTAAATCCCATAGTATTCGATTTTTTTTAGACATATAGTGTTCCCAAAAGAGTGAACATCTTACAAAATAACATTTATCAATTAATCACCAAATAATTTTCCTATACCAATGATATCTATTTGATAAATCATAATTTCCCAAAATAAATATATTCTTGATCCATAAAATCATTTAACTAAAAATAATTAGTCATACTAACCAAGGACTTCACGTAGTCTAGTGGTAGACAATAAATCCTAGTCGCACTTTGGTTATGGGTTCGATTCTCGTAGCTTTGTCTGACGTGATGGGTTGTCACACGGTCTGCGTGTTACCCTTTTTCAAAAACTATATAATTTTATAACATTCCCAAAAATGAGATAAATTCATCAAAAATAACTATAACATATTTTAACCACAAATGTTATCTCATACCTCACATTTTCATCCAAAAAAGTGATAACTTGTAATTTCCTCGAATTCAGGGATCAAATAAACCCAAATGGTTCTTTATAACTATATCCACAAAATAAAAGATAATTATTCCACAAATAGAATTTTCAAATAATAAACTATAGGGTTACACATACAATAGAAAATTATTCCAAATTAATCTCATCAACAAAGATCATTAATACTTTTAAAAATTTCACCATCCATTTGTTTCCACATAGGTACTTCCTTGACCTAGTGGTTATCCTATAGAATAGGGCATTGACTCAGGCAATTCTTAAGTCAGCTACATTTACAAAAAATAACTGTAAATGGATTCTTAGGATCATTTTTATTTTCTTCCATAGTACTCTTAATTTTTTCTTGGAAATTATTTACTTTATGTCCTTCATTCCCACACATAAATAATTTCTTTGTTCTATTGAGACACTTTCTTGGGTGTCTCCTTCTACATTTTCTGCATGTTGGAAATTGAGCTTTCTTTTCTCCATGGTCTCCACTGCTGGATATCTTATCATTCTCCACCTTTCCCTTCTTTGTTGATTTTGGGAGTTGGTTAATGTATATGTTGTTGATCATGTTTTTGAAAAATTGATTCAGCATGAACACGATATCTTTTACTCCTATCAACATTCCGTTTCTTTTCTAATTTCCACCACCATTCTCACCTTGTACATCAATTTCAATGTTACTATGACTTCCTTGGAATCTATCCATTGACTAAAACTAGAAAGCATAGTGTGATTAACACTAGTTATAAAATCATTTAGAGAATATCATGACACATTATTTTCAATCTAAAATACCTTAGTATTAAAAAAGGTTATTTATTATCATATTATATTAAAATCCATCAAATCAGTTTGTAAAAAAATGTAAATTATCCTAAGCATATCCCCTAGGAGTGTCAAACTAGGTGCGCAGTAAGGCCTATTATCATGTACCAAGATACCCTGGGTCAATACTGAAACTCCTTGTCAGTGTTTTTACTCCTAGGTACATCTGTTCCAGAACCACATCCACTTTTAGTATCAATCCAGGGATGTATTTCTTGGAAAACTCATTAAATCTCCACATTACCAAAATTCTAGGAAGTTCTTCTATACTAATCTTCAAAGTATATCTTAGGGTAATGTTCTCTAATCAGAGTTGTTATAAATCTAGTCCCCAAGTTTTCTAAAAAACTTCCTATGATATCAACTGTAATTCCCCGACCCAGTTACCCAGAGTCTTTATTACATAACATTAGCATGACTACAAGGAATCAAGTCCCGAAAGACTGATCAGTTTAGCAGTCTTGGAAAATAGACTACATACATGAACTTCACATTACAATTTCAAACATAAAAAAAACAAAGATAATACTTTGATAATTCCATTATAATCTTAGCTTAAACATGCATATAAATCATAATACACTTCTTGGTATCCTGGAAAAATAAACATAAGAAAGGGGTCAGCTCAGATGCTCAGTAAGGAAAAACAATATAGCGAGAGCTATCATAAATAATCATAAACTTTTATAGATAGGTATAAAATTGAAACACAAGACCTTTAAACATACATTTCAGTATAATATGGTAAAGATAAATCAAATAATATCATTTACTTATTCACATGGATATTCTATTAGTCTCATCATCACATGTAAAATCAATAAAAATCTTATAATTATGGAATGCATATGTCAGACATCTTAACCACAAAATCAAGGCCTCTTGCCAAGACCCTAAATATAAATTTTTTCAAGGCATTTTTCCAAGACACTAGTTTGTCTCATGAGACCTATCGATGCATCGAGGGGCTATAGTAGGCCCCGCCCATCACTTTATAATTCCAATGCATTCCTTATATAAAAATGTTGAAACATAACATAAACATTCATATCAAAACTAGCATATGAAATTTCAATAATTTAACCATAGACCATTAATGGTATAAAAATAGAACATCCATATTCAAACATATCATAACTCATTCAATACAATAAGGAATATTTTATTATAATAAATCAACCTCAATTAAGAATAATATCCAGTTAAGGATGTAGATATAATTGAAAATGATCAGTAAAACTCTTTGAGGGAAATAACCTTTTTTTATGAAATCATTTAAAAGTAACACATTTATAAAGGAAGTAATTTAACAGAGATTTTTGAATCAAAGTGTCTCATAACACTGATGAAGCATTATCATGTGTGATCTCAAAAATATTTATAACTAAATGCATCATATGGGCTGACCTAGGTCGTTCTCTTGAGGATCTTTTACGGTCAATCAATCACTACTTACAATTCACTTTTTTTATATATTTTTATTTATGAAATAAAACTAAAAGAAATTTATGTTTGATAAATTAGTATTCAAGATAATGAAAATTAAATATACAATGCATAATGCAAACAAAATGATGTTAGAAAGAAAGGAGGTATTCCCGAGAAAATCGCCCAGATTGAACCTTCATCGTCTCATTATTAGTTTCAACTTTAATAAATAAACACACTCCATCAAATGTGTGAATATCCTTATCTATATATGGTTGGTAATATATAGTACACTCAACGATCTCCGAGAGACAACACATCCACCCCCTCGATCGAGGGAAAATATTATAGAAGGGAAAGTTAAGTCTCGAGTGGCAAGTAGAGAAACAAAGGAACCTTAACCACTAAGATCCCCCTTTACATAACTCTAATAAAATAAGAAACAATAAAATTTAATGTGAAATTACTTGGGTTAAACACTGGATTGATCCCCTGGGAAGTTCCTCATGTTAGTTACTCGTGATCACGAGTATAAGAGATCGTATTGGAGAAGAATTGGGTGGAAAGACAAAAGATAAAAAATGAGAATGAGATGAATAAGAATAGAAAAATATATTGATAATTAGTAATAATATTACAATGGAAATAAACTAAAAAAATAGAAAATGGCCACACAGAAGTTCCAATGCTTTGAGAAGGGTTGAGGGTGCATATTTATAGGGAGAGGGGGTGAAAGAATTCGCTCCAAAAATATACTCCAAATGTTTCTGAATTTATTCCCCATTAATGTGACTAATTTATAAAAGGTATCTTAATCAAAGTTTTCCATTATATCTCCTCTATTCAGATCAAAAAATTTATCTCTATTGACTTCCAGATGTAGGAGTTATGGCTGATTTAATCATGTCTATTTAATATATCCACTTGAA
Organism: Viscum album; assembly: GCA_963277665.1. Taxonomy (NCBI): domain Eukaryota; kingdom Viridiplantae; phylum Streptophyta; class Magnoliopsida; order Santalales; family Viscaceae; genus Viscum; species Viscum album. The sequence continues at coordinate 243,693,384 of OY728129.1, forward strand.
TCACCAAATTTCAATTCTTCAACTTCTCATGCCATTATGACTCTCAAACCTGTCGATTCACACATCTTAGCCTTAATAAAAGTTATTAAAAACTTTATTTCTCGTTCCTCCACAAAATATGGGACATTTTAGAAGCATTTTTCAGATGTTAGGAATTAATTTCTCAATGGAACCCTTTCTGTCTAGTGAGATGTTTCATCTTCCACATGTTGCAACCATTTACATAATGCCTTAATGATAGTATTTTGACTTGAAACTCATCAAGGACATGCCTTATTAAATCATATTTAATTTCCAGTTATAATCAATTAATTTGAATATGTTTGAACTAAGTTATGATTCTTTTAGTTCTATTGGGTCCACGTTGTCTGCCCAACAAATTCCCCAAATTAAATGATTTTTTTCAGGCCTCTAAATGCTCGAATCAGCCTTTCCTCCTGCATACAAATTTGTATTAAATAAATAAAGGATTTAGAAAAATATAATAATTTGGAAAAATAATTTAAATTCTATGCCTAAAATACCCCTACAATAAAAATATGTCAAAATTCCATATTTAACCACTTTTTGTATTTAAGCTCAAATTACCACTAAAAACTAAAAACATGAAAATTACCCATAAAATAATAGTATTATGGGATTATAAAAAATTATTTATAGTATAAAATTTATCAAAATTTGAGCTTTATTAACCACTTTGAAAGATTTTGAAGGAATTAAAATTTTAAAACAATTATGTCCATATAAATAAATCCTCAAAATCATTTTTGAAAACATGAAAATTAATTAAAATGATTTAGAAAAATAAATTTTTAAAACATTTAAAATGATGTTATAGTTAAAGAGTCCCTTCCATAAAACTTTAAAAGATTAATCTTTTAAAATCATTTGAATGAACTTTAAAATAGACATCAAATGATCTTTATAATTATTTCATATTCAAATAAATAGTTATGTAAAATAATATCAAGAATGTTGAAACAGAGAAAGGATTAATTATTTGAACATTCAAGGCATCCCATACCAATTTGAACATTTAAATCATAGGTCCTATATCTTCAAATTAATCTATAAATACTATGAATACAAATGTATTCATTATATTAAATACAATATAGGTAGTACACACACCACACACAAGAAATAAGTGGTGAACATGGATTATATCTCACAAATATTAAAAGTGAGACGAAATTCCCTTACCTTATACTTTCCTTTATTAAAAGTTAAGTTTAGAATCTTGTATAATGGTTAAATCATTGTTATTAATTTATAAAATAACCAAATACATGAATATGATATCATATATGATCCTCTAATATTTCTTTGTTAATAATATTTCAGTAGTATCACTATTTCGGGTGTTAACTGATTTGTTTTCATTTATATGTTTTGTTATGTAATCCATGTTTGTTATGGATAGTATGTATTTTATTCATATCTATAATGATATTAAGTTCTTAAACATTATTTTTTAATCATAAAATGATAATTATTCTTGAATGGTTATGATAGGGAATGAAATCTCATCACGTCGTGGAGATGGTAAACCGTAAGTACGCACGAGTGAAAATATCATTCTATTGATGGTTAAATTATATGTAATTGGATGGTATATTATATATAAATAATAATTAACATGTTATATTTATTATTTACATAAATTATACTCATCTAAATAATGTAGTGTTGAATAACAAACTACGCCACAATGTGGAGACGGTAAGTTGTACGTAAACATGCATGGTGACTTTATCATTCATGGGATTGATAGAATAATGAATATGGTTGTACCATATTTATAATAAAATCTCATTATTTATAAGGTACTGTACTTATTATTTTAGTATGGAAACAACAAAGAAATAGGAAGTCGAAGAAGAAAATAACTTTGAAAGAGGTGATAAAATAATTACCTCTTCTTCGGGTGTTTCCTTTTGATTTGAACAGAAGGGATCCTTTGGTTAGTTTTCTGATCAAAGTAAGGCCTCTAGGTTTAATTGAGTTTAGTTTGGAGGAGATTTTATCAGGGTTTTTCTGAGCCAAATGACTTTGGATTTGTGAAATTAATATAAGGGGAAGTACCCTTTTATAAGAGAGGTGAGTGGTACTTTAGAAAAATATTGAAATATTAATTTATTATAAAATCATTTTCGGTTTCTAATAGATAAAAATGAATTTATTTCCAGTATAAGGTGGGGATGGGTCGAAATCATCTAAACCAATAGGTTTTAGACAATTTTATTTCACCATATTAACCTTATCTTTTAGATTTAACTCTTAGTTAAATAGTTTAACTTTTACCATGTCTTCTTGTATTTTTATACTACATGGTTAATATAGTTACTATAAATTTCCAATAGAATATAAATAGGTTCATTAATGAAATATATAAAATTACCTAATTCATTTTGCTGAATATTAGATTTTTAGGACTATTATATCATTTAATAAAATAGTATTTGTTTTAAAAACTCATTTATGTGAATTTCGACACTATTTAGTTTTTGGTTTTTGTGAAAGTCTTCACAGCTTTATTACTTAGAAAAAAATACATTGAATCAACCCTAACATGTCATATTCACCTATAAAATTCTTTGATGGCATAAAAATTTTCAATTTACATTTATTTTAATATCAATTATTTTAATCTTTCATTAATAAGGTAATTACTGCATCATCATTGTGTCATAAATAAATTTAATTATTTAATGTTTAAATATTATAAATATTCTATGATTTAGGAAATATTTTTATATTTATAATGAATATTTATATTCGAATTCATATTATGTGTAACCCTATATTAAAAATGGTTTAGTTATTAAAATTTGAATTTAACTCTTTTAACTCTTCTTTAAATAAAATATAATAAATGTCCTAATCTAACCCAAATGGATCAAAAAGGATTTTATTTTTGTCCTAAGGTTTATTTTGGTCGAAAAAAACTTATCTAATAGAATTAGGACATGTGTTGGCATAATTTTATATTATTATAATATTATCTTTACCTTTAATTATCCTATTTACTTTTAACTATGGCAAATAAAATTCAAGAGTTATTATTCACTAAAAATTATTTTCATCCTATTGAAACACATTTTACTTAATGATGACAACTGTGTCTATCGGATTTTTTAAATTCAATTCATAAAAGCGGTAAAATTACGTTTTATGCAAATTTGTAAATGTGTCAAGAGTGTGGGTAAAAGATGTTAAAAAATTAAATAAAATTTTATATATCTAATCTTATTATAAAATTACTCAAATGAATTATATTATAATAATATATGTATTATGTATCTATTTTTACTTTAAGATAAATTTTAATTAAAATTAATGTTTTAAATGAAAAAGTCAGTTATTATGTATTATGCCGTATTTTTCATTATTCATCAAAAATTGAATGTTTTCAGAAAAATACCAAAAATTCACCCTAAACTAATTTTGATATTCAAAATCTAAAAATGAAGTCTATTTTAACAAATTCAATTTTTATGATTGTCTAATATTAATTTTATTATTGTTCACAAAAGGACATAAAAAGTAGTTCTTTTAAGAAAATAGTTTTTCTAAATATATAACTATTTTAACAAAACATATACATTTCATTATAAATATGTTTTATTTATGTGAAAAAATTATTAATAACATTTAAAATTTATTTATTACTATTCATATTACAATATTTAATTGATAAATATATATATATATATATATGTGTGTGTGTGTGTGTGTGTGTATTGTTTAAATAATTATAATACTAATATGTTGTCTCGCAAAAACTCAATATTACATATAACGCAAGCCAAGTTAGTGTTGCATGTAGTATAAGCTATTGAATTATTTTAAATAAATAACTTACTATGAAATATTGGAGTGTAACACCCCTAATCAGCAATAGTGATCACATGATATTTTTATTTGTCTCTAGGATTAATAGGTTGATGACTTTGATCATCATCATTAACCTTCATATTTGACCATTGGTTAGTATAATTCCCATACTACTTGTATTTGAAACACTAGAGTATGGGTGGTGAATTATATAGTTATTTTTATCCAAAATTTTCTAACTTGTTCTTTCTATCACTTCGGTATTCGATTTCCTGGTGACCTTCTTTTCTACACATAAAACATTTACCATTCCCCTTAAGATAATTTTCTTCATGTTTCTTTCCACACTTTGAGCATGAAGGAAAGATAATATTTTTCTCTATATTATTTTTATAATTTCCTTTGAATTATATCTTTTTTCTTATCAAAATGATAAGATTGATGGGTAACTCCAATCTCCATCTCAACCTTGGTAGAACATATAATGACTTCTTCATATATACTAAATTATATTATAGAGAATTCCCATTGGATACTTGGTTTTAAGATACTAAATAATATATCAACCCTAATTTCAGTTTGGATGATAATACCAGAAGTGCACCCCACAAGTCTTGTAAAATTTTCCTCATAGCTAATAATGTATTGATCAACCTTCTACTTAAGATCAAAGAATTACTTCTCCATTTTTATATGAATAATAGGATGAAATTACCTACTGAAAAAAAAATATCCTAAACTCTTCCCACTTCATGGAGTCAATTTCATCTCATTACCTCATGTTCTTGATAAGAGTCCACCATTAATCTTCTTTTCCTTCCAAATTATGAAACACTAAAATAAACTTTTCATGTTATGAACAGTAGAGAACAAAAAATATCTTTTTAATGGTACTGATAGATTACTCAACAACTAGAGGATCAACAGATTCACTAAAATAAGGTGGATGTTTCCTCATGAAGGACTCAATAGAACGTTGTTCCCTCCTTTGTTCATTTGGAATCTCAACATGATTTATAGCTCTAAAATTTTTTGTAAGCAAAGAAATAAGATTTTTTATTCTAACTCTCAAAACATTTGGTTTCTTAAGAGGAAAATCATTTTATTGTGTATCACATTCAATATTAACATGATTCCTTCCGGTTCTATCCATTGACTAGAACCAAAAAGCATAGCGTGAGAAAAAATAATCATAGTGGGACACTAAATAATAATGAAAAATCAATTATCAGGCATCTAAATCATGACACCTTATTTTTAATCTATGAAACCTTTGGTTTAAACTAGGTTATCCATGATCATCGACTATTCAAATCCTTCATAATAGTTTATAAATAAATTGTGGATTAATCCAATCATATCCCCGAGGAATATCAACATAGGTGTGTAGTATGGGAACACTCACTATGCACCATAACGATGGATGAGATATGATGGACCAACTCTTTTTAGGGTTATTTTCCCTAGATTCATCTATTCCAAAACCACATCCACTTATACATCTAGAAATGGATATTTTTCTAGGAAAAATATACTCTATTATTTACCATAACATTGGACGTTCTCCTAAAGATAGGATTTTCTTATGGGTTTTAACTAAATTTTTCTCATTATGGTTTACAAATTTAACTAAACCTTATTCTTATACTAACTATAGCGACCCATAATTTCCATACATAAATATCACATCTTATTAGATGAATATTCAATAAATAACATTACAATTCATGCCAAAATCAAATAGGTCTAGTGTCTTGGGAAACATGGATACATAAACAACTTGTTCATAAGATATTTATATCATCTCCCACAAATTTATTCATAACCAGCACCCTTCCTAGACATATCATACTTAAAACCTTTCTTCATAACCTGGGGAAAGGAAACATAAATATGGGTGAGCTTAGATACTCAGTAAGGGTAATAAAGGGAGATATCAATGATCACTTAAACAAAACATGTTAATAAGGTTGTGAAAAAATGAGATTCGCGTTTTAAAACCATACCCTACGCATCAAATATCATAATATTGAGTCATGAAATAAAGTCTGGTAGTTTATAAAACATGAATCATTTGGAAATCAAAGAAAATGAGCCATGATCACATAGAATTGTTATAAGACATAAGTTTATGGAATAAACATAGTCATAGAAATTAATTTTCTTAGTCAAGTATCACTACCAAGACTATCATAATTGATTTGGTTCACTCCCCATTCAATCATATCATCATTCAAGGTTCATTCCCTATACTATCATAGTGGAAATAATCCCTTATTAAACTAGGTTCACTCCCTATTCCGATCATTATTATGTCATGAGATATCCATCATTACTCAATGCATTAGAGGGATATGTAATTCTTGGTTCACCCATAACATAATAATAATCCATTCATATGTATACCATAAGATCATAAATAATTCATTATATATCATAACCCATGAAAAGGAAACTGGTTTAATAAATATTTCAACATTTTATCATAGGATAATCCATGTATAATAAATAGGTTCCATAACCATATACTCATTATAATCATAAAATATCTAAAGAAATATTAAGGTTGTTATAATTGGATTATATCCCCAGTAAATTATAAATACCATCAATATAAATTATCATAAAAGAAAATTATTTAAAAGGTCACTTGGAATACTTCTTGAATAAAATACCATTTTCATTTCAGAATCGCTTTTCCAAAATATAAAAATTTCAAAAATATTTTGGAAAATTGTTTATTTGAAAGTAATATTGGAAATTTGTAAAGGAATATTCAAGGAATTTAATTATCATGACTCTGGGAAATTATATTAATACCTATATGTAAAAACAAATATTCCTTTCACATTTTCTGTAAAAATTCAGAAGTAACTTGTTCTAAAAATGATAAGAAGATTCCATTTAAAAAATTATATAAAAATTCAACATGGGTAAAAATTAATTAAAGGTCATATTAGAATATAAAAACATCCTTTAAAACATTTTTATAAAACATAAATATGGAAGAAGAATGATTTTCGACCAAAGAGAGAATTAAAGTCAGTTTTCTTTAAAAACATTCTTTCAATCTCTTAAATTATTAAAGAGAGTAAAATGAAATGAAAACATGTTATATATAGAAATAAAAATATGAGAATAAAATTTATTAGATTCTTGAGATATAGTATATAAATTTTCATCATCATAAACTCCATCATAAACAATCCTGATAAATAATGAGATTGAAACATAAATCCCTTAATGATTTGGAAAATTTCGAATCATATGCCTCATGAAATAATAACTTAAAACGAAAATTTAAATATAATAAACATAATTATAACCATGATATAACATGTCAAATGGGTATCATATATGCTATATAAACATAAATATTTTTATAACATCAAACATGTCTCAATGAAACAATATTGAGATGAAGAACTCTTATTGCTTTGGTAGTATCTAAATAAAAAAAATCATGAAAGAGATAACCTTATATGGATTTATAAATCCACCTAATTTTATTTAAAATCATCATAAAATACATTTATTTGTATTATATTCATCACACAAAAGAAACAAGTGGTGAATATGGCATATGTCTCGCAAAAATAAAAGTGAGATGAGAAACTCTTGCCTCATGTTTGACTTTCTTATAAATCACTATAAACTTCTATATAATAAATTTAAATTTATTATAATTATATGAAAAATAATTTAAATAATTATAATATCATATATGATCTACTTGTAACATTTTAATACCCATATATTAATAATTCCTTTATTAAAATCATCGTTGTTGGGTGCTAACTGTTTCATTTTTTCATGAGAGTTTTGGTTTGGTAATTCTAATATTTGTACTTTGATCATGGTTACATCATCCCTAAAATTGTAATCATGATATAAATATCACATATATTTATTATATTTATATTTATAATCATCCATAAAAGATATTGATAGAAAAATGAATTACACTATTCATGGACACGGTAGGTCGTACGTATGCATGAACGTTGTTTTCAAATTTCGACAGATAGAATTAAGGAAAGATAAATAATAATGCAAATTTATAAAATAATTATTATGTCATATATATCATATATGTTCATTAAATAAATCATTATTATCATCCATGTAAATTTTAAATAACAAATGAATCACATCTCTTCATGGAGGCGGTAATCAATACATACGCAAGAGCAACATTATCATTTTCTAATAGATTTCAAGGTAATAAACAAGATATGATATTAAAATTAAAAAATTATAATTATTTCCAGAATATCAAATTTAATATTTAAACTCATCATAACAATCATCCATGAAATATGGTGATGGGAAATGAATTTGTATCATTGCGTGGAGGCGGTAGTCTACACGTACGCACGAGCGATACTATCACATCCCATTAGATGGAATATAGAGTGGATATTGGTGGTTTCATAATAATAATATAATTTTAGTATATTTATGGTATTTTAGTTATTATTTTATAATTAATATCACATATTTAGAGTAGGTATAAAAAGAAATAAATTTAAAGTGGTCGAGTAAGATGATAACCACATCTTCAGTAGGCCTCCATTAGATCCGTTCTTAAGGAACCTTGGAATGGAATTTTAAGAAGACCAAAACCCCAAATTCATGGATATTTAAGTTTATAAAATAATTTTTTAGGTTTTGATTAATCTATATGGATCAAATTGGTGTGAATAAGAGAAAGGATGGGTGTCCTTTTATAAGTGGGGGGGAGGACACACTTGGAATTTCTTAAAAAAATAAAATGTAATAAAGTTATATTCAATTAAAATAATTACAAATAGATATATATTATACAGTAGGATAGTATAATGTTTAAATATTTCCATAAAATATTATTTAGAAGTGTTTAATTAGCAAAATTTCCCTTATCTCTGGTTTAACCTCCCCCCTCGTAAACTCGTTTTAACCTTAACTACAGTAACAAATTTTTACTATTCACTATGACCAAAAATTTATTTTAACCATATTAAATAATATTTATTATTCTAAATAAAAATATTGAATCTATTTTATCAAATTCAATTTATATAATTGGTGGAATTTAATTTAAAATAAATCATGTATAGGCAACAAAAAATGGTTTTCCAAAAAACATTTTCTTAAGTATACTATGTTTTTAAATCAAAATTAAACATAAAATTTATTCCAATGTCATAATTTGGATTATTAATAACATAATTAAAGTAATTATACTTTTAAAATCATTTTAAAATAAAATTTATATTTTCAAATGCTTTAAATAAAAAGGAAATTTCAATAAAAATTAGTATTTTTCACTTTTCATTGAAAAATCAATTATTTCATAAAATTATCAAAAAAATCTCAGATAATTTTAACATGATAATTTCAAAATTAATTTCAATTTTTTAATTAAATTTTATAAAAGTGGTAGTAATTAATTTTATTATTTGTTCACAAAAATAAATAAATAACATTTTTGAGGAAAAATGTACTTTTGAAGCATATAAAGACTTTACTAAAAATTGAGTACTTATTTATAAATATATTTTATTTATAAAAAAAAATTATGAATAATTTTTAAAATATGGTTATTACTATTCATTCTTCCAATTTAATGATTGGTTTATGATTTTATACTATATTACAGTTCATTTAGACTCCAGTTTGCATGTATCGCAAGCTGTTGAAGAAATTAAATTTATTTGAAGAGGAATATACATCATAGAATCTCGAGTTGTTACACATTGAGAATTTTAGAAGATTACAAAGAATTATTACACAAAGATACATAATAAACTTCCTATAAGTACATAAGATGTATTTTTAAGTTCATGTAAAATGGTGAAGGTATAATTCACACTGTGATACGTTATATCCTTCAAGCAATACATAACTTTTTCTTTGAAACTAAATATTGCAAAAAGTGTTGAAGCTACCCTATGATACATAATATAAAATTAATTATTACTTTGTGTTGAATAATATATTTTATATGATGCTTAATATCTCTAAGATAGTTTTATATTTAGAAAATTATAAAATAATTTTGTGATGCACGAGTTTTTCAAAGCATACGTAATATGCATATAAAAATACAAGGAAAAACCCTTATATAAATATACAAGGTTCTTTAAAATAATATGTAATAATAACAATTTCTTATATAAAGGTTAATATAATATTATGTAAGGGTTCTTCATTAGAAACTTTACAAAGTCTATGATACCCTCTATGATATGTAAGAGTAATAATTTCTTATATAAAGATTAACAGGATGATACATAGGGGTTAACAGGAGGATTTGTATGGGCTACTAGTTAGAAAAATTCAAATATTAATATATAATATCTCTATATTGTACTAAGTGATATGCCTAAATTTCTAGTTTTAGGTTTCCAGTGATTTTATATAATGATGCTTTACTGATATTCAAATTATAAACATCACAATGATTTTATGAGTAATCCATGATTCCATCAATTAGTTTCGGTGTTGAAGAATGGTTAATATGAGTTGACTGTGTGTTTTTAATAATAATATCATGCCATGAAGTTATCTATGTAAATAATATAGGTTGAAGCTATTTTTGTAATTTAAGATGCAGTCACGCTAGGAGGATAATGGGATATCAAGGTGTGTGATGAAGAGTATGTTATGGGAGAGCTTTATTTCTTAGTGTCATGCTATTAAAGTTAAGCACCATGCTAGAATGATATAATATATTATGTAACACTGTGATAGGATATTCCATGATACATCCATGAAAAAATCAAAAAAGATGAGAAACTTCTTCACCCCATGATAGTGATATTTCATTTTACCATAACAGTATGGAATTAAGTGCATACAAATTTCGTAAAAATAGAAATATGTGATAATTATAGATATCATTAAAAAATCAGGTTTTATGGTGAAAATTTATGTGATTGGTTTAAATGAGTTTTGAAGACCAATAATGGTAGAGGATTGAAGTGTTGAGATAGAAGGTTTTTCAAACTCATTCTATGAAAGTAATATCTAGGATACATGTTGGGTATAAAAACGTACAGGAGAAGGAGTGAGAGAATAGTCAAAGAGAGAAAACCAATGCTACTACCCTAAATATCCTTTACATCGAAGAAAATAAGATATTAGATGCTGATGAGAAATAATATCATCCTTAGTCATTGAATAAGAAGAATAATAAGTGGGACAGAGAGAGAGATTGGATTGTTTCTGCTAATTATCATTAAAGCTAAATAAGTGATACAGTTATCCTATGGTATCTTGATATCATAAAGACTTAATCCTATGATATCTTTATTTTTTAAGGTATGAGGAATCTCTTGATATTAGTTTACACTAAATAAGGATATCATATTCACACTTTCAAGGAGAGACACGTTCCCACATTATTGATCATACTTTAAAGAGGTGCCATCCAAATCTGGTAATTGCAAAGAAATCCTTCATTGGTTCTAATGGTTGAAAAATAGAAATTTGGTGCTTTCATTATACTAAGTTGGTTCTTGGAGTATAGGTTCAAGGATAAACCTTTGAATGAGTTCCTTCTTGATAATAAAAGGTAATTTTTGTGTGGGGGTAAAAATCAGCATACATTGGGGTTACAGTCATCTTCATTAAAGGTGAACCTCATTAAAGAAATTATTTATGCCTTTTTTATTTTCTTTACTAATTTTATTACTTTTATTAAAACCAAAGTCAAGATAAGAGGATAGTGAAATCCATTAACATAATAGGTTTATATTTAAGAGATCATAAAATATTTTAATTAGTAAAAAGTTACTCACAAAGATTCACCACCCCCTATCCCAATGTGGTTGTACGGATCTTGGTGGGATAACATTTGGCCCAAAAGAGATTATATTAGCAGATGAGTATTATGTACCATTAACATGGTACATCTATAATCACTACATAAGGGTAATCTTGCAAGTCTAGGACTATGTTACATTAATACAATACTAGAAACATCTTTTATGATATCACATATATTATATAAATGAAATGATGATCTGTTTTACACAACATTATGATGATGCTCAAAATGATCATTTTTTCATAACTATTTCATGGTCTATCGGTGTCAATAATTGAAATATCCATTTTTAGAAGAATAATTATATTTTATTAAATTTTAAAGAACAACAGAGGGTATTTTTTCTTCGACTTTTCCATGGAATCTGGAAAACTTATTTTCCCAGTTTCTCCATATATTTTAATTTTAAACCAAAAAATGATAGATTTTCCTAGATACCACAGAAAATATTATGAGGCATGTCTAACATTCTAAACATAGCAAAATAAAAACTCTAAAATACCAAAAAACCCATAATATATTTATACATTTTTAAAGAATACAAACAAAGAAAGATAATTACAGTGTAACTTACTTTAGTCAATCCCGCATGCTAAATATTTTCACAAGAATTTGATTGAGATCACTAAGAAGTATCTAAAAGACTCCTTCCTTCTAAGTTATCCCTGAATCCTGGGAATGGCCTAGTTCTCAGGTAATACCTCTCTTAATACATATATTTATAAAACCTTGAGTTCAAAGGCATCATATAATCTAGAGCAAAGAATGATCATTATTTCTAGGAGTTCTATGTAGTATTTTGATACTACAGAATTGAATTCCACTTATGATGATTAAAATAGCTTATATAGGAATCAAATAACTCAAAACATTCAACCTATATTGAATGATCATTTCATAAAATACTCAAAAATTTCAACTTTTGTAATGTTTGAGCTTAATCCTCATAATGAATGTTTAGCTTTATAATATTCTTGTTATGTGATCAAACTTCCCAAAATCATCATCATGTGATGGTGGTAATCGATAATGATAATTGACGCAGAAGATGGAGGTCGTTCCATGGATTATTATAACAACCCATACTTTACATACATATATATTACTTCAAAATTGAAGAATATTAATTACAAAATATAAAAAATCTACAAAAATATTGTATGGGTGTGGTGTACTTAGAAACTATGAAACATAAACAAATGGTTCATAATACATCTACATTATCCCCCACTTATTCCTTCATAACTAGACCCCTTTTTACATATCTTACTTAATACCCTTATTCATGACCTCAGGAAAAAACATAAGAAATGGTGAGCTAATATGCTCAATAAGGGTAAAAAATGGAGATATCAATTATATTATAATCATAAAACATAAGAACATAACATTTGAAAATCTTATCCTGCGTATGAAAGATTAGGATATCATATCATGGGATAAATCATAAAAGTTCATAAAGAATCGATGAACATATTCCCAAAAGTCATAACATAAGACATGAAATTTTTATAATACACATAAGAATAGAAAATAATTTCATATTATTCAAGGCTCATTGACAAGACCATCATAGTGGACAAAGTCCATTAATGAACTGGGTTTACTTCCCGTTTCATCCCTCTATTACTGAACTGATATCATTTACCATTCTAGATCTATCTATCTCATGAGATATAAATCTTTAACCAATGAATTGGGGAGAGATATAAGTCCTACCCATATCATAATGAAATCATTCTTACGTGTTCCACAAAAACATAAATCATTCATCATATCATAACCCAAGGAATAAAATGGGTTTCTTAAATATCATTCCATCATAAGATAACCCATATAAAACAAATGGATTTCATAAATATCACTCCATAAATAAATATAGTCAAACCATAAAAATAATAGGGATATTATACTTGAAACGTAACCCTATTAAACAATTTCATCTTAAATGGAAAATAAATTTGATTGAACACTTGAAATTAATTCTTGAGAAAAATATTCATTATTCTTCAAAAACATTTTCTTTTCTTAAAGTGCCACACAATTTTAAAATAAAATAATATCTTTGAAAATAACCTTAAAATATTGTAAATTAAGATTCATGGAAATACGGTGTTATGAAAATATAAAAACCTTTCATGTCGTATAAGTTAAAAGAAAACATTTTTCTCGTACTTTTTATGGATAAGTCAAAAAGTACCTTGTATTAAAAAACAACAAAATATTCCTTCCATACCATTTAATAAAAATTCACCAATTAGGTAAAATTGACTTTTAAAAATTATATAAGTATAGAAATAATATTTCAGAATATATATTTAGGAAACATGGACATGGATGATAAATATACCCCAATAAATACTTATATATAAACAATCTCAGAAAAAATGAGATTGTGAAATTATCCCTTACCATAGGTATGATATCCTTTGTATGTATCTAAAACTCCTATATAATTATTTAAAAAAAATCATTGAATTATTCTAGAATCATATTAATTTTTATGATATCATATATGATAATATTATCATTTGTTTAATAATATTTCATTATTACTCGTTATTCGGGTATAAACGGCTTCATTTTATTATGCATGTTTTGTTGAATAAGTTCAAATTCTTCTTCATAGGTTATATTTTTATCATCTAAATAATTATATTAATATAATATATATCATATTTATTAATTCTATACATTTATTCTTTAATTTATATCCTATAAAATGAATCATATTGCATCGTGGAGATGGTAGGTCGTACGTACGCACAAGCAATGATATCATTTCTTTAATTATGAAATGGTATGGATGTGGATGGTATATATATTATTATAGAATAAATATATTTTTATAATAATAATATATTTTTATTATTTCCATCATTATACCCATCCAATTATATTGGTGGTAAAAAACATATTACACCATAATGTGAAGACGGTAAGTCGTACGTACACACATGTGGTGATTTCATTTTTCTTCTAATGGATAGAAGGTGGAATAAGGTTGTTCCATAAACATAATAACATATAAGTATATAGTTGATAATTTATTTATTACTTAATAATGGAAACAAAAAAGTAATATGAATTAGAAGAATAAATGATCTTGAGAGAGTTGGTAAAGGAGATTATCTCTTCTTCGGCGAGCTCCCTCTAGATCTCCGCTTAAAGTCACAAACGTTGGCCTTTTTAGAATACTATAACCTATATAATGTGAATAGGGTAGTTTATACTTTAAATGGTTAGGAGATGGATGAACTTTAAGGCTCAAAGAGTTATGAAAAAATGAGGGATAAGGTTCCCTTTTATAGTTGTGGTTGGGGGCACCTTTGGAAATTCCAAAAATATTAATATACAATAAATTCAAACCACATGCAAAAACATTAAATATTTATTATTTTTAGATATTATATGAGATAAGGTTATAATATCATCAACCAATAATTTTTATACATTTTTTATATCCATTTAAACTTTATCATTTTCATTTAACACTTAGTTATTCTATTTAATTTTAATTATAGAAACAAATATTTCAATTTTAAAAGAGTGAAAATTTTACTTATTTGATGTAAATTATACCATATATGAATAATTTAGAACATTTTAAACTATTTAATAATTATTATATATTTTTTAAAAACGTTTTATTATTTTTATATAATTTAATAATACATTATTTTGATAAACAGTCAATAGTGTCCATTTTGATACTATACAATTAATTTATTGTTAAAAATATAAAGATAAGAAGTTAACTTAGAACCAAAAGTATTATTATATTCATAATAGGTCAAGTTTATCTAAAAAATTCATTGGATAAGTTAATTATCCAAAATTATATTTGTTTTAATATTTTTAATAACATTTATTTGTTATCTCCATTAATAAAATAATTGTAACATCAGTTATGTGAAATTATTTAATATGCCTATTTTTTGGTTAAAATTAAAAAATAAAATACCATAATGAAGATAATTCTTATATATATGAGAGTAATATTTATAGTATAATATATCATCTTGAAAAACCTATATTAAAAATGTAGTATTTATTAAAACATGAATGTGACAACTTTAACATCGCTTTAAATAAAACATTATAAGTGTCATAATCTTTTCTATATGGCTCCAGATGGTCACTAACTCGACCCTTGGATGATTATGGTTGATATATACTCTAAAACAAATATTTGGTCGTGTTTTTTTGTATTTTAATGGTTATTATCATTCTAAAAAAATTATTTTATTGATTTTTCAGTAATTAAATAATTTCTACATCATCAATTTATAAGCCTTTGAGGTAATTATTTATTTACTAAAATTTAAAAAAAATACCATGATAAAGAAAAAGGAATTATATTTAAAATTAGTATTCATAATTTAATTTATATACTATATAAACTTATATTAAAAATGATATAGTTATTAAAATTTGAGTGATACATATTTGACTTTTCTTTAAATAAAATAAATTAAATGTCTTAATCTCATAAAAGTGGCTTCTAAAGGATAAAATTTAAACCCAAGGATGATTCAAGTTGAAACATATTCATCCAATTATATTACTACAAGTGTTAGGGTAATTTTATAACATTATTTTTACAATTAATTATTCGGCATACCCTTTTATACTATTGATAAAAATTACTGAAGTTACTATTCATAATGCCTAAAAATAAAAGAAAAATACTTACATAATTTGGATATACTGATTAAAAATATAGAATCCATTTTCAAAATTCAAAACACATTAGTTATAGTAATTAATTTAAAATTCATCTTGTTTTCGGAAAGAGAAAATAGGTTTTAAAAGTTAAAACATTCCAAAAGATTAAAATGTTTTTAAATCTAAATTCGATGTAAAATTAATTCCAATGACCTAAATTATATTAATTGATAAAAATATAATATATTTATATTTTAAAACCATTCAATAATATAATTTAATCATAAAAATTATTTCGATGAAAAATGTTTTTTTCAATTACAATTTAGTATATTTTTACTATTCATCAAAACTTGAAAGTTATCAGAAAAATATCAATAATTCATATAAATTAAATTTTTTATCCCACTTACAAAGAAGAAGTTTATGTTGTCATATAATAATTATTAATGTGTCATAATTTTAATTTAAAAATGGTTCTCCATTAAAAGGCGGTAAAATTACCCTTTTCAAAAATATGTGTTTTTTATACATAAAATAGGGTTTATTCATACCCTATGACTAAAATATCTATTGGGTGAATATAAAAAATATTTTATTAAATATATAACATATATATTTCATTATTTCATTTATTAATTATAATTCACTTAATTTATTAATACAAAAATAAAAATATTTCCTTTACATTTAATTAGTTTATAATTTTCATAAATAATTAGTAGCCAAAGAATTCACCCTAAATTTTCATAAGTTGGTTATTTATTATCGCTAACCTAATGGCTAGGTTATAATGGTTATTTTATACCAAGGTCGTATTTCAGTTCATTTAAACTCGCCATTATGTGTAATGGAATCTATTGAAGAATTAAACTTATTTAAACAAAATATTTTATAAAAACATCTCGGTGTTACATTATACTCCCATTAAACTAAATTTTTCCCTCAAAATTCCTCACTTGGAATAAAATAGATAAGTATACCTCTGCCTCATTATATCCTCATGTTCCCATGTATTTTTCTCAAATTGGTGGTTCCTCTATAAAACTTTAACCAAGTGAGTGGTCTTGTTTCACGGAATTTTTTCACTACGATCTAGAATAACTATCAGTTATTTTTCATAAGAAAGATCTTGATATAGTGGAATTGTTTATGAGTTTAGTATATGTGAAGGATTGGGTATGTAATTTATTAGGATAGATACATGGAACACATCATGAACTTGAGAGAGATTCAGTGGAATCACCAATCGGTAAGCTACCTTCCCAACATGGTCCAAAATTTCAAAAGAATGGATATACCTAAGGGCTCAACTTACCCTTATTTCCAAATATTATTACTCTATTCTATGGAGATATTCCTAGAAACACTTTTTCACCCACTTAAACTCTAGTTCTTTTCATCGGTTGTCTAAATAACTTTTTTTTACTCTGATCTACTCGTCTGTGTTGTTGAATAGATTTGACCTTCTCTTCCATTTCATCAATAAGATCATATCCAAATAGATTTCTTTCCCCAACTTCATCCCAGAAAGTTAGATTTCTACACTTATTTCCATATAGGGATTTATAAGGAGCCATCTAAATACTAGATTGAAAGCTATTATTAAAAAAAATCTTTCAAATATAGGTGTTGATCCCAACCACCTTTGAAATACATATAGAAATCTCTCAACATGTATTCTAGAGTTTGAATTGTCCTCTCAGAATAACCATCTATCTAAAGATGATAAGCAGTGCTGAAACTTAACACTGTAACCAGAGCCTGCTGAAGACTTCACTAGAACTTTTAGGTAAACCTCATATCCCGATCAGATATAATGGAAAGTGGTAATCCATGAAATCTTACCACTTATTTTACATATATCCTGATCTAGAGAGAAATACTCTCTTATATAAATGAAGGGTTCCTACTTCATAAGGTGATCAAATATAACCCATATAGCATTATGGCCTTGAGATGTTTTGGGAAGTACTATGATAAAGTCTATAGTGATGTTTTCCCATTTCTATTCAAGTATGGGTAGTGGTTGTAACATCCCTTTATACTTCTATCTTTTATCCTTAACTTGCTGGCAAACTATGCACTAAGAGATATATTCAAAAACATCTCTTTTCATTCCATCCACCAGAAATACTCTTTGAGGTCTCTATACATCATTGTACTTCTAGGATAAATAGAGAATGAATAACTATGTGCCTTATCCAATAGCTCCTTCTTTAATTCTAGTATGGGAGGAATACAAACATGGTTCATAAACATTAGTATTCCATCATAATCAAAGTTGAATTTAGGGACATTTCTCACCTTCTTTTGTAGATCCACATCTTCCTTCTACACCTCCTTATTCTTCACTTTTATAGATGGTTAAACATTCATTTGAGAAAGATTATATCTCTCTCCTTCCTTTAAACTTTCAATATTCATCCTTCATAAATCCATAAATATTGGATATGTTGTGATCCTTGTCATGGATAGCCTAGTAAGGTCCTTTCGACCCAAGCATATTCCACCTTGTTTTCTTTTCTAGGTTGGTAATGTATTGAGTAGTCATAATATTTAATCAACTTCAATCATCTTCTTTGGAAAATATTTATCTCATTTTGTGTGAAAATATACGTTAAACTATTATGATCAGTATAAATATAAAACCTTTCACCATAAAGATAATGCCTCCATATCTTTAATGAAAATATTACCACAGTTAACTTCAAATCAAGAGTTGAGAAATTTTGCTCATGGATTTTCAATTTTCACATGGAATAAGCTATCATCGTAAAATTTTACATGAGAAAACATACCAACCCCATCTTGGATGCATCACTATAGATCAAAAACCTTTCTCCACTATAAGAAAGTGTGATCACAAGTACACTAGCTAACCTTATTTTAAGCTCTTTGAAATTATCTTCACATTCCTCCATCCACATGAACTTTACTCTAATCTGAGTCAATTTGGTGAGTGGATTAGATAGTCGTGAAAAATATTTCACAAAACATAGATAATATCTATCCAAACCAAGAAAACATTGGATCTCAACTACTATTTTCGGTTTAGTCCAACTTTCAATAACTTCTTTTTTTGATAGATCCACATATATCCCTTCTATTGAGATTATGTGACCTGAAAATGAAACTTTTTGAAGCCAAAATTCACACTTAGTAAATTTTTCATAAAGCTTCTCTTTTCTCAGGGTCTTCATTACAATTCTCATATGATCTTCATGTTCTTCCTTTCTCTTTGAATAAACCAGAATATAATCTATAAAGACTACCAAAAATTGATCAAGATAGTCTCTAAAGAATCTATTCATTATATCCATAAAGATAACGGGGTCATTAGTAAGACCAAAATGAATCACAATAAATACATAGTGTCCTTACCTTGTATGGAATTCTATATTTGGTATATCCTCATTATTGACCCTTAATTGATGATATCCTAAATGAAGATTAATCATGGAAAAGCATTGAGCTCCGCATAGTTGGTTAAATAATTTATCAATGTTGGGAAGAGGATATTTATTCTTGATAGTGATCTTGTTAAGTTCTCAATAATCAATATAGAGTCTCATTGATCGATATTTCTTCTTAAAAAACATAATAGGTTCTCCCAAAGGTGATACACTAGGGCATGTGAATACCTTGTCAAGATTCTATTGGAGTTGATTTTTAAATTACTTCAACTCAATTGGGGCCATTCAATAAGTTCTCTTTGAAATAATCATAGCACCAGGTATGAGTTCTATTGAAAACTCAACTTCATGATTTGGTGGAAGACCTATAAATTCTTTCGGAAAGGAATCATCAAACTCCCTTATAATGGGTGTATTCTTAATGGTGAGTTTCTCCCCAACCATTTTGTATTGCTAACCTTAATTTATAGGAATCAAGACCCATAAGAAGGAATAAATTTTCACTAGAAGTTCATACTCATCCTTGCATTGATAGATGATCATAGATTGATCTAGAATATGAAATGTGACTTCCCTTACTTAGAAATTGATATGATCTCCATATAAAGAAATTAAATCCATGCCAAGAATCACATCAAATTCCACTAAAGGAAGGATCACAAGATTTTCAAGAAGCACTTTCCCATAAAATTCAATTGGAGAAGGATTATAAACTTTTTATGTGACTGTTGTGCCATTAGGAGTTGTCATAGCTAACTCAACATCTAATTGTTAAGGTGACATAGTGATACCCTTAGAAATTTATTCAGAAATAAAAGATTGGGTGGATCCAAAATCAAATAAAAAATTTCTACTTTAGAGTGGATAGTAAGTGTACCTTTCACCACTTCATTATCATATTCCACATCACTGATAATGATCGCATGTGACTTTACTTCTTCTTTGGCCTTAAGAGTTTGTTGAAATAAATCATCATCGATAACCCTTAGATTCGGGAATTGGTTGGCATAATTCCCCATTTCCTTTCTCTTTTATCATTGAATTGTAGGAGGTGTAGTCGGTATATCCTTTTCTCTATTCACATCATTTGACATTTTTTTCACATCACTTCGGCATTCAACTTCCCAATGACCTTCTCTCTCACACTTAAAATGTTTTCTAGTCCCTTTAAGACAATTTCCTCCATATTTCTTTCCACACTTTTATCATAAGAGAAAACTCATCTTCCTTTTAGTGTGGTCTTTATATTTTTCCTTGAATTCAATTTTTCTCTTCTTATCAAACCCATAGGACTGATGGCTTACTCCAATTTCCATATCAACCTTGAGAGAACATAAAATGATTTCCTCATAACTATTGAAGTCCCTTAGGGATAATTCCCTTTGGAGACTTGGTTTTAAGCCACTAAATAATCAATAAATTTTACTCTTTAGTTGAATAATAATTCTAAAAGCATACCTTGCAGGTCTTGTAAAATTTTCTTTATAGGTACCAATGGATTCATCATCCTTTTGATTAAGATCAAGGAACTCCTTCTCTATCTAGGTTCAAAGAATACAAGGAAAGTACTTATTGAAAAATAAGTTCTCGAACTCATCCCATTCCATGGATTAAATTTCATCTATTTGCCTCATATTATTAATAAGATTATACCATTGATCAGATTTACCTTCAAAATGATGAACTACCAAGATGAATTTATCTTGTTATGAACATTGTAGAACTGAAAATATCTTTTCATTGGTACTAATCCACTATTTAGCCATTAATGGATTATAAGACCCAATGAAAGAAGTTGGATGTTTCTTATTAAAGGACTCAACATATTGTTGTTACCTCATTTGTTCATTTAGAATTCATGCATGATTCATAGTTTGAAAAAGTTGTGTGAGCATAGCAAAAAGGTTTTTCATTCCAACCCCCATAACATTCTATTGCTTAGGAGGACAATCATTACATTGGCCATCACATTCATCATTAATGTGGTTCCTCCAGGTTACATCCATTGACTAAAACCAAGAAGCATAGTATGAGAAACACTAATCATAATGGGAAAACCACATAATAAAGAATAAAATTTCAATATAGGATATTTTACGTTTTATCCAAGGTTATTCATGATAATTTCTAAAACACTAGTATTGTAACCTATACTTTGGCATATCCTTAGGGTTATTCCTATGGTTTTCTCATCCTAGTTTCTAAAGTTTAATTATACCTTTCCTCTGATGCCAAATATAAAAACTCATACATTACATACATAGATATTAATTTAAAATTGAATAATATCCATTAAACAATATAAAAAATCAAAGACAAGATCATATAGGTATAGTGTCTTTAGAAACTGGTAAACATAAACAAATGGCTCATAAGAAATCTTCATTGTCTCCTACTTGTTACATCATAACTAGACCCTTTTTGACATATCATACTTAATAACCTTCTCATGACCTGGGGAAAAGAAACATAAGGAAGTGTGAGCTCAGATTCTCAATAAGGGTAAACAATAGAGATATCAATTATATCAGAATCAAAAGATATAAGAACATGACATTTGAGAATCTTATCCTCCATATGAAAGATTAGGATATCATGTCATGGGATAAATCATAAATGTTCATAAAGAATCAATGAACATATTCCCAAAAGTCATAATATAAGACATGGAATTTTTGGAATGAGCATAAGAATAGAAAATAATTTCATATTAGTCAAATTTCAATACTAAGACCATCATAGCATACAAATTCCATTACTAAACCAGGTTTACTTCCCGTTCCATCCTTGTATTACTAAACTGAGATCATTTCCTATTCTAGACATATTTATCTCATAGGATATAAATATTTACCCAATGAATTGGAGAGAGATATAGTTCTCACTCATATCATAATGGAATAATTCTTATGTATGCCACAAAAACATAAATCATTCATCATAGTATAAGACAATGAATAAAATGGGTTTATTAAACATAATTCCATCATAAGATAATCCATGTAAAACAAATGGATTTCATAAATATCATTCCATCAATAAACAAAATCTAACCATAAGAATAATAGGGATAGTATACTTGAAATATAACCCTGTTAAATAATTTTATATTATATGGAAAATATTTTTTATTAAACACTTGAAATTAATTCTTGATGAAAATATCATTTCTTCTTCAAAAAAATTTTCTTTTCTCAAAGTGACACACAATTTTAAAAGAAAATAATTTCTTTGAATATAACCTTGAAATATTGTAAAGGAATATTTATGGAAATACAGTGTTATGAAAATGTAAAACCCCATAATTCCATATATGTTAAAAGAAAACATTCTTCTCATACTTTTGTTGGATAAATCAAAAAGTACCTCAAATCGAAAAAAAGACAAAAATATTCCTTTCATAACATTTAATAAAAATTCACCAATTGGTTAAAATTAACTTCAAAAAACATTATAGGGATAAAAATAATATTTTTGAATACATATTTAGGAAACATGGATATGGATGATAAATATACCCCAGTAAATACTTGTGTATAAACAATCTCATAAAATAATGAGATTGTAAAATTAACCCTCACCTTAGATCCCATATCATTTTCATGTATCTAAAACTCCTTTATAATGATTTAAATAATTTCATTGACATATTACAGAATCATATTAATTTTTATGATATCATATATGATCATATTATCATCTGATTAATAACATTTCATTATTACTCGTTATTTGGGTATAAACGAATTCATTATCTTATGCATGTTTTGTCAAATAAGTTCTGATTATTATTCATAGGTTATATTCATATCATTTCCAGAATGATATAATTATAATATATATCATATTTATTCATTCTATACATTTATTCTTAATGGATATCTTGTAGAATGAATCGCATCACATCGTGGAGATGGTAGGTCGTACGTACACACGAGCGATGATATCATTCCTTTAATTATGAAATGGTATGGAAGTGGATAGTATATATATTGATCCAGAATAAATATATTGTTATAATAATCATATATAGTTATTTTTTCTATCATTATACCCATCCAAGTAAAGTGGTGGTGAAAAACTGATTACACCACGACATGGAGACGGTAAGTCGTACATATGCAAGCTTGGTAATTTTGTTTCTCGTATTATGGATAAAAGGTGGGATAATTTTATTAAAAATAATAATAATATCTCAGTATATATATTATTCTGGATTTATTAATTAATAATGGAAACAAAAAATTAAGAGTAAGTAGAATAATAAATTATCTTGAGAGAGTCAGTAAATAAGATTACCTCTTCTTCGGCGAGCTCCCTTTAGATCTCCTCTTAAAGGCACTAAAGTTGGTATTTTGAGAATCCCAGAACCTATAGAATATGACTAGGAAAGTTGATAAGGTAAATGGTTAAGGGATGGATGAAATTGAAGTCTCAAAGAGTTATTAAGAAATGAGGTAGGAGGTTTCTTTTAAAGTTGAGGTTGGGGGCACCTTTGGAAATTCAAAACATATTAATTTATAAGAAATTCAAACCACATCCAAAAACCTCAAAAATGTCTTAGTTTCAAAAATGAGATGAGATAAGGTTCTAATATTATCAAATAATAATTTTTAGGCATGTTTTTATGTCTATTTTAACCTTATCATTTTCATTTAATACTTTTTTATTCTATTTAATTTTAACTAAGGTAACAAATATTTCAATATCAAAAGGGTGAAATATTTACTTATTTGATGTCAATTAGACAAAAAATGAATTATTTAGAAAATTTTAAACAATTTAATAATTATTATTTATTTTAAAAAAAATATGATTTTTAAATAATTTAGTGATACATAATTTTGATAAACAATCAATAGTGTCCATTTTAATACTATACAATTAATTGATTATTAAAAACATAAAGATAATAAGTTAACTTCAAAAAAAATTAATATATTAATAATATTTAAATTTAATCTATTAAATTCATTGGATAAATTAATTATTCCAAATTATATTTATTTTAATATTTTTAATAACATTTATTTGTTATCTCCATTAATAAAATAATTAAAACATCAGTTTTGTGTAATTATTTAATATACATATTTGTTGGTTAAAAATTAAAAATAAAATACCATAATAAAGATAATTTTTATAGACTTTATAGGAATATTTATAGAAGAATATATCTTCTAGAAAATCCTATATTAAAAAAGTTGTATTTATTAAAACATGAATGTGACAACTTTAACATCACTTTAAATAATTAGTGTCATAATATTTTCCATATGACTCCAAATGGTCAATAACTCGACACTTGGATGATTATGGATAAAATATACTTGAAAAATAATATTTTTTCAAGTTTTTTTATATTTTAATATTAATTATAATTTTAATAAAAATTAGGTTATTGATTTTTCATCAATTAAATAATTTCTACATCATCAATGTATAAGCCTTTATGGTAATTATTTATTTCCTAAAAATTACAAATAAATTGCCATGATAAAGAAAAATATTTTATATTTGAAATGAATATTTATAATTGAATTTATCTTCTTTATAATCTTATATTTAAAATGATATAGTTATTATAATTTGAGTGAGACATATTTAACTTTTCTTTAAATAAAATAAAATAAAAGTCCTAATATTATCCAAGTGGCTTATAAAGGATATCATTTCTATAAAAGGATTATTTAGGTTGAAAAAAACTCATATAATGATATTATGACAAGTTTTAGGGTAATTTTATAACATTATTTTTACCCTTAATTACCTGATTTACCATTTTACCGTATTAATAAAAATTACCAAAGTTACTATTAATAATTCCTAAAAATAAAATAAATATATTTACATAATTTGGAACTAATGATTACAAATATGGAATCCATTTTTCAAAATTCAAAACACGTAAGTTTCAATAGTTAGTTTAAAATTCATCTCATTGTCGGAAATAGAAAATGGGTTTAAAAAGTTTAAACATTGCAAATGATTGAAATATTTTTACATCTGAATTAAATATAAAATTAATTCCAATGAAATAAATTATATTAATTGATAAAAATATAATATATTTATATTTTAAAACCATTAAATAATATAATTTAATCATTAAATTTATTTCGATGAAAAAATTTGTTTTCAATTAAAATTTAGTATAATTTTACTATTCATCAAAACTTGAAAGTTATCATAAAAATATCAAAAATTCAACCAAAGAAAATTTTTTATATCTTTAATCCAAATAAGAAGTTTATTTTTTCATATGAAAATCATTAATGTGTCAAAATTTTAATTTAAAAATGGTTTTCCACTAAAAGGTGATAAAATTTCCCTTTAGAAAAATATATGGTTTTTTACATAAAATAGAGTTTATCCATACCCAATGACTAAAATATCTATTGGGTGAATATAAAAAATATTTTATTAAATATATAACATATATATTTCATTAATTTCATTTACTAATTGTAATTCAATTAATTTATTAATACAAAAATACAAATATTTCATTTACTTTTAATTAGTTTATATTTTTCATAAATAATTGGTAGCCAAAGAATTCACCCTAAATTTTCATAAGTTAGTTATTTATTTATTCCCAATAACATAATGGATAGGCAATAATGGTCATTTTATACCAAGAGAATCTCACAGTTTTTTTAAACTCATGATTGCATGCAATGAAATCTATTGAATAATTAAAATTATTTAAAGAAAATATTTCATAAAAACATTTGGGTTTTACAATTATCCAATAAAAGGTAATCCCATTGTACTTCCACCATAGTATAGTGTATAAACACTATGTTGTGGTGTATATATGGTCAAACCATGGAGTGGTCTAAACCAATACAATATGGTCAGCCTTTTAGTTCACATGTCCAATATAGAATATATTATAAGTGTTTTTAATTCCATTTCTCATAAAACTAGTATATTTTTATTAGTTGTGATTGTGGAGTTGGGTGTTTTTTTAGAGATACTAGTTAGAAGCTAAAATATTTGAGAATTACATGACCACGTCATATTATAGAAATCACTATGTCATGGTATAGATCTTATATAAACATTCTAATAAGGAAATTAATATATTTTTAAGATGATATGGTTTTCATAATTCATGGATTTTTTGTCAAACCATTAACTAAGAAACCACATCGGGGTTTACAAGATAATTTTTTCATGAATTTTAAAAAAATTGGCATATATGATTCAATTTTATATTATAAAAATATATGATATTTTATGGGATCATTGACTCAACCATGAAGGTAATTTTTAAAGTCCAATGAAGTGATTACATATGGAATGTGAATAGTGAGTAATTGGGAGGAAATATTTGAATAGATTAAAAGAGAAGGATTCGAGATTATAAATATCTGAAACAAAAAAATAATGAGAGAGAAAATTCTATTAAAAATACAAATTTTTTAAGATATATTGTGAAGAACATTCTTGAGGTTTTTATTTTTTCATAGAATTGAATTTGAATAGAAACACCTGCACAAGTTTTTTGTTTTGAATATTATTTCTTATGTTCATTAAGATAACTTGTGTTTCTATTTTATTTGTGACTTTATCTTGAATAAGTGAGTAGATTTTTTAAAGGAGTAAGTGACCCTTTATATTGGTGTTGATCTCAAAAAAAATTTAATCATTATAGTGTGTAAATTATTTACTTGTTACATTGACACATTAAGAATAATTTGATATTAATAAATAATATAATATAAATATGTGCTATGGTTTAACTTTGAGAAGAAAATTCATTGTATCACACATGCATGAGTGTTGATAATTCAAAAAGATACTGAATTGAGTTGTGCAAGTTATATCATTGAATAAATTATGTGCACCACTTACACACATATAAGTGAGGTTGAGGCTTCAGTAAAAAGAATAATTACCTGAGCAGATTTGAACTGACACAACTAATCAATATTTGTGATCATAATTGATTAATCAAGGCCAATAGACTTTATCAAATAATGTTGAAGATACTTGAGTAGGTACATGAGTAAGTGTGATTTTACAAGATCATGGATGAATATCAATAGATTATCCTACAGTAGATCAATCCATGAAAAAAGGTGAAGTATTCTGGTTGGTGATGGGAGTTGGTGAAATATTTTGGTTATTTATAGGAGTAGAAGGATTATCTTGGTTGGAGATGAAGCAAGATGTATTTTGGTTGGAGCTAGAAGAAAAAATATTCTATCAATTGGACTTGAAGTATAATACTTTTAGTTGGAGATTAAATTAATTGTAATCACTTTTTTGATAGTGAATAATCTGTAACTGAGGGGAATAACTGATTTTAGTGAGGAGTGGATTTATAAAAAACCTTATAAATACTGAGGTGATTGTCTATATATTATTATAACTATAAAAGAGGTGATTTTTAGAGATAATATTGAGTGTATTGAGAACCTTAACAAGTTTAAGAGGTTGAATTCGAAAGAAAATGAATTCATAAAAAGAAACCACTGATTCACCCCTCCCCTCTCAGTGATTAATCAGGCCTAGGGATCTATAAAATTATTTTTAAAATCAAGGAATTATAAATTATTTCATTATAATTTATTAAATCTATAAATAAATACTAGTTTAGGAAATAAAATCCTTTCTGTGATAAGTTTATGACAACCCATATCTTTCATACACCTTATTTTATAATTTATTGCATAATGATACACTTAATACAACCCCAGAGTATCTTGAGACCTAGTTTTTTTGGGTAATTACATACATATCATATCAAATTGAAATATAAATACAAATACATAAACTAAAACTTCATAATATGCCTTTAAAATTCCTTAATATTCTAAAACTATACAAGATAGCCTTAGGATATACATAAGAATGTGGTAGGCTATAAAGCTCAGTAAGGGAGTAATCAAATCATATCATGATGAAAGTAATACATGTGAGTTAATAGGTATATCAAGGTAACCAAATAGGGGTGAGAACCACAAACATGAACATCAAAGCATGATAAAATATGATAAAAAAAGGTAACATGGGAATGTGGAAACAATATAAAACATGACATTATAAACATAACTCAAGGTTAACCATTATTAAATCCTAATATAGTGTAATTAATATAACCTCATTTTCACCATACATGGTATATAATGATATAATAACATTATCCAATACATTGTAGGGATATATAATTTCAAGCCCACCCATCACATTCATATGATGTACATGCATAAGTGTGCCACAAAGATCATACAACATAAAAACTTATTTAATAAATTGTAACCCCATGATTAAGGATTTTGGCTTACATATACGGAAGTCCCAAATCAAGGAAGGATGGATACATCTAGGTGAATACCTGTGAGTGGAAATGGGGATTCTTATTCAATAACCAAATGTTTTGCATGGAAAAATCATAGGATAACCTCGAAATCATAATAGGGGTACATAAAGATTCATGGAATGGTTTAATGATAGTGAAAAGGGGTATCTCATCACTTTGAAATCATAAGTAAAATAAGAGTGATGTGTAATAACATGTCCCAATAAGAACAATTTGATATGAAAATGATAAATATAAAGAAGGTTATTGAATAAAGAGGAGAAGGATAGGATCCCTCACCTTGAGATGATGCTTCTAACATATTGGGAAGAGCTTATAAAGATCATGGTAACACCTTTTGAGGGATATAGAGAAGTAAGGGTAGAGTAAATTCGTGCTCTAAGGGTTTTAAGTGAATAGTAAAGGGAGGTTGGGTAGGTTTTATAGAAAAAGAGAGTAGAATTATTCATTAATTTCTAAATATAGGTTTTGGAATCTATATGATATATTAATCCAAACCATATAACGGTTTTTTCCATGGTTTCTACCAAATATGACTGCATTTCATTATTTTAGAATTATAAGAACCAAACCCCCTAAAACAATACCCTTGGTGATGTAGAAGTGAGTCATGTTTATAAATAATTGCTTTTAAAACCTTAAAATGAAATATAGGTTTTGGATGTTTCATTAAGGGATTAAAAAATTAATAAGATAAATTTAAAAACACAATTTTTTAAGGGGAAGCATAATTTTGGTCATGGATACACTTTACAGTATTTATTATAGCACTTTTAGGCTTTTATGATTTCATAATCCTTATTGTATAATTATACGTATTTTTTTATACCCAAAAATTCAACTGTCTCAAAAAAATATAAAAAAATAGTTGTTGGATAATTTAGATGTGATAATTTTAAAAATAATATTTATTTTATCAAAATAATTCTCTAAATTTGATAATTTAGACTTTAAAATCAAGAAGTCCCTATTTATTATACTAGTTTTTTTTAGAATAATAGTTTCCAGACCCTTACAAAATATACATTTGAATTCATAAAATTATATTATCATTTATATTTAATAAATACTACTTAACAATAACATATTATTAAATTATCATTTATTTAAAAAATTCTTGAATTCGTTGAAAAGAGTGTCTTGATTGAAACTATATATTTTCAAAAAATACAATTTCTCTTTCATCGTATCAAAATATAATTTTTATCAAAAATAATTATTTAACTATTATAAATTAATAAAATATAAATATAATCATTATTTTATTGAGAATAAAAATATAAAAATTTATATTGTTCAGGTCTGGATACATTGTCTTTTATTACACCAATGAATGCTTTGAGTGTATGGTGTGTGATGGTGAGATTTACTTAGGGTGGTTTAGAAAACATGGTCTAGGTCATGATCTTGATGATCTTGAAATTCTCCCATAAAAGGATTCACTCATGAATTGGTTGTTGAATCTAATCTTCGGCTTAGTCATGGTAAAATCCTAGTGATTCTATCTCCCTCAAAAGCTTTGAAAAATGGTCTTTATAGGGTACAACCCTACTAGTCGAGGCCATCACATCCTTTGTCTGTGTAAAATTGATTTATCATAAACCTATATATATATTTATCATATGATCACTGTATAATGGATATATTATCAACAGTTATGATGCTTAATGGTTTTTTAAATATGAAAGGATATAACTTATAACAGTTCAAATTAACCAAAGTAGTGCATGGTTTTTCTATAATTTGATTTATTAATAATTAATTTACTCATTTAAAAGGGTAATTTTATTAATAATTGTTTGGGTTGTTACATTATTCCCCCCTTAAAAACAATTTCCCTCAAAATTTCATTCATACACTTAAATAAATGAGGGTAATTCTATTTCATCACCTCTTCTGGTTCTCAAATCGATTCCTCAAATGTCTGGTTCAGCCACAACAATTTGACTAGGTAAGTTGTATTGTTTTGTGGAACCTTGTATCTATGATATAATATCTTTATTGGTTGCTCTGTGTATAAAATATCATTCTATAATGGTACCACCTCTAGATTTAGTACATGTGAGGGGTCTGGTATGTACTTTCTCAAGTGTTATACATGGAACACATCATGTACCTGAGATAGTTTTGGTGGGAGTTATAGTAGATAGACCACCACTATAATGTGATCAAGGATCTCGGAGGGGCTGATGCATCTTATAATAATATTTCTCTTCTTCCCAAACCTCATGATTTTCTTCCATGATGATATATTAAGTAACACTTTATCTTCGACCTCAATCTTCAGGTCTTGTTAATGATTATATACATATATTTCATTTCAACATTGTGCAGATTTCATATGATACAGAATGGTTTGAACCTTATTTATCATCTATTGGAAGGATCAAGTCCCATTATGTTCCACTCTCTAACTTCAACCCAACATATTGGTGTCCAACACCTCTTCCCATATAGATCCACATAAGGTGCCATTTGAATGCTAGAATGGAAAATATTTTTCTATGAGAACTTCCCTAGAGGATGGTGTTGATACCCACATCCTTGGAAATCCATTGAACATGATATCATATTATCCTTTAGTGTTTTAATTGTCAGTTCAAATTTCCTATCCATCTAATGGTGATAAACAATTTTGAATCTAAATTATATATCCAACTCTTGATGAAGGCTTCTCCAAAACCTCAAGGTAAACCTCATATATCAATCAGATATAATAGGTATTGGAACTCCATGAAGTCTTACCAATTACCTAATGTATATCTTGATGAGTTGGACAAGAGATAAATCTTCATTGATAGAAATGAAATGAGTTGACTTGGTAAGATGATTGAGTACCATCTAGATAGAATTATTACCTTTAGGGTTCATAGGGGGTCTTATGATGAAATTTGTGGTTATGTTTTACCATTTAAATGCTAGTATGGGAAATAGTTCCATAATACCCTTAGACTTATTTCATTCATCCTTGACTTATTCGCATACCAAGCATCATGATACAAAGTTTTCAATCTCCCTCTTCATGTTATCCCACCACAATTTTTGCTTTCAATCTCTATACATCTTTGTTCTACCTATATGAATATATAAAGACGATCTATTCGCATCAATTAGAATTCCCCTCTTCAGATTTGGTTTTCATGGGATTCATATCTAGGTACCAAACTTTATAAATCCATTTTATAAAACTTGAACATCAGAATATTCTCTACCATTTTTATGTAGTACCTCATCATCCTTCTGATTTACCATAATCCTCTCAAGAATAGCTAGTTAAGTAGTCATTTGAGTAAGGTATGATGAATATCCTTTTATTATTCCCATTTCCATCCTCCTTGTGTCCAATAATATTGGCTCCTTTGTAATTATCATCATGGATAGGGTTTTATGATATTTTATACTCAAAGAATCTACCGCTTTTCTCACCTTCCTAGGATGGTAATGGATTGAACAATTATAATCATTGATCAGCTCTAACCACCTTCATTGTCACATATTGAGATCCTTTTGTGTGAATATATACTTAATGATTTAATGATCTATATATGTGTCACACTTATCCCTGTAGAGATAGTGTCACCAAATCTTTAGCATGAAGATCACTACAGCTAATTCTAGATCATGTGTTGGGTAGTTCTGATCATGGATATTTAATTATTGGAAGGCATAGGAAATAAATTTTTCATCTTTCATGAGTACATAACTCAAACCTTTTTTGGATACATCACTTTAAATCAAAAATCATTCCCCACTGGTGGGTAATGTGAGAATAGGTGTAGTGATTAGCCTCTTCTTCAACTCTTTAAAGATTTATTTTCATTCATCATTCCAGAAAAACTCTTTCCCCTTTCAAGTTATCTTGGTTAGTGGGATTGAAAATCAGGACAAGTTTATCAAAAATTAATTATAGTATCCAGCTAATGAAAGGAAACTACATATTTCCATAAAAAAATTTGGTTTGGACCATCCTTTAATTACCTTTGTTTTTTAAGGATCCAAAAATATCACTTTTTAGGTGATAACATTTCCCAATAATGTTACTTTCCCCATCAAAAACTCGCATTTACTTTACCTTTCATACAAATTTTCTTTCTTCAAGGTCTTTAGTATAGTATTCAAATGCTTCTCATACTCATACTTACTTTTAGATTAGATAAGAATATCATCTATAAAGACTACCATAAATTTTTCAAGGTAATCCATAAATAC
Source organism: Viscum album (assembly GCA_963277665.1). Classification (NCBI taxonomy): domain Eukaryota; kingdom Viridiplantae; phylum Streptophyta; class Magnoliopsida; order Santalales; family Viscaceae; genus Viscum; species Viscum album. The sequence goes on from OY728129.1 coordinate 243,726,661, forward strand.
TCTATCCATTAAGTTCATAAAGATTATTGGAGCATTAGTGAGTTCAAATGGCTTCACTGTGAACTCTTAGTGTCGTTCCTTTTATGAAAAAGTTGTCTTTGGGGATATCCACCTTCTTTATATTTACTTTATAATATCTCGATCGACGATCCACCTTGGAGAAGTATTGGGATCCATATAGTTGATCAAAAAATTCATCAATCCATGGTAGATGATACTTGTTATTTATCATGAATTAGTTTAGTTAATGATGATAAATTCAAAGGAACATTGACCCATCCTTATTCTTGATGAATAGAACTGGTGCACCTCATAGTGAATCACTTAGGAATATAAACCCTTTATCCAGATTTTTCTATATTTGTATCTTTATCTTTTCAAGTTCAATAATGAACATTCTATATGAAGTATTGGATATTAGAAATGATCCAGGTATAAGTTTGATTGAGAACTCAACCTCTCAGCTATGAGGAAAGCTAAGAAATTCTTCAGGAAACACATCATTGAATCCCCTTATAATAGAAATGTCATCAAGGATGATCTTTTCCTTAGTCTCAATCATTGGATCAAAATATGATTGCTCACAAGGTAATAATATCTATGATTGAGATGATTATACTAAGGGATATATATCCTCCTCCTTGCACTATATAATTGGAGGGTGATTTGTGATACGGATGGTGATTTCCTTCTCTCAGTAATTTATTTAGGATCTATATAAGAAATTAAAATCTATGCCCATAATAGCATAAAATTCCACTAAAGGGGGTATCACATTTTTTTTGTAAATTCAGCCCACAAATTTTGATAGGGGAAGAGTTATATACTTGGGATGTAATAATTTCCTCATTCATAATTTTTACCAATAGCTCTACTTCTATGTTTTAAAGTGGTGCTTTAATAGTTCTACTAAACTTGAATGATATGAAAGAATAAATAGAACCATAATCAAATAGTAATTCACTATCCTTGAATAAATAACAAGAATATATGACACCACTTCACTATCAGGATCCACCTCAATAGTTGTGATGGAATAAGATCAACCTTTCTCTCTAGGCCTTAGAGGTTTTTTTCTTCAATTTTTATCGACAACCCTTGGCTTAGTGTATTGATTCACATAGTGTCCTTATTACTTGTAGTTAAAACATTAGAAAATAGGTTGAGGTTTGAGTAGATCTGTCCTTTATTCCATAACATTGGCTGGTTTCTCTCATTGGTAATTACTATCTAGGTTCCCTTCCTTCCTTCACCTAAATAATTTACTAGTCACCTTCAGGAAATTTTTGGTATGCTTCTTCCCACACTTTTGAAAAGTGGGATGTTGGACTTTCATGAACCCATGAGAATTTTCCATCACACCACCAAAATTAAAATCTAATATCTATTTCTTATCTCTATTCCCTTGAGATTCATTGATCTCTATTTCAACTTTGAGGGCAAAACATAAAATTCCCCCATAACTATCAAAGTCACAAATCACTAATGTTTTTTATAGAATCATCTTTATCCCACTAAAGAACTGGTCAACTTTACATTTAATAGAAATTTCATGGTTAAAGGTTTATCATGCATGTCTTGTGAAGTTTTCCTTGTACACCCTGATGGAATCATTGCCCTTTTTTCTTAAGGGAAAAAATGCCTCTATATTTGATGTTAGGGAGTTCAAGGAAGATGTATATCAAAAAACATTTTAGGTAATTATTTCCACTTCATCACTTTGATCTCTTCCAAGGGCTTCCTATTTTTTATCAACATCAACCATTGATCAGATTCTACCTCTATACAGTAAACAGCCATCGCAACCTTTTCTTACTTAGCGAATTGAAGGATAGATAAGAACTTTTCAATAGATTTGATCCATTGTTCTACCTTTAAAGGATTAGATGATCCATGGAAACTTGTAGGACTTTATCACATAAAGGTCTCAATTACAGTTTTATCTTTCTTAGGGCGATATGGGTTTTCCCCATGATTCAAGTTTCTATTCAAAACTTGATTTCATTGATAAATTATTTCTATAAAGTTCTTAAATTCTACTCCCATCAAGTTGGGTGTCTCATTTTGGTAGTCGACACATTTCTCATCACACGGGTTGTTAAATTGGTTCCTCCTATTTCCAAACATTTACTAAAATAAAGAGAAAATTAGGCATGAAAATTTTTAAACCATTAAACACATAATTGGGAAAACATTTACATTAAAGGGATAACTCATAAATTACATATGTTCCTTAACCTCAAAATTTCTTGGTTTTGATCTAAGTTATCCATGGTATATTTTTTAACATAAAGTCTTATGGTAATTTTTCCCCCTTAATAATGGATCATAATGAGATTTAAAATTTACCAAATCATATCCTCCAGGAGTGTCAAACTATGTGTATAATAAGGATTCTTTTTCATGAACCTGGTGATGATTGATGCTAGCTCAATACATCCTTTTCAAGGCTATTACCCCTAGGTATAGGTGTACTAGAGCCGCATCCACTTGTAGTATATAGACATGGATGTATTTTCATTCAAGAACTTAATATTTACTTTAAAAAAATAGGGATGTTTTATTATGTTTATTATTATCCCTAAGGATTTCACTAGAGTTTTTTAATCATAATCTCCAAAAATAACTATACCTTTCTATAATACCACCTATGAAAAACCATAACTTTTATGCACTTTATTTTATGATTTATCACATAAAGATACACTTAATACAACCCCATAAGATTATAAGGTCTAGTTTCTTTGGGTAATTAGGTACATATCATAACAAATTTAAATAAAAATACAAATACATATACAAAAACTTCATAACATGCCCTTAAATTTCCTTAATATTCTAAAATTGTACGGGATAACCAGGGGATGTACATAAGAAAGGGGTGAGCTATAAAGCCCAGTAAGGGAATAATCAAAGCACAACATGATAGAAGTAATACATGTGAGTAAATAGGAATTTCAATGTAACATAATATGGGTGAAAATTATAAAATTGAACATCAAATCATGATATAAGATGATAACATAAAGGCAACATGGTAATGTGATAACAACATAAAACATGACATCATAAGAATAAGTCAATGGTAACTACCAAGACATCATAAAATAGTGTTCTTAGGATAACCTACCATGAACCATGAATGGAATATAATGAGATAAAAACACTACCTAATTTATTATAGGGCTATATAATTTCAGACCCACATGTCACATTCATATCATGTACATGCATAAGTGTGCTACATTGATCATACAACATAAGGATGCATTTCATTAGTTTTAATCCCATGATTAAGGAGTTTGGGTTACATATATAGAATTCCCCAATAAATGAAGTATAGTTACAACTAGGTTAATACCCTTGAGAGAAAATGGGGATGGGTAATCACTACACAAATGGTTTCCATGATAAATTGAAGGATAATTCCAGCAGCATAATGGGTGTATATAAAGGTTTATAGAAGGGGTAAATGAGAGAGAGATAAGGTTTATAATTGAATTTTAATCATAAGGATAGTAAAGGGATGTGTAAAAACATATTAAAATATAGAAAATTTGGAATAAAGTGGGTATTAGTACAAGGAAAGTACTTGAAATAAAAAATGATGAAGAGAAAATACATTACCTTGAGAGGGCACTTCTAAAAGCATGGGAATATCTTCTTAAGAGGTTAGGAACACCTTTTTAGGAATATATATATGGAAGGGTAGCGTAAATTAATGCTCCAAGGGATTACAATGAAGAATAATGTAAGGTTTTATGGGTTTTTATAGCAAAAGATAGGGGAATTATTTATTAATTTCTAAACGTAGGTTTTAGACTCTATATGATAAATTAATCCAAACTAAAAACCATACCATTATTTTTTCATATGTTTTTTTTCCTAAGAGGAGTGGATTTAATTATTTTATAAGTCTAGGAAATGAAATCCTTAAAATAATAACCTCACTAATGTGGAAGTGAGTCATGTTTATAAAGAATTCATTTTAAAACCTTAAAATATAATATTGGTTTTGGAGGATTCATTAAGTGTTTAAAAATTTAATCAAAGAAATTAAAAAACATATTATTTTAAATTTGAAACATAATTTTGGTCTTGGATACTCTTTATAAAATTTATTACATTGCTTTTTGGGTTTTATGATGTCATAATACATACCATATAATTATAACGTATTTAATTTTTTTCCAAATATTCAACTGTCACAAAAAATTATGAAAAATTCTATATTGGATAATTTCAATGTGATTATTTCAAAAAAAATTATTTTATCAAAATAATTCTCTAAATATGAGAATACACGCTTTTAAATCAAAAATCCCCATTTATTGAAAAGTAATATGTTTTTTTACATTAACATTTTTTGGATCCTTAAAACAATTACATTTGACTTCATAAAATTGTATTATAATTTATATTTAATAAATATTATTTAATAATAATATTTTATTAAAATATCATTTATTATAAAAGTTATTTAATTTATAAAAAATATTATCTTGATTGAAACTATATATTTTCCAAAAATACATTTTTTGTTTCATCATATCAAAATCTAATTTTTATGAAAATTTATTAGTTAACCATTATAAATTAATAAAAGATAAATATAATAATTATTTTATTAGAAATAAAAATATAAAAAATCATTTTTTTAGGGTCTAAATATATATCCCTTTATTACACCAATGAATTCCCTAAGGGTAATGTGTGTGATGGTGAGATTTTTTTTTAGTTTGGGTTGTGATCTCGATGAGTTTGAGCTTCTCCCGTAAATTGGTTTTCTCATGCTTTAGTTATTGAATCCCTACTTTGGATTGGTCATGGGAAAATATCGGTGATTCTATCTATCTCAGAATCTTCGATAAATGGGCTTCATAGTGTATGATTCTACTGGTCGAGGTCATAGCTTGTTTTGTTAGTGTCAATTAGATTTATCATTACCTAATATGTATACATATATATATATATATATATATATTAATCATAAAATCACTATATCATATCTATTTGTTTTTAACAAACAGAGTCATGAATTGGTCACCCAATTCATGCCCTGAAGAAATTGATTAAATCAAAAGGGTTACGATACAAGCTCAAGGTGCAAAGAGTTCACACCAACCAAAAAATTAAGAGCGGAACATGAGATATATCAAGGAAAATAATTCACCTCATGCTAACAGAAAGAAAACCTGTGAAAACCTCCATTCCTTAAGCAGAATCATCAGGAGTTAATGTCCACATGACTTTGTCCTTGTCCAGCAACATCAGCAGCAGCACATCCGACGTCAACTTCAAGGATTTCTAGTCTCTCCCCCAATGCTGCTCCACTTTCACAGCTTTTTGTTCGCATATTTCCAACATCCCGTGCATCTATATTTGTGTTAAAATAGTCCAATGTATCTCCAAATATGGATCTTGCAATATGCAGTTCATCCAAAATTCAGAGTTTTCCTATTGGAAAAAAAGGAACAGTCTGATCCCTCTTCCCCTGTAGGCAACATAAACAGAAAATAACGCATCAAATCCAACAAAGAGAGTAAACAGAAGTCGGGATCCTCCAGTAAGCAGTCTAGGCCAGATCAAAGACTTCCAAAAAAGAGCAAGCAATACGCCATTTTTTCATATCTTCCTTTCCATATCTGCTCTTTAACAATCATACCACATAGAAACACTTAAAAGGAACCATAAAGCATCCAAAATGTCATGCTGTAGAAGATCAAGAGAAACCAGACCAAGCATCATCTATAGAACCACTATAAGATGAAAAGATGCAGGCTAGAAAGATGAATCAGAACCAGAAATCCAATCATCATCCAAATATACTCACTATAAATCATCCATAAGCATATGTTTTGTTCATTTTAGGAAGAGGGAAACACGGTTCCATGTCCTTCCAAACAGCATCTCCATTTCATAGCTCTTAGGAGCAGTTGAATAGACTTCAAAAAAATGGGGCACGAAATCCTCAATAAACATTGTATCAGGATACAAACAGGCTCTCTTTTGTTCCCAAGAGAATCTCAGAAATCAATCAAAGAAGAAGAACCAACAAACAGTGCATCCCCGTTGCATTCCATATCAGAAAATCCAGATTCACATTAGGCAGCATGACAGAAAAGGATTGAAGAAATAAAAGAGAATGCTTCAGAGAAATATCTAAAACAGATCCATCAAGACAGTAGGAAATTTCAAATCCAGTCTTCCTGGAGAAAAATATCATCCAGTAGAAAAGCAAGAACAAAGGTGGATCAAAGTTGGAAGTTAGACTTCCAAAACATAATCCATTTAAGAAATCTTTCCTGATTCTTTAATTGAAGATTTCCTACTTTGCTGCCAAATAGTCGCTCTTAGTGATCTCTCCCCTCCTAAAAGAATTGTATAGGGTTTCATCACTGAGTCCTGCCGAAGAATCAGGAGCTTCACAAGCTGGTATATTATGTTTATCAACCCTTTCAGCTCATTGCTCCTTCTGTACATGTTGATTTGCAATATGGTCATATACATTATTTCTAGCAATGTCCAAGGAACGAGTGACAATAGTCCTCTCCACATGTGAAAAATCCCTGCGTTTTCTAGTTTTTTTAGGATTTGGTGTAATAAACCCATCTGCATCCACTATTGGTTTCTTACCTTTTCTGGCCATGTCCCTTAGGTATTTCTCCTCAATATTAGTAGATTTATCTTCCTCATAACTTTGTGAGACACTATCTTCATATGCATCACACCTCTCCTTTTCCTCATCTTCCTGAGTGCCTTGTTTTGTTTTCGCTATCGAACTATCTTCAAGTAAGGGTGAGGGACTATGATGGACATTTGCATTCACCATAGTGGGTAAAATCTCCTTCTCACCCTTATCTAGAGAAGAGTTTACATTAGAAGTCTTGGGGACATCCTTGGCAATAGGAGTCACAATATCATCAGCAGGGATTGATTTAGGAGGATCCAAGTTAATTTTAGAATTAGCTTTTTCTACCGAAACTGCTTTGCTACGAGTTTGAGGTGGTTCAAAAAATTTTGACTCGCAATCCTCCATAGTATGACCCACTTTGTAGCAGCAATTACAATAAGGTGGAACATTTTCAAATACCACATCTTGAGGATAACCTTTATCACCATTCTGGAGCCAAAATCTGGAAGGCAATGCTTGTGATATATCAATCTCAGTGAAGATCCTAGCAACTGAGGGACGAGATAAGTTCATGGTGGCAGAATATAATATAATCGGAGTTCCAAATAGACTTGCAATGGAAGTTAGAGCACGCTGCTTAAAGAGATGTAGAGGCAAACCTGGGAAACCGATCCAAATTGGAACAATAGGGGGCTTAGAACCTGTTTCAAAATCTGGAGACCACTTGAAGACCTTCATAGAGGCCCCCCCAAAAGACCATGAACCACGAATCCAAAATCGGTAATAGTTATTTTCCAAGGAGAACTGAAACACAACATTCAGAGAGTTCAAAAGTCCAATATGAAAGTTTGTAAAACCTATGTTCTTAAGAGTTTTGCGTAAGAAGAACAGAGAAGGGTGATTTTTGATAAAACGGCCTACAAGAACAAATCGTAGGTCTGAAGCAAGATCGTGTACCTCATCCTTGGAGAACACAATCGCCGATAGACCTCTGTGTATGTAGGTTTTTAGAGCAATAAAGCCGGAGGCCTTCGATTCTGTGCGTGGGATTCTACCCGAGACCACATCTGTAAAGGATCTCTCATCTTGGAACCCTTGATCAGCAAGGTTAGGGTTAACACGCCTATCGTCTGAGAGCGTCGCCTTCATCCCAAAGAAACCAACTCAATTCATAAATATACTATCAAAGGTTATAATGTTTAACGGTCTTTTAAATCTAACCAGATATAACTTATAATGGTACAAAAATCAAATTAGTGCATGTGTTTATTATAATTTTATTTATTAATAAGAAATTTACTAATTTAAAAATGGAATTTCGTTTACAAATGATCAGGTCATTACACTACTTATGAACCAATAACTTTATTTAAGACTATAATATCTTCAATTTATTTTTATTTATATTATATTATTAAAATATTTAAAAAAGGAAAATCACTAAGAATTATTTTATAATATAGTGTCTATAATTTTATTTATTTTTTCAAACAATCAAGGGTGGTACACTGAATGTGGTGAGAGACAGAAGTAGTGCCTCTAGATACTGAAAATTGAGAAAAAAAATTAATTCTTTTTAATGACTAGTTTTCTCATTTGAGGATTGAAACATTTCCAATTGAGTTAAATTGACATACTCATGTGATCAAATTCATGAATAAAAAGTGTTTAACTTAGATGGAAACCAAGATCATTAAACAGTGTAATAAAATTGATTCCTTAGTGTAAAAAAATTAATAAGTTAGAATAAAATATTTATTTCAAATCAATTATGAAAAACTAGTTATGGTATTTTCATATAACTACAATATTCCTTTGGTTTCAAATGATTTGAATTTGAATACAGAAATAATGGAAAATACTACTCATACTTTGGAGAAATTAATTTCTATGAAAAATAATTTTGATGAAACCATTCTATTAGATATGATATTATGTAAAACTATAATATTTTTATGTCTCATATGGTTTAATATCTCAAAGGATTCATAATATTTTACATTCATCACATTCTGATCATAAATCTTATATGTTGTAGATAATTTGAGCCACAATACCTACCACTTCTTAATGTGAAGGAAATGTTTCTATTGAGAGCTCCAGTTCATCATGGGAATAATTAGTATGATAAATGTGGGATTTTTTATTTTAATATTGATTTTCAATAAATTTTTAATTTTCATTTATTATTTTAAGTGTAAAGAGAGATTCTAATTAATGGAATCATATTTTATTTGATCTTTATTTTTGTTTTTATTAATTTATAATTGATTTTTTTATATTTTATATTGAAAATTCATTACAATAATCTCAAAAATTATTTATTATATAAATGCATCCAAAATTAACTAAAATATTATTAATACTAATATATTTAAGTTATTTATTGAATCTTACTATTTTATTTTCACCTTTGTGTGTTTACATTGAATATCTTTTTGATTTTTACAAAGGGGGATAAAATTTAGAGAAACTTAAAGAAAATGTTTATATGTTATATTTTCTAATATTATGATTGTAAAATTTAATGATTTGTTTATATTTACACTTATATTTATTTTTCATGACTTGTGAATATCAAAAGGGATGGATTATTAGTCAAATCTAGTATTCTCTTATTTTAACACTCAACAATCATTTTTATTATGTTTATAAAATATTTGTTTGATGTGTAGGGAATTTTGGGTGAATGATAGGAATATTAATAATTTTATAATACATTTTAGTGTTTTTTAAAAGCATGGATAACCAGGTAAATCGGGACAATTGACCATGAGATCCTTTTTTGAATTTATAAACTAGAATAGTTGATTGTATAATGTAATCATATTGACCATGCAGTTCATTTCCAAACTAGAAGAGTTTCCAAGAAAATTTGATGGAATTTAAAATATTGTTCAATGGAGTTGACTATACAAAAAAATAATATCAATCATGAATATATTTTCAAAGGTAGATTTAATCATGAATAAGATAGATTAATCCGTAGGACAAGTCAAGTTATCGTGTAGTACAAAAAGATGTTGTCATTACTACTTGAATTTAGAATTTAGAAAAGGTGTATAGGTGACTTTAAATAAGGCTTGAAGTGACGATGATGGTAATTCTAAGTGATCGTGACTAATTTTCTGTATATTTTGAATTAATTTTACCCAACAGTTACCAGCACCTCATTTAAGAGCATTAACTAGTACCTTCAAAAAAAGAAAATGTCAGAGTTAATTCTACCTTATCATGCTAATTAGAAGATTTAATTATCTTAGTGATATTTCTACTAAACTTTTTGGATAAAAGGAAAGTATAAATATACAAGGATATTTTACATGAAAAGTATCTAACTTCTGATACATGATTCTTATAGTTTTCCCTAGATGCATTTTTGATCTTATGGAACTTACATAAAAATTTCAAACTCAAATTTGAACCTTTATAATCCAAAAAAAGTTTCAAATATTTATAAATTTGACTATTAATTCCAAGAATTCTTGAGTTATAAGGAAGACAACCCAAAATGATCAATCATCTACTTTAGAAAGAGAATAATGGAACCTGGTTTAGAATCACATCTCTTATCTTTCTTTTTCATTTTATAGTGAGATTAAATTTTTCTACAATGATTTATTATTTATGAATATATTTTTTCTATATAAAACATTTCTCTAATAGTTTAAATTATAGTTTTTAATTTCATTTTTTATTCCCATGACACACTGTTGAAGAGTTTATTAGATTAAGAAAAATGGAAGTTAAATTTTTTATGTACTTTTAAAACTCATTCAAAGTTTTGGGATCACCTACAAGGTGTAGATAAACTCTTGTTATAGACTGTAATTTTTTTAATCAAATAAAATTTAATTAATATTTTTTATAGTCTATTTATTAATTAAATATTTTTTTAATATAGTTATTTTTATCTTCTGATATATTTTTAGTTTTGGTGTGAGTAAATTTATCTGAATGGTTATAATAATTTTCAAGATAAATTAACTGAGTATTGATCTTTTATTTGAGAAATATTTATAAATTTTAAAAAATTGCTCTCTCTATCTCTTGTTATTTTAATAAATAAATATTCTTTAAATTAGGGAAACCTAAATGTATTTTAATTATTTTATTAGTGAGTTTTGAAATTTAATAAGATCAATTCACCCATCTCTAGAGAATATTTGAGACAACAATAATTCATACTTCAATAATGGATTAAGTTGATTTCAACTCAATCAAAAAAGTATACATATAAAAAATTGGTTTTAGAGAACTGAAAATTTTCAAATTGTGGAAATATACTCCTATTCATGAAATAAATTTGAAAATAATCAATAATTAAAAAAATCTTGAACACATAATATACTTTTATTAGTTATGTTGAATATATATTTATGATTTATTTATATCCATTAAAAATTTTAAATTAATTAATTAAAATTAATTTCATATTTTAGTTATATATTTAAAATTTAATGTTAACTTAAATTAATTGTAGTAATAATTATTTGAAATTTAAAGTGAATAAAATTAATTTAATTACTTATAACTCATAAATGGAGACTAAAATCCAAGATTTTTTAAGTTTAGATCTCTATAATAGTGGTTTACTTACTATTATAATAGGTATTGTAGTAGGTGGTGTTGCAATGAGTTTCATCTGTAAATCTCCTTCAAGTGGATCACCCATAAAAATTATTGATCACTTCCCACATTTCATATTCAATGAAGAATATCAAGTGAAACATTTTGATTCCTCCATGAGGTTGGAGATTCAGTGATCCATTATAACCATTTAGATGGAGTCTTGGTAAGAGGTGAGATATCGAGTAGAGATTACGGAGAGAGGCCTTTCCATGAGAGAATGTTTCAGTAAAGATCTGCCTTGAGTTTCTACAGAGCTAAATATGAGTGCTATAATTTTTGGGTCTTGAGGTCTGAGGAACCGGAGAGTGAGGAAATATTCTAATGTTTAAGAGTAGCTCTAATCCCTAGGTTTGATTAGATCAAGGTGTTCTATATCGGGTGATCAGATCCATTTTAGTTATAATTCTATGTGGAATCATCAATATGATTTTTCCAAGTATAAGTTTGTTTCTCAACCTTCAATGGGTAGATATTTATGGATGGTATGTGAGGCATGTATTGGGAAAATTTTGGTTGTGTGCCTATTCTATTTAAGAGGTATTGTAGCACCCCAAGATTTTGTGAAAAAAAATTAATTAATTTAATATTTTCAATATCTTTCATTTCACACAACACTGAGTATAGCTTTTGTTATACAAAAGCACTAAGTTTGGATTGCGTTATATGCAACACCAAGTTAATATTTCACTACGTGCAATACTTATATTAGATTTCAGTACATACAGCACTATGTTTGGCTTGTATTACACACAATAATGAGTCTCTTTGATAGCTTGTGTTACATGCATGGTCGAGTTTTACTAAACTACAATATACTATTAATATTATTATTAAAATATAATTATAGCTACCACCTAGTTGTTGGAATGGAAGTTACTAATAATATTAACTAAATTATAAAAATACTATTTGCACATGTAAATAAATTGAATACTTTGGTTATCTATTAGTATAAGTGAATGTATGAACTATTTGAAAATAAAGAAATTGTTTTTCTAAGAAAACTATTTTTCTATGTATAAACACAATTTTATCTCAATAAATTAAAAAAAAAACACTTTTGATTATTGTTTTTAATAGAATCTATATATAATATATTCGATCAATATTTTTAATACTCATCCAATAGATTTTATATTTATAAGATAAGAATAAATCTAATTTTATGAATAAATAGATGTATTTTTCTACAAGGTAATTTTACTACCTTTTAATGGTGAATCCATTTTAATTATAATTTTTGAAACTTTTATAATTTTTATTTGAAAAAATAAACTTTATTTTTGAAATATTAGTATAAAAATTTACTTTGGGTAAATTTTTCATATTTTTCTGATAAGTTTCATTTTTTGATGAACAGTGAAAACACTGGATTTTAATTCAAACCTGCTTTTTCATATAATTTATTTATATATTTTTATTACATTTTAATTTTTATTTAAAGTATAATTAGATAAATTATACATAAATAGTATAATTTATTTCATTAGAACCAATTTCACATTGAAATTAGATATAAATACATTTCAAACTTTTGGACCTTTTCGCTTAAAAACTCATCTTTTCATCCCATCTACAGGATTAATTTTAAATTAATTTCTACCAATTATGTGATTAGAATAATTAAAAATGGATTCAATATATTGAATAATAATAATTTTTAATGTATAATAGGTCAACTTAAATTTTTACCAAAGTGATTAGTGGAAGTAATTAAAATTATTTACAGTGATTAAGGTAAAAATGAGTTTACTTAGTGAATAAACTTTAATATTAAAGGGAAAAATGACTTGTAAAATTTTCTGAAAAAAAAATCCTAGAAATATTTAGAAAAATTACTCTATTTTCTCTAAAATGGAAAATTACTATAGGCACATGATGTAAGGGAGACCTCTCAATAGTGTTTACCTATTTATATTTACAAGAATGCCACTCCTCCTCCATTATAAAAGGCCACTCACCCCCCTCACTTACTCACACCTCTCAAGACACTTTTGATCATAAAAAACCTCCCCAAATATCCTAAAAATATCAATCCCTTCATCCTATAATCCTTCCTTTGGTCAAAAATTCAACCAAGGAATCCCTTTGAAGCAAACCAAGAGGAGTTACCCAAAGAAGAGGTAACATCCTTCCACAAACTCTTTTGTTTTATTTCCATTATTCACTCCTTAAATTATTATTATTATATGATTATTTAAAACCCCAGGTTTCCCAAATATATTGAGATTTTTTTATGTTCATGTTTCGACCTACACTCACACACACTTCCATCAAATGGGATAGGTAATCATCATTCGTGTGTACGGTGGACTACCGCCTCACGAACCGATATCGTTCATTATTCCATAATAACCTTTAAAGGTTGGTAATAATGATGTAATTTATGTTTTTATATGATATATTATATTTATGATGTTTTTATTCTTATTGAATTATTATATAACACATTCCTTCGTGCTTTCCATTTTTTGTAAATATGATAACTTCGTTTGTGGACGTGTGGACTACCACCTCCTCAAAGTGATGTAATTCATTCACACTTTACATGGAATGTATTAAAGATGGGTTTAGTAAAAATTTATTGTATATATGAAATAATAATTCTAATTTAATGATAATATATATACACACACATATATTTCATTTACTTTCTTTCAATATTATATGAAAATAGAAACAATATCCATGCGTATATACGGCCTACCGTCTCTATGAATGGTGTATTCCATGTCATATTTATATATTGTAAATATTATTATAAATAAATATATATTGAATATATAATATATTAATACCATGTTTTACATTCTTTAAATAATGAAATTATGATCTAATTAAGTGGACCAAAAATAATAAGTCAAATCATGTATGAAAAACAAAGCGGTTATCACCCAAAACATAACCTAAAAATGGAATTGTTAATAAATAGGTAATATAAGGTCATAATAAAATAATATATGGTATTATATATGATAATATGGTTATATGGTATATTTATAATAAACTTATATTTATTATACAAGGGTTTTGAACATGTACAAAGAAATTCAAGACTTAAGGTAAGGGTTTTCTCATATCACTTTTATTTCTGTGAAATTTATGGCTTATTAACCAATCGTTTATTTTGTGTGATTTATATACTGACCATGAATATATTATATTATTATTATCCTTAAATTTATTGTTATTTACATATTCATTTGATTATATCTCTTTCATGGGGGTTAAGGTTCAAAATTTACTAAATTCTTAAAGTAATCTTGTCTCAATTTTCCTTCTTTTGGACACATGTCATGTTATGCACCTATATTCTTCTATGAGGTGTATACACTACCCTTTGAAATGTTATTTCATGAATATAATTATTTTAATTATATTTTAATCATCATGTAATGTTATTATTTCATGGGGATTATGATCCAAAGTTAACAAAGTGGTAACAGTTTATTGTTATTATCTCATTTTTTATCGGGATTATTTATGATTATGCTTCCATTAATGAAATATTATGATATAAATCTCAATAAATATAATTAATTTTATTCTAATATTTTTATTAATGATATATTAATGTAATGGTACAATTTTTCAACTCTTTGGTACTTAAGATATTTAAGAAAGTGTTTGTAAGAAAATCCGACTTTATCTCTCTCTTTGGTCAGAAATCTGTGTTCATTAAAAACCATGTTTAAAAAAAAGTTTAAAAAAATGCTATAATATTCACCTACTATCTTTAAAATAAATTTTTAACAATTTTTTAACTTTTAAATATAAGGGTTTTTAAAAATTAATCATCTTATTGTTTTCCGATTAAGGCACTTTTCTAAACTTTTTACGACGCAAAAGGAATGTTCAGTATGTACAGATCTATCCACTTTCATGACCATCATTTATTTAAATATTCCTTTACAATTTTAAAAGATTAATTTTCTTTAGAAAAAAAAATTCTAATATTTTATACATACATTGTTTTTAAAATAGTTTTCAAACAAAAAGATCAAAAAAAATTATGTTCAAGAAGTATTTTAAATGATTTTAAAAGATTCATTTAAATGTTTTCAAATCCATTTTCAAAAAAAAAGTTTTTCAAAAATGTTTTATGGTAAAAAAATTGTTTAAAATGTTTTCAATAATACTTTATAAATTTTCAAGGAAAAATTTTTTCAAAATGTTTTCAATTTTCTTTTATAAGTTTTCAAAGAAAAAGGTTTTCAAAATTTTTTCAAGATTCCATTATAAGTTTTCAAATAAAAGGTCTTTCAAAAAAAATCAAGATTATTTTATAATTTTTAAATTAAAAAGGTTTTAAAAATGTTTTCAAGATTCTTGTATATGTTTTCAAGGTTATTTTCAAATAAAATAGTTTTCAAAATGTTTTATTTTTTAAAAGGTATTTTTTTCAAAAGAGAAATGATATTTTTCTCAAGAAATGATTTTAAAATATTTCTCAAAAATTATGTTCCATATAAGATGAAATCCATTGGTGTTACTCATGAATTATTTGGGATATAATATAAGGGTTCCATTAATATTCTTTCTCTGAATGGTTTACATTTTTATTTCATGATGTTTATAAAACTTGTTTCCCTTTAATGGATTATGTGTTTATAAAACCTATTTCTCTTTCATGGGTTATATGTTTATAAAACCCATTTCTCTTTGATGGGTTATATGTTTATGAAACTTATTTCTATTTCATGGGTTATATTTTTATGAAACTCGTTTCTCTTTTATGGATTATATTCTTATAAACCCTGCTTCTTTTTATGGGTTATGATTTGATGAAATGGTTATGAAACATGTCACTTTTCCACAAGTTATGATATGATTACATGCTTATGACACCAATTTTGTTTCATGGGTTATTATATGATGAATTTTTATGATATAGTAGAACAAATATATATGATTTCATTATGATATGGGTGGGACCAATATCTCCCTCCAATTAATTTGGTAAAAATTTATATCTCATAAGATAGACATAGATGAAATAGGGAGTGAACTCGGTCCAGTAAAAGACTTTGACTGCTAAGATGGTCTTGGGAGTAAACCAAGATTACTAAGATGGTAATGTGAGTAAACCATGACTACCAATATGGTATAGGGATTGAAACCATACTATTAAAATGGTCTTATCATTAAGCATTGACTACTATGGAAAGTATTTTTATATGCCTATGTATCTGCCACAAATTTTATGTCTTATTCCTATGTTATGATTTCATGGTTTTTTTATTTATTACCTTATTATTAATTTCTTATGAACTACCAAAATTTATTACATGATTCATTTTTATGATCTTTGATATGAAGGATATGATATTCTAATTTTATGATCATCTTCTCATACCATTATGCTCATGTTATGCTTACATATTTCTCTTTTTTACCTTTACTGATCATCTGAGCTCACCCCTTTCTTATATTTCCTTTCCATGGGTTATAAAGAAATGTTTTAAGTAGGAGTAATGATGGGTAAGATCTTTAAGGGAGATGTTTAAGATCGTTCACCATGATAGAATATTATGTTTCTATGTTTCCAAAGACACTAAACTATTACAATCCTTGGGCATGTACTTTTGTAATGTCAGGCTCTGTGCCTTATCATATAAGGGTTTCCCTTTAACCCTTAAAAGGGGAATTATCCATAATAAAATAAAAAATAAGGCCTTATGGACATTCAGGCCATGTATGTTAAGCTTAGATCACTATAGGTATCTCTCCATGGATATTATTCTTTGTGATTTTCTTATTTCGGGTTTCATTTGGATTCTCTATGATACAAATTATTTGAGATGTGTTTAATGTAAAGGTATGGGTTTTCTTATCCTTTCCTTGGGGTGTCTTCTCCTTTTTCTATATTTTATTTTTATTCTTGAGGATAAGAATATTTTTATAGGTTTTTTATGAAAGGGAACATAATTTCATAGAATAATTTTTATTTTTCATTATTTATAGGAATCTAGGGGTGTTGGTGGTTGTTTTGAGGGAGAAGGGTTGAGTTTAAGATGAGATGTAAGTTATAAGAGGTGTGTCATGGAATGATGGTATGTGTCACACTATGAGTGGTTAGTTGGGAAGTTGTGTCACGTATTGAATTTTTTTCATGGCTTGGGGTGTATGTTATGAGATTTGGGAGGTTCTATGTTTTATTGGGGATTTATTGGATACACTGTGATTTTTTGGGTTACAGCATAAGGGGTATTGGTCACGACGTGATTGGTTTCATCATGGTGTGAGAGTATTTGGGGATCCTTACATAAGGTGTTTGAGTAACCTTTATGTATTAGTGAACCTTTACATATGATTTGGTCATGTGGTGATCATATGAATCATGTTTCAAGGTCCTGATTGTCAAATTACATGGTTTTGTCTTCCTGGAGGTTGTTGAATTGTGACCTGGTTCAAATTCACATCATAGTTTTCTAGGTTTTGAAAGTTATAGAATGATTAGTTTCTTCATGTTGTAACCTTCCTAGGTTATATGTATTTAAATATCTTGAATGACTTTAAATTGGGGATCTCCTGGGTGGATCGTGTCATGATTCTCATAAGTATTTTTGAAACTAACGTGTCATGTCAAGATCCTTTATGTTTATAACACCCCAATATTTTAGTATGTATTTACATTTAAATAAATACTATGTTGAATAGCTTGTAACACACGTAAAAAATCTAAAATGAGTCACAAAATATTAAAATTACAAGAAGAATATAACTTTAGTGAATAGAAATTTAGTAATCAATTATGATACTTACATTGAATTATTTTGTTTTGATTGATTAAATTTAATGATTATAAAATAAATAATTAAAGTGATATGATTAGTCAATGTTAAACATGGGTATTTTTCAAAGAAATTTTTTTAAAGTATTGTATATTTTAATAAATTGATCACTTTTAAAATATTTAAATTTATGAACTAATAAATTAACGCTCAATTAATTATAAATTGATATCAAATAAGATTAAGAATATCTGAAGTTTAAAAAAAAGTAATTTTTCTTAATATTATATATTTTTATTTAAAATATATATATATATATATATATATATATATTATAATTTTAATTTTATTAAATTAATTTCATTTTTGAATTAATCATATCAAAATTATTTTAGGGTGAATTTTTAGTATTTTTCTAAAATAGTTGATTTTTTGGTGAATAGTGAAAAATGCAGTTTTACAAAATACCGTTACTTTTATGACATTGTCATGATATAGGAATAATTTAAAGTTTTTGAAAATTTTTGATAGGCCAAATATATATATAATAATTAAAAAATCATTTAAAAATATTATGTTGAATTTAGAAACTCATGTTTGACATTTTAGAACCTAAGTGATGTTTTATTCTAACAAAAGAAATATTTTTTATCATTTTTATAATTAAGTAATTATAAGGTTACATTCGGTTTTAGATTTATTTTAAATTCACATAACTCTAATTTTGTATCCATACTCCAATTAATGTAATGAGAATTGATTTTATGCATTATTCTAGTGTAAATCCATTTTTAAGCTTAAAATGCATTTGTTCTAAAACTATTTTTTTGTTGAGTTCTGAAAATTTTTATTAAAAGTAATTTTTACAACCTCTAGAAATTTAATTCTATAAAATTTATTCTATATTTGTAATTATCATATTCAAATTATATAATATGATCATTTTTAGTCACAATGAATAGTTACCAAAGTAAAAGTTTGTCGTCCCAGTAAGGGTTAAAATATTTAATGAGAGGATTAAAAGAATAGATAAGGATTCAAATATCAGTAAAAAATGACTAAATATTATTTTATGAGTGTAATAACACCAATACCCTTGGGTTCCATTTTTTTAACCACCTCCATGAAATATTAAAATGTCACACATGCGTATGTGCGGACTACCACCTCCATGAATGAAGTATTTTCTTTTCATAACTGCCTTACATGGATGGTTACAAAATTATATTTAATGTATAAATAAGATATTTGTGTGTGTGTGTGTGTGACATTATTAACATTTTTTAGGTGATTAAACCATTAATAAGGTGTAAGTATTAGATTTTCCGAATCAAAACATGCATGAGAAAAAAAACAGTTAACACCTAAATAATTGATTTTAACAAAGAATTATAAGTAAAGTGGTAAAAAGAAGTTATGGATAAATTATATCCATAAATATAGATATAAATATGGATCTTATATAGATTAATAATAAATATAATTTATTATAAAGGATTTTGGAATGCATCCGACCAAGTGAGAATCCAAGGTAAGGGTTTAATTAACGATCTCATTTTTATTTGGGATTATTTGTGTTTAAATTTACATTGAGGGGAATTATATTCTCTTTATATATTAAACTCATATCTATTTTATTACCCTTTTTTTAGTTTTTCAAGTATTATTTCCATTTTCCACCACTTTGGTACTCAAAGAGCCCAAAAGAATGTTTTTAATCAAAGTCAGTCATATTTATTCTTTTAAGTTAGGAATATTTTTCTCCTTCAAATCCATGTTCTTTTATACCTGGGATATATCTAAAATAATTTCAATATTTACTTAACTGTATACTAATTATTATATATAGTTTTAATTGAAGTAATATTCCTAATAAAGTTATTCCATTGACCAAGGAGATATTTATGTTTTGTATACTCAATTCAATATGGTTATTTATTGATTGTTATGGCATACTAATGATAAAATATATTATTCCTTAAATAAATGAGGAATTTATTGGGCAAGTTTAAGTGGTGGTTGTGGTCTGTTATATCACTTTGATTCATCTGGTGGGTCTCATGGGACAAACTAGAATGAGTATCATGATGTATTCTTTCCCAAATAATTATGATGTCTTTGTAAGAGATATTGATGGTAAGATCATGATGTCTTGGATCAGGGATTAAAATTTATGTCATTATTCATTACATCATTATGAAAACATATATTTTTTTCCATTTGATTTTGTTACCCATGAATTTATTTCATTCTTAAGTTATTTAATATATGTCAAGCTTATTGATTATTCACTTTTACATATTGTTTATTCCTTATGTATCTATAGTAGCTTTCGATATATACAACCCCTTGCTAGGAATATAAGACCACACTTTTATTTGTTTTACTTTCCCTGGGGTATCAAGAATGTATCTTTTAAATATCTCTATATTGTACTAAAAGGAATAATGAAGTTTTCAAGAATTTTATAATCTATGATTTATTTTTCCAAGGTAATGTGAAAATCATGTATGTATCTAATATCTCAAAACTTCTAGACCATTCGATCCTTTAGGATGTAGTCTCTTATAGCTTGTAAAAATGTAATAAAATAAACATAGACTCTAGGTTACTAGATTTGAGTTTTTTATAGTTGGAATTAAATCAAGTTTAGTATATTCCTTGAGAACTATATTTTATAATAATGTTGATTGCACAAATATTATGATAAACCCCTAAAGTGTTCAAGAATATTTTACTGATTTTTAGGTTATAGCTCAATATCCATTATATATTGAGATAATTAAGTGAATGATATTATTTAAGGATGAAATCTAGTGTAAGGTATGTAAAACATATCAATACTCATAATCAATATAGGTATTTCTCTCTGAAGAAAGACAACATGGCTAGTGTTGGAGCTGGGTAGATTATTACTATATTAGGGCAGTTGGCTCAGGTTATGACCAATAACCTTTCCTCTGTGGAATAACTTTTTACTTAATAGAATTATGAAATGAAGTTTTACTTATTAATGTATATTAAACCTCCATAATTTAATGGAATTACTAATCCATTGTTATCTGAACAATGGATCAAGTCCCTTAAAAAGATATTTCTGTCTTTGAGAAGTAATAAAAGGGAGAATATTATTTTGGCATTGTATTATTTAAAGGGATATATTAATCAATGGTGGTAATTGATTAAAAATAAAAAGGAGGAGATATAAATAATTTAATTGAAGAATTTTATGGAGATATTTTTTGAGAAATAATTTCCTTAAGAGAAATGATCATATATGAAAAGGAAATTCTATAATTTTAGACAAAAGGAAAAAGAAAGTGTTGTTGGGTATGAGGAAAAATTTACAATATTAGTAAGATATTTTATTGACTATGTATGTAATTTAAAAATTAATATTTATCATTTATTTAATGGGCTTAAGCCAAGCCTCATGGGGAACTAGTCTCTCAAACATTTTCATTATATGATGATATGGTATCAATTCCCATAAAGATAGAGAACCCATTCTCTAAGTCTTATATTTTCAAATAAATTCAAGAGAATATGAGGTAAAATGAGAAAAAAGGAAAAATAAATGAGTTAAATGAGAAGAATGGAAGGATAGAATATCAAATTTGTGATAATAATGGAAAGAAACACCTTGGTAATTTTTTAAAGGGAGTGTAAGTCTATTATAAGTGCAGAGATAAGGGTCTTCTAGATCATGAATGAAAGGGAAATAAATAATACACCAATATCCAATGTTTTAGATATAAGGATATGTGTTATTATTTTAATCAATTCCCCAATAATCAAGGGAATTTACCTTAGAAGAGTATGAGAGAGAAAGTCCAAGCTTATGAAATTATTACAGCTGAAGTTGAAGTCACTTAATTTATGGTAGTAGGTACTGTGATCATAAACTCATTCTTTATTTGATTTCAGATCTATGTACTCTTTTATATTTTACATGGATATTGAGTCATCCCTTTAAACTATGAGGAAGGAATTCACTATTAATACACCTAATGATAATATGGTTACTATGAGAATATATTAGGCAATCTCTTTTAAGATAAACAGTTTTTCTATACTTGAGAACATGGTTGTTAAACCTATGATTAACTTTGAAATAATCCTAATTTTTGGGGTTTAATTAATTTTGAGGATTAATAATTTAGTTTATGAGGTATAAAATAAGTTATATATAATTAGTTATATTTTTATAATAAAGGATTTTAATGTTATCATTTCTTTGGATATTGTTTTTACTCGGATTCACTATTTTTTTTAGTATGCATTTTCATTTAAATAATCACTATAATAAATAGCATGTAACGCACACAACATCAATCTAAAATGAGTCATGATATATTATAATTATAAGAAGAATAAAAATTTAGTAAATTGAAATATAGTAATAAATTATGATACTTACATTGTATTATTTTGTTTTGATTGATGAAATTGAATGACTTAAAAATAAACAATTAATGTGATATGATTAAAATCATTCAATGCTAAAAGGAATTATCTTTTAGAAAATATTTTTTTGAAGCATTGTAAATTTTAATAAACTAATCAATTTAAAATACTTAAATTTATAAACTAATAAATTAACACTCAATTAATTATAAATTGATATGAAATAAGATTAAGAACACTTGAGGTTTAAAAAGGTCATTTTTCTATAAAATCAATTTTTATTTATATTTAATATTTTAATTTAAAATATAAATTTATATATTTTATAAATGAATTTTAATATTAAATTAATTTTTTAATTTATAATGTCAAAATTATCTTAGGTTTATTTTTTCGGGATTTTTCTGAAATGGTTGATTTTTGGGTGAATAGTGAAAAATACAGTTTTACAAAATACTGTCAGTTTTATGACATCATCATTACATAGGAATGAATTGAAAGTTTGTGAATAGAAAAAATATATATATTTAAGAACTAAAATAAATCAATTTTAAATATTATATTGAATTTAGAAACTCATATTTGACATTTTAGAACATAAGTGATGTTTTATTCCAATAAAAGAAATAATTTTGATCCTTTTCTTTAATTAAGTAACTACATGGTTACATTTTGTTTTGGATATTTTTTAAAGTCACATGAATCTAATTTTTTATTCATAATACAGTTAATGTCATGAGAATAAATTATATACATTATTCTCATGCAAATCCATTTTTATACTTAAAAGGCCATTTTTTCTAAAAACTATTTTTCATTGCGTTTGGCATACTTATATTTAAATAATATTTATCACCTATAATAATTGAATATTTTAAAATGGATCAAATATTTGGAATTATAATATTTAAATTATTTAATAAGGTCTACTTTTTTTATACATAATGAATAGTTACCATAGTAAAATTTATCCACCATAGTAACGGTTAAAAGGTTTAACGTGAGGATTAAACTAAGAGATAAGGCTTCATATATCATTAAAACTTGTCTAAATATAATTTTATGAGTTTATTTAGAAAATTAATTATCCTATATTCAAAAAATATATTTATTTAGTGACGTTTTCCTATTAAAATGACTATATAATTTTAAATTTATAAGTATTTATAAGAGTGAAACTCGCCTCACTTATAAAAGAAGACCCTCATTCCCTTAATTTTTTACACACTTTTATCACCATAGGTTGACCAAAATATACCCAAATAACTTCTATACTCTATTACCCATTCCCTTGAGTCCTTGGTCTCATCAAAATACTAAACTAAGAAGGCCTAATGTTTAGGCCAAAAGAGGATATTTGGTGAAGAGGTAAAGGTCTCAACCGAGTTCTTTCGGGTTTATTTATTCTTACACCTCATTCATATATATTATAAACATAATAATATAATAAAATTATTATCTATATTATACTAAAATTTTGTTTTGTTGATGGTACAACCATTTTATATCTCTTTTTCATCCAATGAAAAATAAAAATGTCGCTCGTGTGTACGTGTGGACAACCTCCTCCATGAAGTGACATGTTTTATTTTTCATCACTGTATCACATGGATATTTATATATATGTATTTAATGAATAAATATAATATTTATGAAATGATATTCTTTAAAAATAAATCATTATATAATTTCCTTTCTTTCCATCCATTGAAAAATAAGAACGTTGTCCTTGCGTATGTGTGGACTGCCACCACCCTGAATGACACATTTCATTTTTCATAATCGTATTAAATTGATGGTTCTAAAAGTGTATTTAATGAATAAATATAATATATATGAAATTATTAACATTATTTAAGTTATGAAACCATGAAAAATGTGTAAATACTAGAACTGTTGAATTAAAACATGCATGAGAAACAGAACAAATAACACCTAAATATTTGATTTTAACAAAGAATTATGAGTAGGGATAAAAAAAGTTATGAATAAATGATATAAAAAATATATATATAAATATATATCTAATTTATATGAATAATAAATATAAATTTATTATACAGGAGGTTGGAATGTGTCTGATCAACCAGAAATCCAAGGCAAGAGTTTATTTTACAATCTATTTTTTATTTAGGATAGTATGTGTCTAAATTTCTATTGGGGTAATTTTATGTTATTTAACTCTTAAACCTAATATATATTATTCCACACTAGTTACTTTTGGGGTTTTCAAGTATTCTTTACATTTCCCCTATTTAAAACTTAAAAATTTCGAAAGATTGTTTTTAAACAAATCCAACCATAATTCTTCTTTTAGGCCAGGAAACCTTTTCTCCTTCATTTCCATATTATTTTATACCATGGATATACTTGGAATAATTTTAATTATGACTAAACTATATAATAATTATTATATATAGTTTTAATTGAAGGAATATTACTAATAAATTTACTTCATTGACTGATGAAATATTGATGTTCTATATACTCGATTCAATATAGTTATTTATTGATTGTGAAGGCATATTGATGATAGGTTGTATTATTGTTTCAATACATGAGGAATGCATTGGAAATGTGTAATTGATGGGTGGGGTCCATTATATCCCTTTGATTCATCAAGTATGTCTCATGAGAAAAACTAGAATGGGTATCTTGGGGTATGACTGCCCATGTAATTATGATGTCTTAGCATGAGACCTTGATGATATGTAGGATGAATTGGCAAGAGGATTTAATGGTAAGATCATTATGTCTTAGCATGAGGATTTAATGGTAAGATCATGGTGTATTGTCTTGGAGATTAAGATGTATGGAATTATTCATTTCATCATTATGAAATCAGTAATTATTTTCCATGTGATTTTGGTATCCATGAATATATTTCATGGTCAAATAATTAAATATATGTCATGTTTAATTATTATTAACTTGTCCATGTTGTTTATTCCATATGTATTCATGATAGATTTCATTTTATGCATACCCTTATTAGGTATCAAAGCTCACCATTTTATTTTTTTCCTTTCCCTAGGATATCAAGAATTAATCTTTAAAAGATCTATAAGATGTACTAAAATGAATAAGATAATTTTCCATAATTTTATAAGATATTATATATGTTTCTAATGTAATGTGGAAATCATGTATGTATATATTACCCTAATATAGATAAACGGTTCAATACTTTAGGATGTGATCTCTTATATCATATACCAATGTAATAAAGTGAACACCAGCTCTGGGTTATAAGAGGAAGGGTTGTTATAGTGTCACATCATGATTTCATGCACATAGGTTTATATTATAAATACAGGGTTCCCCCTCCCTTTGGTTTGATGATTTGTGTTCCTCTAAAACTTTAGGTGGTCATTGGTGGTATTTTGGTGGTTCATGGTGTCTGAGGAAGATCTATGTCCTTCCAGTTTATATGATTGATTCATTCTTGATTTAAGGTGCTTTATCTTTCTTCGTTTCTTCCTTTCCTTATTCCAAGGAAGTTACATATATTATTTTACCTTGTATTGGTGGAATGTTTACTGTGAATTGACATTAAGTAGGTATCTTTCCATGAATTTATTGGTGCTCACATATAGTTCTCCCAACATAGAATTTCTTGGATTCATTATGGAAAGTGAATTTTGATCCTTTCTTATATTTTCTAGAATATAGTTTGCTTGATATGTTTTTTAACCGTCTAAGTTACCCTTGTTGAACCTAAATCACTTTGATTACCAGCCCTTCAAATATATTGATTGGAACTCCATTCTATTGGCCCCAAAAACGTTTTTATGATCACCCATTTGATTGAAACCCTTCCTATGATTTCCATAAGCTATGAACTTTTATTGTACCACTCCAAACTTTGGTGATCTACCATTGAGGAACTCTAAAGATGCCTTTCTACATGCTAAGATCCTACACTTCCATCAGGCTTGGTGGAGATGATCTAGTTCAAGGAAGGGGTTTTTATTTACTTTAGGTATTTTATACTCTTCCCTTGGTATTGATGGAGAAGGTTTGGTATGGGGGAGGGGTTTCTCTTTAATTTATGAATTTTATTGTTAACTCTTCCCTTAGGTTCAATATATTTTATTTAGTCTGGGTGAGGGTTTATTGTATCCCTTCTCTTATTTCATTACTTCCATATCTTGGGGCCAGTGTTATGGGTTTGGTCTAGAGGAAGGGGATATCATTTGTTTCTTCATCATAAATTTTTTTAATTTAATTATGATATGTTGTTAGTATTATTCTTATATTTTGTTTAATTTATACACTACTACAACGTTATGATGTTGTTATATTCAAATTGATACTAGTTATTTGACATAATATGTGAATTTGAACTACTACAGATATTCCCTTTAACGGTGTAAAAAAATCCTTTTAACGGTGCTAAGAATCGTTTTTATGATCAATGTTGTTAAAGGGGAGTCCCCTTTATCAGCTCTACAAAAATTGCTAATAATGGCCCCCCTTTATCATCATTATAAGTAGTGCTAATAAAGGCCCCATCTATTTGTATAACAACACACTATAGCAACTTGTAACCTGTACACAAAATATATAATTTGACTGAAATAAATTTTGCATCACAAATATAAAAAAAACACTATTATATACATTTAAAACAATGTTTTGTATAATTATATTTACAATTAATATCCAAAAACATTTAAAAACATTAATATTTCATTATCTTTTTCACCCATGATCTTCTCTCAAACAAATTTAGTTATGGTATCAGTTTCTGAAAAAATCACCTCAACTCGAGCAAAATAATACATATATATAAGAAAAAAATCTTATGTTAATAATATTATAAAGAACTAAATTAAACATTAATATAAAATAATGCATTAATAAAATGTCAACTTTAAATAAAAAGATGCTTGCGGTTATACCAGTCATATTGTGTTTCATAATGAGGTTTGGTTGATTCCATCATGTCACAAATGAGTTATAAATTTTTTTCCTAAAGTATCAAAACAATATGAATTCATTTACTCAGTTTTGAGAGTGTTAATTGTTCCTTTTAATGAAATTAATTTAAATTTTAAATAAATACACACTTGGAATTATACTAGTCACATTGTGTGTGGGATTGAGGTGTAGATGACTCCTACATTTAAAAAATTAATTATGGATCATTTTCCTAAAGTATCAAAACAATCCAAATGTATTTTCTCGATCTTTAGTATGTCACTTGTGTTTTTCACTAAAATTTCATTTCAAACTAGAAACAAACACTTTGAGTCATACCGATCACATCCTGTGTCAGTTTGATGTGAGACTTCTTCCTACACGTCACAATGGATTATGAATCTCTTTACTAAATTATCAATATAATCAGAGTGCATTTTCCTGGTTTTCAATGAGTGAAACACTTTTTGAACTAAAATGTCAATTTTAAAATGATAACAAACACTTGGGTCATACCGGTCACACCATGCATCGGATTGAGATATGGGTGATTCATACATTTCAAAAATGACTCATGGATCATTTTCTTAAAGTATCAAATCAATATGAATGTGTTTTATCATTTTTCAGTATGTCACTTGTTCTTTTTGCAAAAATCAATGTCAATTTAAAATAAAAAGACACACTTGGAGTGATATTGTTCACACTTTATGACATATTGAGGTTTTGTTGATTATTACATATCACAAATGACTCATTGATTTTTTTCCTAAAGTATCAAAATAATACGAATTAATTTTCTCTATTTTTAGTATGTCACTTGTTCTTTTTCCTAAAATTAATGCAAATTTTAAATAAAAAGACACACCTGAAGTCATACAGGTCACACCATGCTTTATATTATGGTTAAGTTGATTCATACATGTCAAAAATGACTCGTGGATCATTTTCATAAAGTATCAAAACAATATGAATATGTTTCTCGGTTTTCAGTTTGTTACTTTTTCTTTTAACTAAAATTAATGATAATTTTAAATAAAAATACACACTTGGAGTCATAATAGTCACATAATTCATCGGATTTAGGTGAGGGTGATTCCTAAATACTTCAAATGACTTATAGATAATTTTCATAAAGTATCAAAACAATATAAATGTTTTTTTCTCAGTTTTTAGTATGTCACTTGTTCTTTTTACTAAAATTAATGTCAATTTTAAATAAAAAGGCACAATTAGAGTTATATCGATCACACTATGCATTAGATTAATATGGTGTTTATTCTTACATGTTATAAATGACTTATTAATCATTTTATTACATTATCAAATACAATATGAATGTGTTTTGTTGGTTTTTAATATGTCACTTATTCTTTTTACTAAAATTAATGTTAATTTTAAATAAATAGTCACACTTGGAATTATACCAGTCACACCATTTGTCATATAGAGGTGAGGCTGATTATTACACATAAAAAATGTCTTAAATATAATTTTCCAAAAGTATCAAAAAAATATGAATGTTTTTTGTCAACTTTTAGTATGTCACTTGTTTTTTTTAATGAAATATCATTTGAAATTGGAAACATGAACTTTGAGTCATACTAGTCACATCATGTGTCGGTTTGATGTGATACTACTTACAACACATAAAAAATTAATTATGAATCATTTTAATAAATTATCAAGACAATTTGAGTGTGTTTTATTAGGGAGTGACACTTTTTGAACTAAAATTTCAATTTAAAACTGATAATGGACACTTTGAGTCATACCAAGCACATAGTATATCAGATTGAGGTATGGATTATTCATACATGTAGAAATGAATTATGGATAATTTTAATAATGTATCAAAATAATCTTAATGGGTTTTATCAGTTTTGAGTATGTCAATTGTATTTTTTACCAAAATTAATGTCAATTCTAAATAAAAAGACACACTTGGAGTCATACTGGTCAAACCATGCATCGAAGTTAGGTGAGAATGATTCCTAAACATCCCAAATGACTTATTTATTATTTTACTAAATTATAAAAATAATAAAAATGAATTTTCTAAGTTTTGAGAACATCACTTGTCTTTTTTACTAAAATATCATTATAAACTGGAAACATGCACTTTGAGTCATACTGGTCACATCATGTGTAGGTTTTATGTGATATTGATTCCCAAAAATACAAAATGAATTATTAATTTATTTTATAAATTATTAAGATAGTAAAATTTTGTTTTCTTGGTTTTCTGTGAGTGAAACTTTTTGAACTAAAATTTTGATTTTAAACTAATAACTGGCACTTTGAGTCATACCAGACACATCATTTATTGGATTAAGGTGAGGATGATTCCTACACATCATAAATGACTTATAGATCATTTTTGTTATTGTATAAAAACAATATTAATGCGTTTTCTTGGTTTTGAGTATGAAATTTTCCTTTTTTACTAAAATTAATGTCAATTATAAATAAAAAGACACACTTGGAGTCATACTGGTCAAACTATGCATCGGAGTGTGGTTATAATGATTATTAAACATACCAAATGACTTATGGATTGTTTTACTAAAGTATAAAAAACAATGAAAATTTATTTTCTTAGTTTTGAGTAAATCGCTTATCTTTTTTACTAAAATGTCATTTTAAACTGGAAATATACACTTGGAGTCATACTGTTCACATCGTGCGTAGGTTTGATATGAGTCTGATTCCCACAAATAAAAAATGACTTATTAATTGTTTTATAAATTATCAAGATAGTATAAGCATGTTTTCTTTACTCTTAGTGAGTGACACTTTTTGAACTAAAATGTCAATTTTAAATAGATAACGGGCACTTTGAGCCATACCAGACACATCATTTATAACATTGAGGTGAGGATGATTCCTACACATCATAAATTACTTATGGTTCGTTTTCATATTTTATACAAAAAATATTAATTTTTTTCTTGGTTTTGAGTATGTCATTTTTCTTTTTTACTAAAATTAATGTCAATTTTAAATAAAAAGACACACTTAGTGTCATAACGGTTTCACCATGTGTTGGATTAAGGTGTATCTAATTCATACACATCTAAAATGACTTATGGACAATTTTTATAAAGCATCAAAAAAATATGAATGTGTTTTATTAGTTTTCAGTATGTCACTTGTCTTTTTTACTAAAATGTCATTTTAAACTATAAACATACACTTTGAGTAATATTGTTCACATCATGCATTATTTTGATTCAAGACTAATTCCTACATTTCAAAAATTACTTGTGAATAATTTTACTAAATTATAAAGATAATATGAATTCATTTTCTTAGTTTTTAGTGAGTGTCACTTTTTGAGCTAAAATGTCAATCTTAAACTGATAATGGACAATTTTAGTCATACTGGGCACATAGTGTATCAAATTTAGGTGAGGGTGATTCCTATACATCAAAAATGACTTATGGATCGTTTTATTAAAGTATTAAAACAATATGAATGTATTTTATCAGTTTTGAGTATGTGAGTTATCTTTTTTACTAAAATTAATGTCAATTTTAAATAAAAAAGACGTGTGTAGAGTCATATGGTCACACTGTGCATCATATTGAGGTGATTCTAATTCTTATATTTCCTATATGACTTATAGATCATTTTCTTATTGTATCAAAACAATATGAATGTGTTTTTTCGGTTTTGAGTATGTCAGTTATCTTTTCTACTAAAATTAATGTCAATTTTAAATAAAAAGATGCACCTAGAGTCATATCGGTCACACCATGTGTCAGATTAAGGTATCTATGATTCCTACACATCCCAAATGACTTCTAGATCATTGTATTCAAGTATAAAAATAATCTGAATAGCCAATGTTACCATGATTTATATTATATTTTGTTTTCTAACTACCAACACCGCATATTGAGTTGATGTTCTTAGTTGAAAATCCTTCCTCTACTCTTCTAGTTTTTAATAACAAGAAAGGTTTCTTAGCTAATAACATTGAATCAATATGTAGTTTTTGAATCTCTACAATTAAAAGAAATGGAAAGTGTGGTAACATTGTTAGAAAGGAACATGTTATCTCTTTTGTGGCTTGTTATAGATAGTTGAAAGAAAAATATGACTTCCCAAAAGATCTATGAAAAAAACTAAATAAGTATTAGATAAAAATGATAGGGAAAATAAATTACAAATGGTAGATAAAATGATGAAAAAATTAATTAAATAAGTAGTAAGAATTAACCTTTTCATGATGGTTGTATACATTCTTGACCCATTTCTGTGTTGTCATTACCTTAGTTGCAGCCTCAAAGTCTAATCTCTCACGAGCATGGGCTGCTTCGAGCAAACCACCACAACATGAAAAAATGAATCCAATTGTATAAGAAATAAATTTTTATGTGAGTAATACTAAAAATAAATAAATTAAACATAAATATGAAATAATCTATTACTTTTATGGAATTCACATCTTCATACTATTTGTAGACATTCTTCCATCAGGTATATTACCCATTCATTTCTAATAAAATCTTTATCTTCTTATTAATATGAGTATTTTTTACAGTCATTGTAGTACTGGAAAAATATAAATACCCAAAGCATTAAAAAAATATTTTTAAATAAAATAGTAATTATCTTTGAAAATATCACTTTGGGTATGCTAGTTAATTTATGGAATATGATCTCTCTCATAAATTTTCAAACATAATAACCATAATATTTTCCATTTTCTTGTTTTGGACACTCTAAGAACATTGATAAAAATAAGTAATTTGTTTTGATATGCATTTTTATAGTGAAATCTTGTTATATATACCCTAATACTTGTCTAGTTGTAGAACTTTCCAAGCTTCTTATGCTTATGGATTATCCTCATGCCATGATTTTCATAATATTTAAACATCGCTCTATCATAATAGAATTCTCATTAAAATATAATATAAAATATATAACTTGAAGTTTAATTCTAAAATGTTGGATGTAGTGTATTAAAAATTGAAAAACGTCATCATGTGTGGTCGGTTTGTTGGGTATATATACACTAAATCCAGGAAATAAATCTTTGGAGTATCCAAATTGACTAAAACGAGCATCCAATGTTTCATAAAAACACAAAATGGAATAAGTAATGAAAGAAATTAAAATATATTTGATATGATTAAATTATAGATTTTTACCCCTACATCATTGGTATTAAGAAGAGTTTGTCATCTTCAAGTTTGCTTTCAAACAATTTGGTCAGTTCTGTCACTATTTCATTCATTTTTTTAAATCTATTATTGTCTGTTATGTAGAAGTGACACGAGGACTAATGAATCCAAATTTATTTTCATGGGATAATCCCTTTAATTTGAATTGATATATACGACTACAAAAAAATATGAAATGTATTTAGTCATAATAAACATAGTATATCAGCTTTTGTAAAAACAAATCATGAAAACAAACTTCATGTATACATTTACAACTATGGCTCCTAACCATTCATAGTTGGGTATTTAATTTAAATTCTCA
This sequence comes from Viscum album, assembly GCA_963277665.1. Taxonomy (NCBI): domain Eukaryota; kingdom Viridiplantae; phylum Streptophyta; class Magnoliopsida; order Santalales; family Viscaceae; genus Viscum; species Viscum album. Next base: position 243,759,491 of record OY728129.1, read on the forward strand.
AAATAAATTTAGTCTATAACTTCCTCTCTATACATTTTTTCTCTAAAATCATCTACGTGACTACTTTATTTCATAACTTTGTATTTGAATGAACCTTCAATGTTAGTAAATGTGAATATTGAATGGGTGGGGTAAAGGTGCTTTTGGAAGATATTTTCGATCGGTTGGTTAATCCTTTAGATGGTTTTGAGTCAAAATTTCGTTCCAACCTCTTCCCTTTGTACATTTGTAATAATATTCATCAGTTCAGACCTTTTTTATTAATTGTTAAAGTTTTAGCATGAAAAATAAATTGGAAAGGAATACCTACTTTTCAGCATGTGTCTTTATAATATCTAATGGCCATATGATAAATGTTACAATAGTTTGGTCAACTATATGAATATATTAATCATAAAGTGGAATAGGTACCTCATCTCTCAGCTCATGAGCTAAGCTAGTCACCACTCTCACATGACCTATTGTAAGTGGTCTGTTGTGTAGATAGCCATATGGGATATTGAACATCATAGCCCTAGATAAAAGGTGGTGGGTGGGTGTTGATAGATATAAATCTATTTCATTTTCACCCTATATAATATCAGTATAGGAAAGGTATCAGTGTCTGTATGATTTACATTCCATAGAAAATTATTAGAATATTGATTACCTCAACTAAGACAACTCTTTAAGGGGAATTGGATGCCTCAAAGATGGTGGGGGTGGGGGGATCTTCATGCAATGACTATTCTTGAGAGGCTTCTTCTCTTTGTTTCCCTCCCATTATAATTTCTAGCAACTCATTTTTCCATTGAAATTTTTGTTCAAGGTAAGATAATCTTGTTTTCTTCTCTTCCATTTCTTTATCTTTATCCTCCTATTGTTGTTTTTTTCTCAAAATATGTTCAAGGTGTCACCCCAAAACCCACACCTATGACACAGACATATTGTTCCGACCACTTCAAGGCCACCAATAGTAGGTGTTCATCCAGTACAGATGTTGATGATTCCTGTGACTATGTCTGATAAAAAATATAGAAAAATAAGTAATCATTGTTATGTAATAGTGATTTAAAGAAAAAAAAATCAGTATGTCATACTTAAACATATTTCCCATACTTTTTGTGTGTTTTCATATATTAGTATATCATATTTATTTACATGTTCCCCCTTCCATAGCACATGAGGTGGGATGGAAGTTGATTTGGATTTGGATTCATCAATTTGTATATAAATAGAGGAACATAATTATGTTTTTGTTTCATGTCACATAAGTATTACAATAGATTTAAAATACATACCAATATTTTTAAAGTGAAGTGTACCCCATCCTTTTATGGTAGAGGTACGTTGGATTTGTTTCTCATTCATTATTTTTAGTACCCATTTTTTGTTTCATAAATAAAAAATTCTAAATCAAAGTGATGAATACACATATTATCAAATAATTTATTAACAGTCACAACATACCTTAAAATAAATCTCTACACAATAGCCAATAAACTCATACCATGCTTCTTAGATTATCATGTGTTAATACAGAAGCGGTGGGTGTGGGTTTATTTTTCTTTCAGCATCTTTAAGATGAAATCTCATTAGAATTATGTGAAATCCTCTGTGAATCCTTCCATCAAGCATTAATACTTATTTTTTTATGGGATTAATCTATTATAGATAAACTCTACAAGGGATGATGAAGAGTAATTCATTGTTATATTATTTTATGTTTTTTAGTAAAATAAATAAAGGATATCAAAATTTTACCATAATCTCTTCTTACATCAGTGCCTTAAGTGTGGGAACAACATGGTTCCATGAATCTAAGTCAATCGGAACACATTGTCGATTGATGATCCCAATGTAAATATTAAACACATCCTTGTTGGGGTTAACATGCTGGCCCCACTCATTCTATATGACCATAAATTTTATGCCTTTATTTTTCTCATTAATGATTTTTTCTAACACCATCTAACTATGGCGCTACTATTTTTTTCTATATCATCGATCCTTCGCTACCTACCATTTCCTCAGATTCAACATCATGAATATGTTGTTCCTTTGTATTGGTAGCATCGGCATGTATAAAAGGTCATTGTACCTCTACACTGGGAGAAAAAGCAGGTTGAGAAACCTGTTGTTCCTTAGTATTTGGAGCACCAGCATGTGAAGAAGGTCATTTTTCCTCTACACTTGGAGTAGTAGCAAGTTGAGGAACCTGTTGTTCCTCAGGATTGCGAGCACCATCACGTGTAGAATTCATTATCTATAGAATTGGTTTAACATTTAATTTAAATTACATAAATGCAGTAGTGAACAAATAATAACATGAGGTAACGCAATGTATATCACAAAAAAAATATAACCTAATTATTGAACTCTCTTTTTTTAAAGATGAATGGATTTTAACTCTCTGTCAAGTATCCAAATCACTTCATTGTGGTTTCCTATGATATAAAAAAAAATCATCTATATTGGGAATACTATGAAATGATTGTGACATCCCAATAAAAGGGTTATCCTCGGTTGAATTTTCATCAGACCCTTCAGTGGTTTTGGTCAATAATAGGACAATTGACCACTTTGGGTTTGTAGGATCTAGAACATAAAATACTTTTACTACCTGTGATTCCATTATAAAAGGTTCATCTTTGTACCCTTCCTTACTAAGATCAACTTTCATAAATCCCAATTCATTTATTTTAACAGCACTCCTATTATCAACCCACTTGCATTGAAAAAATAGCACTTGGAATGTTGTATAATCCAACTCCTATATTTGTTTAATGATACCAAAGTATGATATATTTTCATAAATTAGATTTCTATCCTTAATACCAGAAACATGCATCGCTTCAGCCATTGGTGTAACTCCACTATTTTTTGTGGTATTGCATTCATCATGTTCATTTTTATAGAATATATAATCGTTATTTACATAACCATTGTAAGACAATATATACACCCTTGTTCCTCTAGCTAGCCATCGAAGTCGTTCTGAAATTAAATCTGGATTTTCATTTAACTCCTTGAAAATATGGTCTTGAAAACATCATATTAACTATTTATTATGTGTATTTGATATCCAAATTTCATCCCTTAATAGATTCAAATACCGAAGAATTTCTTTGTGGGTTTCAACATATGGGGAACCTCTAAACTATTATGAAAATGGTAAAGGTGGTTCGGATCTTGATCTGTTATATTGATTTTGAAAACATCTCTTCTAGAAATTCCTTCACCCACAAGTCGTCGAGTGTGACGAGGTTATGGCAGACCAATGATTTCCACACCGGATGGGTATTTGGTATAGAATTTAACAGCTTCCTCAACAATATATCACTCTGCAATACAGCCCCCTGGACAACATTAATTTTTTAAATACCCTTTCAAAATCTTCGTATACCATTCAATGGGGTATATCCATCTATAGTGTACAGGACCACATAGTCAAATATCTCTCACCAATTGAACCATAATATCAAATAATGTTTCCAGGAAGAACATTTCCAATTCACATAATATAACGAAAATTTCATTTTCCATAGTCAGCAATTTCACTAAGTCTTTAACTAAACTAAATATAGCTTTGAAAAAGAAATATATCTTGTAACACCCCAAGGATTTACAAATAAATTTAATATTAAATGCATGAAACATTGAGTCTCTAAAAAACAACACTTTATTATAACTGGTCCAATAAGCATAATTTTTCTACTTTTGTGATTTGAATTTTAAAAATCTGACATACACAGTTACGTTCAAGGTGATTTTTGGAGTTTGATAGAACAAATTTAATTTTTTTTTGTGAATAGTAACCTACCATTATGAATAGTAACCTACCCTTATAAATAGTAATATACCCATATGAATAGCAATTTTACCCTTATGAATAGTAATATGACCCTTATAATAGTAACCTCACCCATGAAAGTATAAATAGAATTTAGACATGTTATAAATGAAGTAGAATATTTTATAAATTATTAATTAAGTATTTGAATTTTTGTGAGTGATAAATATTTAATTATAATTTTTAATTAATAAATTAATTCATTTTCATAAAATGGGTTCCTAAATAAATATTTTTTTTCCTCTGATTTTAGGATAATTTTATGAGACTATAGTTATTTTTTGAAAATATTATAAAAGCAGTTTTAAATATAAAATCTGAATTTTTCAAGTGAATAACTCTTTTGTTTAAAATTTAAATTTAATATATTTAGAAAATTATTCTAATAAAATGGAGTCCATATTTGGATTCTACATGTCAAAAAATGGTTAGGGTTAATTTTTGGTATTTTTCTAAAATACGTGAATGTTTTATGAAAAGTAAAATGCAATAATTTACGATAAATGCTAAATACATGGTTTATTGAGTCACAGGTGATGTAAGGATGAGGTAAATACACTTGGTTTGAAATCACATGAAATTATTACCCTTTTCTCACATGAATCAAGACTATTCATAGTCTTGAGTAAAAATATTAAACTAATGATTAAAATAATGAGAAACCCCTCCTCTCCTCCACTATAAATACCACCCCTACTTACCTCTTCTCTTAACTCCTCTCAAGCCTTGTGCCTTTTCTAAATTCAACCTAAATCTCCTCCCAAGATCCTCCCCCACATCCATCATCCCTTTTTCTCATAAAAATACCAAATCCTTTCCCCTAAAGAGGCTCTCAAGGAAGAATAATTCAAGAGGTAAATTCTTCTTTTCAATTATTTTACTTTCTTTTCAAGTTCCTTTGTTTTCTTTTCTATACTCACCTCCCCTCACCCAAATGTTATGAAAAATACAGTACCTTAAATTTACTTTAATTTTTTCATGATTATGTAATAATTTATTATCATCTCTCTTTTACCCTTCTTTTATGCTAGTAGTAAAAAAACACCATCCGAGATGTGCTAATTTACCACATTCAAGGAAGATGGGTTTTCAATTTCTATTATCATATTCAATTCAGGTCATGAAACCATTATTATAGTTGAAACATACTATAATATATTTATTATGTCTCATATATGGTTCTGGAATCTTTTTGTACACATGGATTTGATTTATAAATCAAAATGAGTTCGTTGTGTTCAAAAACTGCTAATTAACCCAAAAGGTTATCATTAAATAATTTATATAATGATTCATCTTAACTTAAAGTAACCAAATGAAATTTAAAACCATGTAAAAACATTAATTTTCACTAATAACATATAACTTCAATTCTGGACAACCATCCTCATTTTACACAATTATTTGTTCATCTATATAAGTAAACCGGTCATGAATACCAAGTAAGAAAACGCTCTCAAACAATAAAATTGAACCTCTTAAACCCATCAAGAAGGCCATGAATGAAATTAATAAGGATATATTAAATAAATTACATAAATAATAGGTTCTATAAATTTTAATTAATTAATTTAATTTGGTTATCTAGGACACTAAGATCAAGTGAAGAACACTATCAGACTTAAGGTAAGGGTTTTTTACCCAAACCTCCCTTTTCTTTTAGGTTACTATTTGTCTTTATTAATCCAAAATAAATTCTTATTTATTCTTATTTACTCCTCATATATTCTGTTTGAATGTTCTATATGTGGGTACAAACCAGAATCCTTCTTTATTTTATGGAGAGATACATGTTTTAAAATAATCTTTCAAAAAATCTTCCAAAATGTGATCCCGATTCAAGGGAACTTCTTGAATTATTACCTATTTTAAAGTTCACTAGGTAATATATTTTAAGCCATTATTATTTTTTTTAAATTAAAAAATTTATAATGAAAAAACCAATTTGATCCATTTCTGGTTTTATGAAAGCAAACATGTCTTTTTTACTTTAAAATCTCTTTAATATTTTCCTAAAACTGCACTAAAATGTTTTATTTCTGAAGTTTCTTTAAAAACTTTTTTTACATGATTTCACTTCAGTGGGACAACATTTATGCCTCAAATATAATTTCAATGTTCTTACCTCTTCTTTTCTATGATATATTGATGGTTCTAGGCACAGCAAAAGTGTGGTTGGGATGGAACCCAACTTTGATTTTTACCATGATCAATGATTATTCCAGGATCAATACGACGATGAACGCCAGTCTCCATGGAATAGAATCAAAGATATAGATAAAGAAGGAAGAGGCACTAAACCTTTAAATTGGATCTTTAATATCATGTTTATAATTAATTTAATTAATTTCATAAATAAAATAATACCTGGATCTTCAGTATTTTCTTTATTGATGATGTTGATCATCTGGAATGACCTTTCTGTATTATCTTATTTCACTTACAAGGATCCAAACTAGAATCCCTATAGTGGTGATCCACACATGCTCTAATGTCCTCTGATCGAAACTACTCGTTCTCTAGGTGTTAGCGCGGCGAAGCGAGTGTCTTGTGTCGGTCATTCTTGATCGCTTGTTCTTCGGCCTTGAAGAACGTCTCTCTTTCTTGAGAGGGGTAGAAAGAGGATTTGAGAGAGAAATTGTTTAGCTCAACAATTCTCAATTCACTGGGTGTGCGATTTGATCCATGGCACAATAGACGTATGGGTATATTTATTGAAATGGGGCTTTAGTTAAAATATTTAATTGCATAATAGCAATTAAATACATTCATAACCTTAGAGAAAACCCATGATATTTATAATAATACGACATCATTATTTATGGTGCGCCAACTTGCGAAAAACGGAATTATAAATAAAATTACACAACCCAAAATAATATCAATGTTATTTTAATTTGTTCCAACTAGTTAAATAATTATTTATCATCTTGCAAATAATTATTTTACTACTAGGCTGGTCTTGGTCCTCTCTAACTCCACTTTCATTTATTGAACACCCGAATAAATAAATAAATAATCTATTCACTTAAATAAATATTTTATTTACAATCTAGTAAATAAATATTTATTAAATTTTCAATAAAATAAATAAATATATTTTACCCACAATCCGGTGAATAAATATTTATTTAATTTATCCAATAATTTTAACTTGAATAAAATTATTACATTGTCTTGAGAATAATATTTATTAATTAAATTCAAATAGAATTTAACTGAGACCACCATAAACATTTAGTGTGTGACCCTCTAGGATTCTTTCTTGTTGGAATTAGGAAGGCTTGCCTAAAGTCCAAGAGTACTATCTAGAAACGGGTCAAGGCACCCAAGAGAAAGAAGTTAAAGTCACAATAATGATATCCACATACGAATGATCACTATATAATATAATATCTTTGTTGCAATATCTCATCAAGAAGGTTTCATGATAGTGTCATCAACTTTTATGCTTGATATGTCGTTCTTTGACTACCTGAAATAAACTCATCATTACACCATGTCCATGGAATTTTGTGTGACTGTTATATTTCAATCAAAGGGTCGAGATATCCACTTCCATAAATAAAAGGGAAAAATCCTTCCTCAACTTATCCATTAATAACATGCCACTCATGATGCACCCAATGTACCCTACTTCCCGCCAATTGTCTACATGACGGTTTTCGATAGTAAATCAAAGTGCACGAGTCGTGACATGTATTAATGATAATATTAAAGTTTAAGGATAATTACACACACTCGCATATAGAAACATTCGATGACACCAAAACATGTGGAATTCCTACTGGTGGGTCTGTTCTTATAATCTCCTATCTTGGAGATTACTAAGTGCGAACTTCATGAGAGGAAGTCTCATCTGCTTACGAGTGCTCACACCTAATGGTTTGAATGATATGTGTCCCATCATAGTATTCCATCCAACCGTAGAACTATATTTAAGAATATTGTTATATCATTTCAAGGATCTCATCATAGCGGGGAACTTCTATGACCTTATCAATGTAACAAATACTCTAGGACATTATTACATCATAGTCATGTAGAACAATGAACAATATGTAATAATATATTTAATATTTAAATACATTAAATGTTCATATAATCAAAGTACAACTAGTTGGTTATAGGATACCAAATATTACATATACTTGTTTACAAATCTTATTTCATGACAAATATAAATAATTTTCCAAAAGAACTCTTCTTTCTAAAGTAAAAAAGGATTTTTTTTCTCGTCTCACTTTAACTTTTATGAGATATACACCTTTTTCACCACTTAGTCCTTGCATGTTGTGTATGTACTACCCTTTTGTATTTTATATCAAGAGTTTAATTATTCTAATTATATTCTAAGGGATTATTATTTGAATGTTTCAAGGTGGTATGGGACACTTTGGAATGTTTAAGGATTATTTCCTCAAGAATTTTTCAATGGTATAGTTTAAAAGTATATTCATCTATGTCAACATCCTTTATTGAACTTATTACTACATTGAGGTTTATCTCATACTATGTTATCTACAATATGTTGTTGAAAGGTTTCTAATTAGTTTGATTGTGGATGTGCTATCTTGATAGCATTCACTATATTATTTCGAATGGTTAGTGTTTATGTTTAATGATTGAGGAATGTTGCTTTAATTGTGGAAATATTGATGAATCTGTATCCTCTACTCAATACGGATATTGAAAAGGCATATTTTTATTGTATTAGATATTTTTATAAAGAATTATTTGGATTGGAAGTGACAGGTGGGGCCCGCTATTGCCCCCCGATGCATCGATAGTTCTCATGAGACAAACTAGTTGGTGACAAGCCCTTTGAGTTTGTATCTAAAAATCAGATGAGTTTCTACCCACGTACTTAAATTGCCTCGACGGTATGATGGTTCATGTGCTAGAAACATGACATCCAAATAATAAGCATTCTATTTATTCATTATTCAGTTTTTACTATCTATGAGGTTTTTAGTATGACAAAATCTATGGATGCACTTTCATTCTCAATTTATTGATGGTGTGTGTTTTTCAATTATTCACCATGCCATAATGATTATGTCTAATTGATTATGATTCAATTATTATTGTTTCATGCTTCCATTATATGTAAACATTACTGATCATTTGATCTCACCCCTTTCATTTGTTTTCCTTCCCCAGGTTTTGAAGAAGAGATTACTTTTTTATTTTTCAAGGATGAAGTTTATTAGCTTTATGTTATATATTATATGTTTTTTTCTCCTCTCATTGTAAAATGGGTTCCATGTATGTATATAGTTTCTTCAAGACTACTAAAATGATCAATCCTTCGGGATTTGATTCCTTTTAATCATGATAATGTAATAAAGTAATGCTCTAGATCTGGGCTTCTGGGGTCGGGGCATTATAGTTGGTATCAGAGAAAGTTTATTAGAAACCTTGGGAACTGGATTTAGAAAACTTAGATTCGGGAGCACAACCCTAAGATATAAATTGAGGATAAGTATAGAATAACATCCTAGAATTATGGTAAGGTAGATATTATGTGGGTATTCCTAGCAATATATACCTGTCTGGATACTACAAGTAGACATGGTTCTGGCACAGATGTACCTAGGAGTAACAGCTCTATCAAGGTGTTATGTGCTTGACTCGGGGTAACCTGGTACACGACAATAGGCCTTATTGCATACCTAGTTTTTCACTCTTAGTGGATAGGATTAGAATAATTCACATTTTTTTACAAACCATTATGAAGTATTTATGCTTCCAAAGTAACCAAATTATATGGTTCTAGGATTTATGATGCATAAATATATGTTATATGCCATACCTTGTTTAGAGTTATAGAGATTCCATAATTTTATGAGCTAATATATTATATAGAATTTATTAGAAATGGCGCCTAGCATAAGAAATGATAATTTCACCAATGCATGTGATGAAAGAGTAATAAGGATCATATCTTTCATGGCCTTAATCTAAAATTTTGAAGGGAAATAGTCTTCAAGGTATCCTCATCATATGAAGAAATAGTATCATGCTTTAACAAAGTATCTAAAGAATTATCTGAGCCCTATGGGTTTTAAGGGAAGCAAAAGAAGAAGAGGATGGCATAGAAATATATGGATAAAGGGAACAATGGAAAGAAGGATTTTCCCACATGTGATAACTGTGAAAGAATCATCCTACAAAATTATTGAAAGGCATGGGAGTTTATTATAAGTGTGGAGAAAAGGGTCATTGATCTAATGAATGTAAAGGTAATAGACAAATCACTGATGTTCAATGTTTCAACTGTAAGGAAATGGTACATTATTAGAATCAATGTCCCAAGAATCAAAGGAATATGCCTCAAATGATGTTACTAGATAATGATCAAGTCATGATACTGCCGCAGATCAAGTGGAATGATTAATATGCCTCATCAAGAATCATGTCATTTGAATATTTTATCAGCAATGTACTGGTTATAAGAATTATGGAATATATGAGGATTGTATTGCAGTACTATTTAATTAAGAATTTGAGTTCTTCTGATGAATTGTATCAATGATAAGTGACTTGGTATAATGTTAATATCTTTGGAAAGTATATAGATGAGGGAAATACAACCATAAATATATTCTTGATGATTAATATAATGATGAAGAAATGATTGATTTTGATAAGTACTCACTACCTCAAAACTGATTATTGAATTTTCTACAAGTGGTCTATGCTATCATTGATGGAGTTTATAATATTTATGGATATAAGGAATATATCCAATAGCATGTGTAAGGATGAGTGCATGTTTCCAATAAGGTTTTATGGTAATTTGAGTTATTACCATATTTCAAGAGGATACATGATGAAGATATTCACATGTTTGTAATGTGAAAATTTAGGGCTGCTTCATGTTGATTAAAGGAAAATAATATAGCAGATGCATTAAGCAGGATGGATCATGGAGTTCTAAACAAAATGAGGATTTCCGAGGACCCTGTGTATATAGATCTAGAAAGGATGGATATGGGAATGATTATAAAGTGTTGGATTATGATATTTTGGAAATATAAACCATTTATTAAATGGTTTAAGTTGATCATTGTATTAGGATTTAGATTTTAATGCCACCACATGGTGCAACCTATGCTAAGAGATGATGTATAGATAGTTTAAGGCACAAACAAAGGATAATATTGTGTTTAAGAAATAGAAACGTATATTTATAATCTTATAGAGTGGAATAATTCCTAAACATTAGAAAAAGAGTCTTAAAAAAATGTTGTCCTGTTGTCATTTTTTTGCATAACTGTATTTTATGGTTTTGTGGTAATGATCTTTCATTTTAGCATGTTCTATATCACTTTCCATCAGAACATGATGGTTTGATTATTCTTCTATGACCATGTTATCCAATTAGAATGCATAATTTTGTAGTAACCAATGCATTTCCCTTTCCCTCTTATAAAGAGAATATTTTAACCATATTTCTAATGTGGGTTTCCCATATGGTAATTTTCAAATATCAACCATTAACTTTCGAAATTCAATTTCAAAATTTTGAGGAAAAAAAATTTTGTAAGGAGGGGAGAATATAACACCTAAAGGATTTACAAATAAATTTAATATTTAATGCATGAAACACTAAGTCTCTACAAAACAAAACTTTGTTATAATTGAGCCAATAGACATAATTTTTCAACTTCTTTTATTTGAATTTTGAAAATCTGACATATGCAGTTGCGTTCAGGTTGATTTTTGGAGTCTGATAGAATAAACTTAATTTTTGGTGAATAGTAACCTACCCTTATGAATATTAACCTACCCTTATGAATAGTAATATACTCATATGAATAGTAATTTTACCCTTATGAATAGTAATCTCACCCATGAAAGTATAAATAAAATTTAGGCACCTTATAAATGAAGTAGAATATTTTATAAATTATTAATTAAGTAATTGTATTTTTGTGACTGAAAAATATTTAATTACAATTTTAAATTAATAAATAAATAAATTTTCATCAAATGGATTTCTAAATGAATATTTTTTTCCTATGATTTTAGGATAATTTTATGAGACCATTGTTTTTTTTGAAAGTATTATAAAAACAGTTTTAAATATAAAATATGTATTTTTCAAGTAAATAATTATTTTATTTAAAAATTAAATTTAATATATTTAGAAAATTATTTTGAAAAAATGGAGTCTATTTTTGGATTATACATGTTAAAAAATTGTTAGGGTGAATTTTTGGGATTTTTCTAAAATACATGATTTTTTTATGAATAGTAAAATACAATAATTTACAATAAATGCTAAATACATGGTTTATTGAGTCATAGGTGATGTAAGGATGATATAGGAACACTTGGTTCAAACTCACATGTACTTATTACTATTTTTGGTCACATAAATCAAGACTATTCGTAGTCTTGAGCAAAAATATTAAATTAATGATTAAAATAATGAGAAACCCCTCCACTCCTCCACTATAAATACCACCCCTCATTACCTCTTCTATTCACTCCTCTCAACCCTTGTGACTTATTTAAATTCTATAAAAATCTCCTCCCAAGATCCTCCCCCACTTCCATTATCCCTTGGCCTCATAAAAATACCAAATCCTCTCCCCTAAAGAGGCTCTCAAGGAAGAATAATTCAAGAGGTAAATTTCTATTTTCAATTCTTTTACTTTCTTTTCAAGTTCCTTTGTTTTATTTTCTATCCTAACCTCTCATCACCCAAATGTTATGAAAACTCTAGTAACTTACATGTATTTTTATTTTTTTATGATGATGGAATAATTTATTATCACATCTCCTTTACCCTTCTTTTATGCTAGTTGTAAAAAAACACCATCCGAGATGTGCTAATTTACCGCATTCAAGGATGATGGGTTTTCAATTTATATTACCATATTCAATTATGGTCATAAAACCCTTATTATGGTTGAAACAGACTATAATATATTTATTATGTCTCATCTATGGTTCTGGAATCTTTTTGTACACATGGATTTGATTTATAAAGAAAAATGAGTTTGTTGTGTTCAAAAACCGCTAATTAACCCAAACGGTTATCATTAAATAATTTATATAATGATTCATCTTAACTCCAAGTAACAAAATGAAATTTACAACCATGTGACCTTATTTATGTTCACTAATAACATATAACTTCAATTTTGTACAACCATCCTCATTTTATACAATTCTTCGTTCATGTATATAAGTAAACTGGTCATGAGTACCGAGGAAGAAAACGCTCCCAAACAATAAAATTGAACCACTTAAACCCATCAAGAAGGACATGAATGAACTTAATAAGGCTATACTAAATAAATTACATAAATAATAGTTTCTGGAAATATTAATTAATGAATTTAATTTGGTTATCCAGGATACTAAGATCAAGTGAAGAACACCATCGGACTTAAGGTAAGGGTTTTTTACCCAAATCTCCCTTTTCTTTAGGGTTACTCTTTGTTTTATTAATACCAAATAAATCCTTATTTATTCTTATTTACTCATAATATATTCTTTTTGAATGTTATATATGTGTGTACCAACCAGAATCTTTCTTTCTTTTATGGAGAGATACATGTTTTAAAAGAATCTTTTAAAAATTCTTCTGAAATGAAAGATCGATTCAAGGGAACTTCTCAAATTCTTACCTATTTTCAAGTGCACTATGTAATCTATTTTAAGAAATTATTATTATTTTAAAATAAAAAATTTTATCATGAAAAACCATCTTGATTTATTTCTACTTTTATGAAAGAAAACATTCCTTTCCTCTTTAAAATCTCTTTAATATTTTCCTAAAACTACACTAAAATGTTTTATTTCTAAAGTTTCTTTAAAAACTCTTTTTACATTATTTCACTTCGGTGGGACAAAATTTATGACTCAAATATAATTTCAATGTTCTTACCTATTCTTTTCTATGATATACATGTTTAAAAATCTTATTTCATGACAAATATAAATAATTTTCCAAAATAACTCTTCTTTCTAAAGTAAAAAAGGATTTTTTCTTATCTCACTTTAACTTTTATGAGATATATGTCTTGTTCACCACTTAGTCCTTGCATGTTGTGTATGTAATTCCCTTTGTTATTTCATATCAAGAGTCTAATTATTCTAATGATATTCTAAGGTATTATGATTTGAATGTTTCGAGGTGGTATGGGACACTTTGTAATGTTTAATGATTATTTTCTCAAGAATTTTTCAATGGTCTCATTTAAAAGTATCTTTATTTATGTCAACATCCTTTATTGAACCTCTTACTACATTGAGGTTTATCTCATACAATATTATCTAAAATATGATATTGAAATTTTTTTAATTAGTTTGACTGTGGATGTGCTATCTTGATAACATTCACTGTATTACTTCGAATAATTAGTGTTTATGTTTAATGATTGGAGAATGTTGCTTTAACTGTGGAAATATTGATAAATTTGTATCCTCTATTCAATATGGATATTGAAAGGGCATATTTTTATTGTATTAAATATCTATATAAAGAATGATTCGTACTAGAAGTGATGGGTGGGGCCCGCTATAGCCCCTCGATGAATCGACAGGTCTCATGAGAAAAACTAGTTTGCGGCAAACCCTTTGAGTTTGTTTCCAAAAATCAGATGGGTTTCTACCCATAGACTTAAACCATCTCAACGGTATGATGGTTCATGTGCTAGATACATGACATCCAAATAATAATCATTCTATTTATTCATTATTCATTTATTACTATCCATGAGTTTTTCACTATGAAAAAATCTATGGATGCACTTTCATTCTTAGTTTATTGATGGTGTGTGTTTTTCAATTATTCACCATGCCATAATGATTATGTATAACTAATTATGATTAAATTATTATTGTTTCATACTTCCATTATATTTAACCCTTATAGAACATTTGAGCTCACTCCTTTCATTTGTTTTCCTTCCCCAGGTTATGAATAAGAGATTACTTTTTAATTTTTCAAGGATTCCATTTGTTAGATTTATGTTATGTATTATATGTTGTTTTCTTCTCCCAATTTAAAATGGGTTCCATGTATGTATTTAGTTTCTTCAAGACTACTAAACTGATCGGTCCTTTGGTATTTGATTCTTTGTAATCATGTCAATGTAACAAAGTAATGCATTGGATCTAGGCTTCTGGGGATGGGGCTTTACAGATATTGGTTAATGTATGACATAAATTATTGTGAAAAATGCAATGTAAAGATATAGAAATTAGATCTTTCATCAAAACATGGTTGTCATGTGATTTCAAACCCTTTAAATTTAAATAATTAATTGACATGATATTCTTGATATTTGATGAATACCCCTCTGAAAACTTTACCTCATTCAAGAAGTTGAAAAATTGATATCTATCCACCCTAGAAAGAGTGTAAGCACCTAGAGGAAGAAAAGTTCATTTTTTACCCTTCACCGGTGCCAACTGTTCCTTTATTACCATGTCAACCATGTCCAACCTAGCCTTAATTTCATCATTTTTTTTCAAGTTCATTTAGTAATGTTCTAATTACACTATCACATACATTTTTTCACCATGCATAACATCAAGAAAATTTCTGACGTACAGACAATTCTAGTATAGTAATTTAAAAAAAATTGATCTCTTTTTCCATTCAATTTTCATAAGGTTTTTCAAAAATGGTTTACCAAAAGCTGTATCCACACCTTTTACTTTCTCAAGTAGTTGATCACTTATTGGTGTAAATGGTGATGTATGATCTTATGAACTTCCATAGAATGATGTCATATAATATTGGAATTTATGTCATTAGGGTATAAATATAAAATGTCCTAGAATCATAGTCTTTAATGAATATTTCAACCTAATTGACTGTGTACCTTTTTCACAAATAGAACACTCTTGAGTTCCTTTAATTCTATATCCTAAAAAAATTCCATAAGTAGGAAATTAATTTATCATCCCATAAAACATGGATTTCAACGTGAAATCTTCATTTTGGTAAGCATCATACAATGTAACACCTGAATCACACAATAATTTCAAATATTCTATCAATGGAGCCAAATAAATATCAATATCATTACCTGGTTGTTTTGGTCCTGATATAAGCATAGATAACATGATGTATTTTCGTTTTATGCATAATCGCGGTGGAAAGTTATAATTTACCAACATAATTGTCCATGTAATATGAGTGATTATTTGAAAACCAAAATGATTCACTCCATTAGTAGATAACACAAGATGAAGGTTTCTTGGATCATTTACAAATTTAGGATACTCGCAATCAATTCTCTTCCACTGAAGAGAGTATGTAAGGTGATGAAGTTCCCCATTTTTATTTCTTGTATCTATGTGCCATGTCAATTGCCTTGCAGTCTCCTCACTTCCATATAGGCACCTAAATCTTGAAATGATTGGAAAGTACCATACAACTTTCATAAGACCTGATTCATCTTTCTTGTATTGAGAAACACTTCACTTTGGGAATTATTTAAGTGATTTTTGGTCCTTGTGAAATAGTATGAATTCATTTAGTCAAGAGTGTATTCTTTCATAGATCATACCCATCAAACATAGTATTAATTTAGCATCATATGTTCTCCTAGGAAGCTCATTATCTTCTGGGATAATATCATTCAAGAGACCAAGTAGTTCATTAAAACTTGTGTCACTCCATCTATTTCCTTATTTCAAATTATGCAGCTTCAGTATGGCTTACAATATTGTATATTTAGTGCAACTAGCATACAATGGCATCTTTTCTCAACTCTTTAACTTCTCAGACAATTTTGTACAATCATGAATTTCATCTTCAAATGTCATTGTTATTTACTAAATATGATCTTTATCATAATTTACACATGTAATCACATCCTTGATATGGTCTTCTTTATTTTCCACACTTGTAATCATATCAGATGATCCATAAAACGCAGTGTTATCTCATTCAATAGCTACATTCGCTTTTTTCCTTGTGTCTATTCAAACATTTATAAATTTGATCAATTTCATGATAGATTGTTTTTCCAAATCCTATAGACTAATTATTATTGAATAAAAATAGTGTAAACACAAACAAAGGATTTTAGAATGGTCATATGCATGATCTTTTTCAAACATGATGAACTCTTTCACCCCATCTACATACTGTTTTTTCATACGATTGGAATCCATCAATTTTTTATTCATATCCATCCTATTTAAATCATTAATAGTAATATTTAACAAAATAAATACAAAAAGGATGTTCAATTGAAGATAGATCTCAGTAATTTCTTGAAATATAATGGAAAGATTGAAAAAAAATTATCATCCCACATGATCAAACACAAAAACTTATTGAAGGAAATTTATAAATACAGCTATTGAATATAATAATGGAAATATAATAGAAATAAAAGCTATATTATTTGAAAACACATTTCATAATAGAAAATATGGTTATTGAATATATTAATGGTTTCACAAATAAAAAAAAACTATTATATTTTTAAAAACAACAATCTGTAACTTTGAGAAAATTTGTGTCGTTACATGAGACCCAGAGAATTTAATACAACAATGCGAGTAGATGTTTTTTTAATGGAAAAAGTGACTAGATTTAAAATCTTGTTTCAAATAGAATTTTAAATTTAAGAAGGGGTTTTGAAGTGTAATTTTAAATGGATAGAAATACTTCTCTAACTCTTTTAGAAATTTTAATTTGAACTTGATGGTTTTGAATAAATCTAAGGAAATATTTTATTTTTGAAATTTTTGGATATAAACTAAGAATTTTAAATGGGGTAACTTTATTAAAAATCATAGGGAAGAGAAATTTTATGAAAAACCTTAGGATACAATGGTATTTTTCAAAAACACCTTAGATTAGAGAGGCCCGCTCCTGAACCATCTCATATCATCACCCTTTGAGAGAGGAGAGCCCCATCCTAGAAACATCTCAAAATTCCATTTTCTTATCACCCAGAGGGAATAACACCCCACCCTAGAACCATCCTCAAAATCTCACAGGAGATTATTTCCCAATATAAAATTCTAAAAAATAAGATATCAATTAAGCATAAGATGATTTGAGATCTCAATCATATTTCAAATTAAATATAACCAAGTTATAAATAGTTCACAATTCCATCCCAACTTAAAATATCAATATTCAATTCAAGAGGTTGAAACTTTACCAACCAAATATCAATATTCATATTCAAATAGGGTTACCACCTTTCTTACCCATTTTACCACATGTTATCATCTTAGAGATTATCATAAGGCATCTATTTTTGGATTACATGGTAACTTATTCACTTATATCACCCTTCAGGCTGCCTCTTATAATTCCTTTATCATTAGTCTAAGGAATGCCTTTCTTAGTGTCTAATAATATAAGATTTAATTTTATTAGTGGACCCCTCATAACCTAAATAATAAAAAATTCCACATGAAACTAAAATATATACCATTTATTTAATTTTTAGGACTGCCACACATTAGGTAGACACGAACACACATCATATGCACATAGAAAGAGAGTAGCCTTGAAGGATAACTTAGGTACCACCTAATTTATATATGTTGGGTGTTTCTCATTGAATATCATTGGTTTATTTGGTCACACATGACCTAAATCAAGAAAAATAGAGAAAACCTTTAAAATATGAACAAATGGGTTTGATTTGCCTAAATCTAAAAAACAATGAGATAAACCATGGAATATATGCTCAAGGAATGATAGCCTTACTCATGGTTTCTACCTATAATAAATGACATGAATATCTAACAATATTTTATTAATATCTCAATTGGAGATGAAAATAGGAATGAGAGAACAATTTAAGGCATAATCACTATATTCTAGACAAAAATGGCCTAAAACCTCTTTATATTTCTTGTAAACATTTTATCTATATTTAAGAAAATAAAAACCAAAATTATCACACTAAATTTTTAGATAAAAAAATGGGACTCTTATGTATAGGGACTCTTATATATGGGTCCCTTACATATGGGCATTAGCTACACCACTCCATCATCTTCATCCAGAATCAGAAGATAAATTATGAATTCTCTATTGTTGGTAGTTCCAACAATTAATTGGAAAAATGTTTTCACAAAACTAGACAGTATGAAAATTATAAAATTCAAACCACATATGTATTATATTTTTCCATATGAAAGTTTTTTTACTAATCCAAATTTTAAGAAAACTTCTAAAACTTAAAAATATGACCAAATTCACCCCAAAACATTTCCAAACCATTTTCACCACATACAAACTTTTTATAAACATGCCAACTACTGAAATATTATAGTAAACTCATCCTCAAAACTGAGCCACTTCTAAGACTTGATTCCTAGCATACACTGGCACCCCTAACACCTTGATTGAGTCCCAATACATACGGCTATTCAACGATCCAACCAGAACATTTTCAAATACCCCAAAATTGAAAAGTACAGGACTAGAAAAATCATGAATCTATAAAATGGAGGAACAATAATATCATACCCTATAGCGGCAATGATTTATTGATGAAGAGCGGTGCAGGTTCAGTTGGGAGCGATGGTGGAAGGAAGCTACAACAATGGAAAAGGTTAGTGGTGAAGGCGAAGGCGAGCGGTGACGGCAAGTGGTGAAGGTGAGCGGTGAAGGTGAGCGGTGAAGGCGACCAGTGAAGACGAGTTACGAAGGTGAATGCATATGAGAAGGTGAGCAGCAGTAATAGCACTACTAATCCATGAAATCTTGAAGGTGCGATAAAGATAAAAATTTGTTAGGGTTTTTTTATAAAAATACGTAAGGTTTTTATTAGTGCTTTTAAGAAAACACTGATAAAAAGTGTCTTTATCAGGGCTATAATTTTAGCGCTGATAAAGACTAATATTATTAGCACTTTTTTAGTGCTGATAAAGGCATATATTTATCAGCACTAAAAAATAATTGATAAACATCTAATGTTAATAATTTATTTATATTATTATATATATTTATAAAATTATATATGTGATAAATATATATTTATTTATTTATAATTATATATATAATAAATATATTTATAAATATTTGTAAATATTTATATAATTATTTCTCAAGCCTTTAAATAACAAGTAAACCATTTTAAAGTTCTGACTCCGATGCTTCATAGATTTATGGAAGAAACGAAAGACTTTTTTAGTGTAATGGAAAGAGGTGGTGGTATAATAATAGATTTCATAAAACTTATGAAACCATTTCTGCATGTGCATGGAACTACAATTGTAGTTCATGAGGCCATACCTATTACTGCCCATATGGTATCTTCAGCTACTACTCCAAAGTTCTTCAAACTTAGAGTTACCAAAGATCCCCATGCCCCTTTGCTAGCTAGATTCCAGCCTTTTGTCATATCTCCTAGAGAAGTTGTGCAGCACCTTATACCCATCATCATCATAGAGCCTCATTCTCTGGTAGATGTTCCTACAACTATTCCTATTGAAACCTCAGCCTCAGTTTCTACAACTTCTGCCTTAGACAATGATAAGGGAAAAGATCATATTTTTTTGTCTACCTATCCTGAGAGGAAGTATTGATAATTTGACTTTATTTATGGGAATTTTTTGGGGTTATTTTTTGTTGAAACATTTTGGTTATACCTTCAATGACCTTTTCGATATAACTTATTTGATTACTCTTCTTTTGTTTATTTATATGAATTTTTTGTTTTCTTATTCACTTTTTGATAATCCCAAAAGGGGGATAAGATTCAATGGAATTTATTTCTATCTTAGTATAGTATTCCTTTGATACTATATCTGTTCTTATGATCCCCATTGATATTATTTTCCATATGTGTGTAAATACCTTCCTTTGATATTCTTCTTTTCCTTTGATATTGTTTTATGTCTAGTTCTTTTTTTAATACCATGTGTTCTTTATTTGTCTTTGATGTCATATGCATATAATGTCCTAATTTAGCTTTGATGTCAGGTATATAAAATTTCATGATTTGTAATCATAAAAAAGGGGGAGATTGTTGATCTCCTTATTTTAATGATCACCAAATCATGTTTAGTATGATATTAATGAGCTTTACGTTTTATGATATCATTTTATGTTATAAGACAGATTGTAAAAAATATGGTTAAGTCTAGGTAGTCTCACCATCAAGAAAGTCTCGTCGTCAAGCAAGTCTCACCGCCAAGGAAGTCTCAATGCTGAGAAAAATATTTGGAAAAGTATGAAAAGACTCACCATTAGGGATGATTCACTGCCAGAAAGAAAAATTGGCTATGTATAGAGATGACCTACTGTCAAAACTGAGTCACCATTGAGGCGAACTTCCGCCAGAATGAAAACTTGGTAAAGTGTTGAGTCGCCGCTAGAGCCTGACTCACCGCCAGAAGTTCTCACCAATCCAAAGACTCGTTGCCAGACTATGTGTCGCTGCCATAGTATCTCACTGCAAGATCAAGACACTACCAATGTGTCTCACCACCAGACTCTGAGTCACCGCTAGTTCAAGACACCGCCAGACTATGTCATCATTCTAAAGACTCATCGCTAATATTTTATATTTATTTTGAATTAAATATATCTAATGACTATTTTATGGAATTTAATTCCCAAAATTGTTTTAATGATTTTTCCTTAATTGGTTAATAGGGATGCATTAAAGAATGTGTCAGCCCTGAGTGTGAGGATACAGGATATCTAAATTGCTTTTCACGTGGGTTTTTTTGTTGTTGTTGATGATAAAAGATGAAGCATACTCCCTCATGAAAATAGAGGTGTAGATCTGGAACATACAGACACACACAAAGAGTCGCACACATGAAGTGAGATGAACCTCATTTCAAGAACTAGAAGATCTTTCATGCTACATCTTACTTACACACGACTGTGAGAGTGGAGCTTAATGAATATTCAGATCTTACTGACAGAATAGAATATTTTATGACCCTTTATCCACTGAAAATCTCAAAACCTTAACTCGAGCCTCATCTCAAGATATATTCAAGAGTCACGAGCTGCAGAGCTTATCAGACAGAGCAACACAATTATTTCTAAACTCTTATCAACTTTTTTTGTTTATCTATATTTACATTATGAAATGTGTGTGTGTACTCTATTTATTACATGCACACTGAATTCTAATTTATACTGGAAGATACTTAGATATCTTCTCAAACTCATTTTACACATGTTTCCCATGTGTTGTGGTAGAGGTTTGGTTGTGGCATGTTTTATTTTTATTCACATGAATACTGTGGAAGAGGTCCATGTGCGGCCTGGATAGTTGTCATATTGTTGTAGTAAATGATAAAAGTTGTGGATCAAAGATTATTTTTTATATAAACTGCTTTGAAGTAGGTGATTACTAAGTAGAGATGACTAAGTCTTAGCTTGAGACTGAACTTCTTGTATTCATTTTCTGCTATGTGTTTTGTTTGTTTTATTTCTAAGATTTAAAATTGAATCTTTTTCAAACTGTAAACAAAATCATTACTTTGATAGTTTATCTTAATTAGTGTTTATATGAGATTTTTATTGAGTAAATCAATTTCAAAATTTAAATTTGTTTCCAAAATTATTTTAACTGTGACCTAATCAATCTTTTGAGAAATCTTTTAAAATATTAACTTATATCGATCTGTTGTTTTGATAAACTAGACCATATTTAAATTAATTGGGGGATTATATTTAAATCCTTTTAAATGGAAATTTTCATTGGGTACTCAATTCACCCTTCTCTTGAGATACTTACTCCAACCAACAGATATCAAAACTGCTTTTTTTCATGGTGATTTAAATGAGATAATTTATATGGAACCTACTGAAGGTTATCCTAATGAATTCAAATTGATTCAAGTTTATCTAAAAAATCATTGTATGATCTGAAACAAGCCTCTAGTCAGTGGTACTTAAAATTTGATTCATTTATGTTAGCTAATTGGTTTATTAGAAGTCAATATGATGCATGTGTTTATTTTAAATCAACTAAAAACTGCATGATTTTTTTGGTGTTATATGTTAATGACATTCTTGTCATTTTCAAAAATATGAACCTCATTTCTACTGTTAAATCACAATTGAAAGGAAAATTTGAAATGAAAGACTTAGGTGCATCTAAGTAAATATTGGGTGTTGAAATCATAAGAGACAGACTAAATAAACCGTTATACTTATCTTGACATTCTTATGTTTTAAAAGTTCTTAAGATATATATGTTTGAATCTCTCAAGCCTGTAAATATACCTCTTGGACAACATTTTAAGCTATCATTAACACAAGAACCCACAACTACTGATGATGTTCAGTTTATGTCGCAAATACTTTATGTTAATATAGATGACAGTGTTATGTATGGTATGATATGCACCCAGCTAGATATTACCTATGCAATCTACACTCTAAGCATATTCATGGACACACTTGGTAATCCACACTAGCATTATCTTAAGTGGATCTTAAGATGTCTCTTTTGTAGCTCTAATATTGATTTGTGTTGTGGTAAAGATGTCAACTCTACTGAATTTATTACTGGATGTGTAGATGTTGATTATATAGGTAATATAGATACCAAAAAATCCCTTACTGGTTATGACTTCACTACCTATGGTGGTCCCATTTCATGGAAGTGTAATATGAAATTTGTGGTTGCACTGTCAACTATGAAGTCTGAGTATATTCCATTGATTGAAGCAGTGAAAGAAGCCTTATGGATGAAGGGTTTGTCTTCTGAACTGAACCTATACAATTTTGTTATTAATTTCTATTATGATAGTCAATTAGCACTTTATTTATCTTGAAATTTAGTTTTCAATGGAAAATCAAAGCACGTAGATATTATATTACATTTTATTAGAGATGTTGTGGAATCTGGAACCATGTGTTTGAAAAAGATACACACTAAAAAAAACCTGGTTGATGGTTTGACTAAATTCGTGGTCTTATCTAAGTTCAAATTTTGTTTAGATAGGTTGAACTTGGTTCCTATTTCATAACCATAGGTGCAAGAACATCGCCAATTTCAAATGAAAATGGTGGAGATTTGTGAAATTTGGTATCCAATTAATTTCTTGTTTTTTCATATAGAAATTGTTCCATATTAATTCTATCAATTTATTTGATAATTTTGCTTCATGTCATGAAAATATTTCCCATGCAAAATTGTTTTAATTGTGAATTTATTATTAATGCCCATTTGTTTTACCATTGGTCTTTGTTACCATGTTGGGTTGTTGCTCCATGTGGGCCTCTCCTGCTGGGCCTTCGGCTGGCCTATTGTCCACGTGTCCCTATGCCACGGTGGCAATCCCTTTGGTGGATCAATCCCTGTTTGTTGATCCACTGTGTCTCCCTCTTGATCTATGTCATCCACCTATTTCGAATTATCTGTTCCGCCACTCGATTTATGTTTCGTGTGGGTTCGTGGCGCGGTCTGGTTGATCGTGTTATTTGAGGGTTAGGTATGTGTCATGGGAAATTGATCACCCCCTGTGCGATGTCTCTTCAGTTGCACGACTCTCCTCTCCTCTGGTTTTTCTCTCAACTCTCCCAAGTGAAAGCTCTAGCTCACCTTACTGCTGGACTTCATCAGAGTGTTCATAACGGCCCATTGCTCTCCCTCTAAGATCATCTCATGCCTGTTTATGTTGGAGGCAACCTTCTTCCTATTGGAAGACATGCATCCCTCTCCTAGTGATCATTCCTAGAGCACTAAGACAGGGAGGATGAGTTTGGATCTAGAGTAGCAGCAACCACTTGTACCAGATCCAAGAGATAAGAACCGTCGAAGTTCATTTAAACTCCAACACTATAAGTGATTGTTTTGTTCTAGTTTTGTTAATTTATCTGAAACTATAAATCTATCATTTTATTTTTCTTATTTTCTTCTCATGTCAGTTATCGCTTTGTAGCATTTTTTTTTCTTTTGAGCATTAATAAAACGCGTGTGTGCAGGGTTGGTCCAGGGGAAATCCCAAAGAGCTCTTGGGATAAGGCAACACCAAGGGGAGGGGCAACCCGAAAACCTCCACCCATTTTGCTACAATTCTCTTCCCTCCACCCCACTCTTGAAATTCTCTTCCCCCCACTTGTAACATCCCGATTTTGGAAGCCACCCAGAGGTGTCGCGTACCCGATTGGTCACATGGCCTCAAGAGCATTTCCTCGAATGCCAAAGGTTGCTGACTAGTAGTGAGGGCCTTGGGTGTGATAGTGGGGAAACTATGCCCTCATTGGCAGAGTACATAGCGGAAGTAAACAAATACATACAATAGCGGAAGAAGTAATAATATCATACAAGGATAAACAGTAGAAGACTGAAAGTATAAACTAGAGAACATATATATATAATGATGCATGATACATATGTCTAAGAAAACATCCAAACAAGTCACAATGATGGAATAAAATAGTGTTAAACCAAAGTGCAAAAGAAAACAGATAAACTCCTCAGTATCGCAAGCCACAGCTTGGTCCCATGCTTTCCAGCTCTATAGAAAATCAAGTACCTGAAGTAGAAGGGCACTTTCCCTTATATATACCTGCAACAATATAATCTGTTTGGGCCCAAAAGCATGACCCAAACAGGGTGTGAGACTAAATCCCAGTAGACAACCACCTGAAGATCTGTGCCTAACAGTCAATGAGTATATGGCGGGTAAAAGTACAGAAAATAGTAAACAGGAAAGCACTAAGAAGTAAACAATCCACGGTTTAAAGCATTAAAAACACCACACAGCATGCAACAGCTAAACAAAGAAGATAACACAACAGGTAACCCTCTGGGAAGTACCCACAACATATCCCCTCTGTTCTTACCTAGCAACACAAGAAAGCATCTAAACACAAGGTAACCCTCTGGGAATTACTCATAGCTTATCCCCTCTGGTCCTACCTAACAAGTACAAGCAACCCTCTGAGCGGTACACTCAGTCTAACCCCTCTGGTTCAGCTCAAGCATAGACTCTATGAGGAAGCACTCACCATCAATTCCCCCTATATTTTCGTAACGGTACTAAAGGCACTCTGGGGAAGCACTCAATGTCACATTCCCCCTGTGGCCCTCGTCGAGAAACTACAAACACTATAGGGAAGCACTCAACGTCAATTCCCCCTGTGGTCTCGCATAATAAATTATAAAGACACTCTAGCGAAGCCCTAACGTCCATCCTCCCTGTGGTTTATACACCAGGTTCTCACGGCCCTGTGTAATTCAATAAAGTGTAGCAGTGCGTAAAGACCAAGGTAAACCTCATGAACTACTTTTCTAGCATTCTACAACACAATAGGATAACAGAACAACAGTCACATCATCCTACAATACTAGGCATGGGAAAGTAAACAGTATCCTAACAGGCAAACAAGACCCAAAGGTAAAAACAGGAAAAACATGCATGGTAAAAACATCCAAGGCACAACAATTCACCCTATTCGCAACCAATAATCATCTACTCAGGCATACCAGCATAACAGAGAAACAATAGGGCTAGAATGGTAAACGCGCAATACCCCATTCATGGGTATTCAGAAAATTTGCACATAAAATTCAAATAATTTCAAAAGAAAGGCACAAACCACCTACCTCAGGGTTAGGAGATCGCAATATGTGAACCTCGAAGCTTGAATAACCTTAGAACGATGTAGATCTAAGAAAACTTCTAAAACGTTCAACCCACGATAACTTGGAAAAGAAGAGAAATCATGAAATGAGGTTCCAGCAGAAGATAGAACTCACTGATGTGATTCCAAAACAACCAACGGTGTTTGATTCAGATGACGGATGGAGGCTCGGGGGCTCGTCAAAGATCTACAGTTTCTTGGCACTCTTGGACGAACTAGGTTGAGAAGGAGATGGTTATGTCCATCAGACGCGACCCCCGGTGCATTTAATGAAAAAAAACAAAATACATCGTGTATACTTTTGAAGTACACGGTGTGTACTCACCGTTTTCGTACTTCACTTTAGGCGGCCTCTAGGTCAGCACACATGGACATGTGCAAGGCCTCTACATGGCCAGCACACGGCTACCCGCGGTAACA